>CM072995.1:255005634-256205634 GCA_037038555.1 Rhynchonycteris naso
CTTATTGTATTGTTTCAGCTTCATGATAATGAAACTCTCCAATCTCTACTTTGATAGCTTTGGCCAACCATTAAGTGACTCTTATCTTCTCTCTTGATTCTACTTACTGCTTTGTCCATGGGTGTACTTTTGCTATTTTTCTACATTCTTTATCTTTCCTTTTTCTCCATTTGTATTTCAAACTTTTTGAAATATTGGGTTAGCTAAGCACCACTGAGTCTAGGTTTCCTCTATTGCAATAGCCTTCCCTTCAGGACACCCTTGAGCTCCTTCCTCATCTTTGACTAAACATGCAATGGCCTAGGCCCTCATGTGCTACCAAGGCAGATATATGCATCATAGGCAAATCTCAGGCTGTATTATGAACAAGCAGAGGTTTTGCAGAGAGTGGGAATTTAGTTCTCACACAGCCATCATGGTTTTCAGATATGTTTGAACTCTTATTTTCCAGGTAGCAAGATTAAACAGCTCCAGAGAAGGATCCCTAAAATAAGCCACATTCTGACTTTTGGCCTCACCATAAAGGGTTAACTGTCCTAAGTTACCTTCAGTATTGCATCCAGAGGTGAAGCAGAATAGTCATTATGCAGGCTGCTTGACCAGAGCCAGACTCTACAATTTCTATTTTAATTAAACCATTCACCCATTTATCCAACTTTTATAGGTTTTTGGGTATACTACAGACCCAAGAAAAGCATCTTGACTCAGTCAGTGCATTGCATTCTAGCATGGGGAGATAGAAAACACAAAATAAACAAGAAACATATGTAGTGAATAGAAAAAACAAAATAAGCAAAATAAACAAGAAACATATATAGTGAATCAGAAAGACATATGTGCTAAGGGAAATGGAAAATATGACAAAGCAAGAGACAGAAGAGGTACAGTTTATAAGTAGGATGATTGGTGTGAGCCTCACTGAGAAACAGACATGTGAGTGTTTCTCTAGTTCTGTTTTGACCCTATCTGATGACCTCTGAGGTAATTCCCTTATTTAGGAGATGAGGAGGTGATAACAGACAAGAACCTCTATCCTTGAGTTTTGAGCAACTCAGTTTCTGCCTCAGAGCATTTATCACAAATTGGAAAGAAAGGAAAAAATATCCAGGCAGGATGTAAATAGGCTCAGGGTCAGACTAATCTGGCATTTGCCTAGTTTCTTGGGGCATGTAATATAACTAGGGCTCTAAAATATCACTGAAAATGTTGGGAGAATTAAAAAATGTGTTTGACATCACGCCCTTCATGGGAAGTCTACACATTTTAATGTGGTGGCTTGCCTTGATCACCTGGAAGGTTAGCAGTCTCAGCAGACCTCACCTGGGAAGATCATTGTACTCAGGGGACCATGAAACACCCTGTATTGCTGAGTGAGGTTGTTAAAGTTAGGTCAGGCTCTATACTAAGGGAATGTGCAGTTTGATTCTGCTCCTACTGCTGTAACAGATAACCACTCACTTTTGTGACTCAAAATAGCACATATTTATTATCTTATTGTTCTGGAAGTCAAAGTTCAAAACTGGTTGGCAGGGCTGTGTCCTTTCTGGAGGCTCTGAGTATATTCTGAAAACAGTGTTTCCTTGTTTTCTCTTGTTTCCAAGGCCAATGATGGCATCATGTCCTTTAGCATCACGTTTCTCTCCCTCTGCTTCATCATTATATTGCATCCTCTGACACTTCACACTCCTACTTTCCTATTATGATGATCCCTTGTAATTACATTGAGCTCACCTGAATAATTCCAGATATTCTTAAGATCTTTAACTCTGATAGGTCTGCAAAGTCCCTTCTGCCATGTAAGAACATAATCACAGGGACCGGGGATTAGGACATGGATAATTTTGGGGGTTGTTATTCAGTCTATCACAAGGGTGGGGTAGACAAAAAGCTTCCTCTTTCTTTGTCTTTTTCTAATTCACTACTCAGTTTCCTTCTAAACAACTGCAGACAATATTTTTAAAACATTGTTTTAAATAAGGTATCTAAAAGAGTCAAAGTCATAGAAACAGAAAGAAAGAAAAGAAAGAAAAAGAAAGAAAGAAAGAAAGAAAGAAAGAAAGAAAGAAAGAAAGAAAGAAAGACATCTGTTGGGGCTGTGGGAGGGGGAATGAGAAATTGCTATTCAATGAATATCCAGTTTGTCATAAAGAAGTTCTAGAAATCTGACATGCAATATTGTGATTATACTAAAAAATACTGTACTGTACACTTAAAAATTTGTTAAGAAAATAAACCTTATAGTATGTTTTTTGCCATAATAATAATAATAAAAGCACCAAATTAATGGCTTGTTCAGGAAACACAAGTGTCTTAGTCTGGAGCCAGAGCAATGAGCTCCTTGAACATTGGCTCAATGTCCTACTTATTTGGACTTGAACAATGATTTTCTTGGTCTCTTAACCACACTGTCTAAGGTTCTGTGATCAGAAGGACCCCCTGTCCAGAGACATAGTGCAATAACCCAATTCTCTCAATTCTTTTGACTGCTTGACACTTGGGTCCTAACTTTGTCTGAGCACATGACACTCAGGCTACTTTAGATCAGATAAGACAAAGGTTCCAGTGAGGCAGGCTTAGAGTTTCTTTGGAGATCTTAAAGACCTTACAAATATTCAATCATACCCAGAAAGACAATGTTCACTGTTTCTATTTTAAGTATTTGTTACAGGTACCTGTGAAGTCTATAGCGAACTCAGAAGCTCCATTAATACTACATATTTATTGTCAATAATGGTGATTATTGTGATTATTATTTATCTTATAGCCTAGAGAAAATAAATGAGAAATTGCTTTTACTAAGTTTCCTGGAGCCTTTCTAACTAAGATGACCACATATTTAGTTTAACCAAAGTAGTCCTGGTTAAGTTTCTTTAACTGCAATAAATAGAAATAGTTTCCTTTTCATCATTTAAAGTATCTTATTGATAATAAATTACACAGTCACATTACTTATTGCTTTACTTATTGTATTTGTAAATAAAGAAGAAAATGATCAAAACATAAAAAATACTACAGTGAAATCATAATCTGATAATATTTTCATCTAAAATCTTGAAATTCTTTATATTGTACTCAAGAGTAGTATGATTCTTTAACTGACTTTAAGAATAAAAAAAAACTATCTCCAATTTTCTAGCAACCAATATACCAAGCTAAACTCCCAATCAGTTGTCATTATTTGACCTTTACACAAACAACCCTCCACTCTTACCCAACCAGCATCAAAGCTATCAATTCAGCATAATTTAATTTATACTGTGTGGTACGTTTTAGAAAGTCTTAAATTCATAATTTACCAACCACCCTACTGATAATTTTAAATTTTGTTTATTTGATTTGATCTTAATTATATATTTTAGGTCTTAAAATAGTTGTTTGTTGGGTAAAACTATAACACTAAATAATTTAAATTATTCAGTGACAGAAGAATTTCTAATAGTTAGTTTGACTCCAATTAAAATTTCAAAATTAATTCTATCATCTTCTTCCATTACATATACAGTAGTCTTTTTAAAAAGAAACAGTTTTACAAAATATACATTACACAAAACAGATCTTCCTGCCTATTCACTTCTGTCTCATTTTTATTTGTTTTCAGAAAGGAAAATCTTCAGTAAAAGCAATTTCATCAATTTCTAGAGGAAGACAGGTTAAAAAATTTATCAGAGGCTGCCCAGGATACTTGATGTAATTTAACAGAAACTTGATCAGCAACCACATCTAAGTAGTTGGCTTATAACTAAGCAATGTTTATCTTGTTTCTTCTCTTAAACTCAGGGTATGAGACACTTGTGTGTTACCTTGCTTTTGCTCAGTCCCCTGTCTACTGCACCCATAGCTCACTTGTCAACCAACTTCGCAAAGGGAACCAGACAGCATCTTTCTTGTGTAAATAGATTTCTGTCCTGGACCTTCTCTGATGTTGCAGCATGGGTTCTCCAGGATCCAGCTTAGCACTGACCCTCAAGCATCTGGAAGTGTGAGGGAGTTAACACCCATGAGCCAGTCAATTGCCAACAAGGAAGTATAGTGTGTACCGGTGGATAAATACTCACCTTTTTGTCCCATAATGAGTGAATTTGGTGCTGTGTTCTCTGTGGCTCTTCATAGCAACAGTCCAGGAGGAACAAGTCCTGGTTGCCCTCAGTGGTGATCAGCTAGAAAGACAAACCGTTAAATTGGTTTCTTTATCTCTGCATCTTAGTCTCTTCAGTCTTTATTTGCAATTCCTTGATATCAAGTACCCAAATAAATAACATATATACATCTCCGTCCCATGCTATGCTTTCTGGAGGGAAATCTGGCTAAGATACTCATATGTATTTCTTTCCTATCATCTTCTTTTATGTCTTACTAATTATTTTCATATTTTTTTGCCTTTTAAATTTTCTTAAAATGTTTTTCTTTCATTGTAATTTTGACATTCTAGCTTTTGGTCTCATTTTATATATTTTTAAAAGTGTTTTATTTATTGATTTTTAGAGAGAGGAGGAGAAAGAGAGAAATGGGGGTAGGACAGGAAGCATCAAGGTGCTGTTTTACATACGTGCCTTGACCAGGTAAACCCAGTGTTTCAAACCCGTTACCTCAGCAATCCAGATTGACACTTCAACCACTGTTCCACCACAGACCAGCTGCTACTCTAGCTTTTAAGAGATGTGAAAATGACTTAAATTTATAAAAAGGCATCACTAAAGATCTTTATGATGATGAAACTGCTCTCTCTGCATTTGACTGTGGTGTTGGGTACATAAACCTACAAGTTATAAAATTGACCACAACTAAATACATATGCACACATAAGTATAAGTAAAATGTGAATAATCTCTGCAGATTGCACCAATGTCAATACAAAATTTGTGATCTTATGTTAGAGTTCTGTAAGATGTTTCCAATGGAGGAAACTGGTAAAGAGTATATAACATCTCTCTGTAATATTAATTATAATTGCATGTGAATCTACAATTATCTCCAAATAAAAAGTTAAATTTAAAATAATTGCTTTTCTTTTTTTTTTTACAGTAGTCCCGGAAATCACACAAACATTCTTTTAGCAGGTTAATAGCCAGGTTAAATACTTACATATACATTTGTAAGAGCATCTCTCCTATATTATCAACTCATATTTAAAAGTCTATTTGGCTTTAAATGACAGTCATCTTTTAACAAGCTAGAATTTAGTAGAAATAGTTAAATTTAAAGTTTATTCTCATTTAATACTTTTCATATTTACTCAGAAGGAAACCACTCTAGCTTTTGACCTGTGCTAACAGAATATACTTGTCATAAAGAGAGCTGTATAAAATATCTCTAGTTTACAGCTTTTTATTTTATTTTATTTATTTTTCATAAGAACAGCTGTGTACAGTTAAATCAATTTTAATGGTTTTCAAATGGAAAATGTCATTGAGCATTCACATTAAGTATCATCTAGATGGATAAGCTACATAGCTGTTGCCTAAGAGTTCAATTCAGAAACTGAATTTGTATTAAGTTTAAATTATGTCCCTCCTTAAAAACTTATTAATCTTGTGGCTAAACCCCAAATTTTACTTGCAATGCATTACAATTTTTAAGGACTATTTTTCAGAATTATTTGTAGCAACTCAGGATAGCCGTAGGAAAAAAGAAAATGAAAAAAAAAAAACCAAAAAAAACACCCCACCCCAAACCAAAACGAAACCAAAAAAATTAAGGTGGTGGTTTCATTTGTTCTATCTATTCAAAAGCAAGTCTGTTATATTTTTCTATAAATGCTTACCACTCCCTACACACACTTGTCTAATGCACAAAATTTGTATTCCTATACATCATTCTTAAATGCTCTTTCCATGTTTTAGTTACCCTTGGCCTGTACCTTGGCCTCCTGCTGCCTGCCTCAATAAATTCAGAACACAAGCATTTACCTGCAGTAAATGTGAATGGTTCCCCCCAGATATATAGCATCCAATAAAAACCAAATCCAAAGGAAATGGAAAGGTGAGGGCAAGTAGAATTTTCTCATCACAGCCTCACTCCTTTTCTCCCTTGACCTTGGACACTGTTGACCTCAGTCTATTTTTATGGCTAGTTTAATTCTGCTATTTCAATAAGTCTGAATTCTCAGAATCAGATAGACTTTAAGAAGTGGCAATCTCTGAAAAAATAGTAAAAAATGTTAAAAAGATGGAGAAAAAATGAGGTTAGCTGACCTAAAGAATATCTTATAGATAGAGATGATCTTACTCAACCTCCTAATTTGGTAAAGTGTGAGGTGGAGAGAGAACAGTTGAGTTATGTTATATTAGGCAGTAACCATTGAACGTTGGCTGTCAAATCCTCTAAGTCTTGTTTCAGCAGAACTGCTGGCCCAAGGCCATTTGTATCCCAAGTCAGAGGAAGAATGAGAAATCCTAGACTAAGCACTAAATAATTCAGTTTAAAACCAGAATTTCCAATACTGCAACTGACTATCCATCTACGAACTGCTGAGTGTTAGGATTTAACCTCTTGCAAGTTCCCTGCTTTTGAAATAGTCAATGAATGGGTGACTTCTGTCCCTATTACCTAACTCACTTCCTTGTGCCCCTGTATTATGTCCTTTAGGGCTTTGGCCCTGTCTTTCTCAATTTTGGTGCTTCTCTTCTCACAAATCTTGCATGGCCTATAGAAAGACCCATAGTTCTCATCCCACATAAATGAAAAATACCAGTTTTCCTCAGACTCTTAGATGTTGGTAACCTAACCTTCTGGTTTGAGAGCTCACTCCTCTAAGAAGGTCTTCCTACCTCTGTAGATCTATATGGGGCCAGGACTAGCTCTTCCAACAGCAGATGTGTTTCTCCACTACCAGCCAAGGAGATTCCATAAATAACTTACAGTCTACAGAGATTTATCTTTGAGAAATATGACTTTGACTTTGGAGATCTTCCTGAAAGGTGTTTTCCAGAGTTATCTAACTTAATTCGTCTCCTGCTGCCTAGATCACATTTAAATTCAACATTAAAGGTATATTTGGGAAATTGTGAGGGAGAAGAAGGGAATGTAATAAGCCAGGACATGAAAGTGACACTTTCAAAATGAAGAGAAAAAATTAAAAGTATTGTAAAAACAGAACTATTGCATTCTCCATATATGATTATTTGCTTCTCTTATTTTTCCATTTCCAGGCCTGCCTTCAACATATTAAGCTCTCAAAACCTGTTTCTTTAAGGATTGTAATAACAAGTATTATTTTGTGGACGCTGATGTTTGCTTTCAGAAATATTATACCATAGTTTGTATTGTATAAGACAAGTAAAAGGTAGTCACATAACTGCTCTTTCTAAATTATATGGAATATAAAGGTAAAAATAAATTTATTATTTCTCAAGCATCATGAAAATGTAAAAATTAAAATTTCCTATACTAAACAAAATATAATGCAAAACAGTTTACAAATTTGAAATGTAATTATTTTGGTGATAGTAATTTTAATATTTACTGTGGATATGTAAACAAATTTTTTTTCTTTTGTGCAACATTTTTTCTTACAATTCCCCTTGCTAATCAAAAGGCAAGGAGAAAACATCATAGGGAAACAGTGGTACTGTTTTAAAATAGTGCCAATATTTAAAAATGTTGAAAAGTACAATAATTCTTTATTTTTATATTAAAAACTTGCCAATTGTTAAATATATTTACACTGCTACAGATTATACCTGCACTGAACAAAATATATTTATTATAAGTAAGCTATATTGTTTTTCAACTCTTTTTTTAAACTTATATAATTAACATGCTAAGTAACAATGAGAATGTACTACAACAATACATACCAAGATAGACAGATATTGTAAACCTAATGTTGGACAAAAGAAGCTAAGCACAAAAGTGAACCTACCATATGATTCTATTCATGAGAAGGACAGACCTTTAAAATAGGTACCTAGGAGTTTAGAGGTTAGGATATTGGTTGCTTAGTGGTTGGGAGTAATGCCTGAAAGTACAGGTGTGTGTTTGGAATTATGATAATGTTCTGTTTCTTAATCTGGGTGATGGTTTCATGGGTGTCTTTACTTTGTGAAAGTTGGTTGAGCTATATCCATATGATATACACAGAAATGTGTCACTGGTTGTCTGGCTAGTTTTGTTTTTCAAGTAGAATCTTGATTAATGGGAAGTATATTTAGTAAAGGTATTCTACATAATTTTGCTATATGTGAGCTATCATTTTCAGTCCTATTGGAACTAAATCAGACTGGTTTTGTATTTAGTAGAAGCAAGCAGATTATATGAATTCATGAATTATTGTCTAAACTGAGTTAATTACCTTAAGTGAATACAAACAATCCTGTGATAATGTATTCATGGTTTTGAATAGGACAAAAAGTTGCAATCATGCTACAAGTGGTCATTTCTGGTAGTTCACAGAAACCACATTTTGAACTTCTTAAATGCTTAAATATCTTATATACTGATATATATATATTAAATACTGTGTCATATTTTTGCCCATAACTTAATTTGAAGATAACAGTCATAATGTTATAATTAAAGGTCCTAAACACAGTAGTCACTTTGTATAAAATATGAGTGATAATCACCTCCCTATAGCTGTAATTTCATTAAAATTATGGCACAAGTACTGTTTATAGATTGTTTATGGATGTCTCATGCATTTCTTTGCTTAAGAAAAAGAAAAAACGGTTATTTAATTTCTTTTTTCCCCCGTCAAAAGCAATAATATAAAAGAGAAAATAAAAAGAAAAAAAAGGAGATGACTTTCTTATTCTTATTGTTTTATAAAGAAACAAAATTAGGCAGCATAGCAGCCAACAGCACTTTCCTTCTTTGCAATACTTTGCAGTCTTACAAAATATGGCTTAGTGCTCATGAAAATGAAGAATTCTTAGCAATGACTAATGCAAAAATTTTTCTCAGGCAGTTATTCTATTACCATAGAGGAAGATTGTCTAGTTATCGAAAGCTTATATATTGCAACTTTATGGTGAAACATTGTAAACTTTTTATCTTTAAGTGAATCATTATCTCAACCCCCAAGCCTAAAATAAGTGTTGGCCATAAGTCAGCTTTCAATGTGGTGACGGGAAGTGTAAGGCTGAGATTACCCTCAATGACTGCTTTTTCACTAAAAGTTTAAGTAAAAATAGATTTCTCAGAAAGACTTCAATTATTAATTCAAAATTTTATTATTTAGATTTATACCAGCCCATCACTACCATGTGAATATAATGATTTAGGCATTTAGAGAAGAAATTTCAGTGGGTGAATTCTGTTAGTGAAACTTAAGAGAGTAATAATACTAATTGAGGAAAACAATAAGGCAGTGGTAAAAATGGATGTAGGTAACAATAATCTCATTAATTTTCACCTAAGTGAATAGAATAAATTCCTTATGCGGCATATTATTTATGTGTTCCTTTGGGGGAAGATAACTGATAAAGTATTTGATTAAGTAATAAGTTGTACTAAAAATGCTCCTGAAAAGCAGAACATTGACAGTGTGTCTTCAGTGGGTAACATGAATGTCTTATTTACTGTGTGACCTTTTAGAGGTCAGGTGCCTTTCTGGACTGCAGGCTGCTTCTCTGTGATATTGGAAATATAAACCAGACCCTAACCAGTGGCTCAGTGGATAGAGTGTTGATTGGCAAATGGACGTCCGAGGTTTGATTCATAGTCAGGGCCCACAAGAGAAGCCACCATCTGTTTCTCCCCCGCCCCCAACACCCATCTTCCTTCTCTTCCTCTTTCCCTCCTGCAGCCAGTGGCTAGATTGGTTCAAGTGTGGCCCTGGGGAACTGAGGATAACCCAGCTGATTCAAGCATCAGCTCCAGGTCTCCCCTCCTCTCACCTAAAAATAGATAGATGAATAGATAGATAGATAGATAATAGATAGATAGATAGATAAAGAGAAAGACGTGAAAGAAAGAAAGAGGAAGAAAGAAAGAAAAAAAGAAAAAAGAAAGAAAGAAAAAAAGAAAAAAGAAAGAAAGAAAGAAAGAAAGAAAGAAAGAAAGAAAGAAAGAAAGAAAGAAAGAAAGAAAAGGAAATATGGACCAAATTGTTAGATTCTCTCCAGTTCCAAAAGTCTAAAATGTTATTACATTTTCTTTTCTTTTTGATCAATCTTAGCAGAATACATATTAACCACATGGAGTGGCTTACCACATATTCTTTGGTTGAAAGGAAAATTTTGAGTGATTTATCTCAGTGTTCATGCTATTTCAAAGGGGACGAATAGAAGGGTAGATGGTGGAAAGAAGCCCGCCATGGAGCTGATCCTGGCAAGTCGTATTTGTAATAACTCAACTTTCCATTTACACTGCTCCCATCTGTCTGTCCCTCTTTTGCTTTACAGCAAAAGCTACGATCTGTGAATGAATGCATGTATTACCTAAAATATTTCATGGTTAAAATGATCAATTTTTATTGTTTTCCCTTGACCAACTTATCCTTATTTCTAAAAAAAAAAAACAAACAGAAAAACCCAAAAAACAGTTTTATTGAAGTGTAAATGACATACACTGAACTACAGTATTTTAAGCGTACAATTTATAATAAATTTAGAGTATGTTCACTATCTTTATGGTAGTGATGGTTTCACAGGTGTTTATAGATTTCAAAGCTGTATCTCCTCTATCCTGATTTTTATTTGGCATTATTTCTACTGTGCAAATCTGCCTCCTTGGTTCACTCAGTCTACTTAGTATTTTAAGGTTTATTAAGAAAATATTCAGTTTAACCATTTGTCTATTAATCAATAGTCAAGTCAGGGTTATCCATTTCTAGTCATAAATTTACTTATTCATTATTTAATTTATTCAAAATATTTTTTATTAGGAACTCATCTGAACAGTAGAGGTATTATTAAGCTGTTACTATGCTGCATGAGAAAAAGAGGCTGTGATTTCTGAGACCTTCCAGTTTAATTGAAGATACAGGTAAAGAAGCAATAGAGTGGTGCATTTGATACAAGATAAATACAGAATGATCTGGACACAGCATGAGAATCCACACCCAATACTGTGGACTAAAGAAGACTTCACAGAGGAAATGCTGTCTTAAAACAAGTAAGATTTATTCAAAGAAAGGAGGAGAATGTATTCCAGGAAAAGGAAACCAAATATGCAAGATCGTTAATGGGGTATACAATATGGACCTTGTAATTAGCTCAGCTCTCCTGGTCCAGGGATGTAAGTTCATGAGGAATTGAAATATGTAGAGCCTGGTAGACCATGCTGAAACACTTGAGCCACTTGTCTGAAAATGATAGAATTTACATTTAGTTGTGATGAGTGCCTTGTGACTATTTTGAGAGTCGTGACTTGAATTGTGGCGTGATATAATTTTAGCTTAAATTAGATTAAGAAACTGTGAAGTGAACAAATTTGAGAAGTATTGATGAAAAAGATGTGGCAGGATGTGAAACAGAGGATATTGAAAAAGAGGAGGACTATGAAGAAAAGCGAAAATCAAAGCTACTGCCCAGGTTCCTGGTTTGAGCAAAACAGTAGATCATCGTCCTACTCATAGAATTAATTAAGGTTGTAAAGAAATAGGAAAGTTCAGTTTGATCCCCAGGGTATTTAAATTGACATTTCTGGTAGATAACTAAATACTCAAGTTGTAAACTATATGAAGAGATTGGAGTTTGATTGACAATTTCTTTTTTTATTGAGATATAATTGATGTAACTTTGTATATGTGTAAGTTGTACAAAGTGTTTATTTGATATATGTATATATTGCAATATGATTACCACTACCTTAGCATTATCTAACACCTTCAGTATGCCACATAATTGTCATTTTTTGTCATGGTGAGAACAATTAAGATCTAGTCTCTCAGCAACTTTGAAATTTATAAAAGAGTATTATTGATTAAAATTACCAGGCTGTGCATTAGATCTCCAGGACTTATTTATATGCAAGTTTCAAGTTTGAACCCTTAAACAATATCTCCTCATTTTCCTCGACTCCCAGCCCTTGGTAACCACTTTCCATTTGAGTTTGAATTTTTTAGATTCCACATATAATGACATCATTACCATCTTAAGCAATATGCTCTATGATCATGTGATTGAAGCCTTGAGGATAACTTAAAGGCCGTGTAAATTTTTCTACAATTTTCTTTTTAATACATGCCTCTGAATTTTCAAAATGCTATCACAGATTTATTATTAAGCACAAATATCTAGTTTGAAGTCCTTAGACTTTAAAACTTTTAATCTTAAAAACTTTGCTGAGGATTTTGAAATACTCTCCTGATCTTTGAAAAAAGAAAAAAAAGGAGCATCATGCTTTATTTTAAAAACAAAATATTTATGTAGAAAAATAATCAAATAAATATTTGATTTGTTCTATATAGGTAGAATTTTGATTCTACAAGGTAAATATCATATATATATATATATTTGGTTCATGAGATAAAAAGCATGATCCAAATGGAGCTATGTTTGTAATCATACGTATAGTAACATTTATGTACAAGATAAACAGATTTTCCCAAACCTTTATTGATAATAGTAATTTAATAGATTATTAATTTTTATATAGTTTGATACTCTTGATAATGAAATAGCTTTAGGAATGATGATATTGACTTAAATAAATTATTCACCCAGAATGGAATGAAGTGCTAGAACAAAACTAATGTTTCAGCGTCTCAGTTTCAGTGATGGCAAAGCCAGGCAATCAAGGGAGAAAGGCATCTTTCAATCATTTTTATGGGTCTAAATATAACCTATAAGAATACTGGATGCCAGTAAGCAATATAAAAAATTAGAATTTATATAAATGTTTATGTTTTTATGAATAAAATTTTATGTTATGACAGTTAATTATTTTTATGTGAATATGAAACTTAGGTAGTGATAACATTTTCACAAAATAACCTGACAAAAATATTTCCATAAAAAAAATAGAATTGTAATGTGCTTTTTAACCTAGTTTAGATATTGGTTTGTACTGATCCATTCATCTGTATTCTATGTAAAATATTTAAATATTTATCATTTTGATCTTAGCTGCACATGTCTGCTCTTTATTCTAACGTAAGGAGATATTTTCCTTCTCCTTTTAAAATTATGTTGTATTGTGTCAGATCACTGTAGTTGAGTAATAACTCACCCCCCCAACTTAATGGCTCCAAACAATAAAATGTTATTATTTCATATGTGTTTTATTGATGTGGTGGTTGTGTTTCTGGGATCTAGCTGGTCTAAGAGACCTAGGCTGGGTCTACTTTACTGTACTTAGCTCCATACGGTCTCTCATGCTCCAGAAATTCAGACCCAAATTGCTTTTCACATGGGCAGGGCTCCAAGAGTAACAGTAAAACCAGTATTGAAGAGCTAAGACAGTTCACAGGGTCAGTCCAGATTTGAAAGGAGGAATTCCAGTCATTTACAAAGGGCAAGACGGCACAAGGAGGGTTAGAAAATAGGGTCACCTGTTTATACCAATCTAACACATACATATGTCTTATTTATATAACTGAGTGCAAATTTCTCAGGAATTGAAAAGAGATTTCTTAAAAGACAGTTGCCATTGATTATGAAGAACACTTAAACCATTATTTTACTATTTACTTATTGTTGATTTATGTTGTCAGCTGCAAATTGTACAATGTATTTTAAGCATTTTATATTACTATTTATTTATCTTACTTATTTTTGAGCGCCTGTAAAGTAATATACTTTATGGATACAAAGATGAAGCCCTATCTACTTTACATTCAGTGCATTCAGGTTATCAGGAGAGACACATAAAGACACACATACACAAACATCATGGTTTTCTAAATGCCATGAAAAATCTACTACGAAAATTATGGCTAAAAAATCCTCAAGGCCTTTCAGTGAAAGTTAAGGAACGTTTTCTTTTTTCCTACATTTCTTAAAGAAAGGGTATGAGTTTTTCAGGTACCAGAGGCTTCTCTTTCCCACTTGCCACAACCGGACAAGCAGCAAGATGGGTTAATAAACTCACTTTTGACCTGGGATCTTCACTGCTTTCATTTTTTATGACATGCTCCGAACAGACGGCAATAAAACTGAATTTAGATTTGGGTTTTAGAAATTAAACGAAGGTCACTTTAGACCTATAAATGTATTTCACATCTACAGTTTAACTTTTTATCAGAATTTAACATTGGAGTTGTAGCATTACTTCCATTAATAGAAAGTGATAACTTGCTTTAATTTAAAATTATTGTTTATTGTGACAAGCTTACAGAATCTTATAGTGAAAGAGTGCACTGAGGCAGATCTGGGCACCCCAGCTCTGGGATATTATTTCTAATATCTCCCTCAATAAAGCTATTGCTTCCAAACACATGAGTTGGCAAGATTTTAGAAATAAAACAGATATTATCTCTAGATTGTAAACTCCCTGAAACCAAAGGTGGAGTCTTGTTTATTACTTTATTATTATCATTACTATTATTGTTAATTTTAGCTCTAAGTTTATTGTCTGGTCCAGTTAGTGCTCAACAAATTACCATTATATGACTACTTCAAATTTCCTATGTTATCAAAAAAGATTTTGCAGAGAAAAAGAAAAAGTTGCTTAATATCAAAATAACAATTTAACCATAATGTCATCTTTTGAGGTATAATTGCTATACAGTATTTTATTTCCTGATTTTTTTCTCTCAAAATTCTTTTGTAACTGTATACCTCTTTCTACAACTATCATGAAGAATCTGATGTTTTAATCCTGGATACTTGATATAATCTACTTCTCACTATGTTACAAAGCTTTTTGGTAATTCTTTAAAAATAGTATAGTATAGTTCATCGATACTTATTACCAGATAAAAGCTTTCACTGTAGATCAGATCATAAGCCTTAATTCAGTTGTAAATTTACTTAATTGGTTTAGATTGCTGGAATTTTCTACCCTTAATCTACTTAAATACTTTTAGTAAAGAAGCTCATAATTGCTTCCTTGCCTTTTGTAGATAATATTCAACCAGCTGAAATTCCTACATTTTTATACATTTTTGTAGCATATAATTTCTTTCATACTATAAGATAATTAGACTTTTGATTTAAGGAACCTAGTCTTTATGCTACAATAAATTAATCTTTGAGATTCTGTAAGTGTTAGAACTAGAAACAGATTATGCTAGGTGTTGACCGTGAGTAGTCATTTGGATGCAAAGGCAGAGTGAATGCTATGGCATGCTAAAGCCATGAGGGATCAGAAAAATCACAACTCATCTGCAAATTTGTGTTAGGAGAAAAGCTGGAGAGTGTATTCGATAATACAGTGAGAGACAGAGATTAAAAAAGCCATGGCTTCAGTTTCCAACTTTCTAATTCCAGATTCATGTACCTTAAATATGCATTTTTTCTTGTTTCACAATTATTATAAGTTCATCTATGTGTTTATTTCATTTCATTTCATTTTTTCTTTTCCAAGTGAGAGGAGGGAAGATAGAAAGACAGACTCCCACATGTGCCCTGATTGGGATCCACCTGGCAACCTATGTCTGAGGCCAATGCTTTGACTTATCAGGAGGCTCCATGGAACCATCCTTAGCACCAGGAGCTGATATGCTCAAACCAATTACACCATGGCTGCGGGAGGGGAAGAAAGAGAGAGAGAGAGAGAAAAGGAGGAGGGGTGGAGAAGCAGATGATTGCTTCTCCTGTGTGCCCTAACTAGGAATCAAACCTGGGACATCCACATGCTGGGCTGACACTCTCTCACTGAGCTAACCAGTCAGAGCCCATCTCTCTCTATATGTATGTATGATATTTATATATATATATATATATACATACACACACATATATGTGATATACATATGTCACATATATATTTCACACACACACACACACACACACACACACACACACACACACATATATCAGCATGAATACCTTTCTGTTCTTGTAATTAATGACAAATACATAATAGCTTTAGAAGTCTGAATTAAGTCTCCCATTAGAAATTTCTTTTCAGCCTGACCTGTGGTGTCACAGTGGATAAAACATTGACCTGGAATGTTGAGTTTGCTGGTTCAAAACCCTGGGCTTGCCTGGTCAAAGCACATATAGGAGTTGATGCTTCTTGCTCTTTCCCATTTCTCCCTCCTACCTAAAAAACAAAAATAAAAAATAAAATATTAAAAAAAGAAATTCCTTTTCTTAAACATTACCCCAAATATTTCCTTTTATATTATTTTCTACATTCTTCTGTAACAAGAATTAGTATTGCTATATATGACTTCCTTTAAGCCATTTTATTTTCCAGTTTTTAATATAAACTTTGGTTACAAAGGGCACCTGCTCCATCAGACTTTGAAACACTGATAAGGAGACCTGTCTAGCTGGTGAAACAGCATAACTAGGCAAGGTTTTGAACACAAGCATTTTGCTCAGTTTTCCATTCTGCAAATGTGTGTTGGCTTTAAAGGTCAAGAATGGTATCACAGGGATTTTTTATCACATTTTCCTGATTCCTCAGCAATGAATCACCTTCTTCCCAAAGCTACAGAAGCAGAGGCTGTAAAATAAATTTAGTCATTACTCTTTATGATATTACTGCCACTTCTTTGCCTGTCTGCCAAAATGCTTGATATGACTGACATTGGAAAAATAGCTTTTCAATTCTGCCTTGGAAGAAAAGGAAAGGGGAAAATTGAATCAAATAAACAAAATGCAATAGGTTTCAAAATACATTTTTTGTTTTCTATTGTTTGCCAATGATGAATTTTCTTGAATACTGATCATACCTGCTTGAAAAGGTCAAGTCTGAACTCCTATTTCATCTTGTAATTAATCATTTCATTTATTCATTTATAAAGATGTATAGCATTGAAATAATTCTTTATTTCTTCAGTATAAATAACATTTTTCCTTTTAAGAAAAATATTTTATTATAGAAAAAATATACACCTAACCAGAAAATACAATAAAAATAATGTCTGTATATATGCTCGTGTACAATATAGGTAGTCATTAAAACTGTTAGTATTGGTAAGTATAAATTTAAAGAAAAACAAACAACTATGGCCAAGATATAATTAGTTCTCCCATTTTTTCATCCACAAAAATGTATAACATGAGGTTATTCTATTGTCTTTAGGACATGTCTTATAAAACAAAATTTACTAAATTTATTTTTTGTATATGAATCAATTATCCAATAACGTAAGTTAGAAAGGCTTGTTTCAGCATAATTCAATATTATTTGCTTCAAAATCAAGAAATATTGTGTAAATTCTGGCCTTATCAGAATTTGTTTTTAGGTCAGCTCTTAATATGTTTATATGTGGATTCTCCAAAAGTCTGCAAAAATATATCAGGGCCAAAAAGAATAAGAAAGAATTATTTCCCTCAAGTATTTAGACTTTAAATATAATTTTGTTTTTTTAGAAAAATTGTCTAATTTTTAACTAATAAATCTGTGATAACATATTTAATGACTTGAGCTTACTAAAATGGCCATTCTTATTAATTTGTTTTTGCATCTAGATGACATTAATTGATTAGATAATGAAAAATCTACTTTATAATTAAAGGATCTAATCAAAGTAATTAGAGTTCCAAGTGATTCAATTAATTAAATTGATTAATTTAATGGATTATAATGTTTTTATTTAGAGAAATTAGAAAGTTTGGGTGAAATTCTAACAAATTGAAAGATATCAAAAAATAAAACATAGCTTTTAGGGATGTGCAATACTAAAATATTTTCCATCTGGACGTTATATTAGACTTTCCACAACTTTCTAATATGTTGAAGTATAAAATAAAAAGAATGAGGGCAGTGTTTGTGGGTTTTTTTCCTTTTTTTTTTTTTTTTTAGCAAGAGAGAGAGACAGACAGACAGGGAGAGATAGACAGGAAGGGAGAAAGATAAGCTTCAACTCGTCATTGTGACACTTTAGTTGTTTATTGATTTCTTTCTCAGAAGTGCCTTGACAGCAGGGGGTGGGGGCTCCAACATATCCAGTGACTCTTTGCTCAAGTCAACAGTCTTGGGCTTCAAACTAGTGACCTTTGGGCTGAAGCCGGCGATCATTGGGTCAAGCCATATCTGTGATCCAATGCTCAAGCTGCTTACCCAGTGCTTAGGCTGGTGAACCTGATCTCAAGCTGACGACCTCAAGATTTCGAACCTGAGTCTTCAGCATCCCAGGTCAACAATCTATGCACTGTATTACAGACTGTTTAGGCTTGTGAGTGATATATTTAATGAAATCAATTTCATCTTTATAAACTGAATTTCTCTTGTAAATCTGCCAGCTTTCTTGTTTGGTCTTATAAATAACATTTTTTTTATCACTTTCAAATGTAAGTTATTTTCCTACATGTAAAACTTTATATGTTAAGAAATGTAGCTTGTTGGCCCTGGCTAGGTAGCTCAGTTGATTAGAGTGTTGTCCTGACATGCCAGGTTGTGGGTTTGATCCCTGGTCAGGGCACATAAGGAGCAACACATGAATGTGTGGATGATTCCAACTAGAAATCAATGTCTGTCTGTCTCTCTGTGAAATCAATGAATAAAAAGAAAAGAAGCATACCTGATTATCAAGTGTTTAAAAATAATATTATCATATGTTGTTTGCCTTCTATTAATTTTCTTTTTTTTTGTGTCTATCTTTCTATCATCTATCTAATCTATCTATCTATCTATCTATCTATCTAATATCTATCTATCATCTATCTATCTATTTTTTCTTCTTTGAAGGTCAAACAATAGTAAACAGAGACAGCGAGAGGGACAGAGGACACACAGACAGGAAGGGCACTTTAGTTGTTCATTGATTGCTTTCTCATATGTACCTTGACTGGGATCTACAGCAGACAGAGTGACCCCTTGGCTCAAGCCAGTGACCTTGAGTTCAAGCTGGTGAGCCTTGCTCAAACCAGATGAACCAACGCTCAAGCTGGCGACCTAGGGGTTTCAAATCTGTATCCTCTGTGTCCCAGTCCAATGCTCTATCCACTGCACCACTGCCTGTCAAGCTAGATTAATTTTTATTCATATTTAGTCCCCAATTTTCTGATTTGTATCTGTCATATTGCAATGTCTCTGATGATCAAAAAGACACTAATGATTTTCTTTTAGAAACTCTTGAGTTTACAAGTTATTACAGTCTTCAAAGAGCTTTTTTGAGTGAATGATTTATTTACTGATTTCTGGTACCCAAGCCTTAACTTATTTGCTTCTCCTTTGACTATGTGCTTCAAAAACCTCTACATTTTTGCAATTAAAATAAATTAAATTTTCTCTGAATATAAAGATATAACTTTGTAATTAAAATATTTTTTACCTCCAAAATATAATATAAGTAATCATTTAGTTGAAATTTATGACATCTGTAGTAAGATGATTACACAAACAGTGCACATTCTCCAACACAGTATCCATAGGTTTGGTACATTTTTTTGCTTACCCCAAAAGATGGTTACCAAAAAATAAAAGTTATTCAGTTTTAATGTTTTACATCTATGGTTGATTGATTGCAAAAGTTCTTCAATTCTTCAATTCTCTCTTAATTTTAAACTAAGGTATCAAGAGACTCTACATGTTTCTGCAGTCTCTGGATTCCTGTCAAACAATAGGAAGAATAATAGGTAATGAGGACCATATGCAGTGGAATCAGCTCTGGTGAAGTCACCTTTGCCTATCCATCCCTTGCTGACCAGCAACCTGCCTAAAAATGCACAAACTATTTCACCAGGGAGTCACAGATTTAGCCTAATTGGCCCAAATCTCAGTCAGTTGATCTACAGACTTGTGAGCAATAATAATGCTTATGGTTTTATGCCACTGAGTTTTCAGGTTGTTTATTTCACAGCACTAGCTAATTAATACATCCAAATTAAAATTTAGACATTAATTTCATATATAATAAAAATAGCTTATCAAAGCATCAGTTCATATAAAAATTAAGAATTTAATTAATATACAAAATAAATCTCAGCATACATACAAATTACTATTGTTTGACCTTCAAAGAAGAAAAAATAGATAGATAGATGATAGATAGATATTAGATAGATAGATAGATTAGATAGATAATAGATAGATAGATAAATAGATAGATATAGACAATATCTAGATATCTATTTGTCTAAATAGATAAGTAGAACTAGCTGAGGATGAGTTTTCCTTCAGACTTTCTCAATTAGCACTGCTATGATTTATACCGGCTTTAAAACTTATCATTAACATAGAACAGGGACCAGAAAGCTTTATCTGTATTGGGCCAGATGGTAAATATTATAGGTTTTCAGCATGTCTCTATCAAAACTACCCCAATCTGCCACTGTAGCACAGGAGCTCTCCTAGGTAAGCACACATGAGTAAGTATGGGTGAATTCCAATAAAAAATAATTCACCAAAACAGGTGCAGGCCTTAGTGTTCCAACTCCTGACATCACAGTTAATTACTTTTTTACTGCTTATCTTTAAGGAATCTAATGTTGTAAAATATTTGAGGCAATAAGAGGGCTTGGCATATAATGCAGTACCTAAAATATCACATTAGGGGAATCCCAAATTTTAAATTATTCTAGTGGCTTAGGATGTGCATACTAGATTTATCCCGAGAAGTGAAGTTTTATTTTTTTTGTGTGTTTATCATTTTAACTTATTGCAAGTCTAGTTTATTATTATAATTTCAAAATAAATTTTTATCTACAGACAGAACAGTTATTTATTAATATGTACCAGTGTCCCTGCATGAGCTACTTTAGTCATAATCAAAACAGATATTTTATAAACATTATTTATCTTCTAATCACTCAAATGAGCTATTTTCATATATAGTATCATTTCAGCATTAAGTATTAAGCTAAATGTTAATCTATTGTGGTACTTAAAACATTTTAATAAAATACACTGATGTAGACCTAGAGCATGTAAATATTTATATCACATTTTAATTTTATACTTTAAATATGTTGCCATTAAAAAAATTATAAGCAAAATGAATATGTTTTGCTTTGCTTTAGCCATTTGGACCCTATTAGCATACTATATAACCTAGAAAACAAATTCCTAAAAGTCTTGCATTCTATGTTATAAACAACATGAGTGTTATGAAGGTTTGAATAACAAAAGTAAAAAAGTTGTGCATTTTGAAATATGCCATGATAAATAGTGAAGATTGGTTTTTAATGACACTTATATTATCCAATCAAAATTTTCTGTGTGATAACTGGAATTATAGCTAATACCTTCTTTTTGTATTCTGGATACCAGTAGCTCTTTAAATTGACTCCCTCTACATGCCTTATGATTGCAAGTAGAAATTTCCCTTATTATTAAATTATATTTTTCTTTTATAAAATACTTGGAGGTCCCCCAAAGAATTCACCAGCTTGATCTGACCAAGATGTTATTTGTATGTGATAACACAGAGGCATGTGATTTTCACCCACTCCCTGAAATTAATTTGCAGAATTAAGCTCCACTGACCTAGACTGATTCCTGAATTGATAGAAGCATTTTATTACAGCTGACCCTTGACTCAGTCAAAAATTTCCATACAAAATTTGACTCACCCAAAACTTAATTATAGTCAGCCCTTAGCATTCATGGTTTTGAGAAAAAAATATTTTCTTTTTTAAACAGCAACATTTAAAAAAAAGATTTTGTGTATTTATTTTAGAGAGGGGAGAGAGAGAAGGAGGGGAGAAAGGAGCAGGAAGCATCAACTCCCATATGTGTCTTGACCAGGCAAGCTCAGGGTTTTGAAATGGAGACTTCAGCTTTCATATGTCCTCTTTATTCACTGCACTGCCACAAGTCAGGTGAAAAAAGGCATTTTCAATTTGTGTTTGGGAATCCACAGTTTATAAACTGTGGTTGCTAAGTCCAAAATACTGTTTTGATCCAGGGTTTGTTGAATCTGTGGATGCAAAATAGACGGATAAGAGGGCCAGCTGTATTTACTGAAACTAATTCAGGTATAAGAGGATCTGCACAGTTCAAACCCTGTCATTCAAGGGTTAACTGTAATCTCCTTCCAGAAAGTGGTCCCACTGGAAGGACAAGGAGAAAATTAAGAAAGAAGAAGATGGCTTTCAGACTGGTAGGTGACACTTTTAACAAGTCTTGGGCACCCCCTAAAAAATTAGATATATGTACTCCCCCACCCCCATCAAACCTTAAAGTTTATATATATTGGCTATTGTTAATAATGCTGCAGTGAACATCAGGGTGCATATATTTTGAACTATTATTTTGGGTTTCTTTGGCTATTTAAAAAGGCTTTAACAGGGTTCAGTCACATGTACTATCCAGGTGGTGTTAATAACACTTTACTCTCTCAAGGCTGCATCTTTGAAAATGGCTTCCCCTGTAGGAAAGGTGGGTAGAATGTACATTCCAAGAACAGAGAAGACGTGAGGAACCTCCCTTCCTCAAGGTCCAACTTGGGGGTCAACGGGGGTTCATGTGCTCCCGATGACGTCTAGGTTGTCCTCCTCCTGTTTCCTTCATTTATCAAATAAACTGCTTGGCTTTCCATCTTCATCTGGACATCTGCCTTTAGAAGAATTCAGTCACAATACAAAACTCATAAATATCCTTCTGACAATCATTTCATAAACAATGACTGTGTTACTTTGAGACTTTAAACCAGACATTGCCAATATTTTGAATTTTTATAAATTGGTCAAATGTTATTTGTAACCAGATTAATTAGTCACAAAGCAATGTTTTGCTTACTTGTTCCTGTCTCTATAAAAATATAGTCAAGTATAAGTAAGACGGTAAATTCAATGTAACAAGTTATTTATAACAGGTTATAATTAGTACATTATAAAGTTAATATTATATTACATGTTTATGTAACTTAAGAACATGCATATGTATATTTTAATTATTAATAACATAAATAAATAATTAACAATAAAAATTAGTAATTTATAAATAATAAAATGGGATGAAACACTCAAGAGAAAATTGGTCTTAGATTAAAACAGTGCATATCAGTGTATCTTTCCCAGAAAACAGATGTATTTAGCTGAGCACTCTTATTTCTTGAGAACCTATTAACTTATTGTGATTTTGGTTTGAATTTTGTTGTGGTTCATAGTTTTTAGTAAAAGTTTCAACTCTTATCAAAGATAAAATGTATAATAAAGCTGATTTTCTTCATATCAAGAATGTTAATATTAATTATGTAAACAAGACTGCAACTTTTACTAGCCCCGAAATAACTATGATTGTACTCATCTATTGACATAATAGTAAGTCTCCCCTGATAACTCTTTTTGCCATTGCCTTTCTGCAATCCCTGAATTAAAAGTGGCACCTGGGTAGCACCAACTCTAAGAACCTGTTACTGTGAGGCATGGTACTCGTCAGGAAGGGTTCTGAAATAAGTAGCTATGAAAACATTCATTATTCTGTGTTTTGAATTAGCTCAATAAGAAAATTGTTTTATCAAGACCATAATTTTAATATAAATGTTTCAGCTACATTATATTTTACCATTGATATAAATATATTCTAATCATAATTCACGTGCAAACTATAGCACAATATTTATTACCAAGTTGATTTTAAGAACATTTTATTTCTACAAATAAAATACACTTGTACTTGTTGAAAATCTTAACTCATCCTTTATAAGATAGATTAGAAACTCTGAGAAACTTGGAAATATCCTCCATGGTCTTAATGTCCTCTTATCCTCAGGGTAACCATTAGCTGACTCCATATGGTTTGGTTGTGTTTCATGCCACAACAAGGAATTCTATTTTCCTCCGTTCTGATCTTGTCTTAGCTGAGTAGGCTGTCAGCATTATTCTCCTGTTATTGCTTAAAAACTCCTGCTACAGGTAATACAGCATAAGTTGAAACTCCTGGGAGAAACCACAAAAGACCAGTTTCTCAGAATGTTAGCAGCAAAGGTTGTGATGGGTTGGTGGTTGATAGAGGAAATATGAGGATGGCCTCAGGCTCAGGACCAGATAACATTGCCTCTGGAAGCAGACATCTCACTTATGGAGGCTGAGTCATGACTTCCAGGATTATTGTTGGAATAGACAATTCCCTGAGATGAACTGCTGACTTAAGATCAGGAGAACAAGAAGTAGCTATTTAGGTCAAGATGAAATCAAAGAGGAAAATTTAACTGCGGTTATTTGCCTTGAAATACTGCTGATACTGTTTTTATTTAAGTTTAATTAATTTTAATTTTAAAGGGGTGGCATTGATAAATCAGGGTACATATGTTCAGAGAAAACATCTGCAGGTTATTTTGACATTTGATTTTAATGCATACCCATCACCCAAAATCAAATTGTCTTCTGTCACCTTCTATCTGGTTATCTTTGTCCCCCTCCACTCCCCCTACTCCCTCCCTCTCCTCCCCTTCCTTCCACCCCCCTCCACCCCACCCCCCACCCCCATAGCCAGCACACTCTTGTCCAAGTCTCTGAGTCTCATTTTTGTGTCCCATCTATGTATGGAATCTTATATTCTTAGTATTTTCTGATTTACTTATTTCACTCAGTATAATGTTATCAAGGTCCATCCATGTTATTGTAAATGCACTGATGTCATCATTTCTTATGGCTGAGTAGTATTCCATAGTATATATGTACCAAAGCTTTTTAATCCATTCGTCCACTGAAGGACACTTGGGCTGTTTCCAGATCTTCGCTATTGTGAACAATGCTGCCACGAACATGGGGGCGCATTTCTTCTTTTCGAACAGTGCTATGGTGTTCTTAGGGTATATTTCTAAAAGTGGAATAGCTGTGTCAAAAGGCAGTTCAATTTTTAATTTTTTGAGGAATCTCCATACTGTTTTCCACAGTGGCTGCACAAGTCTGCATTCCCACCAGCAGTGCAGGACGATTCCCTTTTCTCCACATCCTCGCCAGCACTAAATCTGTGTTGTTTTGTTGATGAACGCCATTCTGACTGGTGTGAAGTGATATCTCATTGTGGTTTTAATTTGCATTTCTCTAATGATTAGTGATGTTGAGCATTTTTTCATGTGCCTGTTGGCCATCTGTATGTCCTCTTTGGAGAAATTTCTATTCATTTCTTTTGCCCATTTCTTGATTGGATTATTTGTCTTCCTGGTGTTGAGTTTTACAAATTATTTACAAATTTTGGTTATTAACCCCTTATTAGATGTATTGTTGAATAAGTTCTCCCATTGTGTAGTTTGTCTTTATTCTGTTCTTATTGTTTTTAGCTGTGCAAAAGCTTTTTAGTTTGATATAGTCCCATTTTTTTATCCTGTCTTTTATTTCACTTGCTCGTGGAGATAAATCTGCAAATATATTGCTGCGAGAGATGTCGGAGAGCTTACTGCCTATGTTTTCTTCTGAGATGCTTATGGTTTCATGATTTACATTTAAGTCTTTTATCCATTTTGAGTTAGTTTTTGTGAATGGTGTAAGTTGATGGTCTAGTTTTATTATTTGCAAGTAGATGTCCAATTTTCCCAACACCATTTGTTAAAGAGGTTGTCTTTACTCCATTGTATGCTCTTACCTCCTTTGTCAAATACCAGTTGTCCATAAAGGTGTGGATTTATTTCTGTGTTTTCTGTTCTTTTCCATTGATCTGTATGCCTGTTCTTATGCCAGTACCAGGTTGTCTTGAGTACAATGGCCTTGTAGTACAATTTGATATCCGAAAGAATGATACCTCCTTCTTTATTCTTCTTTTTCAATATTGCTGAGGCTATTCGTGTTCTTTTTTGGTTCCATATAAATTTTTGAAATATGTGTTCTATATCTTTGAAGTATGTTATTGGTATTTTAATTGGTATTACATTGAATTTATAAATTAATTTGGGTAATGTAGACATTTTAATGATGTTTATTCTTCCTAACCATGAACACAGTATGTGCTCCCACTTGTTTGTATCTTCCTTGATTTCTTTTATCAATGTTTTATAAATTTTCGAGTACAAGTCTTTAATCTCCTTGGTTAAATTTACTCCTAGGTACTTTATTCTTTTGGTAGAAATAGTGGAAGAGATTGTTTTCTTAATTTCTCTTTCTGACAGTTCATTGTTGCTTTATAAAAATGCCTCTGATTTCTGAGTATTAATTTTAAATCCTGCCACCTTGCTGAATTTATTTATTAGGTTCAGTAGTTTTTAGACTGATACTTTAGGGTTTTCTATATACAATATCATATCATCTGCAAATAATGATAGTTTTATTTCTGCTTTTCCAATTTAGATGCCTTTTATTTCTTCTTCTTGTCTGATTGCTGTGGCTAGGACTTCCAGAACTATGTTGAATAAGAGTGGTGAAAGGGGACACCCCTGCCTGGTTCCTGATCTTAAGTGGATTGCTTTTAATTTTTGTCCATTGAGTATGATGTTGGCTGTGAGTTTGTCATAGATGGCCTTTATCATGTTAAGGTTTGTTCCCTGTATTCCCAATTTACTGAGAGTTTTGATCATGAATGGATGCTGAATTTTATCAAATGCTTTTTCTGCATCTATTGAAATTATCATGTGGTTTTTCTCCTTCCTTTTGTTTATGTGATGAATCACATTGATTGCTTT
The DNA here is from genome assembly GCA_037038555.1 of Rhynchonycteris naso. NCBI lineage: Eukaryota > Metazoa > Chordata > Mammalia > Chiroptera > Emballonuridae > Rhynchonycteris > Rhynchonycteris naso. The sequence goes on from CM072995.1 coordinate 255,032,138, forward strand.
GTGAATATTGAACCAGCCTTGCCTCCCTAGAATAAGTCCCACTTGATCATGATGTAAAATTTTTTTCATATATTGCTGGATCCAGTTGGCTAATATTTTGTTGAAGATTTTAGCATCTAAATTAATCAGGTATATTGGCCTATAATTTTCTTTCTTTGTGTTGTCTTTGCCTGATTTCAGAATCAGAATTATGCCTGCCTCATAAAAGGACCTTAGAAGTCTTCCTTCCTTTTGAATTTTTTGAAATAGCTTGAGAAGGATAGGTGTTAGTTCTTCTTTGAATTTTTGGTAGAATTCACTTGTGAAGCCATCAGGCTCAGGACTTTTCTTTGTTGGGAATTTTTTGATAACTGTTTCAATCTCATTTATTGTAGTCGGTCTGTTTAAGGTTTCTGATTTTTCCAGATGAATTTTGGAAGGTTGTATGTTTCAAGAAACTTGTCCATTTCAGATATGTTGTCCAGTTTTTTGGCATATAATTCTTCATAGTATTTTCTTACAATATTTTTGTATTTCTGTTGTGTCAGTTGTTATTTCTCTACTCTCCTTTCTAATTTTATTTATTTGAGTTCCTCTCTTTTTTTCTTGGTGAGTCTAGTTAAGGGTTCATCAATCTTGTTTACCTTTTCAAAGAACCAGCTCCTAGTTTCATTGATCCTCTGTATTGTTTCTTTAGTCTCTATGTCATTTATTTCCACTCTGATCTTTATTATTTTCTTCCTTCTACTACCCTTGGGCTTTACCTGCTGTTCTTTTTCTAGTTCTTTTAGATGCAGGGTCAAGTTGCTTATTTGAGCTTTTTCTAGCTTCTTATGTTATGCCTGTAGTGCAATGAACTTCCTTTTCAGTACTGCTTTTGCTGTGTCCCATAAATTTTGAGTTGATGTATGCTCTATGCTCGTTATCATTCATTTCTAGAAACTTTTATATTTTTTCTTTGATCTCATTGTTAATCCATTCATCATTTAATAACATGGTATTTAGTTTCCAAGTGTTTGAGTATTTTTCTGTTTTTCTTTTGTGGTTAATTTCTAGATTTATGCTATTGTGATCAGAGAATATGCTTGATATGACTTCAATCATCTTAAATTTGTTGAGACCTCTTTTGTGTCCTAACATGTGGTTTATCCTAGAGAATGTACCATGAGCACTTGAAAATAATATATATTCTGCGGTTTTAGGGTGAAAGGTTCTGAAGATATCTATTAAATCGAGTTGATCTAGTGTATCCTTTAAGTCTGTTAATTTTCTCTCTTGAGGATTTATCCAGTGCAGTTAGTGTGTATTGAAATCCCCTGCTATTATAGTATTGCTGTTAATTTTGCCCTTTATATTCATCAAAGTTGGCTTTATATACTTCTGAGCTCCTATGTTTGGTGCGTAGATATTTATTATGGTTATATATTCCTTTTGAATTGATCCCTTTATTATTATGTAGTGTTCTTCTTTATCTCTTACTACAGCCTTTGTTTTAAAGTCCATTTTGTCAGATATAAGTATTGCTAACCTGGCTTTTTTTTCAATTCCATTTGCATGAAATATTTTTTTCCATCCTTTTATCTTTAGTCTATGTGCATCTTTTGTTTTAAGGTGTGCCTCTTGTAGACAGCATATGTATGGGTCCTGTTTTTTTATCCACGCAGCTACCCTATGTCTTTTGATTGGATCATTTAATCCATTTATATTTAAGGATATTATTGATATGTAATTGTTTATTGCCATTTTATTCTTTAAAGCTGTATTTCTCTTTTGCTATATTCTCTTCCCCCTTTGATCTGTTTACAACAGGCCCCTTAGCATCTCTCGCAGGATTGGCTTGCATTTCATGAATTCCTTGATTTTTTTTTTTTTTTTTGTCTGGGAAGCTTTTTGTTTGTCCTTCAATTTTAAATGTTAGCCTTGCTGGATAAAGTAGTCTTGGTTGTGGATTCTTGTTTTGCATTTTTTTGAATATGTCTTGCCATTCCCTTCTGGCCTCAAGTGTTTCTGTTGAGAAGTCAGATGTCATCCTTATGGGGGCTCCTTTGTAGGTGATAGTCTTTTTTTCTTTAGCAGCTTTTAATATTTTCTTTTTATCACTTAGCTTTGGTATTTTAATTATGATGTATCTTGGTGTAGATTTGTTTGGGTTTCTCTTTAATAGAGTTCTCTGTGCTTCTTGAACATGTGAGTTGTTTTCCAGCCTTAATTTAGGGAAGTTTTCAGCTATGATTTTGTTGAACAAAGTTTCTGTCCCTTGTTCTTTCTCTTCTTCAGGAACCCTATGATGTGGATGTTATTTCTCTTTATTTTGTCACAGAGCTCTCTTAGAGTTCCCTCTGTCTTTTTGAGTCTCTTTCCTTTTTTCTGTTCTGCTTCTGTACCTTTGTTTATTTTGTCCTCTAACTCGCTGATTCAATCCTCAGCTTCATCCATCCTGCTTTTAATTCCTTCCACTGTATTCTTCAATTCTGATTTTGTATTTGTCATTTCTTTCTGATTCTTTTTTATTATTTCAATTTCATTTTTTATGGTTATTATCTCTTTATTTAGATGTTTGTAATGACTTTCCATTGTTGCTCTAAGCTCTTTGAACATCCTAACTATCATGATTTAAACTCTGCATCTGGCAGTTTGGTTATATCTTGTTCATTCAGGTCCTTCTCTGGGGATTTCTCTTGATTCAATTGGGTTGCATTTTATTGCCTTTCTATTTTGTCTGCATATAAAAAGGTTATGGCCACTGGAGTCCAATGGGTGTTGCCTCTGTGTTCCCTAGGTGTGGTCTATCTGCAGGCCCACTATCCCCTCTGGCACTGTCTAGGACATTTGGGTATGGGCTTAGTGGCACCTACCCCTGCAGCTGTTGCTGTGGTTTCCACCTCTCTTTCGCAGGAGGGGCTGTGTTTTCATGCTGGCTCTACAAGCCTCAGCCTTCCTCAGCCTTTGTCCTGCCCCCATAGGTGGGGTTGCTTATCGCACTCATTCCACAAGGCTTGGTACCAAGGGCAGGGGTAAGCACCTTGGCTCAGCTGCGGTCCTAGCCTGTTCCCGGGCATCCTCCAAGCCCCCGCTATCAGAACCGGCTAGTGCACGGGCTTCATCCCAGCCCCCGTGGTCAGGGCTGGCTTGCGCAGGATCTCAAACCTCCAGGGCTTCTGTTGCGTGCTCAGCTGTGAGCCTTCGCCTCTCCTGGGCTTTTGCCCCACCCCCATGGTCAGGGCCTGCTCAGGCAGGGTCGTAAACCTCCGAGGCCAGGCGAGGCGAGGCTGTGCACTCCTGCGGCCCTGCTCAGCAGCAGATCTGTGCCCGTTCCCAGGCTCCTGCTTCTCCCCACCACAGTCAGGGCTGCAGGCGGGCCCCCTGCTTCTGGACCGCTTTTGTGTGTCCCCTCTGCCCCTGCTGGGCTAGACTGAGCTCACACTGGCTGGCTGGGCCTACACCCCCGCAGACAGAACTACGCGTCCTGCTGCCACCGTCCCTCCAGCCAACTCTCAGCAGTGTGGGTGGGAGCACTACAACTCAGACCCGAACACTCCATACTGAAGTCCTGGAAGCTCCCTCCTTCTAAGCAGCTCTGCTCTAAATGCTGCAGGAGAGCTTGTTTGGCTGGTGTCCTGCCTCCCTTTGCTGGTATTGCTAGTTCCAGGGGAAATATTCATTTCAGATATGGGAAGTGACTTAGCCCAGGGTTTAGGGTGGCTGTCCCTCAAAGCCTTTCTCCCTGTGCCTTCCAGACCGCACTCTCTTCCCGCTGCTCTGGTCCTCTCTTCTCTCCCCGTCCCCAAAGGCCCACGTGAGTGGTTGTGAGAGAGGTTTTCTGGGCTATCCCTTTAAGAAGAATCCTGGGTCTGAGAAAACTATCTCTTTCTCACAAACAGTATCCTCACTTGTTTCACAGCTAAGTACTGTCCATATGCCTCTTCTACGCTCTGGGGCTGCAGGCTGGGGCTTTGTTCCTGGGGCCTAGGTTCCTTCCTCTCCTCTAAACTCTCTTTCCACCATGTGAGTCTCTCCGGGCTGCTCTTTGCTCCAGGGAGCTGGGTAGCCCTTTCCAAGTTTTCGCTATTCCTATCAGTCTCAATGTGGCTTCTTCAGTGTTCCTTGGTTGAAGAGTCCACTTAGTTTAGTTCAAAGTTGGTTTATCCAGATGATGGTTCTTAAAATTAAATTATAATCCACTTTGGTTCCAGGAGTTAGAAGTTGGTACATCTGCCTACTCCATCGCCATCTTGCTGACTCTCTGTGGGAACTGATGACATGCCTTTGAAATGTAAGGATAATCTTCTTTTCCTGTCCTCAGGGCAGATTGCTGATACTGTTTTAATATTCTACTTTCTATTAGGACTGTGAAAAAAAATTGTTTTTTAAATCTAGCCACCAATTTCAAAGGACTTATGTGCAAATTTGAAATTATACAACTTTTTAATGGTGACTTTTTTCACTGATCACTCAAAATCTGTGAATACATACCTTATGAAAATTTTGAATGTTGTATAAACAAAGAAAAATACAATTCTTATGAAAATATGATGTATGTTCATAATTCTTATCTAAAAACAGTTAACTTTTGATCTAAGTGATTTTGTGAGTACTGTAATTTAATGGAATAATACTGAATTTCCATAGGAAAACATAACGCCACAATTTTCAACCACAGCCCTGCCAGAAATATAATATACAAAAGAAAATGCCATTTGATTATATACAACATCCCACAATTAAGGAAATAAATGCTGTGTTTCAATTATAGAGAGTAAGTCTGCAGAGTGTGTTGATGCTCTAGGTTTACAGAATCCAGCCTCACAGTAATAGAGAATGCTATTTTTTTTTGCAGGTATGTTAATGAACTTGGAGATTCTAATTTCCAACCTTGGAATGATGATAAGGAAAGGACAAAAACATGGTGAGTAAATACCTCTAGGTGCTTTAAAAACATCTAGATTGAGTGTTTTATAGTTCTGGTTTTGTTAACTGTACCACAGGTATATCATTGTATATTAATCATTATCATAGGTGACCCCTATACAAATAAAATAGGCAAAATAGAACAGATAATCAAAATAATGGTTTTGAATTTTTTAAAAATTATGATTTAATGAAATCTATGCCACTACAAAATCCTGGAAAATAGATCTGCTCTCTCGCCCTTCGCCTCATCACACATTTTGGCTGTAGAAGAACAAAAGTAGGCAAAAAAAAAAAAAGAGATAATTGTATTTCCCAAAATCTGAGATAAACAATCAGTTATGAAAACGTCTTGAAGGCCATAAAAATTAGAGCCTTCCACAGTACTAAATTTTGAGATTTACCTTTTAAGACAGAGGCATCTTTTTCATTATAAATAATGCAAATTTACCCATATAGAACTATTTTTTACTCTAATGATTTGAACTATGAATACTACTTTCACTTGTATTCTGAGAGGCAGTTCTGAAACATAGACTTTCTTGTATATGTTTTCTTATTAGTAGAAAGCTTTTACTTAGTGCTCAGAAGTTGTTTATAATATTTTTTCTTTGAAAATATGCACTATATTATTCCATACCAGAAAGAAATTGGCAAACATCTGAGACAGATCATAAAATTTTCAATCCTACCAAAGCTATTTTTTAATTAAATTTTTTTAATTTTTAATTTATTGTGTTGATATGGTTTCAAGTGTTTCAGTCAATATATCGCCCTCTAAACATTACATTGTGCTTTCTGTGGCCCATGCAAAGTTTCTTTCCACCCCTGTTTTACCTCCCTTGCCCCCCTCTCTCTATTTCATCCCCTCTTTCCCTCTGGCTATTGCTTCCCTGTTTTCTGAACCTATATATTACGTACATATAATTTGACTAATCCCTTCACCTTCTTTGATCCTGTTCCTTTTTCCCCCTTCCCTCTAACAGCTGTCCATCTGTTCCCTGTGACTCTGCCTCTTTTTTATTTTATTCCTCAGTTTATTTTGTTCATTAGATTCGATATATAAGTGAGATCATATAGTATTTGTCTTTTTCTGCCTGACTTATTTCACTTAACATAATAATCTTGAGGTCCATCTATGCCATCACAAAAGGTAAGGTTTCCTCCTTTTACACTGCTGTTTAGTATTTCATTGTGTAAATATACTGCTACTTTTTTATCTGCTTGTCCACTGATGGACATTTGGGCTGCTTCCAGATATTGGCTATTGTAAACAATACTTCAATGAACATGGGGGTGCGTATTTTCTTTTGAATTAGTGTCTTAATATTATTAAGATAAATTCCTAGAAGTAGGATAGCTGGGCCATTAGGCAGTTCCATTTTTAATTTTTTGAGGAAATGCCTCATACTGTTTACCATAGTGCCTACATAAGTCGGCATTCCCACCAGCAGTGCAGTAGGGTTTCATTTTCTCTACATTCTCTCCAGAAATTGTTGTTTGTTGATTTGTTAATGAAAGCCATTCTGGTAGGTGTGAGGTGATATTTCATTGTGGTTTTAATTTTCATTTCTCTAATGATTAGTGACGGATGTTGAGCATTTTTTTCATATGCCTATTGGTCCCCTCTATGTCCTCTTTGGAGAAGTATATATTTAGGTCCTTTGCCCATTTTAATTGGATTGTTTACCTTCTTGCTGTTGAGTTTTAGAAGTTTTATTTCTTTTCAGAGACAAAGAGAGAGTCAGAGAGAGGGATAGATAGGGACAGACAGACAGGAGCAGAGTGAGATGAGAAGCATCAATCATTAGTTTTTCGTTGCCGTTGCAACACCATAGTTGTTCATTGATTGCTTTCTCACATGTGCCGGGGGCCTTTCAGCAGACTGAGCCACCCTTTGCTGGAGCCAGTGACCTTGGGTCCAAGCTGACGAGCTTTTGCTCAAGCCTGATGGTCCCGCGCTCAAGTTGGCGACCTCGGGGCCCCGAACCTGGGTCTTTGTCATCCAGTCCGATGCTCTATCCACTGCGCCACCACCTGGTCAGGCAAGTTTTAGAAGTTCTTTATAAATTTTGGTTATTAACCCCTTATCAGATGTATCAGAGCATATGTTCTTTCATTGAGTGGGCTGTCTTTTTATTTTGTTAATGTTGTCTTTTGCTGTGCAAATCTTTTTAGTTAGATATAGTCCCATTTGTTTATTCTCTCCTTTATTTCATTTGCCCACAAAGATACATATATTGGCAAAAATATTGCCTTGAGAAATGTATGAATGACTTTTGCCTATGTTCTCTTCCAAGATTTTTAGGGTTTTACTGCCTACATTTAAGCCTTTTATTTATTAATTTTGAGTTTATTTTTGTGAATGGTAGTCAAGTTTCATTTTTTTGCATGTACCTATCCATTTTTATCAACACCGTATATTAAAGAGACTGTCTTTACTTCATTGTATGCTCTTGCTTCCTTTGTCAAATATTAATTGACTATAAAGGCATGTGTTTATTTCTGGGTTCTCTGTTCTGTTCTATGGATTTTTGCCTATTCTTATGCCAGTACCAGGCTGTTTTAATTACAATGGGCTTGTAGAATAGTTTAATACCAAGAACTGTGATACCTGCCACTTTGTTTTTTTTTTTTTAAGATTGCTGAAGCTATTTGGATTTTTTTTTGGTCCCATGTAAATTTTTGGAATATTTGTTCTAGATCTCTGAAGTATGGCATTGGTATTTTAATAGGAATTGCATTGAATCTATAGATTGCTTTATGTAGTATGGACAATTTAATGATGTTAATTTTTCTTATCCATAAATTTTGTACATGCTTCCACTTGTTTGTATCTTGCTCAATTTCTTTTTAAAATGTCTTCTAATTTTCTGAGTACAAGACTTTTACTTACTTGGTTATATTTATATTTATCCCTAGGTACTTTATTATTATAATTATTATTAAGTGAGAGAAGGGGAGATAGTGAGACAGACTCCTACATGTGCTCCAACTGAGATCCATCTGGCAACCCCATCAGGGGCTGATGCTTGAATCACATGAGTTATCCTCAGAGCCTGAGCCAAACGCTCAGACCAACCAAGCTATCCACAGCTCCCAGGGCCATAATTGAACCAACTGAGCCACTGGCTATGACAGGAGAAGAGGGAGGAATGCGGGAGAGGAAGGTGAAGAGAAGCAGATGGTCATTTCCCCTGTGTGTCCTAACCAGGACTCAAACCCGAGACATCCATATCGCAGGTAATGTTCTATCTATTGAGCCACTGGTCAAGGCCTATTGTTATTTTTTGTAATAGTAAATGGGATAGTTTCCTTAATTTCCTATTCTGACAGTTCATCACTGGTGTATAAAAATGCCACTGGTTTATGAATATTAATTTTATATCCTGCCACTTTGCTGAGTTCATTTATCAGGTCTAGTAGTTTTTTGAATTCATTTATCAGGTTTATGGTTTTCTATGGCATTATGTCATCAGGTTTATGGTTTCCTTGGTATTATGTCATCAGCAAATAATAACGTTTTGCTTCTTCTTTTCCAATTTAGATCTCTTTTATTTCTCCTTTTCTGATTGCTGTAACTGGAACTTCCAGTACTATGTTGAATAAGAGAGGTGAAAGGGGGCATCCCTCTCTTGTTCCTGATCTTAAGGGGATTGCTTTTAATTTTTGCCCATTGAGAATGATGTTGGCTGTCAGTTTCTCATATATGGTCTTTATCATGTTGAGGTATGTTCCCTGTATTTGCACTTTGCTGAGAGTTTTGATCATAAATGGATGATGGATTTTATCACATGATTTTACTACTCCTATTTATGTATACAGTATTATGTAATTTTAATCCTTTGTTTTTTTGTGATGAATCATTTTTATTGATTTATGAATATTGTATCAGCCTTGCCTCCCCAGAATAAATCCCACTTGATCATGATGTATAATCTTTTTAATGTATTGCTGGATTTGGTTTGCTATTATTTATTGAGAATTTTAATACCTATGTTCATCAGGGATATTAGTCTATAATATTCTTTCTCTCTCTCTCTCTTTTATCTTTACCTGGTTTTGGAATTAGGATAATGCTTGCCTTGTAAAATGAGCTTGGAAGTATTTCCTCCTCTTGAATTTTTTGGAATAAATTGAGGACAGATGTTGCTCTTTAAATGTTCGGTAAAATTTGCCTGTGAAGCCATCTTGTCCTGGACTTTTGATAGCAGGGTTTTATTTTTTATAATTGTTTTGATTTAATTTGTTATAATTGGTCTGCTCAGGTTTTCTGATTTTTCAAAAAAATTGTCGGTATGTAAGAATTTATCTATTTCACCAAGGTTGTTCAACTTTTTGGCATACAATTATTTATATTATTTTCTTACAATTCTTTGTATTTCTGTGTTATCAGTTGATACTATTCCTCTTTTATTTCTAATTTTATTTGTTTAGGTCTTCCTTTTTTCTTGATAAGTCTGGTTAAAGGTTTATCAATCTTGTTTACTTTTTCTTTTTCTTCTGATTATTATTAATTTTAATGGGGTGACACCAATAAATCAGGGAACATATGTACAATAAAAACATCTCCAGCTTATCTTATCATTCAATTGTGTGGTATACCCACCACCCAAAGTCAAATTGTCCTCTGTCACCTTCTATCTGGTTTCCCCTGTGCCCCTCCCCTTCACTTTATCCCACCCTCCCCTTCCTTCCCCCACCCCGTAACCACCTACCACTCTCTTGTCCATATCTCATAGTCACACTTTTATGTCCCACCTATGTATGAAATAATGCTGTTCTCAGTTTTTTTTTCTGATTTACTTATTTCACTCCATATAGTGTTATCAAGGTACATCCATTTTGTTGTAAATGATCCGATGTCATCATTTCTTATGGCTGAGAAGTATTCCATAGTATATATGTACCAAAGCTTTTTAAAAGGCGAAAGATTTATTCGCTCTGAAGAGAAACCAGAGTATTGTACCAAAGCTTTTTAATCCACTCGTCTTCTGACGGACACTTGGGCTGTTTCCAGATCTTCGCTATTGTGAACAATGCTGCCACGAACATGGGGGCGCATTTCTTCTTTTCAAACAGTGCTATGGTGTTCTTAGGGTATATTCCTATAAGTGAGATAGCCGGGTCAAAAGGCAGTTCGACTTTTAATTTTTTAGGAATTTTCAAACTGTTTTCCACAGTGGCTGCACCAGTCTGCATTCCCACCAGCAGTGCAGAAAGGTTCACTTATCTCCACATCCTCACCAGCACTTATTCTGTGTTGTTTTGCTGATGAGTGCCATTCTGAATGGTGTGAGGTAATATCTCATTGTGGTTTTAATTTGCATTTCTCTAATGATTAGTGATATTGAGCATATTTTCATATGCCTTTTGGCCATGTGTATGTCCTCTTTGGAGAAATTTCTATTCATTTCTTTTGCCCATTTTTTGATTGGATTGTTTGTCTTCCTGGTGTTGAGTTTTATAAGTTCTTTATAAATTTTGGTTATTAACCCCTTATCAGACGTGCTGTCGAATATGTTCTCCCATTGTGTGGTTTGTTTTTTAATTCTGTTCTTATTGTGTTTAGCTGTGCAAAAACTTTTTAGTTTGATATAGTCCCATTTGTTTATCTTGCCTTTTATTTCATTTGCCGGTGGAGATAAATTGGCAAATATATTGCTGCTACAGATGTCGGAAAGCTTGCTGCCTATGTTTTCTTCTAAGATGCTTATAGTTTCACGGCTTACGTTTAAGTCTTTTATCAATTTTAAATTTGTTTTTGTGAATGGTGTAAGTTGATGGTCTAGTTTCATTTTTTTTTGCAGGTAGATGTCCAATTTTCCCAGTTCCATTTGTTAAAGAGGCTGTCTTTACTCCATTGTATGTTCTTTCCTCCATTGTCAAATATAGGTGTGGGTTTATTTCTGGGTTCTCTGTTCTGTTCCATTGATCAATGTGCCTGTTCTTATGACAGACAGGCTGTCTTGAGTATAATGGCCTTGTAGTAAACCTTGATATCCGGAAGAGTGATACCCCCTGCTTTACTTTTTCTTTTTTAAGATTGCTGAGGCTATTCGTGTTCTTTTTTGGTTCCATATAACTTTTTGGAATATGTGTTCTATATCTTTGAAGTATGTCATTGGTATTTTAATTGGTATTGCATTGAATTTATAAATTGCTTTGGGTAATATAGACATTTTAATGATGTTTATTCTTCCTAGCCATGAGCACGGTATATGCTTCCACTTGTTTGTATCTTCCTTGATTTCTTTTATCAATGTTCTATAATTTTCCGAGTTCAAGTCCTTAACCTCCTTGGTTAAATTTACTCCTAGGTACTTTATTTTTTTTGGCTGCAATAGTGAAGGGGATTTTTTCCTTAATTTCTTTTGCTGGCAGTTCATTGTTGGTATATAGAAATGCCTCTGATTTCTGAGTATTAATTTTATATCCTGCCACCTTGCTGAATTCAGTAGTTTTTTGACTGAGACTTTAGGGTTTTCTATATACAATATCATATCATCTGCAAATAGTGACAGTTTTCCTTCTTCTTTTCCAATTTGGATGCCTTTTATTTCTTCTTCTTCTCTGATTGCTGTAGCTAGGACTTCCAGAACTATGTTAAATATAAGTGGTGAAACGGGACCCCTGCCTATTTCTGATATGAAGGGGATTGCTTCTAATTTTTGTCCATTTAGTATGATGTTGCTGTGGGTTTGTCATAGATGGCCTTTATCATGTTAAGGAATGTTCCCTGTATTCCCACTTTACTGAGAGTTTTGAGCATGAATGGGTGCTGGATTTTATCAAATGCCTTTTCTTATCTATTGAAATTATCATGTGATTTTTGTCCTTCCTTATGTTTATGTGATGAATCACATTGATTGATTTGCGAATATTGAACCAGCCTTGCCTCTCCAGAATAAATCCCACTTGATCATGGTGTATGATTTTTTTCATATATTCCTGGATCCGGTTGGCTAATATTCTGTTGAGAATTTTAGCGTCTAAATTCATCAGAGATACAGGCCTATAATTTTCTTTCCTTGTGTTGTCTTTGCCCAGTTTTGGGATCAGAATTATGCTTGCCTCATAAAAGGAGTTTGGAAGTCTTCCTTCCACTTGAATTTTTTGAAATAGCTTGAGGCGGATAGGTGTTAGTTCTTCTTTGAATTTTTGATAGAATTCACTTGTGAAGCCATCAGGCCCAGGACTTTTCTTTTTTGGTAGTTTTTTGATAACTGTTTTGTTCTCATTTGTTGTAATTGGTCTGTTTAGGTATTCTGATTCTTCCAGGTTGATTTTTGGAATGTTATATGATTCAAAAAATTTGTCCATTTCACCTAGATTGTCTAATTTTTTGGCATATATTTCTTCATAGTATTTTCTTACAATGCTTTGTATTTCTGTATGTCAGTTGTTATCTCTCCACTGTCCTTTCTAATTTTATTTATTTGAGTCCTCTCTCTTTTTTTCTTGGTGAGTCTAGTTAAAGGTTCATCAATCTTGTTTACCTTTTCAAAGAACCAGCTTCTGGTTTCATTGATCCTCTGTATTGTTTCCTTAGCCTCTATGTCATTTATTTCTGCTCTGATCTTTATTATTTCCCTCCTTCTAGTTGTCCTGGGTTTTATTTGCTGTTGTTTTTCTATTTCTTTTAGCTGCAGGGTCAGGTTGCTTATCTGAGCTTTTTCTAGCTTCTTATGATATGCCTGTAGTGCAATAAACTTCTCTCTTAGTACTGCTTTTGCTGTTTCCCATAAATTTTGAGTTGATGTATGCTCATTATCATTTGTTTCTAGAAACTTTTTTATTTCTTCTTTGATCTCATTGTTAATCCATTCATTATTTAATAACATGCTATTTAGTTTCCAAGAGTTTGAGTATTTTTCAGTTTTTCTTTTGTGGTTAATTTCTAGTTTCATGGCATTGTAATCAGAGAAAATGCTTAATATGATTTCAATCTTCTTAAATTTATTGAGACCATTTTTGTGTCCTAACATGTGGTCTATTAGAAAACGTACCATGAGCGCTTGAGAAGAATGTATATTCTACTGCTTTACGGTGAAAAGTTCTGAAGATATCTATTAAATCAAGTTGATCTAGTGTATCATTTAAGTCTGCTGTTTCTTTATTAATTTTCTTTCTTGTAGATCTATCCAGTGTTTTTAGTGGGGTATTGAAATCCCCTACTATGATAGTATTGCTGTTAATCTCGCCCTTTATATCCATCAAAGTCTGTTTTATGTATGTCAGGGCTCCTATATTTGGTGCGTAGACATTTATATTAGTTATATCTTCCTGTTGAATTGTTCCCTTTATCATTATGTAGTGTCCTTCTTTATCTCCTACTACAGCCTTTGTATTAAAGTCCATTTTGTCTGATATAAGTATTGCTACGCCTGCTTTTTTATCATTTCTATTTGCATGAAATTTTTTTTTCCATCCTTTTACCTTCAGTCTATGTGCATCTTTTGTTTTAAGGTGCATCTCTTGTAAACAGCATATGTATGGGTCCTGTTTCATTATTCACGCAGCTACCCTATGTCTTTTGATTGGATCATTTAATCCATTTACATTTAAGGTTATTATTGATATGTAGTTGTTTATTGCCATTTTATTCTTTAAAGCTGTATTCTTCTTTTGCTCTATTTATTCCTCCCTTTGAACTGTTCACAAGAGGCCCCTTAGTATCTCTTGCAGAATTGGTTTGGTTTTAATGAATTCCTTGAGGCTTTCTTTGTCTGGGAAGCTCTTTATTTCTCATTCAATTTTAAACGTTAGCCTGCTGGATAGAGTAGTCTTGGTTGTAGGTTCTTGTTCTGCATTACTTTGATTATATCTTGCCATTCCCTTCTGGCCTCAAGTGTTTCTGTTGATAAGTCCGATGTCATCCTTATGGGGGCTCCTTTGTAGGTGATAGCCTTTTTTTCTCTAGCAGCTTTTAAAATTTTCTCTTTATGCCTTAGCTTTGGTTTTTTAACTATGATGTGTCTTGGTGTAGATTTTTTGGGTTTATCTTTAATGGAGTTCTGTGTGCTTCTTGAACGTGTGGAGTGTTTCCCAGCCTTAATTTAGGAAAGTTTTCTGCTATGATTTGATTGAACAAAGTTTCCATTTCCTGTCCTCTCTCCTCTTCTTCAGGCACCCCTATGATGCAAATGTTGTTCCTCTTCATGTTGTCACAGAGCTCCCTTAGTTTCCTCACATTTTTTGCGTCTCTTTTTTTTTCTTCTCTGCTTCTGTGCCTTTGTTATTGTGTCCTCTAACTCGCTGATTCTATCCTCAGCGGCATTCATCCTGATTTTAATTCCTTCCATTGTGTTCTTCAGTTCTGATACTCTTTGTCATTTCTGTCTGATCCTTTTTTATTATTTTAATTTTGTTTTTTATCTCTTTATTTAGGTGTTCATAATGACTATCCATTGTTGCTCTAATTTCTTTGAACATCCTAACTATCATTATTCTAAATTCTGCTTCTGGTAATTTGGTTATATCTGGTTCATTCAAGTCCTTCTCTAGGGATTTCTCTTGATTTATTTGGTTTGCATTCCTCTGCTTGCCCATTTTTTCTGTGTATAAGCAAGTTGTGGCCACTGGGGTCCAGTAGGTGTTGCCTTTGTATTCTCTAGGTGTGGTCTGTCTGCAGGCCCGCCACCCCCTCCGCCGCTGCCTTGGGTGGTTGGTTATGGGCGTTGCCAGTGCTAGCCTACTGCGGCTGTTGCTGTGATTTCCGCCTCTCCTCCGTGGGAGGGGCTGTCACTCAAGCCACTATCCTCAGCACCAAGGGCAGAGGTGAGCACCTTTGCTCAGCTGCAGACCCAGCCTGTTTCTGGGCTTTCGCCCAGCACCCGCAGTCAGAGCCTTCTCACCACAGTTTCGTGGGATGGGCTGGACTTTTTACATGCTCTCAGCTCTCAGCCTTTGCCCGTCTGGCGTTTTAGCCCCGCCCTTGAGGCCAGGGCTCTCCTCGCAGGGTCGCAAACTGCCGTTTATTGGTCTGGGTGTGTTTGCTGGCGTGAGCTCAGCTGCGAGCTTCCGCTCGTCCTGAACTCTACCCTGCTTCCGCATTTGGAGCCAGCTCGTGCACTTAGGATGGCAAACCGTGGTTTCTCTGGCCAGGTGGGGCTAGTAGTGTGAGCTCAGCCGCGAGCTTCAGCTCATCACGGGGTCTACCCCGCCCCCGCTTTCGGAGCCTGCTCGCGCATGCAGGATGGCAAACCGCGGTTTCCCTGGCCCTAGCCCAGTCCCCGCGGTCAGGGCCAGCTTGCGCATGGTTGCAGCGCTGATCTCTGCCTGTTCCTGGCCTCCCGCTTTTTCTTCTGCAGGTGGGATTACAGGCGGGCCTGCAGCTGCCGGACCGCTTTCGCACGTCCCCTCTGCCCCTGCTGGGCTAGACCAAGCTCGCATGGGTTGGGCCTCCGCCCATGCCGACAGAACCACGTTTCAGCGTCCTGCCACCATCATACCCTTCAGCAACTCTCAGCAGAGTAGGAAGTGCCCTAAGTCTCCAAATTGTAGGCCTGGGAGCAACCTCTCTCTAAGCAGCTCTGCTCTAATTGCTGCGGGAGAGCTTGTTTGGCTAGTGTCCTGTCTCCCCTTGCTGGTATTGCTAGTTCCAGTGGAAATATTTGTTTTCGATTAGGAAAGTGACTTAGCCCAGGGGTTAGGGTGGCTGTCCCTCAGAGTGTTTGTCCCTGTGCCTTCAGTCCACACTCTCTTCCCGTTGCTCTTGTCCTCTCCTCTGTCCCCGTTCCCCGGAGCCCTGAGTGCCTGGTTGTGAGAGAGGTTTTCTGCGTTGTGCCTTTAAAAAGAATCTTGGGTCTGAGAAAGCTGTCTCCCTCTCACAAACCGTATCCTCACTTGTTTCACAGCTCAATACTGTCCAAACGCCTCTTCTAGGCTTTGGGGCTGCAGGCTGGGGCTTGGTTCCCGGGACCCAGGTCCCTCCCTCTCTGCCAAACTCTCCTCCCACCACGCGGGTCTCTCCGGGCTGCTGTTTGCTCCGGGGAGCTGGGCAGCCCTTTTTGCATTTTCGCTATTCCTACTGGTCTCAGTGTGGCTTCTGCAGTGTTCTTTGGTTGAAGAGTCCACTTAGTTTAGTTCAAAGTTGGTTTATTCAGATGATGGTTCTTAAAATTGAGTTATAATCCACTTTGGTTCTGGGAGTTGGAAGTTGGTACGTCTGCCCACTCCATTGTCATCTTCCCACTTTTCAATCTTGTTTACTTTTCCAATGAACCAGTTCTTAGTTTCATTGATCTTTTATAATACCTTTTAGCCTCTATGTCATTTATTTTCACTCTGATCTTGATTATTTTCTTCCTTCTACTTCCTCTGGGCTTTGTTTGTTGTTGTTCTTCTACTTCTTTTAGGTTCAGGGTAAGACTTTTTATTTGAGATTTTTCTTGCTTTTTTTTTTTAATTTTTATTTTTATTTTATTCATTTTAGAGAGGAGACACAGAGTGAGAGAGAGAGAGAGAAAGAGAGAAAGGGGGGAGGTGCTGGAAGCATCAACTCCCATATGTGCCTTGACCAGACCAGTGCAGGGTTTTGAACTGGTGACGTCAGTGTTCCCAGGTCGACGCTTTATCCACTGCGCCACCACAGGTCAGGCCGATTTTTCTTGCTTTTTAAGGTATACCTGTAATGCTATGAACTTCCCTCTCAGGCCTGCTTTTGCTGTGTCCCATAGATTTTGGCTTGTTTTATGTTCACTTTCTTTTATTTCAAGGACATTTTTGATTTTTTCCTTGATCTCATTGTTAGCGCATTTGTTATTTAATAACATGCTATTTAGCCTCCAAGTAAGTGTTTGTTTTCCAGTTTTTCTATTGTAGATGATTTCTAGTTTCATGCCATTGTGGTCAGAGAAGATGTTTGCTATGACTTTAATATTATTAAATTTATTGATATGTATTTTGTGTTCTTGTATGTGGTCAATCCTAGAAAATGTATCATGATCACTTAAAAAGAATATATATTCTGCTGCTTTGAGGTAAAGTGTTCTGAAGATATCAGTTAAATCTAGTTGATCTAGTGTGTCATGTAAGGCAGCTGTTCCTTTTGATTTTTTGTCTGTGGGAGCTATCCATTTATATTAGTGGAGTGTTAAAATTCCTACTATTATTGTATTGCCTTTGATCTCACATTCATATCCATCAAAATCTGCTTTATATATTTAGGTGCTCTTATATTGGGTGCATATATATTTATAATAGTTATATCCTCCTGTTGGATTGCTCCCTTTTTCATTTTGTAGTGATCTTATTTGGTTCTTACTATAGCCTTTGTTTAAAGGCTATTTTGTCAGATATAAGTATCACGGTTTCATTGTCCTTTTTTTTTTTTTTGTATTTTTTCGAAGTTAGAACTGGGGATGCAGTCAGACAGACTCCTGCATGTGCCTGACTGGGATCCACCCAGCATATGCCCACCAGGGGTGATGCTCTGCCCATCTGGGGTGTTGCTCCATGGCAACAGAGCCATTCTAGTGCCTGAGGATCATGGAGCCATCCTCACCACCCAGGCCCACTTTGCTCCAATGGAGCCTTGGTTGCAGGAGGGAAAGAGAGAGTTAGAGAGGAAGAAGAGGGGGAAGGGTGGAGAAGCAGATGGGTGCTTCTTCTTTGTGACCTGACTGGGAATCGAACCTGGGACTTCCACAGGCCGGGCCAACGCTCTACTGCTGAGCCAACTGGCCATGGCCTCAGTGTTCTTTTTAATGCTTACCAAGTTCTCACACTTATCATCCATTCTTACTCTATGGTCCTTGTGCATTCCAATGACAATTATTTTAAACTTAGTGTCTGATAGTTTGGTTGCTTCAATTAAATTTAAATATTTTTCTTGGAATTTCTCTTATTGATATATTTGCTCATATTATTTTTGTCTGTCATTTTGTCTGTGTATTAGGTAGCTCTGTTCTGGCTCCCAAATTTGTTGTGACATATTTATGAGGAAGGTGAGCTCAGTGGTACTAACCTCCAGGCCACCTGATCTTTTTACTCTAAAAATTTTGGGGATTTATATTTACCCTCTTGTTGTCTGAGTCTTGATTGCTGTTGGCCCTTTCCTGGGTGGAGTTAACCCTTCAGGCTGGCTAGCTATAAGGATTAACCTTGATCACGTGTATTAGACACTGTTCATTGTCTATCCTATGAGATGTAATTATTTTCAGCATGATCTGGTGCCTGCTGAACTCCTTTTTTGGGCATGCTGTTTCTATGGTTAGTTTAGTGTAGCTTGATGCAGTCTGTCACCCACTACTGGTTGTGTTGGTTCTGGGTCCTCTTGGATAGAGTTTGGGTACCTAATGCTGTCAGACATTGTTTATAACCCACTGTGTGATATCTATTTCAAGCTACCACTCTGTTCACTGTTTGTGTTTGCATTTTTGGTGCCTGGGTGTTTGTGAAAGAGGCCAACCTGTGTATAAGGATCAACTGTTTTTTGCTTAAAGCTGATAGCAGCTCTGTAAAAGGGTTCAAGTTTCTTAAGATTTGCCTCCACTCTTTAGCTTTTCTACCTCATCTTGTAGCTGCCTGGTATTCCCACAGAGTCTTCTGTAGAAAGACTGTAGAGTGGGCTCAGACTGGCCTCACCCCACTAACCTGTCCATATGTTGCATGCTTGGTGGGTTAGGGCAGCTGAAGTCAGGATGACAACATTAGGGGGTCTCTTGGTCACAATCTTAGTGCAAGGACAGTGTCCCATACTCCAGAGCCTAATCTTTCAGTCACTGCTGGATGCTCCAATTCTGTTTCTCCCCAACACAAGGTAAGCAAAAGATTGAGGTTTGGTGGGACCGACAGTCCCCTCTACAGAGAGTGTTTCAGCTGGTGACCTCCTGGTCTTAGGGAGGAAGATTGAGAGAGTCTTCCACCAGGGCTGATTGTGACCTCCCACCCGAAAGGTGGCTAAGCCTCTTGACTGGTCCCAACAATAAGCTCCAAGGAACTCACACTTTCAATGTCTGTGCTCTAAGCCTCTTTCCCTTCCCTATCTGGATCTTAGCCCAGCAGGGAAGGATATCAAGGACTTGGACCACTTGACTGTGAAGGTCTTTCTTATTCAATGCATGCAAGCTGCTGTGCAGGTGTTGATCACAAAAAGTTGAATTTTCTCAGCTGGGTTTGGTGCCTGACGTACTTTCCCTCTGGATATGCTGCTAGTAAGGGTAGCTGGATCCTACTCTGATGTTCTGTGTAGGTGACCACTGTGTGTGTTGGTTCTGGACCTCTTAGAAGTGCTTTTAGTGCAGAACAGTGTAAGACACTGTCCAGGGTTGGCCTTCCACAACATTTTTGGAGCTATAAGCAATCCAGAATTTTTGGCTGCCTCTGCTGGGCTTAGTTGTACATGGAAGGGCCAAGCTGCACACTGAGGCTAGCTTTCGCCAGCTGTGGGCCTGAAAGCAAGTCTGCAAAAGGTCCAAGTTTCCCTGAGACCATCTCTGCTGCCTCTGTCTGCTGACTGCTTATTGGGCTCATCCCCTGAGAAAACCTATGGTAGAGTCTACAGTTTGAGCCATTCAGGGAATAGGAAGGGTGGTAGGTTTTGTTCCTACACCAGGATTCCATGTGCCAGTCTGTCTTGAATTTTTTCACAGACCTCAGTAGGGTGTAGCTACTAGGAGTCCAGTGGGTGTGGCCCCTGAACCCAGAGATTTGAGCTGCCCACAGTCTGGACAGTTTTGACTGAATCTCCTATGAGATGGAAGCACCAGTCATATTCTCAGGAAAGGTGGTGAGGGGGCGAGGAGCTCTGACCTGAACGACAGAGCCATTATTTCTCCTCCTGCTTCCTGGCCAAGTGTGTTTACTTGTCAGCAGGGCCCAGTGTCCATAAGGTGGGCAGTTGCTTTTCCCAAGGCTGATGCTTCACAGAAAGGACTGCTCCACCCAAGAAAAATAATGACTGCTGTATTGGAGAATGACCCAGCACAGAGGTTCTGGTGGCTATCCCTCACCATGTTTCTTTTCTAGGCCACCAACTTCACACTTTCCTCATGCTACTCTAGTTCTCTGAACCCTCCCTCTGCCAGAGCCCAGGGTAAGTGGCTGTGAGTGAGATTTTCTGCTTTGGCCCTTTAAGAGGATACTTGTATCACTGAGAACTCCTGTCTCTTTCTGGCAGATAGAAAACTCACCTTTTTTCACTGCCAAATGCTGTGTGGGCACCTCTTTAAGGCTCTGGTGCTCTAGGCTAGGGTACTCAGCCTGGGGCTTAATACCTACAGCTCTCAGGGAAAACCTCTCAGAGGAAACCTCTCAGAGGAAACCTGGCGTCTGCTCACTCCTGGGTGCGGGACAGCCCTTTTCTCATCTCTACCCTTCCTACCCATCTCAACGTGGCTTCTGTGAATCCTTGGTTATAGAATCCTAAATTGTTTTTTCAGGATGATTGTTCTTAAATTTAGTTATAACTCCAGTTTTGTCCTGGAGTAGATGAGTGTAATGTCTGTGCGCCTACTCTTTCACCATAATGGACTCCCCTATCAAAGCTTTTACACCTGCAAAAATGCTATGCCTCTTGAACGACTATCATTTATAGCCTCACTTTATTATACCAGTTACAGGATTGATAGAGGTAAATTGGATAATGATTATATTTCATAAAATTGTTACTCAATGAAGAGGGTAGAAGTAAAAACTGTTGCTTTATCATGTAAGAAATTCAAAGAAACCACTACTTTTCTTTCTCATTCAAGAATTCATAAACTCATATTTATATAGTATATACAGTGATGCCTTATCTATTGCAGAGGTTAGGTTCCAGAAACCCCCATGATAGGTGAAAGTCTGTGAAATAGTGGCCCTATATTTATTTTATTATTTATATATTTAAGGCTTTATAAACCCACCCCACACTCTTATAAACCTTTCCCACACTGTTACTAACCTTTCTTACACTTATTTTGCTCATTTTACAACAAAATAATTAAAATAATAAATATATAAAAATATCTATATACCACAAAATTCCACAATATAGTGAAAAATCCATGATACACAATTAGATATATACAATTTAAAAAATCTGTGATACAGTGAGACTGCAAAAAGCAAACCGTGATATGGTAAGGGACGACTGTATCTGACAGCAAATATCATTGACTTACTTTTAAATAAGTATCTGCATTTAACAGTGTACTAGCATATTAACTTCACTGCATTTTGATTACTCAGCATTTTCCTCCCTTTTCCACTAAGTGTGAAGTATGGCCCAGTACTGTCCAGGTGATTGTGAAATACCAATGAATCAACAGACAAATATCCCCACTCTAAAGGAACTTGAATTTTAGCATTTTGAAGTGAAAGGCAGCAATAAACAAAGAACAATAATTAGAGCGAATATGCAAAACATCTGGTATGTTATTGGGTGAATTGATATTGAAGAGAAGAGATGCAGAGCAACATGAAAGGGATGCGAATGCTGTGCATAGGAGGGTGGAACGTGGCACTGTTAGACCGAGTGCTCTGCATACGATGATTGAGAAAACCATATCTGAACAGAAACTTGACAGAGAGGGATTTAAGCACGTGGTTACCTGGGTGCAGAGGAATTCAAGCAAAAGAAATGGCTGATTTTAAACGAGAACCATAAAAGGAGTTTTAAATAAAAAGTAAGGTCACCAGTGTGGATGGAGTGTTGTGATAGAAGAGGGAAGTTGTTAGAAGAGGATACCAGAGAAATCCCAAGGAAGCAAGTAAAAACTCTAAAGAAAACTGAGGGTCAAGCTTCACTGACATCTTTTTTTTTTTTTTTTTTTACAGGGACAGAGAGAGAGTCAGAGAGAAGGATAGATAGGGACAGACAGACAGGAACAAAGAGAGATGAGAACCATCAATCATCATTTTTTTGTTGTTACACCTTAATTGTTCATTGATTGCTTTCTCATATGTGCCTTGACTGCAGGCCTTCAGCAGACTGAGTAACCCCTTGCTCGAGCCAGCGACCTTAGGTCCAAGCTGGTGAGCTTTTGCTCAAGCCAGATGAGCCTGGTCTCAAGCTGGCGCCCTCGGGGTCTTGAACCTGGGTCCTCTGCATCCCAGTCCGATACTCTATCCACTGCACCACCGTCTGGTCAGGCCTTCACTGACATCTTAAAGGAATCTTTCCTGGTGATGTTGGTGAGGTAAAGGGCAA
This sequence comes from Rhynchonycteris naso, assembly GCA_037038555.1. Lineage (NCBI taxonomy): Eukaryota > Metazoa > Chordata > Mammalia > Chiroptera > Emballonuridae > Rhynchonycteris > Rhynchonycteris naso. Next base: position 255,054,162 of record CM072995.1, read on the forward strand.
AGCAGAGAGAACTTTTAGGAAACAATTATAGTGATCCAGGTGGTGAGAGATGTGGCATAAACCATGAGTGTAGATTTGGAAAAAGGAAAAGATATATATAAGACATATGAAATATAATTATATATGATATGTGTGTTTATATATTTTATATTTACTTACATTATATAATTTGAACCCTAGTAAAATAGAATATACTTTTAAAAATTGCATATAGGATATTTATAATAATTTACCATGAAATCATACATGCACACAATTTTTTTAAAAAAAGTGTAATATACAAACGAAGAAGCATGGGTTGAAGAGGAAACAATACACAAAAGATGTTTTTTCAATATAAAATGTGGAATGACACCCTCCAAAACTATGATGCATAGGTAAAACATTTTTTTGTAATCACATTTCAATGTCTGTATTATAAGAAAAATTATAACAATAGATACTTATAGTAATATAAATTTTAAGCATAAAAATTACTTACTTAATTACATGCTTAATGCAAAATACTAGAAAAAGAGTATCAAAATAAACAAAAAATAGATTGAAAAATTAATCAAAACAAGAGAAGTATTTTTCAATTTTAATGAGATAATTATCACAAAAATTATAAGATATTAACAGTATACAACATAATGGTTTGATGGTTTGGTATGCTATGCATTGTGAAAGGCTTAGCCTCATTGAGTTAATTAAGATATTTATCACTCACATATTTACTTTTTCTTTTTAGTATGGAGAAAATTTAAGTTCTATTCTCTTAGCAAATTTTGGTTATTTAACAAATTAAAAAATTTTAAAAAGGCAATGGAATGAATAAACCCATAACTAAGTCTCTGAAAAAAAATCTACAAAATAGTCAGAACAACAGTTAAGTGAAGGAAATTTAAAATCGAAGTCCTAGAAAGAAATAGACTACTGTACTTACATAGAAAAAAATAAAGAAGCAAATGCATAAAGAAAGGAAGTGATTACTGAATTCCCCCATAAAAAATTTTCAGACCTAGTTAAATTTATGGATGAAATCTAGTAAAGATCATAACTCTCCCAGGTTATAAACTAAGAAAAGAAATATCTAAATTTGACTTATACAACTAGAATAACTTGTAATCCATTAAACCCAATAAATATTGCACTAACCCAAAAAGCTACAGGCTGATCTTAGTTGTAAATATCAACGCAGAAATATCATGTACAAATACTAGCAAGCAGAGTGCAATAGTTAATTTAAAGCAGAAGACATCTTGATTAAGTGGGATTTCTTCCAGGGATACAGGTTGGTATCAATATTAGGAAATCCAAAAGTATAATCTACTGTATTGATAGATTTTAGGAGAAAAAATAAAGAATCATTTTCATTGAGGCCACAAAGGGTGAGACAAAATTCAGCAGGTTTCATACACACACACACACACACACACACACACACACACACACACACACACACACACACCACAATTCATTAAGAGAGGAAATCCTAGACTTGAAGACAATGTATATATGTACAGTGGCCAATGGGTGAGAATGAATTTGTGTTAGAAAAATAATATGTAGGTTGTACGGCTGGGCTTAGGGTATGAATGTGAGGAAAGGAGTTTAGCTATAATAATCAAGGAAAAAATGGGTTTGCAAGAAATGTTGATAATATTTTACTTCGTCTTGATGATATTAAGAAGCCATAAAGTAGAGTACACAGGGAAGTTAAATGATAAATTTTGGATATTTCAGACATCACAGTTTTCCATAGACATTCTAGAGAGGAACAAGGCGATGCCAAGGGGCAGGTAGTGAGGCTGGTATTGTAATACTCACCTGAACAGTAGGCATTTGTGGCAATGTGGTGTAGATAAATTCTTAAGCACATAGTAGGAAAATACAGTACTTAATTCACAGACACAAAAAATTATTGGTATGATTTTATTTAGAAATCTTTAAAGATCTTGCAATAACTTGGGGTCAATGTTATTGGTTATAAATATTATTTCACAATTACAAAGATTAATAGAAAGTTTACTTTATGGCTTTTATATTTTTTTGTTATTAGGGTCTAAGATGTGTTTTTTCTTTTTGTTGATGGTCTTTTCTTGTCTTTAAATATTTAATATGCTTTGTTTGATTTTTTTGTTTGTATAATTTAAATAGGTGCAGAAACAACACAGAAAAGAAAACCTTTGAAAACACAAAAACAAACTAAGCTTATCGTGCTTAGATATGCATAATGTGAAGTGCATATGTGAGGAACAGTCTTCATGGTGCAGACTGTGTGACAGCTTTTCTCTAGCATCTCTACAGTGTCGTTTTCTATATCCTGCATTTCATGGCATGGAGGAAGAAATCACATATGCAGCTTTATATCTTTATACTATCTTTATAAGAGTTAGCATGTTGTCACTCTCCACTAGATAAATTCTTTTACTATACTTTGATTATGAACAATGTACCTAATTTAAACTTCAAGTTTCTCATCATCACAGTGATTTCTTCTAGCATTGAAGTCTTTAAAAATGCAATCAGAGACAAATACAAGAAAGTTATGACTTGTTAAATGATGAAAAGCATAGCAGAATTTTAAGTAGGAAACCATTCAATTTATGGAAGTGAGGCAGTTGTGTGTCTGGAAAGATGTGAAAATTTGACTATGCAGAAATTTGCTACATTTCAATCTTTTAGTTCAAATCTACTTACAGTATTCCAAAAGGAAGGAAGATTTATTTAAAATTAAAATGCTAGTAGGGCCTGACCAGACTGTGGCCTGACCAGTGGGTAGAGCATCGGGCTGGGATGTGGAGGACCCAGGTTTGAAACCACGAGGTCGCCAGCTTGAGAGCGAGCTCATCTGGTTTGAGCAAGACTCACCAGCTGCTTGGACCCAAGGTCTCTAGCTTGAGCAAGGGGTTACTCAGTCTGCTGAAGGCCCGCAGTCAAGGCACATATGAGAAATCAATCGATGAGCAACTAAGGTGTCACAACAAAAAACTGATGATTGATGCTTCTCATCTCTATCCATTCCTGTCTGTCTGTCCCTATCTATCCCTCTCTCTGACTCCCTCTCTCTGTCCTTGTAAAATAAATAAATAAATAAATAAATAAATAAATAAATAAATAAAATGCTAGTAGTAATTCCATTTTCAAGTGAATATTACTGATAACAGATTTATTTCTTTATTGTCAGTGTGATGTAACAACAAAAATTGTTAATTTTTATAATAATTTATTCTGAATACTTGGGACTTGTTACTGTTGAATTATATTTTATCTATAAAGGTTATTCTTATCATTCCTTTTCCATTAATTAAAAATATATTTTTGAGCTTTATTGAAGTGTAGAGATCTTCTAGTTCATCTAGCTCATGTTTATTGAGTAAAGGCACTTTCTAGAAGATGGTGGGTAGTTATTGGCCTGAAGTCTCCTGTTTATCAAGTTGGAGCTGAGGACAGAACCAAGAAGAGTACCCTGGTCTCTGGATTGCTGAGCATTCTCTTCTTTCTCACTCAGCCATCCATTTAGGCACATCCCTGGTAATCCCTCAGAGATTATAAAATTTGAACAAAACTGTGGAAGAACTCTGAAACAGCATAAAATATAGTAATTATTTTTTAATCAATAGTTGTGCATTAGCAGAGATTCATATTTGGCATGAGGTTGCTATTCAAAAAATACTTTGAAGTCTAATTTTATTGTTTTTAAATATGGCTTTTGTGGTAGGTCTTGTTTTAATGGATACATATTTTGTAATTGGCAAATTCATAGGTTTAAGTAATGCTTCTTGGCGCATGTTAATGTGAAATTTTGTGTGAAACTCTTAAGAAGCTTTAAAATTTATTGTTGCAATTATAAATCAGACTTTCAATAAACATTTAATATAATTTTAAAAAACGTTTCATTGACACTTGAAAAAAGCTTTATTTTCATAATAAACCAGTTAAAGCCAGAGTAATCACATAAATTATGCAAGATAATATAGTCTAGTAAACTAGACTTAGATTCTAAATCAAACTGTTATGGTAAGCATTGTCCTCATTAATATCCCTTACCCCCTTTTAAATTAAACTTCACCTTTTGTTTTTCTGTAGATTGGTATTTAAGTACAGTTTGCCTTTGTCTAAATAAAATACCAAATTAACGAAACCTTAATGTTCTAAATTTTTCAACGGAAGGAGCTAGGAAGTACAGTACTTCTTCAGGGAAATGATGGGAATGACTCAAATAAATTGTAAATCCATTTATTTTCAAGGCAATTGTCCAAAAATCTAAATTACATTAACTTTGACAAGAGAAAAATTTGCTTTCTCAAAATTTTCAATTTAGTTTTTTCATATGGGGATTAAGTTGTGATTGTCATTCTTATTCTACCAAAGTTTTGCATCATTTTTCTACTTCAAAAGTAGAGATATTATCAACATAACAACAAAAATATTATTATTTACTATGGACTCTAGCAATTGTTTGAATATATCACTTGTATGGTCCAATACTTTTAAATAGGAAGTTAAAAATTTATCTAGATGTCCTAAATAAAACAGCTCAGTGATTCACTTAGAGAATGGAAAATCCTTTTCTAAGCCATATGACTACACGTTTTAGTCAATCAACAGTTACTAGTTGGGCGCCACTTTTAATAAAAATAACCTCTATTTCTATGTTTTTTGACAGTTAAGATACTGTCCTATAAATAGTTTCTTGTTAAAGCATACCCGTTCTTGTAGTTAGTAAGATGAGTACATTTTCTAGATAAAAGCACCCTGAGAATGAAAATTGTTACATATCTCTGGTCTTTTTATTTCAAACCAATTAGGATTGTTTGTTTTTTTCCCCCCACTATTACAGCTTGTGTAACTCAGCACGAGCCTAACCACTAGGAGGAAAATCAGTAACTGCAAGATTTTTCTTTTTTAATCCAGTAAGTGAATTGACATTACCATTGAAACAAGAAAATAAAAAGAAGTGATTTCCCTAGTGGTTTTACTGACCAGGGAAGGCTTACTATGAGATTCAAAGCTGAGGCTCTGTGTGCCCTACACATTAAAACAGGAATCCTTGGATATTCATCTAGCTCACGTTAATGTCACTCTCCATCATACGGGGGCACCATATTATTTGAACTTCAACATTGTATTCATCACCTTCTCTTCAAGTTATATATACAATTGGCTCTGAACTCAAATTGTTAAGGTTCCAGAAGGACAGAGCTGTTATTTACTTCATCCCTGTATCTTCTATAATGCCTATCAGAGTGATCTTCACCAAATGTTTGTTGAATTAAAAAATATATAGGAGTTGGATAAGCAGGGTCTGTTCTGATTGCAGTGGGGGAGAGGAAGTTACACATTTGAGCATCTATTGTGTGTCAGGCACTTAACAGTGCACTTTTCAATTCGTTAAGACAAAATTTTAAGGTAGATATTATAATTATATATTCTAAAATGAATAATCTAAAACTCTGCAACATTAAGGTTTTCTGTAGATTATAAGTGACAAAATCAGAAAGCAGTCAGTTTTATCTTTCTCTAAATCACCTGATGCTTTAGAGTCCCTAGTAGTGCCTTCCATTAGTTATCTTTCAGTAATAAATGCTACCTCATATTACAAGTAAGCATATTGTATTTGTGATTCTGGTTAGGAGTGTTGGAATCTCATGTAAACTGTTTCACACAATTCTGGCTTGACTCAGTTTTCCACTTAAAATTTCACACCAAATTCAGCAACAAATCATCTTGTCTTTTTTTTTTTTTTGTGACAGAGACAGAGAGAGACAGAGAGAGGAACAGACAGACTGGAAGGCAGAGAGATGAGAAACATAAATTCTTTGTTGTGGCACCTTAGTTTCTCAGTGATTGATTTCTCATATGTGCCTTGATGGGGGGTGGGGGCTATAGCAGACCAAGTGACCCCTTGCTCGAGCCAGCAACCTTGGGTTCAAGCTGGTGAGCCTTGCTCAAACCGGATGAACCTGTGCTCAAACTGGCGACCTCAGGGTTTCAAACCTGGGTCCTCCGCATACCAATCCAATGCTTTATTCACTGTACCATCGCCTGATAAGACCTCATCTTGTCTTTATGAAAGAATTTCCTTTCATGCATTCATGACAGCCCAGTTACAACTGTGAAAATTAAGGAAAGAGGATTTTGATGGCCCTGGGTACAGTCTCTGAAATTGACTCCTGTTAATCAATTATTTAAATAAAGAATGACAAACCTTTCTTCCTTCCTTCCTTCCTTCCTTCCTTCCTTCCTTCCTTCCTTCCTTCCTTCCTTCCTTCCTCCCTCCCTCCCTCCCTTACTTCCTCCCTTCCTTCCTTTTTCTTTTAGTGAAAGATACATTTGCCAGGCAGTCACCCACCTAGTTCTCTAAATACAATACAGAATGTTAAGAACTCAGTGATTCAGAAGGAAACTCGATTAAAACAATTCCTTGGAATTTTTTCACATGTTCATTTATAAACATTTAGTATCCACCACATTCCAGGCAAGTTACTTAGACATGTATGAAATAATGACTGCATTGGGCAGCTAATAGGATGGTGGAATTACAATTGTGTAAATAACAAGTATTTACAATAGAATTGTAGCAGAAAAAAAAAGAACAGAACTATAAAATATTTAGTGACATCTAGCTTTGATTGCTTAAAATAATTCCCTCATAACCACATTAAAAATGCTTGCTTCCATGCCTTTGTGACTATGATGTCACTGTGCTTCTATTTATGAGCAGTAGCTCTTCCAATTCAGAGGTGTCTTCTGACATGTGTCATGTGTTCAATAAACATGTTCTCCAGATCTTCTATGGATGACAAATGAACTTGGAGGAGGTTGAAGAATTGGAAGAAAGTAGTGTAATTTGAATAAGACAGGAGAATGAAATGTTGCTAAAGGAAATGTAGACAATTCTTGCCTTATTCTTCTTTATTACAGTACAACCTACCAAACACAACATACTTCTCACAACCTTTGCACATTGTTCAAGGTTCCCAATAAGTTCTGAACCAAAGAAACCAATCAGTTCTGAACTTAATTTCTATGAGTGCATGTGTTAAGTACTTTCTCTATTGGATTTGTGTTATTGTAGCTGTAAAAATGGTTATCTGTCAAAAGGTAGTCCCCAAGTTGCAAACGAGATAGGTACTATAGGTTTGAAAATGGTTAAGTGTTAATATGCACATAAAGGTAAAAATAAATACTATATTAAGAAAAACATCTCAGTTGCATTTAATAGGAAAATGCACCTGTTCCAACTTACATGCAAATTCAACTTAAGAAAAACATAGAAATTCAATTTAAGAATAAACCTACAGAATCTATTTTGTTTGTAACCCAGGGACAGCCTGTACTTGAATATAAGTGTACATCATTTTGAGGAAAACTTTGATTTTCCTTTAGAAGGAAATCCAAAAATAAATGATAATAAAAAGTGAAGAAATTTTCATGTTTTTCTCTAGTGATCGCATGAGAGTAAAAGATAGGTGATAGAAGATTTTACTCTGTAAAAGCTGGCAGACAGAAATGTGAGAAAGTATAATCTCTGGGTTTAAGATTCTAAAGACTATATAGTTTTCTTTTCTCTTTTAAAAAAATATATTCCAAGCTACTTTATATATCTTGCATATTTTATACACTCAGGAACAAATACAAAGTTTGTGAGGACAAATGAAAAGATACCAGTTGACATCTTGGATTTTAAAATAAAATATTGTTGACATTAGGCATATCATGACATTTCTCTTGGAAACATCTAAAAACAAAGAAATATTTCTTTTGGTGTGTAAAAGGTACACAACTTTATGCATAGAATTCTTTCTCGCATTGCAGGATGCTTCCCATCCCTAGGACTTCTGTAAACTGCACCCCCCCCCCTGAAACATTAAATACAAGTGGCACCTGCCTCCAAAATTACATGGACAACCAGAAATACTGCTCCTCTCATTCCAACATCCTTAGAAGAATAGTTTTTCTCCTGGTCAAAAACCACTTGAATAGAGAAAAGGGATTGTATGAAAAGGGAAATACTTATTCCTATCTCAATTAAGGATTTCTGGTTGGAGGTGGTAGATAGTGTTTTGTTTTTGTTTTATTTTCCTATTCAAGCAACAAAAACCAAAATTAGGCTACCTGAGGGAGGGTAGATAATAAAATTAAAAGGGGTTTATTAAATCTATTGGAATTCTCCTAAAAACCTTAAGGAGGGTAGAAATCAGTACTCCCCTAAAATTTTTGTGCCTTCTTACTATATTTGTTGATGCTTTATAAGATGATTTGTTCCTATAGTGATTATCTGAGTTTCTCTTATCATATTTCAACTTCCCAGTAGAGAGAGTGGTTAGCTCAGTTTTGATCATGAGCATCTCACTTAAGATCTCACAGTTAAGAAACCAGGGGTGAGTTCAAGATGGGTCACTGGGTAATAACTGCAGTGCTTACTGCTTCATAACTAATCAGGTAATTGGCAAATGGACGTATTGTACTCATCCTGCACAATATTTTAAATTGTGGACTTTGATATCAATATTTAAATACCAGAAAGTTCCAAGTAAAGAGTTGGATACTGTTTGGAAAACTTGACAATCAATTATGATTAAGTCTTTATTCTCAGATGTGCACAAGTGACTTAAAGGAGTTTCCTTTTGGTGGGGTAACCCTGTCTTTTGTGCCAGATAATGAACCCCCGTCTTTTCAGTTACCTACCTGGTCCTGCCAGCGTGTGCTACCTCTGCATGTGTTAGCGAAGGGGTTCTTAGAGGTGCCATTCTCCTGGGATGCACAAGGGATTTTGTGAGAGAAATGACTTATACATTTTATATTAGGAGCAAGGTAAATTAAGAAAAGTAAAAAAAGGAAGTGCAAATGTGATATATAAAATATATAGCTTTAAGCTTTTCCTGTTACCATTATGTCTCTAAAATTAAAAATTTAACAATTTATTCTACATGTAGAAGGAAAAGGAAAAGACATTGATTTTAAAGCAGCAGCCATGTATTATCTAGAATGCTTTTTAACAAGGAAGCAGGTTTCTGGAATCTGCTGACTACCCTGTTTTTGGCAATTCTCTTCTGCTCAGTAGCTATTTCACACAAAGTAACATGAGAGTCCCAGCTGTATCTGTTAATTCATTAGAGAACTGATTGCATTTTCATTTTTACCATTTGGAGCTATCACATGCATATTTATTCCTCATAAAAATGTCTTTACTTGCTTACTTCACTTTTGGTTTTCATTTTAAATAAAAAATACGGATATTTTTTAGACATGTTTAAACTTGCAATGTGTTAGAATCACCAAAGTAGATTGAGTTTTACTACACTTTTCTATCTTTCACTAAGTTTGAACAGTTGATAGAGATTTTATAATAAAGGAATATTTTGGATATTTGAAAGAATTGGTGGTAAATTTTTATCACATCTCTAACCTATATATTCAATGGAGATTTCCCTAAAGATAGAAAGAACATTTGCTTTGATTTTTGTTATGAAGATATATTCTGATTAAGGTTAGAAAAGGGTAGGTAAAATTGACATCTAAATGTGGTACATCCCACTGAAAATCTGAATAAGCTCACTATAGAAATATTTTCTCTGCATGATACATAGCAACAGAACTGCTTTATGTATCTCAAAACAGTTTTTAAATTGTAACATCTACTAAAACTATGAAGTATGATATTGTTTAAAGCAGTTAATAGAAATAGTGATAAAATAATAGCACAATCATAGTCACAGAGTTAATTCTGAGGAGTGGAATAATGGGCAGTAAAATTAGAACCTTTGTTTTTTTTCTATATAATTTATAGATATAGAATTTATTATACCCACAAATTATTTTTCGTACTCCTAAAAGAATTAAGAATTCACCTCATAGTATACAGTGAGTCCTTAAGATCATCTTAGGTAGTGTGGTGAGCAGGAAAATATACCAAACATGTTAGGACCTTGAAACAGCACTTACATTGATTTTGTAGTTGGTAATCATTTCTTTTCCATGAAATCTTGCAATGAGTCTCTGGTCATCCTTCAACCAATGAAGTGTCATAAATAGTATAATGATGAGCATAAAATAAGTTTTTTATTTGTATTAGTTATCTATTGTTGTATAACAAATCACTACAAACTTAGTTACATAAACCTACATACATTAATGTGTCAGAATCAGGTATGACTTAGCTTCATCCTGTTTGGGTTTTTCCTGAGGCAGCTCTTAAGTTATAAATCAGAGTCAGGAGTATCATTTAAAGACTGAAGTAGGGCAGGATCTATTTTCAAATTCACATGGTGTTGGCAGATTTCATTTTATTTTGGGCTATTAAAATGAGGGCCAGAGATTCAAGCTGATTTTTGGCCTAAAGATGCTATCAGTTCTCTGCCTGGCTTACTTCACTTAGCATAATAGTTTCCAGGTCCATCCATGTTGTTCCAAAAGGTAAGATTTCCTTCTTTTTCACGGCTGCATAGAAAAATCTTTTATGGCCTCACTCATTTGAGGAATCTAATGAACAATGTGAACTGAGGACTGGAATAGAGGCAGAGGCAGGATCAAAGGGACCAGAGGGAAAGCGGTCAGAGGGAAAGGGGATGAGAGGATGGGATCAGGGAAGGGAAAGAGATTAGTGAAATTATATATACAAGATACACAGTGTTATAGAGAACAGGACAGCAAATCCTGGAGGGAAGGAGGGAAGGCATTGGGGGGAGGGGGCAAAGGGGGGGGTCTAGGGGAACACGGGGTATGGGGGAAGGTATATTTTGTGAGACACTTGAATCTATGTAAACACAATAAATTAAAATCAATAAAAATTAAAAAATGATGCTATTAGTTCCTTGCCAAATGTACCTTCCCAGTATGAAAACTTGCTACATCTAAATTAGAAGGGAAAAGAGTCAGATAGCAATAGAGAAGTTGCAATCTTATTTATAATAATCATTCAACTGGCATTAAATGTTTGCTACAGTGTATTGGTTAGGAGTAAGTCAATGTCCTATCCATAGTCATAGTGGCAATATACAAGGCATGAAGACAAGAAATGGGGCTATGGGACTTTAAAGTTTAGCTTCCACAATGTTGTACATACTAAGTGGTTCAGTCCTTTGTAGATCCTCAGCATATTGTACCTTCAAAATGAAAGTTTAAAGCATAAAAATTGCAAAACAAACTCCCCGAAAACAAAAAACAAAACAACCTACAATTATTTTATGTTATGGAAGTTTACACTAAATAAATAGATTAGTGCACCAAATTAAATATGCTATTATATTTGACCTTATAATTTGAGTGATGTTGCATTTAAACTACATTGTATATGAAAAACTGTGATGCTGGTAATTATATCGCATACACGATATGCAATTTCCCATAAACTTCTTTGTGACTTTGCCTACAGTGTTCTGGAGAAAAAAATGTGTAAAGGGGTCTTCAAATTTATGCCCAGATTTATAGATGTTGGGATAAGTTATTTTGATCCAAGGGAAGGTGATAGCTGCCCAATCTCCAAATTCCAGGAGCGTTCTCAGTAAGTTAAAAGTCTCCTCACATAGCATCTCTTTGGTCATTTGGTCAGAAGCATGAGCTTTACAAGAGGTACTTCTGATTTCAAAGGGAAGAACTTTTTTATGGGGATCAAATTAAGTATAATTCTTTAAGGAACAGAACAGCCAAAGTCTAATGAAGAAAATTAAAAACTCTTCCTACACAATAGATAACTTTCCTTGGCTGGCATTCTATTATAGTGAATATAAACTCTTAAACAAAATAATAAGAAATATTAATTAGAAAAATTGATACTGTCCCTGCCTGGTTAGCTCAGTCGTTTAGGAGCATTGTCCCAAAATTAGGTTGTGGGTTAGATCCCTCCCTGGTCAGGGCACACACAGGAAGCAACCAATGAATGCACGACAGAGTGGAACAACAAATAAACGCTTCCCTTTCCCCTCCCCCTCTCACCCTGCTTCTCTCTCTAAAAATCAACCAGTTTAATAAAAATTAACCTCTGGCTGGATAACATGGTTGGAATGTTGTCCCAGAGCATAGAGGTTGCCAGTTGGATTCCCTGGTCAGGGCACATACAGGAGCAGCTCGATAGCTCAATGGTCTTGTATTTCTATGTCTCTCTCTCTCTCTCAAAAAAAAAAAAAAAAAAAGGAAGAAAGAAAGAAAAAGAAAAAAAATTAACCTTTTGGAAAACATGCTGTAATGTTGTTTTAGATGTTATTAGACTAGGTACTGTAAAAATCGTAGTTTCTTATTTATAAAATTGCTCTTTAAGTAACGATCTGTGCCCAGCAAGTGATATTTGCTTTCCAGGGTGCTTCCAAAAGAAGTCTTTCTTTCCATGAGCTGGATTTTTTGCATTATACTCCATATATATTCTTGTTTCCTTTAATTGCAATAACCAAAGTTTATATAAACTATTATGTTTTTAAGTGCATACTGTTGAGACTCTTTTATTCAGTTTTTAGTATCCATTCTGAAGGTAAATAGATTATTTGCTCATGAATTTTCCCTAGTTTTGTCTCCAAGTTTAATATTATTGTAACAATTGTAAATATTTTATAAAAAAAGTTGCTAAAAATTAAAAATCAAACATAATACAACATAAAATCAGTAATTCGATTATTAATTCTACCTTAGGACATTCTACTTGTGAAAGTAACTTACTATAAAATTACATATTTTAACCTTATTAAAAAGTACAACTTATCATTTATAATTCTTCATGTGTACTTTTAGAATCATATGTGATTTAAATAACACATTCGCCTTTCTATATAAATTACAGGATAAGAAATTTCTAGAGGATGTAATTATGATAAACAGACGTTCTAATATTTTCAAACTTCACCCTACTGCAGTGTTTTCCATATACAGTTTTTTTTAAGACTGTCTTTTTATTTATATATTTTATTATTATTAATTCTAATGGGGTGACACCAATAAATCAGGGTACATATGTACAATGAAAACATCTCCAGGTTATCTTATCATTCAATTGTGTTGCATACCCATCACCAAAAGTCAAATTGTCCTCTGTCACCTTCTATCTGGTTTTCCCTGTGTCCCTCCCCTCCTCCCTATCCCACTCTTCCCTCCCTCCCCCCACCCCATAACCACCACTCTCTTGTCCATGTCTCATATTCTCACTTTTATGTCCCACCTATGTATGTAATCATGCTGTTCTCAGTTTTTCTTTTTTTCTGATTTACTTATTTCACTCCGTATAATGTTATCAAGGTACATCCATTTTGTTATAAATGATCCAATGTCATCGTTTCTTATGGCTGAGTAGTATTCCATAGTATATATGTACCATAGCTTTTTAATCCACTCGTCTTCTGACGGACATTTGGGCTGGTTCCAGATTTCGCTATTGTGAACAATGCTGCCACGAACATGGGGGCGCATTTCTTCTTTTCAAACAGTGCTATGGTGTTCTTAGGGTATATTCCTATAAGTGGGATAGCTGGGTCAAAAGGCAGTTCGATTTTTAATTTTCTGAGGAATCTCCAAACTGTTTTCCACAGTGTCTGCACCAGTCTGCATTCCCACCAGCAGTGCAGGAGGGTTCCCTTTTCTCCACATCCTCACCAGCACTTATTCTGTGTTGTTTTGCTGATAAGTGCCATTCTGACTGGTGTGAGGTGATATCTTATTGTGGTTTTAATTTGCATTTCTCTAATGATTAGTGATGTTGAGCATTTTTTCATATGCCTATTGGCCATCTGTATGTCCTCTTTGGAGAAATTTCTATTCATTTCTTTTGCCCATTTTTTGATTGGGTTGTTTGTCTCCTGGTGTTGAGTTTTATAAGTTCTTTATGAATTTTAGTTATTAACCCCTTATCAGATGTTCTGTCGAATATGTTCTCCCATTGTGTGGTTTGTCTTTTTATTCTGTTCCTATTGTCTTTAGCTGTGCAAAAACTTTTTAGTTTGATATAATCCCATTTGTTTATCTTGACTTTTATTTGAGTTGCCCGTGGAAATAAATCGGCAAATATACTGCTGCTACAGATGTCGGAGAGCTTGCTGCCTATGTTTTCTTCTAAGATGCTTATGGTTTCACGGCTTACATTTAAGTCTTTTATCCATTTTGAGTTTGTTTTTGTGAATGGTGTAAGTTGATGGTCTAGTTTCATTTTTTTGCAGGTAGATGTCCAATTTTCCCAACACCATTTGTTAAAGAGGCTGTCTTTACTCCATTGTATGTTCTTTCCTCCTTTGTCAAATATCAGTTGTCCATAAAGCTGTGGGTTTATATCTGGGTCCTCTGTTCTGTTCCATTGATCTATGTGCCTGTTCTTATGCCAGTACCAGGCTGTCTTGAGTATAATGGCCTTATAGTAAACCTTGATATCTGGAAGATTGATACTTTCTGCTTTATTTTTTCTTTTTAAGATTGCTGAGGCTATTCGTGTTCTTTTTTGATTCCATATAAATTTTTGGAATATGTGTTCTATATCTTTGAAGTATGTCATTGGTATTTTAATTGGTATTGCATTGAATTTATAAATTGCTTTGGGTAATATAGACATTTTAATGATGTTTATTCTTCCTAGCCATGAGCACGGTATATGCTTCCACTTGTTTGTATCTTCCTTGATTTCTTTTCTCAATGTTCTATAATTTTCCGAGTACAAGTCCTTAACCTCCTTGGTAAAATTTACTCCTAGGTACTTTATTTTTTTGGCTGCAGTGAAGGGGATCGTTTCCTTAATTTCTTTTGCTGACAGTTCATTGTTGGTATATAGAAATGCCTCTGATTTCTGAGTATTAATTTTATATCCTGACACCTTGGTGAATTCATTTATAAGGTCCAGTAGTTTTTTGACTGAGACTTAGGGTTTTCAATATACAATATCATATCATCTGCAAATAGTGACAGTTTTCCTTCTTCTTTTCCAATTTTGATGCCTTATTTTTTCTTCTTGTCTGATTGCTGTAGCTAGGACTTCCAGAACTATGTTGAATAAGAGTGGTGAAAGGAGGCATCCCTGCCTGGTTTCTGATCTTAAGAGGATTGCTTTTAATTTTTGTCCATTTAGTATGGTGTTTGCTGTCGGTTTATCATAGATGGCCTTTATCATGTTAAGGAATGATCCCTGTATTCCCACTTAACTGAGAGTTTTGAGCATGAATGGGTGCTGGAGTTTATCAAATGCCTTTTCTGCATCTATTGAAATTATCATGTGATTTTTGTCCTTCCTTTAGTTTATGTGATGAATCACATTGATTGATTTGCGAATATTGAACCAGCCTTGCCTCTCCAGAATAAATGCCACTTGATTGTGGTGTATGATTTTTTTCATATATTGCTGGATCCGGTTGGCTAATATTTTGTTGAGAATTTTAGCGTTAAATTCATCAGGGATATAGGCCCATAATTTTCTTTCTTTGTGTTGTCTTTGCCCGGTTTTGGGATCAGAATTATGCTCGTCTCATAAAAGGAGTTTGGAAGTCTTCCTTTCTCTTGAATTTTTTGAAATAGCTTGAGGAGGATAGAAGTTAGTTCTTCTTTGAATTTTTGATAGAATTCACTTGTGAAGCCATCAGGCCCAGGACTTTTCTTTTTTGGTAGTTTTTTGATAACTGTTTTGATCTCATTTGTTGTAATTGTTCTGTTTAGGTGTTCTGATTCTTCCAGATTGATTTTTGGAAGGTTATATGATTCAAGAAATTTGTCCATTTCACCAAGATTGTCTAATTTTTTGGCATATAGTTCTTCATAGTATTTTCTTACAATGCTTTGTATTTCTGCTGTTTCAGTTGTTATTTCTCCACTGTCATTTCTAATTTTATTTATTTCAGTCCTCTCTCTCTTTTTTTGGTGAGTCTAGTTAAAGGTTCATCAATCTTGTTTACCTTTTCAAAGAACCAGCTTCTGGTTTCATTGATCCTCTGTATTGTTTCCTTCGCCTCTATGTCATTTATTTCTGCTCTGATCTTTATTATTTCCTTCCTTCTACTTGTCTTGGGTTTTATTTGTTGTTGTTTTTTTAGTTCTTTTAGATGCAGGGTCAGGTTGCCTATCTGAGCTTTTTCTAGCCTCTTTGATATGCCTGTAGTGCAATAAACTTCCCTCTCAGAACTGCTTTTGCTGTGTCCCATAAATTTTGAGTTGATGTATGCTCATTACCATTTGTTTCTAGAAACTTTATTATTTCTTCCTTGATCTCATTGTTCATCCATTCATTATTTAATAACATGCTATTTAGTTTCCAAGAGTTTGAGTATTTTTCAGTTTTTCTTTTGTGGTTAATTTCTAGTTTCATGGCATTGTGATCAGAGAAAATGCTTGATATGCTTTTAATCTTCTTAAATTTATTGAGACCATTTTTGTGTCCTAACATGTGGTCTATCCTAGAAAACGTACCATGAGCGCTTGAGAAGAATGTATATTCTACTGCTTTAGGGTGAAAAGTTCTGAAGATATCTATTAAATCAAGTTGATCTAGTGTCTCCTTTAAGTCTGCTGTTTCTTTATTAATTTTCTTTCTTGAGGATCTATCCAGTGTTGTTAGAGGGGTATTAAAATCCCCTACTATGATAGTATTGCTGTTAATCTCGCCCTTTATGTCCATCAAAGTCTGCTTTATGTATGTCGGGGCTCCTATACTTGGTGCATAGATATTTACAATAGTTATATCTTCCTGTTGAATTGTTCCCTTTATCATTATGTAGTGTCCTTCTTTATCTGTTACTACAGCCTTTGTTTTAAAGTCCATTTTGTCAGATATAAGTATTGCTACCCCTGCTTGTTTTTTATTTTCATTTGCATGAAATATTTTTTTCCATCCTTTTACCTTCAATCTATGTGCATCTTTTGTTTTAATGTGTGTTTCTTGTAGACAGCATATGTATGAGTCTTGTTTCTTTATCCACGCAGCTACCCTATGTCTTTTGATTGGATCATTTAACCCATTTACATTTAAGGTTATTATTGATATGTAGTTGTTTATTGCCATTTTATTCTTTAAAGCTGTATTCTTCTTTTGCTCTATTCATTCCTCCCTTTAAACTGTTCACAAGAGGCCCCTTAGTATCTCTTGCAGAATTGGTTTGGTTTTTATGAATTCCTTCAGGCTTTCTTTTTCTGGAAAGCTCTTTATTTCTTCTTCAATTTTAAACATTAGCCTTGTTGGATAAAGTAGTCTTGGTTGTAGGTTCTTGTTCTGCATTACTTTGATTATATCTTGCCATTCTTTTCCGGCCTCAAGTGTTTCTGTTTAGAAGTCCGATGTCATCCTAATGGGGGTTCCTTTGTAGGTGATAGCCTTTTTTTCTCTAGCAGCTTTTAAAATTTTTTCTTTATCCATTAGCTTTGGTTTTTAACTATGATGTGTCTTGGTGTAGATCTTTTTGGGTTTCTCTTTAATGGAGTTCTGTGTGCTTCTTGAACATGTGGAGTATTTCCCAGCCTTAATTTAGGGAAGTTTTCTGCTATGATTTGATTTAACAAAGTTTCCATTTCCTGTCCTCTCTCCTCTTCTTCAGGCACCCCTATGATGCGAATGTTGTTTCTCTTCTTGTTGTCACAAAGCTCTCTTAGAGTTTCCTCACATTTTTTGAGTATCTTTTCCTTTTTCTTCTCTGCTTCTGTGCCTTTGTTTATTGTGTCCTCTAACTCGCTTATTTGATCCTCAGCGTGATTCATCCTGCTTTCAATTTCTTCTATTGTGGTCTTCAGTTCTGATACCGTATTTGTCATTTTTGTCTGATTCTTTTTTATTATTTCAATTTCATTTTTTATACTTGTTATCTCTATATTTAGGTGTTCATAATGACTATCCATTGTTGCTCTAATTTCTTTGAACATCCTAACTATCATTATTCTAAATTCTGCTTCTGGTAATTTGGTTATATCTGGTTCATTCAGATCCTTCTCTGGGGATTTGTCTTGATTCATTTGGTTTGCATTCCTCTGCCTGCCCATTTTTTCTGTGTATAAGCAAGTTGTGGCCACTGGAGTCCAGTAGGTGTTGCCTTTGTGTTCTCTAGGTTTGGTCTGTCTGCAGGCCCCCCCCCCTCTACTGCTGCCTAGGGTGGTTGGGTATGAACGTTGCCAGCGCCGGCCCACTGTGGCTTTTGCTGTGATTTCTGCCTCTCCTCCGCGGGAGGGGCTGTCACTCAAGCCACAAGCCTCAGCACCAAGGGTAGAGGTGAGCACCTTTGCTCAGCTGCCGACCCAGCCTATTTCCGGACTTCCGCCCAGAACCTGCAGTCAGAGCCTGCTCGCCACAGTTTCGCGGGTTGGGTGAGGCTTTTGACGTGCTCTCAGCTGTGAGCCTTTGCCCGTCTGGAGCTTTAGCCCTGCCCTCGAGGCCAGGGCCCTTCTGCGGAGGATCGCAAACCCAGGTTTATTGGGCCAGGTGTGTTTGCTGGCTTACGCTCAGCTGTGTACTTCCGCTCGTCCCGGACTCTACCCCGCCCCCATGTTCGGAGCTCGCTCGTGCACGTAGGATGGCAATCCGTGGTTTCTCCGGCTGGACGGGGATAGTAGCATGGGCTCAGCAGCGAGCTTCCACTTGTCTCGGGGTCTACCCCGTTCCCGCGCTCAGAGCCCGCTCGTGCACATATAATGGCAAACCACGGTTTCTCCGGCCGGGCGGGGCTGGTAGCGTGAGCTCAGCCGCGAGCCTCTGCCCGTCCCTGGTCCTAGCCTGATGCCCGCGTTCAGGGCCGGCTTGCGCAGGGTTGCAGTGCAGATTTCTGCCCGTTCCTGGCCTCCCGCTTTGTCCCCGTAAGTGGGATTAAAGGCGGGCCCACAGCTTCCGGTCGGCTTTCGCTCTTCCCCTCCGCCTCTGATGGGCTAGACCGAGCTCCCACCGGCTTGGCCCCTGCCCACGCCGACAGAACCGCGTTTCAGCGTCCTGCTGCCCCAAACCCTTCAGCAACCCTCAGCAGAGTAGGAAGGGACCTAATACTCCACACTGTAGGCCTGGGAGCTCCCACACTTGTTTCACAGCTCAAAACTGTCCAAACTCCTCTTCTAGGCTCTGGGACTGCAGGCTGGGGCTTGGTTCCTGTGACCCAGGTCCCTCCCTCTCTGTCAAACTTTCCTCCCGCCACGCGGGTCTCTCCGGGCTACCATTTGCTCCGGGGAGCTGGGCAGTCCTCTTCGCGTTTTCGCTATTCCTACCAGTCTCAATGTGGGTTCTTCTGTGTTCCTTGGTTGAAGAGTCCACTTAGTTTAGTTCATAGTTCATTTATCCAGATGATGGTTCTTTAAATTGAGTTATAATCCACTTTGGTTCTGGGAGTTGGAAGTTGGTACGTCCGCCTACTTTGTCGCCATCTTGCTTCCTCTCCATATAGTTTTTGAAATCTATATAAAAGGAGTATAATAATAACTGCTGGTAAATGTCAATGCTGTAAAATGTTGGCTCAAATATATGTAAAAAATAAAAGGGAAAATTAATAATTTTTATTCAAAGTAATAAAGAAGAAAGTAAAATAAACTCATATTATTTTACAGTTATCTTTACTCAGTTGCTATGAAAATAATAATTGGAATACAATCTTAAAAAAAATTCGATTCTTATGTGCAACTTGAGAATAATTCAGGCCCTCTCCAGCTGGGTCAGTGGTAGAACATTGGCATGGTGTGTGGATGTCCTGTGTTTGATTTCCAGTCAGGGCACACAGGAGAAGAACCCATCTGCTTCTCCACCCCTCACCCTCTTGCTTCTCTCTCTCTCTCTCTCCCTCCCTCCTACAGATATGGCTTGACTGGAACAAGTTGGCCTTGTGTTCTGAGGATGTCTCCATGGCCTTGTCTCAGGAGCTAAAAAGAGTTCTGTTGTTGAGCAATGGAGCAAGGCCCCAGATGGGCAGAGCATCACACTCTAGTGGGTTTGGTGGGTGGATCCTGGTCAGGGCATATGTTGGAGTTTGTCTGTCTGTCTCCCCTCCTCTCACTGAGTAATAATAATAAAAAAGAATAATTCAAATAAGTGACTAGAATTCATTGGTATTTGTGTTTCTAATAAGTATTGTTAATACAGTGTATTTAGTATCTGCATAAATTCAGTGACTTAAGAAATAGGTAAAAGCCAGTTGTAAAACCTAAACACTTATTTTAGAAATTTTGCTTATAGCATTTAAGTATTCCAGAATTGAAATCTGATATAAACAGTACAATTTAACTTTTGGTTAAATTGAATTTATTTATTTATTTTTAAATTGAACTTATTGAGGTAAAATTGGTTAATAAAATGACATATGTTTCAGGTGTACCATTCTGAAATACATCATCTGTATACTACACTGTGCATTCACCACCCCAAGTCAAGTCTCGTTCCATAACCATTTACCCCCCTTAATCCTTTTTTAAAGAATCACATTTGGCCCTGTCCAGGTGGCACAGTGCATAAAGCCTCTGTCTGGTGCACCAGACAGAGGTAATGGGTTCAACCCTGGTCAGGGCATGGACAGAAGCGATTAATGAGTATACAACTAAATGCAAAAGTGAGTGAAACAATGACTAATGCTCCTCTTTCTCTTTCTCAAATCAATAAAAATATTAAAATGAAATAATGTTTTTTCTTATGTAAAAAAGCACTTATTAAAATATTTAGCGGGTTTTTATAAAAATACTTTCTAAAGTATAGATTAGTCTTTTTGATATTCAAAAAGGACTGTCAAACAGAATAGATATTTTAAGTCATATGTGTTCAACTGTGTATATTTGATTGGCAAATTCCGTAAGCTGACTACCTTTCCTGTGTCTACTTACTTGAAGCTGTGCCTCATGCCATCTGTCTTTAATGCCTATGCTTTTATTCTTCATTTAAATGCATTTCTATTAATCTAAAACATCCTCATCTTAACATTTCCCCTGAAGTTATATGTTCTCCCCCTAGATCTCATCCATGTTGTTTTAAACTACTCTGGATTGTCAGTTGCTATAGTCATTAAAATATATGCTGTTTTGCTCTGAAATATGTTGTCTTAGGTACAGGCAGTAAACTACTGGAACTATAAGAAATATATTGCCATCTTTGTTTGATTGATTCAAGTCCTGTAAGATCTTGTAACAGGAACATCTTTATATACAACAGTTATGACTATACTTCCGATATTTAGAATGCCAGTTCCAGTATGTCCCTTAGCAGATAGAGTATTATTCAAAGCATAAACATGGTTGCCTTGGAATTGACCCAGCTCACCTCCTACCTCAGATATGACCAGTCTCAATCAGAAACTTTTAAGTGTTAAGACCAGCTTTTCTAATGGAATATAAATATAATGCATTAAGATTATTGATTATTCATTGTTGGGTCAATTTAGTCTAAGATAGAGTGAGTTCTAAGAACAAGACAACTTGAGAGAGTACATTTCACTGGGTGAAATGGGATACACTACTAGATTTCACTACTACATTTAGGAACAGGCCTCAAAAGGAAGAGATAAGCATGTCAAATATATATTATGAATTTAAATTCATAAACTTGTGAATAACCAATATTCTTTCACTCAAAAAATTGTGTCACTTGGTAGCGTAGTGTCGTAGATGAATACATTATCACTCTCTGTGAAATTTATATCCTTCCTTTCCAAATAGAGTTCAGTACTTTAGATTTAGTGAATACTGAAGAAACCTGGGGATTGATAAATGACTACAGACTAATCTATAATGCCCATGATTATTGAAACTGTATAGGATGTTTAGTCTATATATTAGTAATTGTGAAAGAAAATTTAGGTGTAAAATGCCAGATGACAGTCCACAGAATAGATGTTATTACCTAGTGAATTTTAAATAGCACTTTATACTAGGTTATCTTTGTTCTTCTGGGAAAGGAAATAATTTTATTTAGTATTATAAACTCTAAAGCTTTGAATGACAACCCGAATTGCTGCTTGACATTTAATTGGGTCCAAGGTTGAATCAGAGATAGGAGTGTTATATGTACTTGGGTGATATTTCACATCAGTGGCTATTAATTTATTCTTCAAATTAGGAAAATAAGACCTCTCATGTATACCAGGAAGGTAAACAAATTTTTATTTTATAGGTCATTTTTCTTGTTTCAAAATTCTGATTTAAATATTATGTAAAATTTTTAAATTTCTGGTATACCTAGTTTACTTGATTCAGTGAAATATTCATATAGGCTGAATAATTCAGTTATAGAAAAATGCAGATAAAGCACTACCACTTAACACATTATTACACTGGTTAAACTTTGAAAAATTAATCAAAAGACATTAAACACTGAATATGGAGTGTATGGAGAAACAAAAGAGATGTCTGAAATTTTTTGAAAGGAAAAGAGTCTAGCACTAGGGACCTGTAATCACAGTGACTCAGGCTGCAAGATGCTGATCATTGCCATAGCAACAGACTGTGTTTTGTTACATCATGGAAATAGAGTTATGAGTGCTACATCCCATCAAGGGGACAAATACAGAGCTGTTATAAGAAAGGGTAATAAAGATATAGTCACAGGTAAAGATGAGAACTTTGAAAAGGGTAATAACGAAAGTGGATGAAGATAGATGAGCCACTCATGAAAATTCAATTCTATTTTTATACTGAGGTTTTCATTTATAACCATTTTTAATCATTGTTGTCACTGTCTTTTCTTTCTTTCTTTCTTTCTTTCTTTCTTTCTTTCTTTCTTTCTTTCTCTTTCTTTGTTTCTTTCTTTCTTTCTCTCTTTCTCTTAAAACAATAGAGTGCACCTTCATATTTTTACCTATTTTATTTTCTGAGACACTATATAATTTATACTAAAGTCAACTTAAATAAATATAGTAAAATTTTAATTTTCATAGTATAAAAATTACTGTTATCCAAATATTAGACTGCATCTATAATGTGAAGAAAATACATCATATATTAAATGTATGTGATCCATTTTTATATACAAGTGTCCTAATATTTTGAAGCATAAAATAGACTTAATTAAATGTACTGACACATTATTAAACACAAAACTTATAGCAAACCTACATTTGTTCAAAGCCTTAATACATTCTGAATAGCACTTTCTATACTAACTATGATCCCAATAGACTGATGTTGCTGCAGAGAACAATGCCAAAATCTGAGCATAACGTAATAAAGAGATGTCTGATGGCACTGGGCAATGCACACAAGCAAGCAGGTGTGAAACATTGATTCTAAATGAGTTTGTACAGTGTCAGTTATTGTTTCTCTCGCAGTAGCTGTGGGCACACATGGAGCTGGGAAGTGGGGATGGTAAGAAGGCCACAATCTTTCCAGGTGTAGGGTATACATTTAGAGATCAGGATAGTTCAGCTACATTGAAGCCAGCTAACTGTGACAACTTCTAATTTCTCTGTAAAGGCCAGACATGAGATCTTGGATATCTATCTGATCATATTTTGGCTAATATTTGAGTCTTACTGAGTGGAGTTAGGAGTCTGCTCCACTCGATCTGCTCCACATAGACAGCACACAGAAACCGCGACTCGAGCTACTGTCCAAGAAACAATTTCCATTTCATGGTGAACCAAGTTAACTGCCTGCTAATAAAAAGAAACATTACTTATAAAGAATAATGACAGATTCCAGAGTATCCACACCTTGACATTCATAATATCTAGGACACTGTCAAAGATACCTTTAAAAATAAGGTAAAATTATGAGCCTTATACAAATATAAAAATAAACACATGAAAAAAATTTATTCTATTTATTCATAAAGAAAAAGACCAGGTAGATGTTACAAGTTCAAATATATATATATATTATATATATATATATATATATATATATATAATATATATATCAGCAATACTGAAATGAATATTCAAAGGGAGGCAAAACTACTTTTCTTCTACAGCAAGGTAGACAGTCAGTTGAACTTTCACCAGATAGAATAGACTTTGTAGATCTCTCAGTTACTCAACACTTGCAGTTATAAAATAGCTCAAAGATGAAAAAGTGGAGTCAGAAGATAACCTGAAAAGTATCTCTGCATAGTTTCCCATTGAAATACATTTTTTTTCTAAACACAATCCAAAGTTTCCTAACAGAAAATGGATCAGGAAATTGAGTAGCATTCTTAATTGAAAACACAATTAAATGAGATCAGTCTCGAGATGGTCTAGAGCTTAGAGTTAGAAAACCTCATTTTGATGTTTTCACCACAAGAAACTAGAGAAAGGACCAATTAATTTTCAAGAAGTTGAAGAAGGGAAATAGTAAATATATTAGCTGAGGTAAAAAAAAAAGAAGTGAACAAGTAATTGGGGAAATCAATGAAATACAAAGTTATGAAAATTAATCAAATTGATAAAATTATAGTTGAAATGACATGATAAATGAAAGAAAACAAATTATAATATCTAATTTATTAATGTTATGATAATCAATTTAAGAATTTAAAGGAACAAATTCTTTGGAACACATAAATTACCAAAACAGACCTTGAAAAAATAAAAATATGAATTGATCTGCATCAATCTTAGAAATGGAATATGTAACTAAACCCTTTCCATAAAGAAACTTCAGGTTCAATTGGCTCTACTGATAAATTCTACCAAAGATTTGAAAAATACATAGTACCAAACCTACATGAAATCTTTGCAACTGATTAAGAAATAAAAATGTAAAGAAATACAGATTGCAAAGGAAGAGATAAAATTATCTTATTAGCAGAAATCATGATTATATATAAAATTCTAAAGGAGCTGTAATGTAAAGGAGCTTTATTTCTATATCTTAGCAATGAACAGTAAAAAATAAAATTTAGCCTGACTGGTGGTAGTGCAGTGGCTAGAGTGTTGGCCTGAGATGCTGACATCCCCTGTTCGAAACCCCTAGGTCTCTGGCTTGAGCATGGGTTCATTAGGTTTAAGCGCAGGTTCGCCAATTTGAGTGCCGGGTCTCTGGCTTGAGCTTGGTCTCATAGACGTGACCCCGTGGTCACTGAATTGAGCCCAAAGGTTGCTGGCTTGAAGCCCAAGGTCGCTGGCATGAGCAAGGAGTCACTTGCTCTGCTGTAGCTCCCAGGTCAAGGCACATATGAGAAAGAAATCAATGAACAACTAAGGAGTCACAACAAAGAATTGATGCTTCTCATTTCTCTCCCTTCCTGTCTGTCCCTATCTGTCCCTCTCTCTGTCTCCATCACAAAATAATAATAATATATAATAATTCAATGCAGATAGGAGACACAAAAGCACAGGTGGTGAATGAAAAGTACATTAAATAAAACTTCATCAATATTGAAACTTGCTTTTTAGACAACACAATAAAAAAAAGTAAATGGTCAAACCAAAGACTGGCAGAGTATATTTGAAAATGTATACCTCACAAAAGTTCTAAAATAAAAATATGTACATAGTTCTACAAACTAATTTCTAGAAAACCAGCCTAATTTTAAAAAAATGGGCAAACAGTTCATACAGTAAGATATGCTAATAACCAAAAAATGTTCATGAAAAGATGTTCCATATCACTTGCTATTTATTAAGAAAACGGAGACACTCAAACAAGAATGGCTAAAAGTAAAGTGCCTGTCAATTCCAAGTATTGAAAAGATAGGGAGACACTTAACTCTCATATATTATAAATTAAAATGAAAAATGATTAATTTGGAAAGCAATTTGAAGGGACCTTACTAAATTAAACATGTGCTTATCATATGACTTATCTACTCCACTCTGAGGTATTTATCCAAGAGAAATGCCAGCATATGTTCACACAAAGACAGGTATGTGAAAGTTCACATCAGTTTTATTTACAGTAGCCCCAAATTGCAGAGTACCCAGGTGTCCATTAACTAGTGAATGGATACGTAAATTGTGGTATATTCATACCATGAAATGGAATTCAACTTAGAAATAAAAAGAATGAGCTACTGAAATACGCAAAAAATGTGGGTGATTTGCAAAGTCATTTTGCTAAATGAAATAGACTAGATACAGTGATATAACCTAGATCAAATTCTACAGAAATCAAAACTTGGGTAACAATACACAGATCAGAGGTTGCCAGTAGTGGGGATGGGACAGTTTTTATTGCAAAATAGCCTGAGGAAACCTTTTGGGGAAATGTAAATATTCTGCATTTTCATTGTGGTAGGGAATCCAGAACAATTTATATTTGCTAAAACTCAACAAACAGCACAGTTTAAATGGGTATGTTTTGTTGATCTTACTTATCCTTCAATAAATTGGATTTTTAGAAATCTTTGCATGTTTATGATGTTGATGCTGAAACATATACAATTAATTATAGCATTAAACACAAAATTGATGCCCTACATTATGGAAACTGTTGAGAGAAGCTGAATTTGTACTAAATGATTACAAATGAGATGATATGAAACTTATTACAAAATGACTGTCTAATATAAGAAATCAGTTTTAGAATTCATTCCATCATTTTAATGATTTATATCTGAAAACATTTTGCATAAATTAGCAAATAAAATGAATATTGGTACCAGTATATTACAGAGACATTTTGATTCTACCACATTCACCCCAGAAATGTGTATTAATCATTGAAACATACTAAAATTCATTTATTTGCTGTTCTCTATTTTACTTAAAGTGAATAAAGTAATGCAGAAAAATACTGCAGTACCAAAATCTTAGTCCAATGTTGATACAGTTGTTTTGTAGGACTGAATGTTATAATTCAGCAAATATAATAAAAATAGCATAGGTTTTATTGACAGAAAAAATCTCATTTTGGATACTGAGTCTATTTACATATGATCTAAGAATTACATGATTGCTTAAAAACTGAGTTTATAACAGTAAAATTCAAATGTTATTTATTGAGGCCGTATTCATTGCTACCTACCTTTAGAAATTGCTATTGTAGCTTAATAAA
This sequence comes from Rhynchonycteris naso, assembly GCA_037038555.1. Lineage (NCBI taxonomy): Eukaryota > Metazoa > Chordata > Mammalia > Chiroptera > Emballonuridae > Rhynchonycteris > Rhynchonycteris naso. Next base: position 255,080,955 of record CM072995.1, read on the forward strand.
CAAATATATTATCTTAGAGTTCTGGACATTGGAAATTTAAAACAGTTTTACTGTGTTACAGTCAGTGTGTCACTAGGGCTGGTCTCTTCTGGAGGCTCCAGGGGAGAATCCATTTCCCATCTTCCAGCATCAAGAGGCCACCTACCTTTCTCCTGGCCTCTTCTTCCATCTTCAAAGCATCAGCATAGCCTCTTCAGATCTCTGACTCAGACCTTCCTCTTATAAAAACCTTGGTCATTACATTGACTCCAGTGGGATAATCCATGATTAGCTCCCCATCCCTAAATTCTAAACTTAATCAGACATATTAAATTTCTTTTACCTTAAAAGACAACATAATTTACAGGCTCTGGAAAGTAGGACATGGATATTTTTGGAGGGACTGTCATTCATCTTGCCACAATTGGCAACCTTGAATTGTGTTATCAGCTGAGCTTTCAGTGGTAACAAAGAAAGGTGAGGCCCCTGATTCCTGGACTTAACGTCTAGTAGGAATTTTAGTAAATGTTAGTGAGATGATGTAGGACAAAATATAACTTGTACAAAGTGGCTGGTAAAAATACACTTAAATGGTTACTACTATTTCCACAAAGAGAAACTAATAAACATACAATAAATATATTTTTAGATAGTCCACATTAAGTAGTAGTAATAATTAAGAAATTGAAAGTATTTCAGAAAATACTCCAGTAAAAATTATATAAAAAGATGTGATAGTGAAGAAGGAATGCCATTCCGGTGGCAATATTTACAATTTTAAAAACTGATAATGAAGCAGGGAGGGTGGTTAAGTGCAACAAAATTAAGCAAATGTGTTTGATAGATTTTCTGAGCCCTTTTTCTGGCAGTATTTACTCTTCACTCAAAAACTGTTATATGAAAGCTAGATCCACACTTTGATGGATAATTGTGACTGGATATTTAGCATGAGCTTGACCAGAATGTAATGATCTTTTTCTTATTTAATCTTTCCATTGATTTAAGAAAGAGAGAGAGACAGAGATAGAGACAGAGAGACAGACAGAGAGGGAGAGATAGAGAGATTGAGAGAGAAGAAGCAAATAATTTCACTTAGTTGTTCCATTTAGTTGTGTACTCATTTATTGCATCTCGTATGTACCCTGACTGGGAAGGATTGAATCCATGACCTCTGGCACACTGGGCTGATGCCTTATCCACCGAGCAACCCAGCCAGGACTAGTACAGTGATCTTTTAAGAGCAAAAGTCATTTGTGATATTCTCAGAGAAGAGCAAGGATGAAAATGTTAACACCCAATAAAGTATCAATTAGCTGATGAGTATAAATGATTGAAGTTGCCATAGTGATGGTACTGGCAAGAGAGGAAATTTGGGTCACCAGGAGTGCAACTGTCACATCCCATCAATGTCTTAGTTAAACCACGATCTGAAGAGCTTTGCTTTCAATATTGCACATGGTGGTTTTTATTTGCCAGATTTGTTGTTTGTTTCTTTTTTTACAAGAACCTGTCTTTTCAGGTAACTTTTAAAAATATATAAGACAGAGATAAGACTGTTTTTTTATAATACATTGTGATTTTCTTATGACAAACTCAAAAATAAATTTACTACATTTAAGGGTCATCATTTTAATGAGTTTCCAAATTATTTTTCAAAATACTATTTCTTCCTAACTGACAAAGAATCTTATAGCTTGTTTGGAAAATTTAATGATAAATAAATTATATTATAGTCCAGTTGGTTTTAATCTGTTAAGCAGCCTGATATTATTCTAAGGTAAGAATTCAACTATAATTTATCCTACAAGTTAGACTGAAATTTGAGTAAATAGTTTAATGAGCATCTATAACACTTTACCAAAATTATTTCCCTTTTGTCATATTTCTTATCTTTTTAGATTAACATATATAATTATATTTTTCTCTGATGGAATTTTTGAGAATAAATTGTAATCATAATACACTTCACCCCTAAATACATTAGCATGAATTTTCAAAGAAAAAGTATGTTTTCTGGCATAACAATAGTATAATGAATACATTCAAGAAATTGTTAGTGCTGATAACATTTCCAAGTTGCTCAATTTCTTGATAATAGATGTTATAGCATTGTTTTAATACAAAATCCATTTTAAGATAATACCATATTTCCCTAGGTATAAGATGCTCTCATGTAGAAGACGCATCTTAATTTTGGGGCCCAAAGTTTGAAAGAAAATGTACTATGTAAAATTATTGAACTCAACTTTTATTCATCATAAAATTCATGCAACTCCTCATCACTCAAAATTCCTATCTATTAGCTTGTCCTCATCTGTGTCTGATGACTAATCATTGTCTTCATATATTGCCTCATCCTCAATTTCAACTGTGGCATTTGAAATGCCACACTTTTACAACCACTGTATGAGATGCACCCAGTTTTTAGACCCTGAATATTTCGAAAAAGGGTGCGTCTTATACATAGGGAAATGTGGTAATACTATATTGGGTTTATATAATTCTTTAACTTTTAAAAAAATCTAGACTAATTCTCAGGGCCTTATTTATTTATTTATATTTATTTATTATGTCATTGATAATTTGGAAGAATCTAGATCAGTAGTTGGACAACTGGATTTGTCTGTTTCCTCATAATTAGATTCACACAATGTGTGTTTGTACCTGCATTGGTGATATTGAATTGGATCTCTTGGTTTTCTTGATTGTTAAATATCATTTCCTCTTTGTAAGGAATAATCTACAGAATGATGTTTTGAGACTGTCTCTTGTCTCTGCTTTCCAATAACATTTTATTCAATAATTTAGTATCAATTCCTAATTTTTTGCTTCAACCAATTATTACGTGGATATTTTACATTTCTCTGGCATCCTTCTGTGAAAATCAATGTGTATCTCATTTTATTTTTACTATAATTATGAACTCTTGGTTTTTTTAAAAAATGTATTTAACCATTACTGTCATTCTTTTAGATTGTCAAATTTTCCCTATATTTGTTAATGGGAACCCCATAAAGCTGGTTTTGTGCGCTTTTGAAGTGTTTGTATCAGTTTTTGTACACTCCCTTATTTTCCAGTGTAACAAGATACTTTAGGCACACCATGCATGTTTCTTTTCTTATATCTGGAATAGGTGGTTTTTCCAAGAACTTTTCTTGCTTTCAGCAGAGAATGGTGTTCTTGGCTAATATCTGGATGTTAGATGTGTTCATTGCACTTGGACTGTCATTGTGTCTAGGACATTTCAGTAGTCTGAGCTAGAAAAAAATATTTTTGAGGTCATACTGGTACTGTTACAGCTGATTCTACAGTACAGGGATATATTTCTCCTTCATTGCACGTTTATGTTACAGATCTCCCAGAAGAACCATCTTGATTACCCCGAATGTAAATGTTTTTAAGGATTTGTTTCATATTATCATACATACCAATATATATGAAATAGTTTTTGGAAACACTAAACCAATATTACTAATAACAAATTTTAAAATCTATTTCAAGATTTATTTGGAGTTCTTTTTGCAATTAGAATATATCCAAATGATGTTATGTAATAATATCATTGTGTTAAAAAGTTAAGCCGACTCTTTTTTGTTGTTCTGTTTTCAGCTTCATATACAATTACATTTTCATTTATATTTATATTTATAAGCTTGTCTCATTGTTATGAATTTAATTTAATTTTATAGTATGTAAAACAGCACTATTCAAAATCAAAACCATAATAAAAGTTATTATAAGAAACTAAAAAGCAGCCCTGGTCAGTTGGTTCAGTGGTAGAGCATCGGCCCAGTGTGTTGATCTCCTGGGTTCAATTCCCAGTCAGGGCACAGGTAAGGAACCATCTGCTTCTCCACCTTTTTCCCTCCCCTTTCTCTTTGCCTCTTTCTCTTCATCTCCTGCAGCCATGGCTCAATTGGTTTGAGAACATCAGCCCCAGACATTGAGGATGGCTCTGTGGAGCCTTTGTTTCAGTTGCCAAAATAACTTGGTTGCAGCATGGCTGTAGATGGGCAGAGCATTGATCCCAGATGGGGTTGTTGGGTAGATCCCGGTCGGGATGCATGGGGAAGTCTGTTTCTCTATCTCACCCCCTCTCACTTGGAAAAGAAGGGGAAAAAATTTCAAAAGAATTGTATTTTTAAAAATTCTATTTATTGATTTTAGAGAGAGAAATATTGATTTTCTGTTCCATCTATTTATACATTCATTGGTTGACTTTTGTATGTGCCCTGACCAGGGAATGAAACCTGCAACCTTGGTGTATGAGATAATGCTCTATTTAACTGAGCTACTTGGCCAGTGCTGTATTTAATTTTTATAATTACATTGTTAGTCTGTTTTGTTTACTATTGTCAGGCAGATAAGTTATTTTATGCTCACTCTGTTAAAGATGGCTGCTGCTCTCACATGGTAATGCTCTCACATGATATAGCTAATTGTCTTTCATGCTTGAGAAGGGGCTTTTGTGCCAAAAGGTTTAAAAGGTGGAGCAAGGAGGCCATTTTGAGAGAAGCCATGTGGAGGAGAGGAGCCAGTCAAAATGGTGGGATGCTGAAGGAGAAGCCAGTTTGTATAGGAAAAGGAGATGAGGAACAGAGGTAAATAAGACTGGTGAGGGCCTTTGGTTCTAGGGATAAAACATAAAGAATGGGTTTTGGTGCCTGTGTATTTTTTACTAATTGGTCGGTATGAGTTTAGAATAAAGAAAAATGGCTCACCAGTTTTTGGCTTTACTGTTTCTTTATGACCTGTCCAAATTAAATGCGAACCTAAACCTGCATGGGCCAGGTGGCTTTGATAGTGGCCGTGGCTACTGGCCTTACAATTATATTATATGAGGTATGGATTCAAGTTTACCTATAATCTATTGGCTCTGTTTTCCAAGTACCATTTAAATGACATGGCATAAAATAGAAAAATCCATCTTATAAAAATTGACTTGAAATGCCAACTATTCATATATATTTATATGGAATATTTTTGGTCTATGTCAGTGGATCTTAACCTTTTTTGAGGTACCGAACCCACCAGTTTCATATGTGCATTCACCGAACCCTTCTTTAGTGATAAATAAAATATGATTTTTTTTTCCAAATTCAAGACATAGGTATATGGTTTTTTACTGGTGCACAAAATGAGCCGTGCATGAACATCACTTGCTCAAAGAACAAAACCAACAAAGTGCATGAACTCACAACAAATTACGGTATTACTTTATTCTGGCCTCCTCGGCAGAGGCTTCGCCGAAGCCCTGAGACTGACTCATCGAACCCTAGGGGTTCGATAGAACCCAGGTTAAGAACCACTGGTCTATGTATTTACTACTCATAGCAACATGCCTGTTTTCCTTTAACAGACCGAAACCAACTTACATTTTGACATAACTGGTATTTTTATCTCAAACTAGTTGTATTATTTTTTATATGTATGATATATAAAACATGTTCTGTGTGTACTCTTTTATCCTCATATTATTCTCTTTTATAACTTTCTTTTTTTTTAAATTCAGAAAGCTTTTATTATGTTTTTTATTCTAGTGGTACCTTTTAGTAAGATCTGATATAATGCCCTAATTCCTAGTTCTTTCTTCTTGATGTTCATTTAAAAATTTTTCATTTTTAACTCATAGTTTTCAACTCAAACCTGTTTACTATGATGCAGTCAACCACACTATCTTATTTTCTACTTTTCTAAACCTTACACTCAAATATTTCATTTCTCCTTTCTTTGAGCATGGGTTATGTAATTGTTTTTCTTTCACTTTTTCCCTACCTTGTTTTATTCTTTGAACTAGAACTAAACAGATGCATTATCTTCTTTTCTCTTTTTTTTTTCTCTTTCTTTGTTTCTTCTTTCTTATTTATGTATTTATTTATTTTGATGAGAAAAAGAAGGGTTTACTTAGCAGATGCATTCTTTTCAATCACTTCTTTTCCCAGTTTCCCCACCAACCCTTGACTGGCAAATCTTGTTCTATAGGCAATTTTAAAGACTTATGAGCAAATGTGGTGTTTCCTGACTTTCTGCACATTAAAACTCTTTTTCTAAGGCCTAGATACTGTAAGTATAGCTTTGTTTGAATGGAAACTTTTTAGTTTGTCTTTTTTAAATTTTGTTTGTTACAAATCTGTACTTAATTCTTTTGTTTTATATTGCTCTCAAGGAATTCTGATGCCAAATTGATTATGTTTTCTCCTCCTCCACCTCTCCCTCTAATTCTTTTTAAATACAATGTCTTAGTGTTTTATTTCTGGAGGTTCTGGGTTTTTTTGTTTTTATTTTCTTGGTTTTTTGTTTTGGAAGTGAGAAGTGGGAGGAGGCAGACAGAGAGGCTCCCATATATGCCCGACTGGGATCCACCCAGCATGCCCACTAAGGGTCAATGCTTATCCCCTCTGGGGCGTTGCTCTACTGCAACCGAAGCCAGTCTAGCACCTGGGTGGAGGCCATGGAAACATCCTTAGCACCTGGCCAACTTTGCTCCCATGGAGCCTTGGCTGCAGGAGGGGAAGAGAGAGAGAAAAAAAAGAGGTGGAAGGGTGGAGAAGTAGATGGGCGCTTCTTCTGTGTGCCCTGGTTGGGAATCAAACCTGGGATTTCCACATGCCAGACCGATGCTCTACTACTGAGCCAACCAGCCAGGGCAATTGTTTTTCTTTTTTAATCTAATGATTTTTCTATAATACGTTATATTACCAAAATAACCATCCCAGATCAATTTTTCTTGATAGAGCATGAACTCTTTCTATAGGAGGTTCAAGTATTCATTTATTTCTGGAAATTATTTTAGATTAATTTAAATATATGATTCTATTCGGTATTTCATTTTGTTTTACAATATTTCTGAATTTTTCAATATGATCTTGTTGAAGAGATGACAGACCCCACAAAGCCTCAATTGTGTTAATACCCATGATATCAAATAAAGATTTAATAGTTGATCTAATTGCTATTTCAGCCTTTCCAAAAATATATATTAATCAACCTGTATGGAGGTTTCTGGTCAACACCAAAGAGATAAACTATCATTTGGGCTGGCTCCATCTCCATAAAAAGAAGAGGCAATTTACATAACAAAACCAATTTTCTTTCACCCAAAAGATGTCCTGTCTAAAATAGTCCTTTCTTCACTTTGGTTAATATCTCCCTTGCCCCACTCTCCCTTCCATAAAAAACGTTCCATCTTGTACAGCCTTTCTCACTGCCCTTCTCATTGCTATATGGGAAGCAGCTTGATTCACAAATTGCTTAATACAGAGCCAATTAGATTGTCAGTTACTCAGTTGAATTTTGTTCTTTAACAGTCTTCTAGCCCCATGTAGTTTTTTTTAGTTTCATTAGAAAGACTATTAATTTTGGCTTAATTTTCTAACATGATTGGAATTCTTGTTGTGCTGTTTCTTCCTACAAATTTCTTAGCTGCACCTGGGTAAGAATATATTAGTTCCATGAAGTAGTTGTAAGATTATTTTGCCTAAATAGAATTTCTATTCATTAAAAATCCAGCCATTGAAATTGTTGTTATTATTAATCAAACTGTATAATTATATTTTCATATAGTATGTTCTTATGATTGTTAGAGTAACAGAGAGATTTTAATCCTTACACTAAAACCCATTAACATTAGCCAACTTTATGCTTATTGCAGATAAAAAATTGACTCCGCTTCAGATATAATCTTGGCTAAGATGATGTTGGCAAGTACTGTTGTTGGTTTTTAAATTATAAAGGCACACAAACAAATACATAGCATTAATTTTTTTGCTATGTATTTCAAGGGGGTCTTTATACAAATGTAGGACAAAGAAACATTTATCTTTATATATTTATTTTTCCTTTTCAATGAATCTTTCTATGCAGTACTGAAATGCCTACTACAGTTTTCTGGGAAATTGCCATTTTACAGATTCTTGTTGAATCACTGCTAAATTACTAGGTGTTAATGACTAATGGAATTAAGGAGCATCCTCTTTTAGATATATGGACCCAATTTTTTCTCTTTTTTAGATTCTGTTTATTCATTTTATAGAGAGGAGAGAGAGAGAGAGAGAGAGAGAGAGAGAGAGAGAGAGAGAAGGGGGCAGGAGCAGGAAGCATCAACACCCCTATGTGCCTTGACCAGGCAAGCCCAGGGTCCCAAACCTGCGATCTCAGCGTTCCAGGATGAGGCTCTATCCATTGTGCCACCACAGGTCAGGCAGGACCCAATTTTAACTTATGTTTGTGTGCAGTAGGGGAGGATTTGGAGAGAAGTTTTTCTACATTTCCAATAAATAATATTCTGAGACACAATCTGTTCTCCTACAATTCAATTCAATTTTGACACTTTATCTGGAGATAGTCTCAGATTCCACATATTAAGGGTTCAGCTCTACAAGCCTGAGCACTCACCCCACCCCACCCCCATTTTAGATGCCAATCACAAGTACAGGTGATCACCTGTGCTTCAGACTGATTGGCTACAAATCAAGTTTCCTGTGACTCCCTCCTGGAGCTTGATGAACTTGCTAGGGCTGCTCAAGGAACTCTGAGAATCATTTACTTAATAGATTAGCAGTGTATTATTAAAGGATGTTGCTCAGAACCAGCCAGATGGAAGAGATGAATAGGGCAAGATATGGGGAAAGGGTTTGAAGCTTCCATACTTTTTGAGCAAGGCAATCTCCCCCAATTGCCACGTGTTTACTAACCTAGAAGCTCTCCATACTCCATCCCTTTGGGTTTTTATAGAGGCAAATTTATTGCCTAAACATGATTATTTAAATCGGTGTCCATTGGCAATTGGTTCATCCTCTGTCCCCACTCATATGACTGGTTCTTCTGACAACTGGCCCCCATTCTTAAGTGCATTCCAAAAGTCATTTCATTAGCACAAAATAACTTTTATGACTCACTTCACTTAGCAAATTCCAAGGGTTTCAGAAGCTCTAAGTTAAAGCTGGGAATAAAGAACAAATATATATTTCTTGTTACAAATCATAATATCACAATGCAAAATAGGCAAATCTTAATGACTGAAAGTATTAAAAGCCTACATTTCACACTACTTTTATTTTAAAGAGGTGAATGGTAATGAGTGTTTTCTAGGGCCGCCCCTGTACTGTTACAGTGGGAATGTCCTGAAATTCAGAAATGCTGGCTTTGCATAAACCTAGGACTAAAGCAGTAGACTGGGCTGTTAAATAAAATTGTTGAATAAATGAGTTGATTAATCTGGTGTACTTTATTGAGTGAGCCTGTCTTCTAATATTTCATGAGACATATATATTTCTTTTTCTGTTTTAATAGACTTAGTAATATTAATGAGATATGAAACTTGCCAGTTTCTCATGTGGAATTAAACATAAATTAATAGTAATCGCTCTATTTTCATTTTATTCATTTGTTAATTATCCTTTAAATCACAGTATTAAAAAAATATTTTTTTATAGCAAATGGCTTAAAAATCTGCATTTGGCCATTTTTTTATTTTTATTTTTTTTTATTTTTATTTTTTTATTAACTTTAATGGGGTGACACCAATAAATCAGGGTACATATGTACAATGAAAACATCTCCAGATTATCCCATCATTCAATTGTGCTGCATACCCATTACCCAAAGTCAAATTGTCCTCTGTCACCTTCTATCTGTTTTTACCTGTGTCCCTCCCCTTCTCCCTATCCCACCCTCCCCTCCCTCCCCCCATCCCGTAACCACCACACTCTTGTACGTGTCTCATAGTCTCATTTTAATGTCCCACCTATGTTTGAAATCATGCTGTTCTCAGTTTTTCTTTTTTTCTGATTTACTTATTTCACTCTGTATAATGTTATCAAGGTACATCCATTTTGTTATAAATGATCCGATGTCATCATTTATTATGGCTGAATATTGTTCCATAGTATATATATACCAAAGCTTTTTAATCCACTCGTCTTCTGACGGACACTTGGGCTGTTTCCAGTTCTTCGCTATTGTGAACAATGCTGCCACAAACATGGGGGCGCATTTCTTCTTTTCGAACAGTGTTATGGTGTTCTTAGGGTATATTCCTAAAAGTGGGATAGCTGGGTCAAAAGGCAGTTCGACTTTTAATTTTTTGAGGAATCTCCAAACTGTTTTCCACAGTGACTGCACCAGTCTGCATTCCCACCAGCAGTGCAGAAGGGTTCCCTTTTCTCCACATCCTCGCCAGCACTTATTCTGTGTTGTTTTGCTGATGAGCGCCATTCTGACTGGTGTGAGGTGATATCTCATTGTGGTTTTAATTTGCATTTCTCTAATAATTAGTGATGTTGAGCATTTTTTCATATGTCTTTTGGCCATCTGTATGTCTTCTTTGGTAAAATTTCTATTCATTTCTTTTGCCCATTTTTTGATTGGATTGTTTGTCTTCCTGGTGTTGGGTTTTATAAGTTCTTTATAAATTTTGGTTATTAACCCCTTATCAGACATGCTGTCGAATATGTTCTCCCATTGTGTAGTTTGTCTTTTTATTCTGTTCTTATTGTCTTTAGCTGTGCAAAAGCTTTTTAGTTTGATGTAGTCCCATTTGTTTATCTTGCCTTTTATTTCATTTGCTCGTGGAGATAAATCGGCAAATAAATTGCTGCTACAGATGTCGGAGAGCTTGCTGCCTATGTTTTCTTCTACGATGCTTATAGTTTCACGGCTTATGTTTAAGTCCTTTATCCATTTTGAATTTGTTTTTGTGCATGGAGTAAGTTGATGGTCTAGTTTCATTTTTTTGCAGGTAGATGTCCAATTTTCCCAGCACCATTTGTTAAAGAGGCTGTCTTTACTCCATTGTATGTTCTTTCCTCCTTTGTCAAATATCAGTTGTCCATAAAGCTGTGGGTTTATTTCTGGGTTTTCTGTTCTGTTCCATTGATCACTGTGCCTGTTCTTATGCCAGTACCAGGCAGTCTTGAGTATAATGGCCTTGTAGTAAACCTTGATATCCGGAAGAGTGATGCCTCCTGCTTTATTTTTTCTTTTTAAGATTGCTGAGGCTATTCGTGTTCTTTTTTGGTTTCATATAAATTTTTGGAGTATGTTTTCTATATCTTTGAAGTATGTCATTGGTATTTTAATTGGTATTGCATTGAATTTATAAATTGCTTTGGGTAATATAGACATTTTAATGATGTTTATTCTTCCTAGCCATGAGCACGGTATATGCTTCCACTTGTTTGTATCTTCCTTGATTTCTTTTATCAATGTTTTATAATTTTCCGAGTACAAGTCCTTAACCTCCTTGGTTAAATTTACTCCTAGGTATTTTATTTTTTTGGCTGCAATAGTGAAGGGGATTGATTCCTTAATTTCTTTTGCTGACAGTTCATTGTTTGTATGTAGAAATGCCTCTGATTTCTGGGTATTAATTTTATATCCTGCCACCTTGCTGAATTCATTTATAAGGTCCAGTAGTTTTTTAACTGAGACTTTAGGGTTTTCTATGTACAATATCATATCATCTGCAAATAGTGACAGTTTTACTTCTTCTTTTCCAATTTGGATGCCTTTTATTTCTTCTTTTTGTCTGAATGCTGTAGCTAGGACTTCCAGAACTATGTTGAATAAAAGTGGTGAAAGTGGGCAACCCTGCCTGGTTCCTGATCTTAAGGGGATTGCTTTTAATTTTTGTCCATTAAGTATGATGTTTGCTGTGGGTTTGTCGTAGATGGCCTTTATCATGTTAAGGAATGTTCCTTGTATTCCCACTTTATTGAGAGTTTTAAGCATGAATGGGTGCTGGATTTTATCAAATGCCTTTTCTGCATCTATTGAAATTATCATGTGATTTTTGTCCTTCCTTTTGTTTATGTGATGAATCACATTGATTGATTTGCGAATATTGTACCAGCCTTGCCTCTCCAGAATAAATCCCACTTGGTCATGGTGTATGATTTTTTTCATATATTGCTGAATCCGGTTGGCTAATATTTTGTTGAGAATTTTAGCGTCTAAATTCATCAGGGATATAGGCCTATAATTTTCTTTCTTTGTGTTGTCTTTGCCCAGTTTGGGGATCAGAATTATGCTCGCCTCATAAAAGGAGTTTGGAAGTCTGCCTTCCTGTTGAATTTTTTGAAATAGCTTGAGGAGGATAGGAGTTAATTCTTCTTTGAATTTTTGATAGAATTCACTTGTGAAGCCATCAGGCCCAGGACTTTTCTTTTTTGGGAGTTTTTTGATAACTGTTTCAATCTCCTCTGTTGTAATTGGTCTGTTCAGGTGCTCTGATTCTTCCAGATTGATTTTTGGAAGTTTATATGATTCAAGAAATTTGTCCATTTCATCTAGATTGTCAAATTTTTTGACATAGAGTTCTTCATAGTATTTTCTTACAATGCTTTGTATCTCTGTTGAATTAGTTGTAATTTCTCCAGTGTCCTTTCTAATTTTATCTATTTGAGACCTCTCTCTTTTTTTCTTGATGAGTCTAGTTAAGGGTTCATCAATCTTGTTTACCTTTTCGAAGAACCAGCTTCTGGTTTCATTGATCCTCTGTATTGTTTCCTTAGTCTCTATGTCATTTATTTCTGCTCTGATCTTTATTATTTCCTTCCTTCTACTTGTCCTGCATTTTATTTGTTGTTGTTTTTCAAGTTCTTTTAGCAGCAGGGTTAAGTTGCTTATATGTTCTTTTTCTAGCTTCTTATGATATGCCTGTACTGCAATAAACTTCCCTCTCAGGACTGCTTTTGCTGTGTCCCATAGATTTTGAGTTGAAGTATGCTCGTTATCATTTGTTTCTAGAAACTTTTTTATTTCTTCTTTGATCTCAATGTTAATCCATTCATTATTTAATAACATGCTATTTAGTTTCCAAGTGTTTGAGTATTTTTCAGTTTTTCTTTTGTGGTTGATTTCTAGTTTCATGGCATTGTGATCAGAGAAAATGCTTGATATAATTTCAATCTTCTTAAATGTGTTGAGGCCTTTTTTGTGTCCTAACATGTGGTCTATCCTAGAAAACGTACCATGAGCGCTTGAGAAGAATGTATATTCTACTGCTTTAGGGTGAAAAGTTCTGAATATATCTATTAAATCAAGTTGATCTAGTGTATCCTTTAAGTCTGCTGTTTCTTTATTGATTTTCTTTCTTGTGGATCTATCCAGTGTTGTTAGTGGGGTATTGAAATCCCCTACTATGATAGTATTACTGTGTATCTCGCCCTTAATGTCCATCAAAGTCTGCTTTATGAATGTCGGGGCTCCTATATTTGGTGCGTAGATATTTATAATAGTTATATCTTCCTGTTGAATTGTTCCCTTTATCATTATGTAGTGTCCTTCTTTATCTCTTACTACAGTCTTTGTTTTAAAGTCCATTTTGTCAGATATAAGTACTGCTACCCCGGCTTTTTTTTCATTTCCATTTGCATGAAATATTTTTTTCCATCCTTTTACCTTCAGTCTATGAGCGTCTTTTGTTTTAATGTGTGTCTCTTGTAGACAGCATATGTATGGGTCCTGTTTCTTTATCCACGCTGCTACCCTATGTCTTTTGATTGGATCATTTAGTCCATTTACATTTAAGGTTATTATTGATATGTAGTTGTTTATTGACATTTTATTCTTTAAAGCTGTATTTTTCTTTTTTTTGCTATATTCTTTTCTCCCTTTGAACTGTTCACACTAGGCCCCTTAAAATCTCTTGCAGGATTGGTTTGGTTTTAATGAATTCCTTGAGGTTTTCTTTGTCTGGAAAGCTCTTTATTTCTCCCTCAATTTTAAACGTTAGCCTTGCTGGATAAAGTAGTCTTGGTTGTAGGTTCTTGTTCTGCATTACTTTGATTATATCTTGCCATTCCCTTCTGGCCTCAAGTGTTTCTGTTGAGAAGTCCGATGTCATCCTAATGGGGGCTCCTTTGTAGGTGAGAGTCTTTTTTTCTCTAGCAGCGTTTAAGATTTTTTCTTTATCTATTAGCTTTGGTATTTTAACTATGATGTGTCTTGGTGTAGATCTTTTTGGGTTTCTCTTTAATGGGGTTCTGTGCGCCTCTTGGACATGTAGAATGTTTCCCAGCCTTAATTTAGGGAAGTTTTCGGCTATGATTTGATTGAACAAAGTTTCCATTTCCTGTCCTCTTTCCTCTTCTTCAGGTACCCCTATGATGCGAATGTTGTTTCTCTTCAGGTTGTCACAGAGCTCCCTTAGAGTTTCCTCACATTTTTTGAATCTCTTTTCCTTTTTTTTCTCTGCTTCTGTAACTATGTTTATTGTGTCCTCTAACTCACTGATTCGATCCTCAGCATCATCTATCCTGCTTTTAATTCCTTCCATTGTGGTCTTCAGTTCTGATACTGTATTTGTCATTTCTGTCTGGTTCTTTTTTATTATTTCAATTTCATTTTTTATACTTGTTATCTCTTTATTTAGGTGCTCATAGTGACTATCCATTGTTGCTCTAATTTCTTTGAACATCCTAACTATCATTATTCTAAATTCTGCTTCTGATAGTTTGGTTATATCTGGTTCATTCAGGACCTTCTCTGGGGATTTCTCTTGGTTGGTTTGGTTTGCATTCCTCTGCCTGCCCATTTTATCTGAGTGTAAGCAAGTTGTGGCCACTGGAGTCCCGTATGTGTTGCCTTTGTGTTCTCCAGGTGTGGTCTGTCTGCAGGCTTGCCACCCTCTCTGTCGCTGCCTAGGGCGGTTTGGTGTGGGCGTTGCCAGCGCCGGCTCACTGCAGCTATTGCTGTGGTTTCTGCCTCTCCTTTGCGGGAGGGGCTGTCACTCAAGCCACTAGCGTTAGCGCGCAGGGCAGAGGTGAGCACCTTTGCTCAGCTGTGGACCCGGACTTTTTCTGGAAGGCTTACGCCCAGCCCCCTCAGTCCGAGCCTGCTCGCCACCGTTTTGTGGGTTGGGCGGGGCTTTTGACGTGCTCTCAGCTGTGAGCCTTTGCCCGTCCAGAATTTAGCCCCGCCCTCGAGGCCAGGGCCCTCCTGCTCAGGGACTGAAACCGAACACCGGGGATTATTGGGCCGGGCGTGTTTGCTGGCGTGCGCACAGCGGCTAGCTTCCGGTCGGCGCACGTAGGGCGGTACTCCGCAGTTTCTCCGGCCGGGCGGGGAGAGCAGCGTGATCTCCGCAGGGAACTTCCCCCTGGTCTCAGTGTCTCTCTCGCCCCCGACTTAGGAGCCCGCTCGCGCCCACAGATGGCACGCCGGGGTTTCTCCTTCTGGGCGGGGTTGGCAGCGTGAGCCTCGGGCCCCTCGCCCGTCCCTGGTCTTAGCCCGGTGCCCGCGGTCAGGGCCGGCTAGCGCAGGGTCACAGGGCTGATCTCTGCCTGTATTTTTCCCCACAAGTGGGGTCACAGGCAGCCCGCAGCTGCCGGACAGCTCTCGCGCATCACCTCTGCCCCTGCTAGGCTAGCCCGAGCCCTCACTGTTACGCCCACACCGACAGGACTGCGTTTCGGCGTCCTGTCCCGACCATAGGCTTCAGCAACCTCAGGGGGCTAGAAGTGCCCTAAGTCTCCACACTGTAGGCTTGGGAGCTCCCTCCCTCTAGGCAGGTCTGCTCTAATTGCCGCGGGAGAGCTTGTTTGGTTAGTGTCCTGTCTCCCTTTGCTGGTATTGCTAGCTCCAGGGGAAATATTCGTTTTCGATTAGGGAAGTGACTTAGCCCATGGGTCGGGGTGGCTGTCCCTCAGAGTGTCCTCGTGCCTTCAGTCCACTCTTTGTTCCCGCTGCTCTGTTCCTCTCCTCTGTCCCAGTTCCCCGGAGCCCCGGGTGCGTGGTTGTGAGAGAGGCTTTCTGAGCTGTCCCTTTAAAAAGATTTTTGGGTCTGAGAAGACTCTCTCTTTTTCCCAAATGGTATCCTCATTTACTTCACAACTCGATACTGTCCAGTCGGCTCTTCTAGGGTCTGGGACTGCAGTCTGGGGCTTGGTTCCTGGGACCCAGGTCCCTCCCTCTCCGCCAAACTCTCCTCCCGCCACGCGGATCTCTCCGGGCTGCCGTTTGCTCCGGGGAGCTGGGCAGCCCTCTTCGCGTTTTCGCTATTCCTACCAGTCTCAATGTGGCTTCTGCAGTGTTCCTTGGTTGAAGAGTCCACTTAGTTTTGCTCCAAGTTGGTTTATCCAGATGATGGTTCTTAAAATTGAGTTATAATCCACTTTGGTTCTGGGAGTTGGAAGTTGGTACGTCTGCCTACTCCATCGCCATCTTCTGATCCCGCCCTGGTCATTTTTAAGTCACCTGCATTTGGCCATTTTATTGTATCAAATGTGTAGTGAACAGTGTGTATGCTATCCAAATTGAATACAGCCATTCAAGATAACAAGTTTCCTATTAAAAATTTCTTTGAGTGTTATAAAAACTATTAAGCTTCAATAATCAGTTCTCTTTGACTTTTCTTTATAAGATGTTAAATATTGATATTTTCTTTATTCTAGAAATATAGTTTAGTTTTTCAATTCCAAATTTCCTTATGTCTGAAATAAGATTAGTTTTATTTTGGGGGTATACATAAAATTGCTTTAACAGATATATTTTCATTTTGTTTAGGAAATTAAATTCAAAAGAATGAATAATCTGAAGAGTTTCAATTTTTTATCTTCTGGATGAGTTTTCTGAGTTTTGGTCCAATGCTCAGAATTGCTTTTTGCAATACAATGAAAATTCTTTGAAATATGTAACAAACTGCCTGACCAGGTGCAGTGATAGAATGTTGGACTGAAACACAGAGGACCCAGGTATGAAACCCTGAGGTCGCCAGCTTGAGCCAAAGGTCACTGGCTTGAGCAAAGGGTCACTCAGTCTACTGTAGCCCCCTGGTCAAGGCACATATGAGAAAGTAATCAATGAACAACTAAGGAGTCACAACAAAGAATTAATGTTTCTCATCTCTCTACCTTCCTGTCTGTCTAACCCTATCTGTTATTTTCTCTGTGTCTCTCTGTCTCTGTTGCTAAAAAACAAAAAAAAGTAAAAAATATATATATAACAAACTAACTTATAAGGAAATACTGTATGCTGGTTAAGAGCACAGCTACTGGAATCAGAAATTCTGCCATGAACACTGGCCTCCAGACCAACATTGGGATAAATCAAGTAGGAGAGAGTTATTGCTCTAAGAACTCATGCTTTAAGACACCTGCTCTCATATAACTCTGTGTGCACCAGTATCTACTGGAGTACTTTTATTTTTTTACTTTTATATTTTATTTTGTTTTGTTTGTTTAAGAGAGGTAGGGAGAGAGACAGACGAAGAGAAAGGAACATCAAACTGTTCCTCTATGTGCCAGGTAGGGATCAAACCAGGAACTTTCGTGCTTTGGGGTGATGCCCCAAACGTGGAATATTTTTAAAGCACAGATGACTGAGTTATGCCCCTAAGCTTCTTATTTGGTAGGTCTGTTTTGACACCCAATAACTGACATTTCTAATATGTTTCTAGGTGTTATTGGTGGTATAGCGACCAGGTTTACATTGTTGGCAGGAAGAATAAGAAAGCCATGAGACTTCCCATGCTCCTGAAAAGTCCACACTGCACACTCTCCTTCATCTCATTTGCCATAACGAGGCTTTGGAGATGAGTCACATGGACATTGTGATAATAAGCTCAGGACTTCAGGTCAGCCCTCATATTCTACACTGCAATCCTCCTATGTACAGTCCTGGGTTTCATTTTCTTAGCCTATCTTCCCATGTAGCTCTTGAGACCTCTCCAAAGTATTTTCTGGAACTCACTGCTTATCATCCACAAAACACTATTTTCAACTGCTTTTCTCTGAATTATTTGTTGAACTAAAATTGGACCCTTCTCCACAGCCATTGCTTCCTCTGCAGTTCCCTCAAGCAAGTGATGTTTGTCTTCCATACTTCCTTCTATTTGGCCTGGAGGTAGAGTCAGTTTCGTTGTGTTATTGCCCTTTTCAATTCTTCCTCTCTTCCTTTTCCTAACCTCTATCACAGCTTTGAATCTCACACCCTCTGACTGTGTCATCTAACTGCTCCTCAGCTGTGGTCATCTACCAATCAGCTGTTTTTGATAAAGATTTTATCAATTGCTTCACTTGATTTCTGAAAAAACTTCTGACTTGATTCTTGGTAATTTCAGTTTATGAACCCTTCACAATAGTTCCAGGAGTGATTATACCCACTATACTTTCTCAGTCAAATATTCTCAGGACATAGCCCATATTTTGTTATTTTCTATAATTGTAGAAATTTCTTTTTCTTAATTTCAAGCATCCTGCTCTGATATTTATTTTTCCTTTTTAGCATACTCTCAAAGCGTTTTTACCACCAATGGACTTATGGAAAAAACTATATCCCAATCTCACACCACCCAGAAACATCCCAAATTATTAATAATTTATATGTGAATTTATACGTATAAAATAAACTCACGCGAAAGATAATCATTATTACTTAAGATGGGGAAGAATTTCTTAGTCAACACATTCATATACTAAATATAAAGGTAATCATCTAGTAGTTTGAATACATCAAAATGATGAATTTTTGTCAAGCAAACAACACCATAGACAAAGCAAAGTGATGACTGATATGAAGGAGATATTATTGCAATTTGTAAAACCAACAAAATGAAATATATTGTACATACAATTAAATAAAACATCATATTACCTAAAAAGTCTTGCAGATTAAGGCCTGCTTAAGTACATGATATGATATTTCCTTTAGTATTTCATTTAAAACAATTTTATTATTACTATTAATTTTTTAATTTATATGTAAACTTCTTTCTGTATCAGAAAATTCTCTCATTTGCTGTTAATTTTACCTAAAGCAGTGGTTCTTAGCCATTTTTGAGGTACTGAACTCACCAGTTTCGTATGTGCATTCACCAAACCCTTCTTTAGTGATAAATAAAATATGATTTTTTTTTTCCAAATTCAAGACATAGGTATATGGTTTTTTTTACTGGTGCACAAAATGAGCCATGCATGCACATCACTTGCTCAAAGAACAAAACCAACAAAATGCATGAACTCACAACAAATTACAGTATTACTTTATTCTGGCTTCCGTGGCAGAGGCTTCTCTGAACCCCTGAGACCGACTCATCGAACCCCTAGGGTTCGATAGAACCCAGGTTAAGAACCACTGGCTTAAAGGCTCAGAGTCTGCTCCTTTCCACTTCCATGTATTAGTTTAAAATTTACTTTCTTAGGCATGCTTCTTTTGACCATTTAAAAATACCCCTTTAAATTCTACATCAGTGCCCCCCAAATTTTCTCTACCATTTTTATTACCACGTGTCATTAATTATGTTATTTAACTGTTGTGGTATGATAGAGAAAATATCTTCATTTTTTTCTACAGTTAAAGCTTTCTGAACTACTTTAGCTGAAATTTGGACCCCTGGGCTATGATAAGTTTAAAATTAATTCTATTTCCTGAAAAAAATTAATTTATAACTCTAGAAATTGGGAGAACTCTACCTTCCAAGAAGAAATAACAGTAGGGACAATGGAGCCATCTGAAGACACATAACTTATCTAGCCCTTAGAGAATTTTATTCATATACTAAAGAATTGGGAGAAGGACCCAGACATGTTATATTGCCAAGGGAACCAACCCCTTTAAGAGGGGAAAAGACTAATTTCCTCTCTCCCCTTTTGAAACAAAGAGAATTCATTTTTTTCCTCCATTTCTTGCTTATCACACAGACACCAAATTTATGCATAGGACATTTGATGTGGCTTTTATTGTGTTTAATTTGTGTGTGGGAAATGTGATAACTTTTTAAAGTAAATATTTATCTGTGCCTGAATCAGAGCACTTCACAAGCACAACAGGTCCTAATTAATAGAGATAAATATTTAAAACCTAAAATATACATGGCTAATTATGCTGGGCATACCATAGGTGTAATTGTTCAAACTTCTGTTGGTGTGGATATGTGAATGTGTATGTGCGTGTTCATAGGAACTTGGAGACCTAGCCATTATTTCTCTCCAGTGTTACATATCCACAATATTTTCGGCCACCCAGTGTTTGCCACTCATTGCCAATTGTTTACTTATTCATCACAAAGTTACAATGTCTGCATGTCTATGCTTCTTAGTCAGCTCCAGATCCCCAGTCCTTAATGTCAGACACCCATATAGGAAGGTAGACACTTGTATGTTTTCCATTACTTTACCATTTAGCATAATGCTCAACATAGTTAAACTATGAACATATATTTAGTCAATAAATGCACTTTCAAAATATTAAAATGTTAAAAAGTTAAGATAAAGATTAGGCAGCATTTAAATATGTGCTCCCATTACATCTATATCAGGGGTCCCCAAACTTTTTATACAGGGGGCCAGTTCACTGTCCCTCAGACCATTGGAGGGCCAGACTATAAAAAAATCTATGAACAAATCCCTATGCATACTGCACATGTCCTATTTTAAAGTAAAAATCAAAACGGGAACAAATACAATATTTAAAATAAAGAACAAGTAAATTTAAATCGACAAACTGACCGGTATTTCAATGGGAACTATGGGTGCAGATGCATCCTGTGCTCCTCTCACTGACCACCAATGAAAGAGGTGCCCCTTCAGGAAGTGCGGAAATGCGGCGGGGGCCCCATAAATGGCCTCAGGGGGCTGCATGCGGCCCACAGACCGTAGTTTGGGGACCCCTGATCTATATATTATTGTTGTTACATGCTATGGATAGAGCCAACTATAGATAGAATGATGTCTATGATGTCCTGTTCCCACCAGCCCTGCCCAGCTCCTGTAGATCATGATTCTGGCTTCTTTTATGGAATCAATCCATCTCATATTTTGGTCACCTTTTTCTGTGGCCGTCTGTTTTTCCCAGCATTATTGTTTTTTCCAAAGAATGTGGCCTCCCATGAGGTATCCAAAGTAGGACAACAGCAATTCTGCTACTTTTGCCAGCAGCAAAAGTTTCAGGCTAAAATACACCTATATACACCCATTCATTATACCTAGATATTTTCATTTAAAAACTAAAATCTGTTCAATCTATTTTGATTTAACCTTACAAGTCCACGAAAATGTATTGAAGGATATTTAGAGTGCTTGCAGTGCAGCCTTATCATTTTGAGCCTTTTGCTTATTAATCCCATTCAGTATATACGTCATGGTATTTCAGACTGATATCAATAAGGCAAATAAAAGATGCATCTGATTCTATGTGGAATTTACAATATCTTAATGATTCCTGAGAATAAATAAGTAAAATTGCTTAAAATCTGTAATTAATGGCAAATTTTTATGTCTCATCATTTTTGGCAAAGTTATATTATCCTTCTTTGAGACATAATTTATACAGTATACTACAATACCATATCTCAATATTTACCTGAATTTATAGTATTTTTTCTACCAAGAGTGTATAATTATTTTCATACTTTTCTTAATAGATGTATAATACATTTCTTTTCATGTAATGATGCCTATCTCATGGCAATAGCTGCTGGATTTGTGTTCCATTTTTCATGTGTTTTATTGGCAAACATTTTAAAATTACTTCATCAAATATAAATTACAATGATTAATTTAAAACACCATACAAAATGAAAAAGGAATAATCATTTGCATTAAAAAAAGGCTACCGCTTTAGTAATTCAACATAAGGGCACACAAAGTGGTTTCCTTGACAACAAGAGATAATAAAATTTATTTGTAATTTTAAAATTCTATGATTTCATAACTTGAGGCATATTCACATTGTTTTAATTGTACTATGAAAAAACATCTTTAGAGAAAACAACAATAAGTAAGATAAATCTGCCATTATAAAAAAATAAATGGTAGCCTGACCAGGCGGTGGCGCAATGGATAGAGCATCATACTGGGATACGGAGAACCCAGGTTCAAGACCCCGACCTGCTAGTTTGAGTGTGGGCCCATCTGGCTTGAGCTAAAGCTCGCCAGCTTGGACCCAAGGTCGCTGGCTCCAGCAAGCGGTTGCTCGGTGTGCTGTAGGCCCATAGTCAAGGCACATGTGAGAAAGCAATCAATGAACAACTAGGGTGTCCCAATAGCAACAAAAAACTAATGATTGATGCTTCTCACCTCTCTCTGCTCCTGTCTGCCTGTCCCTATCTATCCCTCTCTCTGACTCTCTCTCTCTGTTCCTGTAAATAAATAAATAAATAAATAAATAAATAAATAAATAAATAAATGATAAACTTACCCAGATCCAGAGAACACAAAAGAAATGAGGGTAAGTAAACTAGGTCATGTTCAATATAAGTTAAAATAATAATAAAAATGCTCACATAGTATTTTTAAAAACACTAGTTTTAGATGAATAATAATTAATGATCCTGACCAGACGGTGGCCAGTGGATAGAGCGCTGGACTGGGATGCGGAAGACCCAGGTTCGAGACCCCGAGCTCGCTAGCTTGAGCACGGGCTCATCTGGCTTGAGCAAGAAGCTCGCCAGCTTGGACCCAAGGTCACTGGCTCTGGCGAGGGGTTACACGGTCTGCTGAAGGCCCGCGGTCAAGGCACATGTGAGAAAGCAATCAATGAACAACTAGGGTGTCCCAATAGCAATGAAAAACTAATGATTGATGTTCCTCACCTCTCTTCATTCCTGTCTGTCTGTCCCTATCTCTCTCTCTCTCTGACTCTTTCTCTGTCCCTGTAAAAAAAATAAATAAAATAAAATAATTAATGAAGTGAAGCTAATACTAGATTATTTAAATCTGTTAGGTTTCTAGATACATACCAAGTGTAGGTCTTTTCCATAAAAGAAAAATATTCAGACAATCGACTTTATCAAATTTTTATGTCCTATATATTTTCATCATGATCTAGAATTTGAAAATAATATTAATAACTTTAAAATAGAGTTGCTACATAAGTGTATTAGATTTCTGCCAATAAAGAGAACAGCTAGTATACATATATATTAAGAGACTTAAAAAATTGACTCATGTGATTGTGTGAATAGATAAAACCAAAATCTATAAGGCAAACTGTCAGTTTGAAGATTTAAGTAAGAGCTGATATTACAGTATTGAGTCTGACACCTGGAAACTGCAGCAGAATTTCTATTTTGCAGTGTAGAAGCCGAATTCCTTTTTTGAGAAATCTCAATTTTTGCTCTTAAGGCCTTAAGCTGATTAGATGAGGTCGATGACATGGAGGATAATATTGCTGTACTTAAAGTCAATAAATATTTTTTTGACATGATTAACATTAACAATCAGTTAATAAGAACATTTAGACAAATGTTTGATCAAACATTTTGTCACCACAATTTGGTCATGTTAGTACAAAATTAACTATCACTTTTAGTAACTAAGATTTTGATATTCATGACAGAAGCCCCAAATAGAAGTGACTTGCCCAGTAAGGAGATTTCATTTTCTCACATCAACAAAATCTAAAGTGACCCATGTTGGTGGAACCAGATTCTTTCTGTCTTTTAAATCTGGTGTTTTTAATGCTGTTTTTATTCTCAAACCTATAGTAAGACTGCTATAGCTTTTGAAGCCTTGCATCCCAGAGACAGAAGAGAAGGACTATTTCTTCCTGTCTCTTCCTTAAGATTAAAAAATGCTTTTCCAGAAATCTTGCTGGAAAATTTATACTCATACCTCACTAGACAGATTCAGATCACATGCTCATTTCTGACCTACACTCTCAAGAGGAGCCCTGAAACTCGAACTTGCTTGGGCTGATCATCTTAGGAAGAATAGGTGTTTGGAAGTCAATCACAATATCTGCATTAACCAATTATATTTTATCTGTAGCTTCACATTTCTATGGGTTATACCTATTCTATTTGCAGATATTGCTGTTGATCACAAAAGTTGCTGTTAACTGTATAGATATGCACCTCAAATCTTGGACTTTCTCCTGCTTATTGAGCATTTTTACAAGGACAACACATAGCTTCCTAAGAGTCAACATTTGTAAAACAAGCTCTTAATCTTTCTCTCTAGCCTAATATAACTTTATTCAATGACTAGAACACTTAATTACTCCACAAAGAAAATTTACAGTCAACATTGATATCTAATTTCTCATACCTGCATCCCATTGTTTACAAAACTTACATTGTTTTACCCTGAACTCTCGGCTCAAAGTCTTCTTCTCCATTCTCATTCTCACTTCACTGATATAGGTCTTTTTATTCAAAATTTTGAACAGGCATGATTGTCCCAACCTTTGTCTAGCCAAATGCTTCCCACTTTTGAAGCTTACTGCTGTCAAAACTAACTTTTCTAAAATTCAAATCTGGTTATTTTGATAACTTGCTGAAAACTCCTCAAAGACCCCTTTAGCTGATGGAATAAAAAAATGTAGTCTTTTATCTTAACATTACCAACTATTTTACATAAAATGATGTCTGATAACACATAAAATGCTACTTATCATTCTTTGACAAGCATGATTTGACTCAGCTCTGGAAACTTTCCTACACAAATTATTAATCCGGAAGGAAATTTCCTCCCCTTGAATTGTTAGAATTCTCATTAGTTTATTTTAACTACTCAATAAAGCTTTGGTTTCTTGCTAAACCTTCCCCTTGCTCCTCTGTCTTGCTCTCCAAGCAGAAAGAAACACTTGCTCCTTCTTTATTGTTAGCTACACAAATTTTGTAGAATGACCAACCTAAAGAAACTAATGTTCAACTTGGTATCCAATAAAATAATGTAATGGCTTCCACGTATGTGGTGTTCAACTGATAATTGTTACAGTATTTAGGAAAACTGTATAATGGTTTTAGGGACTGTCCAAAGATTTGCAAATTGCCAAACACCTTAAGCTAATTATGTTATTTATTTGCCATGTGATATTACTACTCTTCTCTCATAGAGGAGGAACACGGGGGTTAAAGACAATTGTTGTACAGGCAGGACTCAATCAAACTTACTCAGGTGTCTATGGTTATGACCAGGAACACATTATCTCTTAGACTGTTTAACCTGACAATTTCTGTGTTTGTATGTACGTGTATGTGTTAATTCTTACATTTGGATATCTCCTTCTGCTTACCTTCAAGTAATAAGGAATTTGCCTATTTTAAAATAATAGCTGGATGCGTAATGAAAACAATCATACAAACACTTGAATAAGTATCACGAGTATTACTTTTGTAAATTAAAATTGTTTCAGGGAGGAGGTACAGGAGGGTATGGGGGTAAATGGTAATAGACAAAGACTTATGGTGAACACACAATACTGTATAAGAGATGTGTTGCCTGACCAGGCGGTGGTGCAGTGAATAGAGCGTTAACCTAGGATGCTGAGGACCCATGTCCCAAACCCTTTGGTTGCTGGCTTGAGTTTGGACTCATTAACTAAAGTGTGGGGTCACTGGCTTGAGCATGGGATCATAAGCATGACCCCATGGTTGCTGCCTTGAGCTCAAAGATTACTGGTTTGAAGCCCAAAATTGCTGGCTTGATCACAAGGTCGCTGGCTTGATCCCAAGGTTGCTGGCTTGAACTAGGGGTCACTGACTTGGCTATAGCCCCACAATCAAGGCACATATGAGAAAGCAGTCAATAAACAACTAAGGTGCCACAACTATCACAAATATAAGTTGATGCTTTTCATCTCTCTCCCTTCCTGTCTGTCCCTCTCTCTCACACACATACACACACAAAAGAAAGAGAGAGAGAGATGTGTTATAGAGTTGGGCATCTGAAACTTGTATAATTAGTTAACCAGTATCACCCCAATAAATTCAATTAAAAATAAATTTGTGTTTGCAGCCATGATTTATTTTAATCTGAAAATGAGGATACTGTCATCACCAGGCATTAACACTATTGTGTGTGGTTTGTCTTAATCACTTTTTCAAAGCTGAAAAAGAGCTGCCTCAGAATTATATAGACAGGTTCTTTAATTACCAAACACAGCTAAAGCAAATATTTAATTATTGGAAAAAATAAAATCTATAAAAATTTGCATGAAGTCTTTTTTATATACACAAAAAGACCCAAAAGCAAAGGGAAAAAAACATTTTAAAGAGGGTTAACAAAACCATACTCAGATGTTGGAATTGTCATACAGAATTAAAGTATTGATTTATTAGCTAAAGCTCTAGTAGAAAATGTACACAACAGGTGCAAGCATATGGAGAATTTTAGCACAGAAATAGAAACGATAAAGCAACAAGGAAAGAGATAGAAACATGAATAATTTCTTTGAAGGGCTCATCTGAAAGTATATACATAGTAGTTACATAGTTAAGAATATGTGAACTTGATGGTATAGTAATAGAAATGTGAAATTAAAATACAAATAGACAAGTGGTTTAAAAAATAATTAACAAGTCTGACCTGTGGTGGCACAGTGGATAAAGCGTCGACCTGGTAACACTGAGGTCGCCAGTTCAAAACCCTGCACTGGTCTGGTCAAGGCACATATGAAATTTGATGCTTCCAGCTCCTCCCCCCTTTCTCTCTCTCTCTCTCTCTCTCTCTCTCTCTCTCTCTCTCTCTCTCTCTCTCCCTCTCTCACACTCTGTCTCCTCTCTAAAATGAATAAAATAAAAAGAAATAAAAAAATAATTAACAAAATAAGATAAGCAGCAGCTGTGGGGCAGCTGGCGTAACAAACACATAGAGTCTGAGAAGGATAAGAGAACAAGAATAGTATAAAATAAATACTTGAAGAGATACAAAATAAATAAATTAAAATGCCAATATTTTAAATTTAGTTGCAATAATCAAAAAGGTATATTAAAATCAATAGCTGAAAGAAATTCAGGAGAAATTCCCAATAACTTGTAAATTAAATAAAAAATTTATAAATAAAGGTGAAAGAGTTAGATAGTTAAAAAAATGTGTAAAATATTTTGAATTAAGTGAAATTAAAAAAAATCTAAATTCATGGCATAGTAAAAATAGTGTTTAGAAGGATGTTTATTCCAATAATACTCAGAATATAAAATAAGAATGATTGTAATCAATAAGCTAAGCTTCTTTCTTAGGAAACTAGAGAAAGGATAGCAAAATAAACCCAAAACATAAAGAAATTAAAAAACAAAAAGAGGCTTGACCTGTGGTGGCGCACTAGATAAAGCATTAACCTAGAATGCTGAGGTCGCTGGTTCACAATCCTGCACTTGTCTGGTCAAGGCACATATGGAGTTGATGCTTCCTGTTCATCTCTCTCTCTCTCTCTCTCTCTCTCTCTCTCTCTCTCTCTCTCCTCTCTAAAATCAACAAAAACAAAACAAAATAAAAAACAAACAAACAGAAAGAGTAGGATGCCATAAAATTAAAAATGAGAAAAAAAAAAAGCAAACAAAAGGAAAAAATCAATGTGACCAAATAAAGTTGATTCTTGGAAAGGATCAGTAAAATTAATAAACCTTTGTCTGGATGCACTGAGTAAAATTGGAAAGAAAATACATATTATCAACATTAGAAAGACAGAAAGGACATTTATACGGATCAGACAAAAAATAAAAGGAATATTGTGAAAAAGTTTATGCCCGTCATCAGTTTAATAACAATGAAAATGGACAAATTTCTCATAAAATGCAAATTACTCAAGCTGGCTGGAGAAGAAATAGGCAATTTGAAACGATTCTTTCAAACTGAATTATTGTTCAGTAATCCATACCTGTAAGGCTCCCTGTGGTCTCTGATGACACCAAGTACTGGTCTGGTATTATGATTTTCCTCAGGATATTTGCTGTCAGGGTTGGAGTCTGACACATACTTTAAATTATGTTATTGTAGGTGTTGAACTGAAAAAATAACTTTTTTAATGCTTCGGACACTTTAAAAAATGAACAATGTGTCATATTTGGCACTGATTGAATTAAACTCCTGAGACTATGAAGGATGTCAATCTAATGCAGTGGTTCTTAACCTTTTTTGAGGTACCGAACCCACCAGTTTCATATGTGCATTCACCGAACCCTTCTTTAGGGATAAATAAAATATGAATTTTTTTCCAAATTCAAGACATAGGTACATGTTTTTTTTACTGTTGCACAAAATGAGCCATGCTTGAACATCACCTTGCTCAAAGAACAAAACCAACAAAGTGCATGAACTCACAACAAATTACGGTATTACTTTATTCTAGCCTCTGCGGCAGAGGCTTCTTCGAACCCTTGAGATCGACTCATCGAACCCCTAGGGTTTGATAGAACCCAGGTAAAGAACCACTGATCTAATGAGAGAGATCAGGCTGCCCATGCTGTAGGAATAGCACTACCTAGGTACTGAGACAGTTTCTGATTAAGTTACTACATGAGAAAATGTTGAATAAAGGTAGATATTAGTGTTCTTTATTTTTTGTACTTAGTATGCTTTATGATATTAGTAGCACTATTATAAAAATATGTTATAATGATGTATAGTGATATATAAATAAATACTTTAATAAGATATTATTTAATTTCATAAGTAATTTTATAAGATTGTATTAATAATGGAAACGATTCCTACAAATAGCACATTTCCCCAATTGCAGAAGTACTCCGCTGTTAACAAATATCAACTTTTCTGCCTTCTTGTACCGTTTCCAGGGTCTGGCATGTTCCATTTATTAGGTAGTTAACTGATATAATTAATTAAAAATTTTGGGGGAATAACTTCGACAAATATTTTAAAATGCTATTAGGTGCTGTGTACTAGAACAAATGGTATGAGTAAAGAAAAAGCTTCCTCCATACCATGGAGCTTAGAGCTGTCTCTTCTTTTGCCTCTGGAAAAGAAAGAAAAACAGAATACAACTATAGAAATAAAGTTAGAAAACTTTTGACATTTGAAAAATTGATGTTCAACATTCATTTTAAGCCTTTTTTATTTATTTGGCATATTTTTAGATAGAATCACATTTTTCTTGCCAAATTGTCACAAATAGAGAGAAAGCTACATATTTAGTCTCACTCATTTTGTTTTCCATTTTCTATATTAGATTTAAATATTCAAAAATAATTTAGTGTATTATACTAAACAAAAAATTAACTATTAATCACATAAAAATGAGAAACTGCTTAAGTTCTAAATTAATTTTTAATATACATATACATCTTAGAACTATTTCCTTGTTAATTTATATAGCATTAATTCATTATTTCATAACTGCTATCATCTATTATATATTACAGTATACTTGTACAACAGTCTCAATTAATTCTTGTCAGAGTAGTCATTTAATGTTTTTCTAAAGCTTTACTATTACAAATAATGCCACAGAGAGTGTACTGTAAAATGTCTTTGTGCACATGGCTAGTATTGGTTTTGAATAAATGCCTAGGAAAAGGCTTTCTAGATTAGAGCATATGTACACTTTTTTGGGGAAATGACTTGTTGTTCAATGGCAATAAAATTTCAGTTACGCTAGATGAATAATTTCTAGAAGACCTGCTCTACAACAGAGAGCCCATAGTTAACAGTACAGAATTTTGCGCTTCAAAATTTGTCAAAAGCTTAGATCTCATTCTGGGTTCTTAAAAAACACATACACATACACACACAAAGTGCTCAAAGAAACGTTAGAGGTATTGAATATGTTTATTACTTTGATTATGGTGACAGTATCATTTGTGCTAGCATATGTTTAAATTCATGATATGTACACAGTAAATACTTGCAGTTCTTTGCGTATCAACTAAACATCAATTAAGTTGTTAAAATTGTTTTGCTAGAGGTGGAAAGTTGCCAATCAGAAAACTCAATTAGCTTAAACACTTTGTATCCAATTCACAAAATTATGCACTTCGCATAACCATTTTTCATATGAAATTTTATTACATTAAAAATATAAATAGCCAAATAATAAGGGAAATGAATGTACCATATTTTGTTAAAATATATGCTTGCTTGATAATTATTGAGTTTGAATACGTTTTCACACATATTGTACATTAATATTTCCTGTATATTTATTCTGCACATTTGTCTTTATATTCAATATTGGTTTCTTTCTTACTATATCAAATATAATTATTTAGAATTTGAAGCTATTTATTTACTTTAGAAAGATGTAAAAATCAATTGAAGTCCTACAAGTCAGGATAAAACCACTATTAACATTATCGTGTCTTATTTGTACACACAAAATTACAACAAAATATATACATGTAGATTTCTCAAGAACATTTTCATTTTTCTAATCATAACATATGGTACATCATTATGTCAATATCACACAAAATCAAACTATTTTAAAATGTCATATTCATCTCCTGTATGAATATATGTAATTTTTTTTAACAGATTTCCTATTAGTGAGCATTTTGAATGTAGACATTTATTATAAGCAAGGTTTCATTGACAATTTGTCTGTGTCCATATATCTGGGCATATGCATGCACACACATACACACACATCCCTTATCTATTAAAACCTTAGGACACGTTCACTGATGTGAAACAGCTGGGGCAAATTAGATGCACATATTAAACATTGGTACATATTGTTGCACATATTTAATTATTGGAGAACTGGTTTTCAATAACAATAATAATAAATCCTGAATATCATAGAGTTTATTTTTTCATACTTGCTGACCACTTAGATGGCAAAATATTGTATTATAGCTTATATTTGAATTGCCATTAATATAATTAAGGTATAATGAATATTTATTGACCAGTGTATTCCTTCCTTTGTGAATTACTTTTTCATGCTCTGCAGCTTCATTTCTACTGGGAAAATATTTTTTGTATACAGATTTGTAAGCACTCTTAAAGTTTTACCATTGATAAAACTGAATAACTATTCCTCAGTTTATCATTTAGAAATATTTGCATTATACAGAATTTGCATTATCTATGCACTTTGAATAGAATATTCAAATTTTAACTGTGCCTTTTTTTGGTCTTTTTCTTAATTTGATCATTAATTTTCCTAGCTCAAGAATGGCAATTTTATGCAGATATTCTTCAGAGGCAATTTTATGCAGGTATATTTCTGATTATTTAATTACGTCTATTAGTCTTGTAGTGACATCATAATACTTAATTAAGTTTCTTATATTGTATTTTGATACCTGCCTGGAATCTTTCTATAGTCATATTTATTTTAAGAAATTTCTATTTACCAAATATTTTTATTTCAAGAATTAGTGTTAATAGAATTTGTAAAATACTAAGTAAATCTAAAACTCATGAAATCATTCTTATGTATTAAAAAGTATTACTATTAAATTCAAAGGAATCTCAAATTCCAATTTATTTTTATTTTTGTGATTAACTGATTTAAGATTTTGTGTAGAAATAGTACCTGGAGGAATCAAAACAATTTGCAAATGAAGGAAATTGAAAGCCTTACACTTCCTTACTAATTTTGACATTAGTAAGATTTGATATAAATCAAAGTGACCAATGTTGTATTTGCATAATATACACAAATAGACCCATAAAACAAAATAGAGTCTAGGTTGATCCATGCATATATGATTAGCTAATATTCTACAAAGTTGGCTAAGATAATTCAATGGAGGAAGATATAATGTTTTTAATAAATGTTGCTGGTATAACTAAAATTCTTTTTGGAAAAAAAAAAACTTTATTTTTACTTTGTACCATGCATAAAAATTAATTTATGATGGACTATACCATAGATATAAACATAACATCTAGAAGCGTACATTTTCTAAAAACACATAGAACATTATATATTTTCAAATGTAGGATAAGCCAAATTTCTCAGACAGGACATAAAAAGCCAAGCAGGAAATAAAAGGATAGATTTGACTTCATCACAGTGAACATCTATCTGTTCTTCAAAAGATAATGTTAAGAAAATAAATGACAAAGCGACTGACTTGGATATAATATTTATTTATTTATTTATTTTCTTTTTACTTTTCTTCTTTTTTCCAGTGAGAGGAAGACAGATAGAAAGACAGACTCCCGAATGCACCCTGATCAGGATCTACCAGGCTCTGTCCATCTGGGACCAAGCTTGTAACCATCTTTTTTAGCATCTGAGGCAGAGACTCCATGGGGCCATTCTCAGCTTTTTTAGCATCTGAGGCAGAGACTCCATGGGGCCATTCTCAGCTTCTGGGGCCAATGTGCTCAAACCAGTCAAGCCATGGTTGTTGGAGGGGAAAATAAAGAGTCAGAGAGAAAAGGGGACAGGGAGGGTTGGAAAAGCAGATGGTTGCTTCTCCTGTGTGCCCTGACAGAAAATTGAACCTGGGACATCCACATGTCAGGCAGACACTCTACCATTGAACCAACCAGTCAAGAAAGATAGGATATTTATTATGCAAATACAGAGTGAATCAAAAGTAGGTTTATAGTTGTGAGTACCCAATAAAGTTTATTGTTGTAGTATTATTAATTAATTATTGTACTATTTTCCTAATTTTGCCCCACACTGTATTTGACAACAGTCTGTATCCAGAATTCTTACAACTCAAGTAAAAAACCCAATTTTTAAAAGTTGGACAAAATATTTGAACATAAAATTTATAAACAGATATAAAAATGGTGAATAATGAAAACCACAAAATAATACTTTATATTGATTAGAATTACTACATTCAAAATATCTGGTGAAAATTTGATGGGTAGCCTTTTAGGTGATCAGCAGTGACCCTCAACTTGTGCAACTCCTTGACCTTGTTTATCTTTTATCTATTCCTAGAATGTGTAAGTTTGGAGTGATATAACTTCCATGATTACATTACAAGAAATTCTAAGTCATGCTAGCAGACTGTGTCACTAGCTTTGTTTAAATAAGCTGCTAGTTTGTAAATATCCATGTGGCACCAAATTGAGGTCAGCCTCCAGGTAATAACTAGTAAAAAACTGAGACCCTCAGTTTACCAGTCCTCAAAGACCCAGACGCTGCTAACAAGAGCAAGAGTGAGCTTGCAACTGATTCATCCCCTATTGAATTCTCAGATGAGTCTGCTGCCTTAGCCATCACCAGTGGATGTCAAGGAGTTGTAACTCTCATCTGTTATTGGTGAAAAGACAATATGATCTCAGCCATTTTTGAAAACTGGTAGGTATTCATATAATTAAATATGATTATGTACTTTAAAAATTACAGTTAATTGGCCACATTCGCCATATAATTAGCAATTCTATTGCTATGTATTTATTGAAGAGAAATATGGTACAAATGTGGAAGGAATTAAAGTAACAAAAAAGTAATTTTCTTACATTCCCGGAGGCTGGAAGTCTGAAGTCATGAGGTTAGGAGGGCCATGCTCTCTCTGAAGACCCCAAGGGAGAATTCTTTCTTGCCTCTTCTTAGCAATGGTGGTTACTGACAATCCTTTGCATTTTTTTGGCCTATAGTTACATCACTCTGCCTTTGTCACCATATGGTTTTTCACCTTCTGAGGTATTTGTATGTCTCAATGCCACTCTACTTATAAAGACACCAGCCATTTGATTTAGGGCCCACCCTAATCTAGTATGACTCCATCTTAAATCAGTTTCAAAGACCCTGCATAGACACTATTGATAACTACAGTCACATTCATATGTCCCAAGTAGTTAGGAATTTTTCAATCTAGTACAGTTTTCTTTCTAAAATCTATAATCCCAGTCTAATAGTGAAAAAAAATTGAAGGACATTTTATAAAATATGTCACTAGCACTCCTCAAAACTGTCAAGGCAATAAAAATCAAGAAGAGACTAAAAAACTGTCAGAAAGTTGAAGAGATTAAGGAGACATAATGTAATGGACCCTGGATTGCATCCTGGTATAGAAAAAGAAAGATTTTAGTGGAGAAACTGAGATAATTCAAGTAAAGTCTAGAGGCTATTTTATAGTAATGTATCAATGTTGTTTTATTAGTTTTCAAAAAGGTACCATGGTTATCTAAAATGTTAACAACAGGGGAAATTGGGTGAGGGTTAAATGGGAACTCTCTTTGCTACTTTTACATATATCTGAGATTATTCCATAACAAACTATTATTAAAAAATTAAAATTATGTTTGTACACAAAAGAAATTTAATTTAGAATGACTGTTTTGAGAAAGCTTTTTTTTGAGGTCGTTATATTTAAGCTACAAATGAAAACATAAGTACAACTAATCCTGCCAATGGTGAGGATGGATCCTGTGGGGCACAATACAGTAGCCAGTGAGGGATACTGAGAGAGGAATAGACTTGGGGTGCTGAGGGAATGAAAAACTTCATAGTGACTAGAAAAGAGAGTAGGTGAGAAGTCCCATGTCATAAAAATAAACTAATAAATAGCTTGGGAATAGCCCATGCAAGAAATTTGAATGAAAGGAAGAAAGGAAAGAAGAAAGGAAAGAAGGAAAGAAAGAAGGAAGGAAGGAACTAGGAAGGAAGGAAGAAAGAAGAAAGGAAGGAAAAAGGAAAAACAAAGGAAGGAAGGAAGGATGGACAAGAAGGAGGAAAGAGTGTGAGAGAAGAAGTAGAAGAAGGAAAAGGAGGAGGAAGATGAAAGAAAAGGGAAAATAGGAGGGGGATTAGAAAGTTGAGGAAGGAGGGGGGGATGGAAGAAAGAAAGAAGGTGATGTCTCTAGTACTCTCTATGTATTAAGCACCATTCTACACATTTTTTTTAGATATGAGCACTATTAATCCTAACCTCCAATGTATATAATGTGTACCCTTACCATCTCCCCCCATTTTACTGGTAGAAAAACTGGCTCGGAAAGTTGGTAAGATGCCCAGTCACTCCATTACTGAGAGGCAGAGCTGTGGCAGTCAGACTTCATTGTCTGTGTTTATCTATCATATCATCATCCTGAATGCTGTTGAAGCTATGCCAGGTCCTTCATTAGAAGGCTAATGCATCAATTCAGATGAAAGATGATAGTGATTCCAAATGAGATAGAGTGAACCTGGTAGATTTGAGATGACTTCTAGGTACAATCAAATGGAACTGATGGTATATTAGATACATATAATGGCAGAGAAGACAATAAATAGCAAGAAATAACTCTCCAACTTTGGGCTCGATTGGATTAGTTGCTTAAATAGAAAACAAAGATGTTTGGTGAGGGAAATCTAGATTACATATTTTTTCATTGTTTGAGATACTAAAGAAATGTCCAAGTAGATGTGTGCAAAGCTTGGTGCTTTAATGTTTTCAACTCTCTTTCCCAAGAAGGAGTAGAAGTATGTGTGAGGAAGATCATCTGGCTGCCTGGTGAAGGGAAAGGTGGACATGGTCCAATGGCAGGTGCTCAGGTTGCCCTCTAAGTCACTATAGACCACTGACTCAGGTAGCCGTTTAGGTGTGTTTTCTGGAGCTTTGTTCACCATGGCTTCTCTTCCTTGCAGAAGATGGCACATTATATGGCTTGCAACTGAGTATTTCTTTCTTGCTGACCAGACTCTGAGGAATACAGAACAAGCATGTTGACTTTCTCATTAGCCCCTGTATCCCTATACAAGAAACAACATCTTTTCCCCAGCATGAGGGAGTGGAGAGGGATTCAGAGGTGCTTAATTAGGTCTTCTCACTGTCTAATCCCAACACAATGCCTTTTACATAGGGATGCATTAAGCCTATGTGCACACAACCAGAGCACAAGACAATTGTGCACAAGACAATCTAATCCCAAAGAGGGAAGTCAGGCCATATGATGGACCACTTCTCCTCCTTTCTCCTTCTCTTTCTCTTTCCTTTAGGAATCAGAGGAAGTTTAGTTATTTCTTATTCCTTGATGTCTGGTACTCCCATATCATAGCTTTTTCTGCCATAACTGGTAACCCTCATCCCTTTTCTACAGAAACCCTAACACTGGAATATCTCTTGAAGAATATGGATCTCTGGAAGAATGAAAATGTACTTCTGTAACAATTACTTTCATTCTTTCAAAATAATTGTTCCATTTTATTCATTTACACCACAGCATTTTTATTATCATCTTTTCATTACTAAATAAAAATCTAAACGTTGGATTAAGAAGATGATTTACAGCCATTGTCACTGCTTCCCATATTTAGGTACAAATGAGGGAATTGGACAGACCTCTTGTCTCCCTAGAGAAATGAATATTTAAAGTATTTCAGTGGACTTTAGACAGTAATGCACTTAAGTAGCAAAGTCTGTAGTGTTTAGACTAAATAAAAGACAAATGATTTAAATTATGGGATATTTAAAGAGAAGTTAAATTGATTCAACACAAAATTTCTATGTTCGCAAATGACTATATTTAACTATGTGTGCTTTGACTGAGTGCTCTGTAAGAACTGCTGTTTTCAAGCACAAAATGCAAATTTAATATATATTTTGTATGCTTGGTAACTTCAAAAATGTGACAAGTTTCAGAAATTTGATGTGTTCTTAGATTTTTTCTTTCTGTGCCTTATTGTCAATAGAGTATCATATAATCTCTACAGACATTGATCAGTTTAATCATGGTTTATGCTTTATTTCTATTAAATTATATTTTACATCCAAATATTGAAACTTTGAATATCTTCCTATATAGTTCCCTCCATTGTTCTTTCACAAATCTCTTTACATGATGAACTTTGACAGATTCACATTCATTTACAATTGCCAACATTTTTATTTTGGGTTATATTCATATCTCTTGGCTTTAGCCTCTTTTCTTATTTTTAGTAAAAGGAATGTCTTCTCAGGCTTACAACACAAATGATAGAAATAGAGGATATGTACTTTATTTATATTAATTCTGCTGCTCTTAGTTTCAGTTGCTTTCCCTGGTTCCTTAGGCTTCCCTCTTAATTGGCAACAGACTAAAACAAATCTTTTTTCCTGACGCTGTTATAGCTGTTGTATCGGAACAGTGAGAAACAGACATTTTGCTACACAATTAAGTAGCCAAAACAAGAGTCTTTATTTTAAAGCCAGGGACCTCAGGGAGACCTAAGTCATTCAAATCATGTGGCCCTGAACACAGTTGGAAGTTAGCTTTTAAAGACAGACTTACACATTCATTGGGGAATGGGGAAGAGGAGAAGCATAGCAGTAAAACAAAGCAGTGAAACAAGCTCATTTACAATGCTTATCTATAGGATTAATTCAAGGAGAAACATTCTGGGAACACCTGCAACATTGCAGAACCAGCTCAAAATCACAGCCTAGGAGACCAGCCTCAAGGTTAAGGGTAGAGAGTCTTTAAAAAAAAGTAAATTCTACTGAAAGTCTCTTTGTTTTAGAGAAAGTAAATTCTGCTGAAAGTTACTTATGCTAAGAGCCTTTCTTTTCTACATTTCAAGGCAATCTCAGATGAAATTCAGTGGGATTCTCCCACCATACACATCAAATAAAATGAAGAGGGAAGAAATTTAAGACCAATTCACTTTGTGTCTGGATATAGATTACCACTGCTATGGATTTTTTCCAATATTGCTTCTTATGTCTCCTTAATACCAATCATGCAAAGTCCCCTCTAAATAATTATTTTCTGGTTCATTGACATTGTCAAAAAAGTATAACTTTATCTCAGTCCCTACTCTAAAATACTATTACTTGAAGACTGTTTTGTATGACTACACATGCCCCAACACACATTTTAGGTGATTCTTTTCTTTATTTTCTAAGAAAACTTTCTTGTAAACTGGAGTGATATTTTATTTTTGTTTGAATGATCACGATTGCGATTATATATAAAGTTTTATTTTAAGCAATTACTTAAAAAATAAGCAGGGCAAATTATTTCTCTGACTCTCTCATTCATCCAACCCCAGCTGTTACAGGAACTTTCCCAGGAGTTTTACTGCACTCAGCTCTTGCCTTTAGAGGATGCTTTCTTTGCTCTAGGTGACAATAGCTTTACCACAAGGTTGAGGTCCCTTTTAAGTCAGATGCTGTGACCTACAAATCGGAATGGCTAGCCCTGGCAATTGGGGTTCCAGTAGGTGCTAAAAAATGAACAATGTATAATATAAATTAAAGCCTCTCTTTCTCTTCAGGGTGCAGATGATTTTTTCCTAACATTACTCAATTTAATGGGAAGTCACTTCCTTTTGAATTAAATAATTAACACTGAATTATGCATTGATGAACAGAGAATAAGTATTTGCAATGCAATGAATACCCTAGATGTATGTCGGAAAATAGAATATATAATTCTTAAATAGGTGATTTATGTGGTGTTTTGAAATATATACTCAAGAGAGAAGAACGGAAATCTCTATTATAGAGCTATTCATTTCTCAATTATGTGGCCAATTATAAATTCACTTTTATCTTCATTGAACTCCTAATTTAATATAGAATTCTTTGGGAAACAGAATTATGTAAAGTGATTACTCTTACAATTAATACATTTTTACAAAGATACTTTAAATATTGCTCCAGTATTTACAAGGAAATTAGATTCTTTCATGAGAAAATTGGAAAAATAGTATAGCAGGACCATTTTCATTGTTAATTTATTACATGGTAATTTGGGGATTATTGACAAGATATGGTTTTGAACATTGGGCCAGAATATGATCTTTAGGGTTTAATTTATGCTCTTGAAGTTTTGAAAACAGAATTGTGATCTCTGTTTTTGCAGAGTATATATAATTCTTGCTTAATGTAAAAACTTAAAAACATACTAGAAGATTTTCTATTGTTTATCCTCTGGAGATAACTGCTGTAATTTGAAATACAACTCTCAGATATTGGTAATTAGGTGTATAGTATTCTATATATTTTTAGGAATTAAAATATTTCCTTTAATGAAGGGCAATTTTTAGTGTTAACACACTTTGTAATTTCAGAGGCTACTAAACATTCCTCTAAATGAAGTACTGAATTCCTAACCAGCTCCCAGCTCTTGAATGCTTAGGCTGTTTTGAATTTTTTGCTTTTTAAATTAAGTTGTAGCACATATCCTTAAAAGTACTTGCCCTTAGGAAAATATTCTGGAAAAAAATACTGTAAAATCAAAGGATCTGCAAATTTCAAAATTTTATACATCCTTTGATTGTCCTCTAGATAGGTTTTGCCTTTTACACATTTCTCCAAGGAGAGCAACTTGAAATTTATTTTAGACCTGCAAATATTGCTACCTGTATTAATATGTAAACAGAATTTCTTTTTTTTTAAATTTATTTTATTTTATTTTTATTTTATTCATTTTAGAGAGAAGACAGAGAGAGAGAGAGAGAGAGAGAGAGAGAGAGAGAGAGAGAGAGAAGTGGGGAGGAGCTGGAAGCATCAACTCCCATATGTGCCTTGACCGAACCAGTGCAGGGTTTTGAACTGGCGACCTCAGTGTTCCCAGGTCGACACTTTATCCACTGCGCCACCACAGGTCAGACGTAAACAGAATTTCTTTTTGAATGCTTCATATTTACTTTAAAATAACTGAAATTTAGTATAGTACAGGGTGTCCCTAATTTACATGATATTTTTTAAAAGGTCAGAGTAAGCTGCTGTTTGGGAGGAAGTGGTGAGATTCATAATAAATTTTCTCATATAATGCAGTTAACCTAATTTTCTCTTTTTTCTGCTTGTGTTTTAGTATTTCATAAAACTTATTTTTATTAATATAGATCTAAGCTAGTATATTCAAAGTACTAGACTGAATATCTCAAAAGTAAATAGTATGAGGTAGAGAAGTCTTTTTCTATTGCTAGTCATAGTAATATATATTTTAAATGAACAACTTGCTAAATTTATTTCTCTAATTCTTTCTGTATTTTTCTCTTCTGACACCCCAGATACTACAATCAATTTATGCTCAAATTATATATATTTTTCTGTTCATTGAACCTAAAGCAGTAGCTAATATATTGATTTCAATTGCAGATGGAAGGAAAACAAGGTACTTTAACTCATGTCTACTAATGAATGAATGACTTATGCCAGATAAATCTGTTTGGAGAGTTACTTTTCATAGTACGTGACTTAAGTGTATCTTGGAACTGTAGCAAAGTGAAGTATTTAGAATTGAGTCATGAAATAACCATTTTAGACAATTTGAGTAAATTGTTTTAATACTTTTAAAATAAGGGATAATAAACCCATGATAGAGTATATTCAGTATACTAATCTGAAGTGTACAACTCAGTGATTTTATATATGTACACAGGTTTAACTACTAGCGAGATTAATATATGGAAGATAGCTTGCATCATGTTAGAGTTCCTCATGCACTCTCCCAGTTTATACAACACAAACACATACCTACATACTTTCACACACACCTTGATAGAAACTGCTATTGTGGTATGCTGACATCCATGTTTTAGATTTGTTTTGTGCTTAGACTGATCTTGTATAACTATTTCATTTCCTTCTTGGTATATGACCACATCTAGTTTGGGCTGATAATGATACTGCTGCTATGTGTCCATGTCCTTGTGTAGATAAATAATACTCCTTCAGGTACAGGTCCTTATGTAGGTAGATAGTAGATACACCCATTCAGGGACTCGGCCCGTGTTATTCAGGGACATGTCCCTGTGTGAATAGATATATCCACTCAGATACATGCTTCTGTGTAGACATATAAACTTATTTCTTTACAAGTGGAATTGCTAGTCAT
This sequence comes from Rhynchonycteris naso, assembly GCA_037038555.1. Classification (NCBI taxonomy): domain Eukaryota; kingdom Metazoa; phylum Chordata; class Mammalia; order Chiroptera; family Emballonuridae; genus Rhynchonycteris; species Rhynchonycteris naso. The sequence goes on from CM072995.1 coordinate 255,121,280, forward strand.
AGAGTAAGAGTATTTTCAGTTATTAGAACCACCCGAAAAGACTTCAAACTTGTCTGTACTGTTTTGCACCACCACTAGATCTATATGATAGTTTTTATAGCTCTACATAGCACCACTTGATATTGTTAGTCATTTTAGCTATTTTGTTAGATGTAGCAAATATATGCTTCTTTTTTAAATATGAGCATAAAACAATAATTATTTATAACAATCATGCAAAATAAAAGATCTCTCAGAGTTCCTGAACTATTTCATTTTCTATACACATATATTTTGAGGTTATTATTATAAATTACTGTTTTGTAATCCATTTGGATTGTTTTTCTACATTTAGATAGGTGACTGTTGTATATAGTTGTCATAGTATGTGCAATAATACACTTGGCCCTAGCTATTCATACTGGCATCTCTTTAGGTGCAGTTAGATAAACTTCATGCCGTGAGTTTAATTGCCTTTTGAAATATGTTCCAAAGGTTATACTATGACTTGGTACTAAAGAAAAGTTATGTATAAAAATGCCACAGAACAGTGAACAAATATTTCTCAGTGACATAATATTCATTGGGGGAGGAATATCTTCAATTAAATTTGTTCTATTTTAGGGACAGAAAAAAAATCTCTAATGTATTTGGTATTTATATTTTTGTCCATGAATGACATAGATAAGTGATAAAAATCTTTGTCTAAATAATTATAAAACGGCTCTTTTAATAAGAACATAGTTAAAACTAAATTATTAGTAAATATCATATCATAGTTCGTCTCAAAACTTTTTTCTACAGAAAGTAACAATGCTCTATAAAAGATATGGCATCTTAAATTCAGTGAATTACAATATTGCTCTCTGTTCTTTTAAGTTGTTTATGGTTTAATGCTTTGTACATTTTCCCAGCCCCCTCCATGAGAATCAGTTTGGGCTGGTGTCTTGGTAAAGAAATGTGGGCTCTCCGTCTGGAAGTGAGAGTCTTTCTATTCTCTAGATAAGGGTCATTTAGCAAGTTCAGAACTGTCTGTAAACAGCATTATGAAATGAAAAATTGGAGGAAATGGGAAACCTAATGACAGTCTGTCCCATTTCCTGTTTTTCTGGATTCACCCTGCCCATTTTTCGTCATTGTTTCAATTCCCATCACAGCCTATCCCCGCTGACTTCTACTATATGTCAGTCATTTTCTGTAGTCGGTGCTTAACAACTGAAAAGGATTAAACTTTATTTGGGGGGCTTGTATGTATTTCCCAGATACATTTTCAAATCATGTTGCTATTTTTCTACTTCTGTAACAGGTCTCATATTTTTTCTCCTTATGTTGGCCGTTGGAGTGAGCACTTCCCATTGGGTCTGCCCAGCTGGCAACCACTGTTGGAAATCTTTTCTCAAGGGTAACTACATCCAGACCCAGTACCTTTTATCAATACCTTCCCCATTTTTTTGAACTTAAGTCATAAAAACAGTCCGACTTGCTGAACTCTACACAAAGCCATCAAGACCACATATTTAGCTTTAGCACTTGGTTATTTTCCCCTGAAGAATTTGACACCTCAAGTCGGAAACTATATTTCAATGTATTTCCTAAGAGGCCAAAGATAATTTTGTGTTCAAAAAATAAATTAGCCTATAATGGGCCTCATTATTTTTTTTGGTGGATATTTGGTAATAAGACATATTTAGGTTTTTAGTAATTTTATGCTGAGGGATGTATGTTTGAAGTTGAGCAAACAGAATATACGGGGTTGGTGTGGGCAGGGAGGGGAGGTACAAAAATATAATGAGAAATTATTTTTGTCCATTCTCTCCTCTTGCACAATCTTATCTAAATGTGATATTTTATGCTAGCATGTCTAATTTTTGGACACTCCATATAATCTTGATATTACTATTAGTTTGAATCATATCAAATTTCTGTTTGTGTGTGTCAAGGATGATCACAAATGACAATTTCACATGGTTCATATGATACCTAGTGTACAGGAACAAGCCAGGGTTCAATTTGCCCGAGTGGTATAAGAGTGCCTTTAATCAGACTGCCAGCAACATGAGAAGGCAGGGGACTCAGGTCCAAAAGAACTGCCATAATAGTCTCAACTGACTGGCCTGTATACTATATATTTTGCACAGGTCAGTGATTTATCATAGAGCATGCAATTAGCCACATAGAAGTAAGTATGCAGGAGGTGTGAGATAGGTCTGCTAAAGTGCTTTCCTGGAATGTCTTCTGATGCTAGTTCAGATCTATCTGTCATCCTTGCTGTTATATTCAAAACCGCCAGAGTCATGATGCTTCTGGGAACTCCCTGCAAGAGAACTTGCTGCAAGGGAACCCCTATATCTCATAGGCAATGAAATAAAGATTAAGGTTTGCAAACTAAGCCACTAGCTATATACAGTGACTTAATCCCTTCTAAAAATTAATGCGACTTGAGCCTTTATACTAGGAGTAAAAGTTAAATTGTATAAAAATGAACCACACATGAAAAATGATAAATACCAATGTTTTAATTATAGGGAATCTGAAAACAAATAAGAGGCTATTTGCTATTCATAGTGATATATTATTATTAGACTTTATATCCATACCATAAAAATGATAATATATTTACATGTATAAATAATTTATTAGTAATTAAGTTGATATTCCTAAAGAGAAAGATTATATGACCAAAGAATTACTGCCAGAAATGAGTATGTGTTGTATTGGACATTTCACTTAACTCTCCAGAGTTAAAATGATAATAATAACACCCTACTTTCCTCACCAGGTTGTTGGGAGTGGATAATGTGGTCACAAAATAAAATAAAATAAAGCCATAAAACATTATATAACTCAGTGGATCATTAAAATTGTATTATCCTTTACATTTGTTTTTTTTTCAAAGATATTAGATAAATTTGTTGTTTTTTTTTCTTCTTTTGATACTTCAAGAAAAGTTTGAAGCTAAAGGGAAGAAAACACAATACCTTTAACATACTTACTTCTTCCACACACACCTCAGGCTGAGTCAGGGGACATGAGGGCACTTCTCTAAGAAACTAGTCAGTTTCTGAATGTCCATTTTTAGCCTGGTTTTGTATATGAGAGAGAACTGTCAAGAAGAATGTATCTGAATAGAGAGAGGGACAGGCATGTTGAGGAAAGGGATTAACCCCAACCTATGCCTTAATGAGAAGTACCAACTCTATCAGCTTCGTGGAAATTGAAGTGAAATTGAATAGGTCTATCACTCTGGCAGGAAACGTCAAATACATGCCAGGCTTGTACTGGTAAAAACCTTTGCTGGATTCATAGAGCAAAATACTTAGACCATCCTAATAGAGTTGCATAGTAGAGTTCATCTAGATTAAACAATCAGAATTTGAAAGCTATTCTTTTAGATTGGATGGCAAAAGTGACCTCCATTGTAAGGTAAAATACACTCAAAATGGAAGGTAGATGGTTTTTGCTGTGGAGGTTTGAAGAAGGAGGTATTGCTGCACAGTTCCTGGCCCTGAGAATGTTTCCCCTTGGGCCTTTTCAATCTTAATTAGCAACAGATGAAATGTAATAATCACTCTATGTGCCAGTTTTTGCTATAAGTTCTTTCAATGTTTTACACTACTTAATCCTCACAAATGTTCTATCGTCATCAAAGTTTTGATGGCTTTAAGAGTCCTTGTTTATAGGTGAGTAACTGTGTTTCAGAGCAGTAAGTTTCTGAAGGCTACATAGCATAGTAAGTGCCAGAATGTGTTTCCAGTCACAAACGGTGTGATTCCAGAGACAGGACCTGTAACCCTTAATAGATGGTCTCTTCCTTCTGACTCCCCATACCATATCTGTCTACATCTTGTAACCTTAGCATACACTATAAAAGTTTTCTTTTCTCGGTGTTTCCTTCCTATTCAATGAACACTAATGTCCCATGATTATCTGGATGCAGTATCACCAGGGAAGTGAGGAATCTGGGCAGAATCTGCCATGACCAACTATATCAATGCATTTATGAGATTTGTGGTGAAGAGTAGCATCATTTAGGGCACTGTGTTCCCTGTGATCCCCTATGCCAGCCAGCAGTAAAGTGGGCTAAATGGTGGGAGAAGACACAACAGACAGAGGGCTTGGAGAATAAATGGACATCTTGGTAATGCTCTTGAAGCAAGCTGTCTCCTATCCTCCGCCAATACCTGCATCATACAAGAGAGACAAAATGGCAAACTACCAAAATACAATCAGATATGTATTATGAATTTTGCTTCTTCAGTTTAAATTATTTGATAGCTTATGGACTAAACTGACATATAATGTATAGTTAGTGACTAAAAATTTTTTTTCAGTTCTCAGTAATCACCAGGACAAAAAAATACTTAACAGAATATCAAGTTTGTTATTAAGTTTCACATCTTGTAATGCATACTTCTTTCCTCCAACAGCTTAACAAGAGATTTTTCATAGTTTTCCTTCTTCATGTGAAGCTTATTCAGTATAACCAAAGCTACTCTTTTAAATTTGACAATCCATGAAAGTGCATTACAAGACTGAGATTCTATGTGATGTGTGTGAATGTTTCAACTTATCTGAAAGAAGAATGAGTTTCTTGGCTGCAATAGTTGTTTTCAGGAACTATCATTTTTCTTGGCTGTTAAATGTATCTAACTGAGTTATGTCACCAATGTACATCATCCAAAGCCATACAAAGGTCATAGCACATGACATGCCTGGGAAATATTATTTATCACCTTCTGGGACAGTCCCATAGCAGGTGCTTTGTTCAGCAGCCCCCTGATGCCAGAAAAGTCAAAGCATTTGAGTATTGGTATAATTTTTAGTTGAAAGATTTTTTATTCCTAATCTGCCAAACCCTCAGCAATGTTTCTTTAGGTTGTATTTTAGATTTCTTTTTCTCCAATGACTCAGTCAGGTCCTTGGTAACCTGTATTGTGCTTTTTTATGTTGTGTAACTTTTTATAAAAACACTATGTTATAGGTCCAACTTCCTTCATCAATTCATGTGTATATTTACTCTCCTATTAATTTGTTGTTTCTAACACTGTACTCTTAATTGGTGGTTGAAAAATTGCCTAAATTCTAAGGTTAGATATTAATTGCATGAGTGTTATTTAGGTAAACTAGTTAAACTTCCCCTCAGTTTCTTTCCAGTGCTCAATGAAGCTGTGTTGTGAAACTTTCTTTAGGTTACCATCTAAGGATATAATAAAGTTAACATAGTTATTAAGCCAACTCAGATATTGGATGTTGCTGTTGGCAAGGTCCATGCTCATTTCTTTTTAGTAGATTAAGATGTCAAATTTGACTCTCTCTCTCTCTCTTATATCTATCTATCTATCTATCTATCTATCTATCTATCTATCTATCTATCTATCTAATTAGATTCAAATATGTATTTATTGTGCAAAAAAATTCAGTGAGCAAAGCCTGTGAATCAGTCACCTGCTGGGGAGAATCAGGATTCAACAATAAATCCAATAGATGAAAATACTTGCCTTCACAGAGTTCAGTGACATAGAAATTGGCTTTTTTTCAAATAAAGAGACTATGTTAAATATTTATAATATCTTTCTCTGACCATAGGCAAATATTGAGAAGTATTATAATTAAAATTCTGGAACAAAACTTAAAAATAATCTAATAAGACTCAAAAAGATTATAGAAGATATCAAGGAATAATATTACTTATCTAAGAGTATCACGATGTGACAGATTTATAACCATCCATATTAAAAATAAGTTTAATTTTTGTTAAATTTTAATTATATATAAGGATGTATGTCCATTTTTAAAAGTTCCAGTAAAACAGAAGAATATAATAATAATTGCTGAATAATATTTTGAGAAAATATTTGATAATTTCTCATTTTTAGTCATTAATTTTAACCCACAAAACTTTTACTATTATATATAGATTATTGAGTTGTAGGTTGCTATAAAAATGCTACCTAAATTCTGCACAAAATTTCCAGCAGAACATATACATGACTCCAAGTTTAGGTAAGATGGCTGAGTTTTGTTAACTGATACATGTGATACCAAGAGAATTGTGTCTAGATACAAGAATTACTAATGATACTTAACAGATAGTTTAGTAGCTTTATTACAAGGGTAAACCTCTTGTGACCAATGTGGTTTTGTGTGTGGTGGTGGGGGGTACAGTCTGGAACTTACACCTGACACATTTCACAAGCTTCTGATGAAACTACTACTGAGTGTGTGCTCTTCTTTTCCTGCTTCACACCTTTTATACTTAAATAAAATGATGTCTGAAGTATATTGTATTACATAAAACTTTTTCAATAATTTTAAACCAAGGACCAATGGTCACTGTCAGTGGACATGTAGTTCACAAGTAACCCCACTCCTAATCTTTATCCCATTTACACAGACCATTTTATCTGATCTAAAAAAATAAGGTATTACAAAGCAAATAAAAAGTAGCAGATGGTATATGCAATAACAAGGCTAGGATATGAGAATTAAAACCTAGCTAACCACAAAAATTCTTCCCAAACCCCCATCAGAAAAAAAGAAAAAAATTTAATAATTTTATTTAGAAAATGAAATTTAATGGGGTGACATTGCTCATTAAGAGTATATAGGTTTTAGGTAAACATTTCCATAGCATTTGAACTGTTGATTATGATGTGTACCTAATTCTCAAAGTCAAATCATTTTCCATCACCATATATCTGTCTCTCTTCACTACCCTTCACCCCAAAGCCCTCCTCCTGGTAACCACTTTATTTTTATCAATGTCTATGAGTCTCATTTTTATATCCCACTAATGTATGAAACTTTTAACACACACTCTTAACCAGAATTAATTGTTCTTAACTAAGCAATTGCAAGCATTATAAAATTTCTTCCTCAGAAGTGTTAAAAAGACTAAGATAAAATGAACAAAAACAAAATAAGTAAAATATCAGGAAGGCATTAAGTGACAATTAAACAAACCAAGAAAATAATTGAAGAAAAAGTATTTTAATAATGGAATAAAAAAGTGGAAAAAATAAGAAAAAAATATTTTGGACTAAAATACAAAATTACTAAAGGGGAATTAGATTTCACCAAAAATATAATAAAGGCACAGAAAAAATAATAAAGGAAACAAAATATTTTAAACTTTAAAAATGAATCAGAGAAAAATGTTATCTCTAGAAGATAGGACAAAAATGAAATGCTGAAGAAAAATAATGCTACATAAAAATATTTAATACTATAATTCAAAAGTCATTGATGGAAATAAAAGAAGAGCTGGCTTTACTTCTGAAAGGGTCACTATGTAACTGGAAAAATTGAAAGAGTCACTATGTACATGGATCACTCAAAATCAAGGCATAACCTGATAAGATAGTGATGTTAATAATAAATAAAAATTACTCAAGGCCTTAGGCAAAAATATTAGGTCAGCCACAATGGAACACAAATCTAATTGGCATTGGACTGAAATCTACAAATCAGAGAGATTTCAGTATTTTCAATAAAATAAAGTGTGAAGATATTTTATAGTCAGCCAAGCTGTAATTCAAAATTCAAGGCTAGAAAGGTTTTCAGTATGCAAAAGTTTAGGGAATAGGGATTTATGAAAAATACCAGATAATTCACTAGGAGATTGGTTTACTGAATGAAGAATTAAAGGGGATAATATCCAAAAAGATTGATGGAGGGAATTAAATATATATAATTGTAGCTCTCATATTTAAACAAATATGAATTTATGTGTAGAAAGACAATATATACAACAAGAGAAATATTATAATGTAAAAACTGTGATGAGTAGGGTACACAGAAAGAAATTAATGTAAACGTATTCATTGTCACAGTTTTAGTGGAATCAAATAAATCACATGAATCTGAAACACAATATTAGATGTCTAAATAAGGGAAAAAGGACTGAAGGCATTGTAACTATATCAGTATATATACAGAAGCCTCTGAAACAAAATGCAAACATCCCTTCAGAGTCCAAAGAAAAGCAGAATAACTAAGTAAATTTGAGTCTGCATGGATTAAAAAATCACATAAAAATAAATATCTTGTTAGAATAAGTGCAATCAAATCAGTGATATAAATAACAGGCCTCATTCAAGTATAAAAAACCAGAAATTTCAAATAAGCCTACAAAACACAATCTCCAAAATGCTATATCTAGACAATTCTAAAATAAAGGGAATCAGAAAGGTAAAGAACATGTAAGGGAATAGATAAAAGAAAATAAAACTGGGAATAATAAGACATCAGTGGTTATAATTCTATCAGGAATAATTCAGAATTCAGACTGAAATGCATTAAGTGCAACAAGGTCCACTGGCCATCTGTGCTTGCTACTGGCCTTCTTAACAGAAAAGTAAACTTTCTCTGCTGTATTTTCTTCATAGGAGGTAATTTTGCAATTTGGAAAATTGGGCTCATCCCCTCCCACAGGGACCTGGAGATAGGAGTCCAATCTCCTTGAGATTACATTTCAAAGGGTCCTTGAGAAAGACATTCCTGGGATGTAGAAGATTTTTATCTCAAAGGGGAAGAGAAAAAAATTATAATTACAATTTTTCTAAAGTTAAGTACTAAGAAAGAGAGGTCAAGCTGAGGGGAATAATTAAGGTACTCTTAGTCACCACTTAGATACACATCAAATTGATTTTGATAAAGAAGGCAGAGTAATATCTAGGAAGCTTTAAAACACAGTATTCTGACTGTTCACTTTCAGTGGGATATATTCTAAGCATGAAAACAGTTACAAACTAATATTGAATTTTTCTTAGTCACTTTGTTATTGCAACTGCAATGGAGGTAGTGATTTTGATAAAAGCGTGTGTTCATTGTAAGACTGAACAAGTGATAACTAACTGCAAAACGTGTACGTTAGGTCGCAGATGAATACTGTGGTGAGATGAGACAGTGGTCAAAGACATTATTGGGAAAATTGAAGAAGTTTTGATAACATGTCAATGTTAAATTTCTTGCACTTGATGACTGTATTTTGGTTATGTAAAAGGATGTCCTTGTTGTTTTTTTTTTATTTTTTTTATTTTTATTTTTATTTTATTCATTTTAGAGAGGAGACACAGAGTGAGAGTGAGAGAGAGAGAGAGAGAGAGAGAGAGAGAGAAAGAGAGAGAAAGGGGGGAGGAGCTGGAAGCTCAACTCCCATATGTGCCTTGACCAGACCAGTGCAGGGTTTTGAACTGGCGACCTCAGTGTTCCCAGGTCGACGCTTTATCCACTGCGCTACCACAGGTCAGGCAGGATGTCCTTGTTTTTAACCACATCTTAAAATACTTATTTGTGAAATGACATAATCTGCTATATATTCTTATATTTTCTAAGTTGTAATAGAGAACATAAATTTGGCAGTGCTAATAATGCTAATAATTAGATAAATCTAGGTAAATGTTAGTCATTCTTTTAACTCCTCTGTATTATTGAAATTTTTCAAAACCATAAGTAGTGGAAAAGTAGCCTTACCCACAGATAAGTTAGAAAGTGCATTATAGACAAAACTGCCGACATAATTATTTTCTAAAGTAGAATGACAAAAAGGGTTTATGTAGAGCCTGTTATTCAAGGTTTAATAAACACAGATGTAACAAAAAAAAATAAAATTCTAGTCTTTGAGTTGCAAAATAGGCTATTAAAATTTATAAGGAACACAGTGGTCTTAAAGAAAAAAGCATTTGCTTGCTGGAAAGAATGTTTTGATTTTAGAAAACTCCTCTTTGGGTTTGCCCCACACTATTTGATACATGAATGTTGTGCCCCAAAACACAAGTGTCATATTTTAGATTGCCTGACTTTACTAACGCTTGGAGCACCAACACTAATGTAGGTATACATTTATTTATAAATGATATGCTTGTTCTATAGTAATATATTATTGACTTTGAAATTTCCATACAAAAGTACAATTTTAAAGAAGATGAAAGATAAACATGAGTAGAAGTTCTGAAGTGGATCATTCCAGCATGCCTCACATTTTGGAGAACAGCACCAAAAACATTAGCTTTGGAAATACTGTGCAATGATGAGAGACTTTAGTTCACAGCTCCAGATGAGAAAATGTTAAATGGCTGGCAAAGGATAGAAAATTGGAAGAAGCAGCAATAGATTTAATTAGAGATGGAAGTTTCTGAAAAGAGAGTCATTCAGGACAGAATGTTGTTGGGTGATTGGCAAAAGAAACACCAGATTCTTTAGGCAGAATACAAGAGTACTTAGTCTCGTGCCTATCTTCCTTAGGAATAACCAACAGGCAACAAAAGGTATCTGCCAGAAGCCACAAGTCTCATCCTGCATCAGAAAATAGAGTAACTATGGAAAGGTGAGCAAGTGGCAGCAATGGCTTACGGGATCCAGTTGGATGGATGAAACCAAAGGCAGTGTCACAGTGTCCAGGGTGCAAGGACTGCAGCCAACAGGCTGGTAAATGTGAACAGGGACTCCCAGAGCAGTTTAAGTTTCAATTTTCAATGGAAAAAATTTCAATATTGAAATGAATTTGGAAAAAGAAATTAACTGTGTTTTCCTGGAATTGAAGAGAGAATTTTTCTCTTAGCAGGCAGAGCAGAATTCAAAGTTAAAATTAAATTGTTATAGGAAAAAATGTCACATTTTAGATGATTAAAACTGATGTGACAATCCCCATCTGCTACCTAAAGAAAATTAAAGTTTCTTTTACTCCTGCATCCAGAAACAATCACCAGTAATGTTATCATAACTTTATTTCACTTACTGGAATAATAAAAACAAATGTCAAACATAAATATATCAAAACTATAGTATCTGATAAATATTTATGGAGTGCCTACTTATTTGTGACTGTGTTCTAAGTGTTGAGGATACTGTGGTAACAAAATAAGAAAAAAATGTTCCTGTTCTTTATTCTGGCAGATTTGCTAAGAAACATCAAGACTACTACTTCAGTTCAGGTCAATCGTTAAATATCTTTTGACATATGAAAGGCAGCACATACTTAAAAATCATGTGACTTCTTAGTCCTAGGCAATTTCTTATTAATATTTTACTCTATTGCTCTTCCAAGTAGAATAATTTGGTGCATCTCCCTCATTTTCTTTCACCTTAAAAAGAAATTTGAGATGTCATGAATTGCTCCTTTCTGAGAAAAGATAGGTGGGGGTGGGTAGGGTACAAGAATAAAGTTGGAAATCCAACCCTTGTGAGTCAAATACCATGTCAATTAAATACCATGTTCAAGGACATTATTGCTCTGGTCACCATGGACTTAGAATGTCTTGGGTTTTTGAAGTTTTGTTGTAAACATTTTAATTTATTTAAATGTACTGTATTTTATTGACATTCTGATTTCTCCTGTGATTGAACCCATCTTTAAAATCATAAATAAAAAAAAAGGTTTAAATAATTCTTAAAGTGCGTAACTAGTTAACAAAAAAAAAAATTCAATAACAGGAGACTTCCAGATAATTCTATGTTAAAGCTTCTGATTTATACAAGATGAATTTGAAAAATCAGATTAAAAATATATTTAAGTAATAATTACATTGAATAATCAAGGAAAATTAATAACTTACATTGTATAAATGAACAGCTTGAATATTTTGCATAAGGCTTCTTTAAAACAAGATCATATGAAAAGGAGAAAAGGGTAAATGCATGTAGATTTTCTATTTGTTCTCATGGAGGAATTTATGTTCAACAATAGAATATATCAAGTTCTAAATGTCTGTCAGTTTGAGCAGAAATTACCTACTAGCTGTTAACAACTCTTTGGAGACCTGTCAAATGAATTCAAAGTAATTTTAATATTATGTTGATTCAAGTTCTTTTCAAATTTGTATATTATGTTCTTTCCGGCTTTTATAGTCTGGATTTTTAATGTGAATTATTAACTATTTTTTCTTGGCAAGCAATTTCCTTTTGCTCACATTGCACTGTTTTATCATAATCTGAAGCTCTTAGTTTATTCATTTATTACTTCATATTTTTATTAAGTTCTATTTAGAAAACACTTAAAGGAGTTTTATTTTGCTTCTTAGGTAACTTTCACTCCCAGTTATTACCATACATTTTATTTTAGTTTTAAAAATAAGTGCAGCCTGACCTGTGGTAGCGCAGTGGATAAAGCCTTGACCTGGGAACACTGAGGTCGCCAGTCCAAAACCCTGCACTGGTCTGGTCAAGGCACATATGGGAGTTGATGCTTCCAGCTCCTCCCCCCTTTCTCTCTCTCTCTCTCTCTCTCTCTCTCTCTGTCTCCTCTCTAAAATGAATAAAATAAAAAGAAATTTTTAAAAAATGCAAAAAAAAATAAGTGCACATGCCTGTATGCATGTTTGTATACAGGTATGTATTTATCATAAGGTTATGTGGCTAATTACCACCATTTCTTTATCTTGATCATGCTTAATTTGGGTAACTCATTGTAGACCTTCTGTTTGTTCTGATATAGTTTGAATAAATTCAATTTAATAGCTTTCTCATATTATCTTCATTTTGTTTTTCTTTTAACTCATTTAATTATTGATTCAAGAGAATGGATTTGAGTACATACTTAGTGTGCTGTGTATGTCAGTCACTGTGCTAACCCTGGAGAGTCAGCAGTGACAAAAGCAGACAAAAGCCTTGTTGTCCTGAAGCTTAACTTTTACTGGGGAATATAGGATAAAAACACAAGTTAAATAGATCATAGCTTAACCTGACCAGGCAGTGGTGCAGTGGATAGAGCCCTGGGATGCAGAGGACCCAGGTTTGAGATCCCGAGGTCACCAGCTTGAGTGCAGGCTCATCGGGTTTGAGCACAGCTCACCAGCTTGAGCCCAAGGTCGATGGCTCGAGCAAGGGGTCACTCAGTCTGCTGTAGCCCCCCGGTCAAAGCACATATGAGAAAGCAATCAATGAACAACTAAGGTTCCACAATTAAGAACTGATGCTTCTCACCTTTCTCCCTTCCTGTCTGTCTGTCCCTCTCTCTGACTCATTCTGTCTCTATCACACATACACACACAAAAATAGATCATAGCTTAGATAGTGAAAATACCAAAGGAAAAAATGAAAAAAGCAAATGATATTTAACTGTGGTAGATATTGTTGAAGTTTTAGATAATAAGGATGACGTTATTGAGGATGTGACTATGTATTACAGACTGCGTACTTCTTGACTACAATGGGAGAGCTATCTGTAGTAAGAGACCTTAGCTTGATTGGAGTTGTCCTGTCTGAGGAAATGAGCCTGGTTCTCTCTTTGGAGACCCCAATAATTGATGTAAGGGCCTTTCTGCCAAGCTCGTGTATGTAACGTTAGCTCCCTTTCCTACCGCACCAAGCACAGAACTCTTGAAAATGGGCTTGCTTAGAAGCTCTATTGCTAGTAGATTATAAATTAAGTATTCTCCTCTGTGATACTCTTTATATTCTTTAGTGATTTCTTTTTACATTTAAATGTCTTAGCTACCTAGAACTTAGTTTTGTGTAAATGAACAGAACACAAAACTATGTAATTTTCTTAACTATATTAAATGAAGAAAATAATATCTATAGAAAAGAAAATCTTCAAAATCTAAAAATAAATGACCTTATAGAAATAACTATTTGTGACATTATTAAACACAAATGGCCTCTAAAAACCATGTTTTAAAAACCATATCCTATAAATTAATATTAAAAGGTTACCAAGGAAACCAATTAAAATATAGAATGGTGGTCGTCCATGAACAGTTCACAAGAGGGAAATATTTATTACACTGAAATATATGAAAAGAAGCTGCAACTCATGTAATATAAGAGAAATGACAAGTTTACAGTGAGATAGCATTTGTTTATAGCTATCAAATTGGCAGCAACTGTAAACCCTGATGAAACACTTGTTGGTGAAAGTATAGAGTAACAGGTATTTTTATATTTGGTAGGATTCTAAATGCAATTGGAGGCAGACAGACACTGAGGTGTTGCTCATGATCCTTGCCTTGGGGTCATTAGACCCAGGAGTAATCCTCTTCACTGTGGATGTCACCTATAACTTTTTTCTAACCAAAATAATACAGCAAAGGGAATAGAATGTACATAATTACATTTATATAATTACATTTTAAGCTATGTAATGTCCATCTTGCTGAGAGATTCTCGGGCTTGTTGGTCTTGATGATATGTGTCCACAGTATGAAGAACTGAGGATGACCTTTAGAAACTGAGAGTGGCGTTCAGGCAACAGTCTGCTAGAAAGTGAAGTAATCTTTCTTTGTCTCTTTTTTTTAGAATATTAAACTAAACAGAGTGACATTGATCAATAAGAGTACATAGGTTTCAGGTATTTCTGTAGCATTTGAACTGTTGGTTATATTGTATACTTATCACCCAAAGTTAAGTCTTCTATCTTAAGATGCAAGATAATGAATTTTGCCAACAACCTGAATGACCTGGAAAAAGAATCCTTCCCTACTGAGCATTCAGATGAGATCCTAACCCAACTGATACCTTGATTACAGTCATAGGTAATTTGGCTAAGCCACATATAGACTTTAGCCCTATAAGAAACTGTGAAAAAATAAATGCATATTGTGTTTGCTCATACTTTTAAATTTGATTTTTTTGGTATGCAGCAATAAATAAATAAAAACAGCAGCTATATATAAAAATTTGGAGATATTTGTAAGCATAACTATGAATAAACAATTTGATCTAGTAATTTCTATATAAGAGGTCTATTTTCCTGTTTTATTATAGATACGAGAAACGATATATGTATAAAAATACTATTGTAGCAAGTTATTGCAACAGCAATAGAATGAAAAAAAAAAAGGAAGGAAGAAGCCTGACCAGGCAGTGGTGCAGTGGATAGAGCATCAGACTGGGATGTGGAAGACCCAGGTTCGAGATCCCGAGGTCACCAGCTTGAGCGTGGGCCCATCTGGCTTGAGCAAAAGCTCACCAGCTTGGACCCAAGGTTGCTGGCTCCAGCAAGGGGTGGCTCGGTCTGCTGAAGGTCCACAGTCAAGGCACATGTGAGAAAGCAATCATTGAACAACTATGGTGTCGCAAAGGCAAGAAAAACTAATGATCTATCTATCTCTCTTTCTGACTGTATCTCTGTCCCTGTAAAAAAAAAAAAAGAAGAAAAAGCAACCCAAAACAACTCTTCATGCCCATCTATAAATGTCTAATTAAATTGTGATAGATTATGGTATACCCTAAAGGAACATTATAAATAATGAAGATAGTATGTATATTAAAATAATTTCAAAGATGATTCTTCGTGAAAATATAAGGCACAGCATATTCTGTAGAAATATGCTAACATCTATAAAAAGGCAAATATAACACAGACCTAAAATTGTATATGTGTAGATTATCTCTGGAAAAATACATGGAATTGGTAAAATTAGTTGCCTCTTTGGAATGACATGAAGGACTGACAAAGAGAGTTGAGAAACTCCGTATCTACTGTTGCTCATCTGCAGATTCAACCAACCATGGTTCAAAAATATTTTTAAAAAATCCTCAGAATGTTCCCTAAAGCAAAACTTGAGCCTGTCACATAAAAGCACTATGCTGAATTCATGTAATGAAGTGATCTGTAGGCATATACTGCAGTAGCTTTTATGCAAATATAGGTTATACACAACTTCTAAGACATTTTATATAAGGAATCTGAGCAGCTGTGGATTTTAGTATGTGTGGGAGTCATGGAACCAGTCCCCCACAGATACAGAGAAATTACTGTATTTTAGTGTCCATTTTATTTGTATCTTTTATATTTTCAAATAAATTCTTGTTTTTAAATAATTTGAACTAGAGACAGATTTTTAAAAAATAATAAAGTTATCTTACTAAACTTATTCCTGAAACTATAGCTAATTAATATTTTCCAGAATGTATGATTACAGGAATAGTAAACTCTTTGATGGTTAATGCATTTGTGAAACAGTCTTCATGTCATTTCCTTCACTTTTTATGTACTTGCTGCATTATTTATTTACTCAGTAAATAAATATTTGAGTGCTTGCAACATGTTCTGCTTCTCATTTTAGGCTATGTGTAGAATTCATATATGAACATAGTAAGGTTCCTAGTATCAGTACTTTATAATCTAGCAAAGGAAATCAAAGAAGCAAAATCCAAGAAGGCAGTATGTGGTCAGAAGGTTTGTGAGGTCTTACAGGAAAGTCTTGTCTCACTTCTGGTATTAGGATCAAGGAGAGTGCATTTAATCTAATGTTAAAGTGTAGATAAAATAACAAAATTTTAGGTACACTCAAAAGGCATTTCAACCGTGTGGAACAGTGGGTCAAGCCATTGATCTGTGGAAAACTGCTAGAGGTTCCTAGGAAGAAGCTCCATGTGTTTTCTGGCTAGCAGGCAGAGTACTTGAAGGCATCGAGTGAAAAAGTAGGCGTAAGAAAAATAAGAGATTTTTAACAATTACTGTGGCGTTCTTTGAAAGTAGAAAGCTGTTGTGAGGACAGCGAAGTACTTGGAGACCAGATGGAATGCCCTGAGGGGAAAAGGGGAGGCAACAGCCCTGATCAGCAATCTGAAGGATTGAAATCCCAACCCCAGCCTTACTCTGATATTTATTCGCCAGTACAAATAAATCAAGGGAGCAGACAGCAGAAGTTTTCAGGGAGTGAAGTAAAGGACAAGGAACATGCTCACTTCTAATCTCTGTTGTGAGAGCCTTAACATTTCTGTGTTGCTGAATCTTACTCTGCTATTTTGCTGTTTCCAGTATGGATCAAAGAGGTCTCTGGACTCTAGTCTGCTCAGGGCTTTTGCCATAGGGCTCTTTGCTATGTATAATTGTTTTCCCAACTCTGCATGTCTTCACAGCATATTTCTACAGGAAGTTTTAAAAAGAAATGAGCAATATAAGATTTCTGAGCAGTGTAATAGATAGTTGTAACTGTGAATCAAGAATATTATTCAAATCATGATGTAGAGATGACTTAGGGTGAGATTAATTTTGGTTGCCTCGAATTTGGGGTTTGGTTGTTATAGAGGAGTTGAAATTACAGTAGTCACATGGATTATGGTGAACCATTATGGTAGAACTTAGTAGAATGTTAGGTGACTTGCTGAAGATTTTTGAATATATAAGGACCACTAAATTATATTTGTGAAAACTCTCATCTGAGCATCTGAGGACCAAAAGGAGTCATAGACCTATATTTCTCTGGTAAATATATATAGAAAACTCTGATATTTAGCAACATTAAAGGGAGATTCAAAATTCACAAAAAAAAATACATTTACACATCATAATGAATTAACATTTTATGGTCTGAGCTTAAATTTTAATTCAAAATGAAATATATATGTTGACATTTTTTGAAATAATGCCACTTATTTTAACAAAAGTTACAGTTAACTATTAGATTAATTACTATAATTTTATTTTATTTTAAAAATGATCAATTTCCTATGTAATATAAAAATATTGAACATTTGCCTCAAATTAGTCTACATTGCAATCTTTGTTTTATGTCCTCATAACAATGCATTATTTAGAAGTGTGTTTTGAATTTCCAATTGCTTAAGTTCTTTCTAAATATCTTCAGTGTTTTGTTCAGAGAGCATACTATTTTAATCCTAGCAAATTTTAAAATTCTTATTTTAAGGCACATTGTATGGTCTATTGTTGCAAACATAACTTTTTAATATGAAAAGTAAGTATATTCTACTGTTGGGAGGCATAGTGCTCCATAACCATCTATCCCACATTCCTTCTTTCACATTCAGCATGAATATCCCACCAACAATGATAACTGTAGGTAATGGTTTTCTTTGTTAAAAAGTGGATATCAAAATTTTGTTTGGGAAATATAAAAAGTATTGGAGAACACTTTTGCTTGGCACATGTCTGTTTAAATTTTACTGCTGAAACCAAATAATTATATACCTTAAAACCGTCTTTTTGCCTGGCTGGTTAGCTCAGTGGAGAGAGCATGCACCTGGTGTGCAAAAGTCCCTGGTCAACCCCCAATCAAGTCACATATGAGAAATGACCACCTGCTTCTCTCACTTTCCTCTAACCCCTTTCTCCCTGTTCTCCTTCTGCAGCCAGTGGCTCAATTGGTTCAAGCATCAGCCCCAGGTACTGAGAATGGCTCAGTTGGTTTAAACATTGGCCCCAGACAGGGTTGCCAGGTGGATCCCTGTCAGGGCGCCTGTTGGAGTCTGTCTCATTATCTCCCCTTCTCTCACTTAAAAAAAAAAATAAGAAGAAGAAATGAAAACAAAACAGAAAAAAGCCTGACCAGGTGGTGGCGCAGTAGATAGAGCATTGGACTGGGACGCGGAGGATCCAGGTTCGAGACCCCTGAGGTTGCCAGCTTGAGTGCGGGCCCATCTGGCTTGAGCAAAAGCTTGGCAGCTTGGACCCAAGGTTGCTGGCTCCAGCAAGGGGTTGCTCGGTCTGCTGAAGGCCCGCCGTCAAGGCACATGTGAGAAAACAATCAATGAACAACTAAGGTGTTGCAACGAAAAACTGATGATTGATGCTTCTCATTTCTTCCCTTCCTGTCTGTCCCTATCTATCCCTCTCTCTGTCCCTGTAAACAAACAAACAAACAAAAAAAGAGGTCTTTTAACAGATGCAATTGATTCTTTTTTCTTTATTAGAGAAACAGTATAAATAAGACTGCAATTAAAGTGCTGAAAATGTTGACCAAACATATAAGGGTCAATGAGAAACGTCTAATCCAGGTTAATCCTCTTGGTTGCTCTTGTCCTCCACTTGTCTTTCTCCAGGGAGAACACACACAGAACTACAAGGAACAGCTAGTGGTGTGAAGTCTGCTTTCCTCCATGAGATTAAGGCATTAGTGACATGTTTGAAGAGGTTTCCTTATTTTGCTGTCAAATTTCAATTTTATAAAGTCTTCTTATTACTTTTTATCATCAGGAAGTTGTGTGTATCCTGACCCTTTTTGGAAACATTGTTTTCCTGATAAATAGAAGTAAAAAATAATAAGCCCATTTTAAATTTACTCTTTACCATATAATATAATTCAAAGCTGAATTTAGTTGATGGAAATAATTTAGTCATTCTAATCTCTCTAAAATAGAAGTTCTCATTCTGTGTTGGGCTTTACATGTATATAGAGAAAATGATGATCAGATGCCATAAATTAAAATCACATTCCTGCAGAGTATTTTATTTCTGAATCATATCATTTTTGGAAATGGTTTTTAGAGTTGTCACTGAATATATATACCTATATAACCGAAATAGCCTTCTTAGGAGTTAGAGGAACAAAAGCTTGCTCTGGACTAATTTGTTGTTTAATGTTTTATTTTAATCGTAGTTCATTATAACATTCTATAAATGTATTTCTTTTCTAACAGTTGTAAATAATAAAAAGTAGTATGTATCTCACATACAATTAAGTTACAATGCAATCTCAATGAGAAACATTCTATACAGTGATAAGTAGAAAATTATTAAAACTCCATGGAAATTCCAGCTTTAACTTAAGTTAATAATAAAATTCTAAATAAGAATGCCCTACGCACAAATTATTTATATTTATTTAAGGGCATAGCTAACAAAAATACATGTAGAAAGCCAGTAACTATTTTAACAAGATTATTAAGTGTAAAAAGAAACAATAAAAACAACACTTAAAAAACACTTAAAAGTGTAAAAAAAAACTATTTTAACATGATTATTAAGTGTAAAAAATTTTTATTAAAATCTGAAATAAAAATATTGTATCCAGATGACAAATTAAGAGTGTGAGGTTACGTACATTTGTGTGCAAATTAATGGGTTAAGTAGTAATCAAATAAGTAGTGAAACAAAACACAGAGCCTATCCCATTTGTTATTTCTGAAAGTTTGTTTTCTGATTCACATAGCATTGTCTTGTTTACCACTGTCCCTGGGTAAGCCATGCTTACCCTCATATCTTCAGCCAGCAGCAGGATGCCTTGAGAGAAACCTTTCCTTAGAAGTTAATTCCTTTCATTTAAGGGTCTCCTCAAATTCATTGTAGCAGAATGAGCTTCCCTGACAATTCTCTCTGAAGTATCTACCTACCAATTAACTTGCCTCGTTTTTCAAACCAACACTTCAAACCCACTTTGTGCATTATGTATGAAATTGCTTGGTTAGTCATCATTGTCTTTCCTGAAGTGGAAAGTGTGCACTATTGAGAATCAGATATTTTCCTAGTTCTTTTGTATTCTAGCACCCTCAGAACCTCGTCAGATACTCAATAAATGCAGGGTGTGGCAAAAGTACATTCACAATTGCTTGTATGGAAAATAATACAACAATTAAGAAACAATAATACAAGAATACACTGTATTTTGCATACTCACAACTGTAAACCTACTTTTGCCCCACCCTGTATTAGTTGAATAAATTAATTCAGTTGTAGTTGAATGAAGCACGCAATTTTTTTCTCACCCAGATAGTAAGCTTCATTATACAGGAGGACTGTATAAATCAACTTTTCCAAACCAGCATCACATTCTCTAGTTCCTGCCATCACTACCTTACTATTCCCAGTAGAATTCACACTTGCAGCCCCTCTGAGCTGTCCCAGGATCTTTCTTTCTGTTGCCTAACAGTGACAAACCTTTCTTTCCTTGATAAGGTTCTCCTGTTTCAAAGCCACTTGTATTGAATATCCACTGAGATTTCACTGCGTTGCTTAGTGAACTCCCTAGACAGCTTAGCCTCTCCTTCACCCTGTCTGACAGTTCTGCCTGTTGCTGGCAGGGCCTCTCGGCTTCACCTCCTTTGGTCTTGGAATCCTCAGCTGCTGTCTCCTCTTGATTTGTGGTTTATTCTGCCTTGGTGTCAGATTTTTAGTGTGTTTTGAGATTCTGTGTTTATACCTTCTCCACTGAAGTAAATAAACATGCCTTACTTCAGTATCCAGAGTTCCGAAGTACTTATATATAAATTTTTCTATTTAGTTTAAAAAGAATACATGTTATTAACTGGGAAATAATTGTTGTTATTCCTAATGACAATATCTCTTGTATACATGTTTTGAGAAAAAGCACCTATTCCATGACCCTAAGAGAAAACAGTTTGTCTGCTTCCTTAACCTCAGGGGAAACCTCCTTTCAATGGTATTCGGTCCACCTTAAATACTTTCAAACATTCCAAAGATTATCTCATCAAATATCACATGCAAGTACTCAAATTATGGTTCCTGTGTCTCCTCAGATTGTCAGTCGTAATCTAACCCTAATTTAATTTAGATTGCTTAGAGCTTATCATATATGGACACATCTTTAATAATTAGAGACAATAATGAAATAAAAATAACTAAACATATACTATATAGTCAAATTGCAAGCTTTATATATTCAGCACTTTGTAAATGTTATTCTATTTACTTTCACTAAAATATGTGAGTAATAGTAACTTAACTGGTGAGATAAGTAGAGATAAAGAAATTAAGTAATTTTAGCTCTGGCCAGTTGGCTCAGTGGTAGAGTGTCACCCTGGTGTGTGGAAGTCCTGGGTTCAATTCCCAGCTAGGGTACTTGTTTGGCAGATAAAATATATTATGCTCACTTTGTTAAAGATGGCGCTGCCCACATGGAAGTTTGTTGATATTAATGTGTGTTCTGGAACAGGCTGTGGGCAGGCCGGGTCATTATAGCCTAAGGCTTAGTTTAAGAGTAAGCTTTTCCCCACACCCTTGACTGATTGGATAATGTAGGGTGGTGATGTAGGGAGGAATCCCATTATGCCTCAGATGGGTGACTTTGTATCAGAGACTTCCTTGTTTTTATAATTGGATTAAAGGTTTTGAGTCTATGCTATAAAATGGGAGAGAGCAGTAGCTTGATCTCTCTCTCTTGGTTCCTGAGTTCTGGAGGTTAGTATTGGAGAGGAGAGCACATTAAGGCCACGTGGAGGAGAAGTAGTCAAGATGGCAGAGTGCTGAGGAAGAAGCCAGTTTGTTAAGAGTTTGTGCAGGAGGAGATGGGGAACAGAGGTGAATAAGTCTGGTGAGCTAGAAACCTTTGATTCTAGGAAACTCGGATAAGTCAGTAGCTTTGTGAGCAATTAATGTGTGGGTTTTGGAGCCCAGTGTGTGTTTTTGCTTGCCCGCCGGGTGCAAGCTAGAATTAAAGCTGATGGCTCACCAGTTCTTGGCTCCTGTGTTTCATTGCCATCTGTCCGAATACAATGTGAACCTGCGTGGGTCAGGCGGCTGTGATGGCGGCCTCGACTATTGGCTTTACAGTACTGTAAGGCCAGGAGCCGCCATCGTGGCCATTCACATGCAGGTTCTTATTGGATTTGGGCTGACGGTGAAGAAATGGCAGAGTCGGAGGATGGTAGGCCATTCTGTTTATTGGTGTCTCACCAATACAGGCAAGCCACAAGAGAAGACAAGGGAGAAGCAGAAAAACAGATTTTCCCATGGAGGTCAAGGGATCAGGGAGGCCCCTGCAATGGCAATAGCAGGAACCGAGAGAGCTCAAGCTACTGGTCTCTCCCATTTTATAGCATAGATAATCCAAACCTTTAATCCAATTATACAAACAAGGAAATCTCTATATAATGGGATTCCTCAGGAGAGTGCACCACCCTACATTATCCAATCAGTCAAGGGTGTGGGGAAAAGCTTACTCTTAAAGCCAAGCCTTAGGTCATAACAACCTGGCCTGCTTACATTACAACCTTTCCCCCACACCCATCCCAAGCACAAGGGCAAATAATATCACCTGGGTGATAGGCTTCCATGTGGGCAGCGCCATCTTTAACAAAGTGAGCATATTATATTTTATCTGCCCAACAGGTACACAAGAGAAGTGCCCATCTGCTTCTCCACCCTACCCCCTCTCCTTTCTCTCTATCTTTCTCTTGCCCTCCCACAGCCAAGGCTCCATTGGAGCAAAGTTGGCCGGGGCTCTGAGGATGGTTCCATGGCCTCTGCCTCAGGCACTAGAATGGCTCAGTGGGGCTGAGCATCACCCCCTGGTGGGCATGCCAGGTGGATCCCGGTCAGGCACATGCGGGAGTCTGTCTCTCTACCTCCCCCCTTCTAACTTCAGAAAAATACAAAAAAAAAAAAAAAAAAAAGAAAGAAAGAAATTAAGTAATTTCAAAGGTCAAGCTGTTCTTAAGTGGTTAATTGACTCTAATTGCTCTTCTCCACTATGCTAATAAAACCTTCCTTGCTCTGCTCCTAGAGTTCATTCAATCAACACAAATCTCAGTGCCTCTCCCTTGCTGAGCTCGAATCCTAATGAGCTTTCCCAAGAACCAGAAGAGGTGGTGCATGTAAATTGGCAACCCAGTTGTGGATGAAAATTAGCGTTGGGTTTGGCTTTCAGTACACTTCTTCACTGAAAAGAGAAAAGGTGTTAGAACACCTGCCGAAGTTTGCTTTCTCCTTCTGAGGGATTTAGGGAGAATGAAGCAAGTCTAAGTGTCTTGTCTTTCATGTAATCATTGGTTCCACTCATCTGTACTGGTTCCAACTGGATGCATTCTGTCATTCAGCTTTAGTGGAAAAGTTGTGAAAAGCTATGGGAAAATTTAAAGAATATGAAAACTTCAAATTGAGCTAGTAAAAAAAGGGAAAGTGTTCATTTAAAATATTTGCAACCTGAGTGCAGATTTTTAGCAAAATTGTGCTTTTCTTTTTTATCTTGGGAAAACAAGTTTCATCACAGCAAGAAAGTTTAGCTAAACCAATGCTTTAGGTGATATTACTGAGGAAACCTTTCAATTAAAATAATGCCCTTTTTCAGAAACAATAAATTTGGACAGTAGGCACTATATTGTATCATTTACTAAAATAATCATCAAAGGGGCATTTAAATAGAAAAAAAATTTTAAAACCCTAACTTGCTAAAATAAAAAGTTACTACCTTAAAAGTATGTTAGAGTAGCAGTTAGATTAAAATGAAAGAAATTAATTTATATTTAGTTTCTTTAGTTTATAGCTTGTAAGTGATGAGTTTGAATAATTTAGTTCTGTACAACCTAAATATCAATAAATATACCTGATTAATGAAACTGACCTATTAAATTAACCTTTTTTATTATGTATTCTTTGTTATTTAGTCTATCTTTAGATTATTTTACATTAATAAGTTAAATGTGAACATCATTTTGCCTCATTTGATTTATTATTTGAGTTTTCTAATAAATTCAACAGTTTCTACTTATTGCTCTATATTTGGTTTTATGTTAGAAAATCAAAAACAATATTAAGAAAAGTAGCTTAAGCTCAAATGCTTGATTTATAGTGGGAGAGGGAGGTGAAAAATCAACAGGCAAAATAAACTATCCTGGGTACACATCAAATCAGTTTTTTAACTTTAAGTTGAGTGTATTTGAATTACAGTTATTAGGGACCTTATTAAACAAGCATTAGAAAGTAAGTATGTTTTGATCTTACCTATTGTGACCAGAGGAGCTATGTTTAGAGTTAGGTCCTGATATGGGGGCAATTCTCCAATATTGAACTGTGCCAAGCACAGATTCTTCCAACTTGTGTTAACATCCAGAGTTCAGTCTTGAATAGGGCATTACTGTGAAGAATATAGAGCATAAGTGTTGTTTAGTAACTAACATGCCATTAACATGATCTTCATAGCCAATATGTAGAGAAAGAGAATTTAGAAGCCCAGTTTCACTCAAATTTGATCCAGAGAAAGATCCTCACACTACTCAATCTGCACTGTTTGGTGGGTGTTGTGTGAGAAAGCTGATTGTGGTAGTCTCTGCTGAGAATTATCAGAAGTATTTCCCCATCACAATGAAATAATGAGATTAAAGTTATGACAGGGATTGGCCAGATATCTCAACTGGTTAGAGCAGGGGTCCTGAAACTATGGCTCACTGGCCACATGCGGCCCCCGAGGCCATTTATCCGGCCCCACCCGCACTTCCGGAAGGAGCATCTCTTTCATTGGTGGTCAGTGAGAGGAGCACAGGATGCATCCGAACCCATAGTTCCCATTGAAATACTGGTCAGTTTGTTGATTTAAATTTACTTGTTCTCTATTTATTTATTTTTAATTTTAATGGGGTGACACCAATAAATCAGGGTACATATGTACAAGGAAAACATCTCCAGGTTATCTTATCATTCAATTATGTTGCATACCCATCACCCAAAGTCAAATTGCCCTCTGTCACCTTCTATCTGGTTTTCCTTGTGCCCCTCCCCTCCTCCCTATCTCACCCTCTCCTCCCTCCCCTCACCCCGTAACCACCACTCTCTTGTCCATGTCTCATAGTCTCACTTTTATGTCCCACCTATGTATGAAATCATGCTGTTCTCAGTTTTTTTCTGATTTACTTATTTCACTCCGTATAATGTTATCAAGGTCCATCCATTTAATATTGTATTTATTCCCATTTTGTTTTTATTTTTCTTTTAAATATGTGCAGTGTGCATAGAGATTTGTTCATAGTATTTTTTATAGTCCGGCCCTCCAATGGTCTGAGGGACAGTGAACTGGCCCCTGTGTAAAATGTTTGGGGACCCCTGGGTTACAGTACTGTCCGAATATGTCTAGGTTGCAGGTTCAATCCCCAGTCAGGGCACATGCCAGAATCAATCAATGAATGCATGAATAGGTGGAACAACAAATCGATGTTTCTCTCATTCTATTTCTTTTTCTTTCTCACTGTCTCAATTCAATAAATAAAAATAAAAATGTAAAGACATAGGCTATATAAAGGAAAAGACTAACATGATATTACTGAAAACAATATGAAAAATAAGAGTAGATCAATTCTAAGGATAATTAAAGAGGTCTAATATTTGTAGGTCTGGTGGGGCAGGATTAAAATTGTCTACAATTTTACATTGGTGGGTTAAGAATGTTGTGTGGCTTCTGTGGTACTTGCCTAACACCTGGACATGGTCACAGACCATGTTCTAATTGAGTTAATTTGGACCCTGGACCCACACATTCAGAGCACAGGACTCAAAATTCTCTATAACATTTCTACAGAACTTAAATCAGTGTCCATCTTACCACGGGGTAATAAAAATATTCAAGAACCAATATCATTTAAAAAATGAATTGTGGCAATTTTATTCAAGAAATGGTATTGCAACTATTGATAATGGCATGGTAGAAGATGTATATTTAATAATGACGTACCTAAATTTGAGCATAAATTTTTATGATACCAAAAAGCAAGTGAATATGAAGTGTGCTTAGTTTTGTTTCATTTGTGTGTCGTGTGTACACATATAACATGATAGACAATGCCCTCAGAAGAAAGCAGTGCTAATCTTAGTATGGAAGGATCACATGTTTTTTTTACTTTGTTTTAATTTTTTTCGTTTGAATTTTGTAATTTTCTAATAAGCATTTATTAGATCAAGAGAAAGTAATATAAACAACAACCAAGGTAAAGAGAATGAATTTTGCTGTATCTGCCTGATTTCAATCTTTTGCTCTATGGTCTTCCAAGAAAGGTAAACTAGGGTCACTCCCTCTTTAATAGCAAAGTTGGAACGAAGTGTTAGTGTCAGCAGCCAAGCTAATGTGTGGAAATAGTAGCCTTGCCCCCTACTTTTTCCCTCTTAATTATACTCCACAAGCCTGTTGCTGTCCACATCCTCTATACTCTCCCTGCCCTCACACACAATTATATAAACCAGTTCATGATGCTAAGTATTCAGTAGCTACCAAACAAGAAGCACTTTCTCACCTTTGCCTCTGGAGTGCCATCTTCCTAGAAGAATAAGCATGCAGGCTCACGGCCTATATATGGCACTTGGGGTGCTATGCATGTCTGGCATACTAAGGAAAAGTCAAGCACTTTTCATGCCAATAAAGATTTTAGGAAATTTTAAGAGCTCACTTGTCAATAGGAATATTTAACTTCTTTTGTGAGAAGGCGGGTGAAATTAGGAAAACAATCTAAAGTGGAATAAAATTAGGATTCCCTGTGGGTTAAACACTAATGTAGGTACAGAGATAATGCGTTAGGTCTTCTTCTGTTTAAATTAAAATAATCTAGTCTTTATCCCCCAGCATTTTTAAAAAATGAGGATAAAAGCCTAAATTTAGAAGTGAACACTTGTTTTATTAGACACTAAATTAATCTTCTACATTTTCTATGTGACACTATGTGATATTTCCCTTTGAAAAATAGTAAGGCATTTTTAAAGACATATGAATGCTTTTTCACTGATACATTAGGAATCTGTTTGAGAAAATGAATGACGTCATTTTTTTCCTAAGTCATGCTTATATAAATCTTTGATTCCATTGACTTATGTTCCTGAAGAAGTTTCTGGGAATAAAATTTCTCAACTAAGTAGTGGTAACAATTTAAGTATGTTGAGTTTCTACTGAGATTTTAGTAAAGACTGTAAAGGAAGGTCCCATCATTGTTTTCAGCAATTTTGTGGTTGCCTGGCTCTTCCTATATGTTAAAGATAAATTGATGGCTGACATTGTTTTATATTAAAATGTTACATGCTTCATTCTCTCTCAATCATATAAGATTTATATAGTCTTAATTAGGTTTTTATTTTCCAATTTATTTCATTTACACATTAGCTACTTAAAGTGTTTAGATAAGCCTTACCAGGAGGTGGCAGTGGATTGAGCCTTGGACTGTGACGTGGAGACCACAGGTTCAAAACTCTGAGGTCGCCTGTTTGTGGGCTCATCTGGTTTGAGCAAGGCTCACCAGCTTGAACCCAAGGTCACTGGCTTGAGCAAGGGGTCACTCCGTCTGCTGAAGCCCCCCAGTCAAGGCACATATGAGAAAGCAATCAATGAACAACTTAGATGTCACAATGAAGAATTGATGCTTTTCATCTCTTTCCCTTCCTGTCTGTCTGTCCCTATCTCTCTCTCTCTTTCTCTTTATCTCTATCTCATACACACAGTGTGTAGCTAATATAGAATAGTACATTATTCCCCCCAACATAATTGTGGTTACCATTTAATAGATCTTATTTAATCTTTGTATCCATTTATAGATGAATAAAGTGAGATTTGATAAAATGAACTCATTTGAAATTTTGGAAAGCTAGTTAATGGAAGAACTAGAGTTCACATTAGTTTGGTTTTGAGCCATCTCTATATGAACTGTTTACATTTTAGAGCAAATTAAACATTTTAATCTACATAATATTTTTGGAATACAAAACATTTAGAAGATAGCTATGAACTCTGAGTAAAAAGTAGAAAGAGAGGTTTGGGATTTAATGAAAATTTAGAAAAGCTTTTCCCACATTCTAATTATTTATTTGTTTCTCAATTTTTTTATACCTTGTATCAATTGCTGTCTGTTCTCCAAGTAATAATGAACAGAGACTCTCATGATCCTCAACAAAAGAAAAATACCATGTACATGTGTATATCTACCTACCTACCTACCTATCCATCCGCACACACACTCACATACATGCATGCTTATACTGACAATGATACATTTTCTCTATAAACTTGGTGGCCCAGGTGTCTATAGTTGCCTAGCAAACCAGCAATCAGAAAGATAGATGGTTAAATATAGTAGCTTTTTTTAAAGAAAACAAAATATTCATTTTGCTAATGAATCTTCAGTTTACACATGGCTTAGTATAGCTTGCTTGTCTTTATTCTTATGACATTGTTTAAGGTGTTCCACTGGGGACAAAATTGTTACTTCCTAGATGGCTGGCAATTCAGTGTTGAACTTGGACACCCAGTTCAGTTATGACTGGAGGCTGGTTATGTAGCTCATCTCCACAGAAGAGCTATATACACCTTTACAAACTAGCTGGCCTTTTCCACAGCCTGGTGAGTTGATTTTAAGTCTAAACCTTCCAAGAAAGCCAGGCAGAAGCTGTATGAACCTTTAAACAAGTCCTCAGAAGCCATATAATGTTACTTCTACACTGTAGTTATAACAACACCCAGGTTTAAAGGGAGAACATATATACCCTGCTCCTCAGTGGGATGAGTGATGCCATCTGGATGGTAAGGAAGCATGTGCAAGTAAAATTAGAGCTTTTGCAACTTGTTCTGATTGAGCTTTAAATAAAGCAATAAAAGCAGCCATTTCCACAGACAACCTAAGATTGACTTTATGTCCAACTGGAGCACTCTGTTATAAAATCAAGTTCTCCCTCGGTACACATCTAGAAGTATATATATTTTAAAGGTATCTAGTGGGAAGTTGTGTCTTTATGTTCATAACAGTACTAGTATTACTTTTTAAAGAAATATACCTAATGGAGTATAAGAAATTTTTTTTGCCAATTTTAGTTTTAAAATATATATCTTTTCTTTTCAGGACTGATTTCAAACTAATTTCATTATGCTTTGCTTAGCACCCGGCACATTGCCTTGCATACCTGGGTGCTTAATAACGTGATTGAATTAAGAATTCTTATTATAAACCCTTTGTGGGATTCAAAAATATTTCACTGTATGATTCAGGTTTTTGCATTTGAGTAACTAAAGTCTTTTTTTCCTTTTATTCACTTAATAAATATTTATTGAGGATTCCCAAAGTCATAGTTTTTAATTATGAACTTTGGGAGCAGACCAGAGGGAATTTACTAAATACCTAATCATTTTTAAATTATATAAAGT
The DNA here is from genome assembly GCA_037038555.1 of Rhynchonycteris naso. Classification (NCBI taxonomy): domain Eukaryota; kingdom Metazoa; phylum Chordata; class Mammalia; order Chiroptera; family Emballonuridae; genus Rhynchonycteris; species Rhynchonycteris naso. Next base: position 255,150,781 of record CM072995.1, read on the forward strand.
TCAGGGTAGGTGATATAATTTATAACTATTTATTCAACTTAAGCGTATACAGGGCTTTAAAGAAAGGCCATATCTTTGTCCTTTGAGAGAAGCGGCAGTGCGTTTATGTCACTTTGGAATATAAGACACTTACACAATGGTCCCTCCAGCAGGCACTACTTCACAGGTGGAGAAATGTCTCCTGTGAATATCCTTCCCCTTCCATCTCAGGGAATCCGCTTCTGTGGTTTCTCTGGTCATCATTATGTTTTAAGTGTGGATTGAAATATTCTGAAATGGATGTTTAGAATATAAATTTATTGTGATACCTGGGACAACTTTAATTTTTCTTTCATTTATCTATTTAAAATGGATTTGGGCACCAAAGTGAAACTAGTAGAGAATGAGAGAAGCTTTGTATATTTAAATAACCACTTTCCTCGCTCTTTTAAATGCATACTTTTCCAATATCACACAGAAACCAGTTCTACTGAGGTCCTTGAGGGTGCCATGACTGTTGTAAATTATTTTCTGTTCAATGGATACTTTTCTAACGCATGTTGAGTATGAACCAGAGAGCAATAAAGTGACATTTTTTTAGTGATAGATTGGCAATTCCATTTTCACCATCTCACTCAGAGGTTCATTCTCTCTCCGATCCCCTTAGTATTATATTTTGGATTCCTAATAGAGTGTCAACCTCTCCCTTTCCCCCAAGATTCACCTTCTTTAATTTTAAAGAGGAGGGGTGTGTGACACATCTAACCTAAATTGTGTGCCTATCAGTATCTGAGCACATGCACACTCTCCTCTTGGTAAACAGTGTCTTGCTGCCCTGGCCTCTGGATGAGGTCTGTGGGAAGGTCCATTCTGCCTTAGGGGTACTAAGTGGATTGGCCAATTTTTCCTTAGCTGCTGTGCTAAGAAAGATTTTCACTTCTCCCGCAAGCCTATTTTTATTCTTCAACTAAAAAACTGTATTTTGCTAGTTTTCTTCTTAATTTATTATACTAAACAAACAATATTATGCATATCTGAGCAGTACAGGAACTGTCTTGGTGTAATTCTGTGTCCTCCTTTGATTGCACTCTGCTTTTTTAATGACCTGGATTTCATAGTTTAATTAATTTGTAAACCGTATTTGTTCCTGCAACTTGACTTCTTGTTCCTGTATGTTGAATTGTCTCCTGATGTAGTAAACAATCTACATAAACTGACAAGGTCTGCCTCTGATGGGAACACATGATCTTTTGAGAAATTCACCAGATTTTTAGACAACTGATGACAAAATTTGGAAGAAATGAGTACAGTGACATTTGAGACATGAAAAATAAAGGTTATAGTAATGCCTATCAATTGCGCTTCATAAATTATCATAATACTAAAAGTTAATTGTAGTGCTGGGATTCGTTCATCCCTTTCATCCTTTTCTAGATTCACCTGTCCCTATACTGGTCCTAATCCTTCCAGTGGTCAAGCTACTGGCTTCTAGTTGGTTTCAGCCTTTCAGACTCTCTGACAATAATTAATATGGCACTAACCTCTGCACAGAATTCTTTACACTCATCACAGACTATTTTGAAATAACCTGTGGCCCTGGCTGGTTTGCTTAGTGGTAGAGCATTGGCCTGGCATGTGCAAGTCCCAGGTTTGATTCCCGATGAGGCACACAGGAGAAGTGACCATGTTCTTTTCTACTCCTCCCTCTCCCCCTTCTCTCCCTCACATTTTCTCTCTTCTCCTTCCGTAACCATGGCTTGAAAGGTTTGAGCAAGTTGGCCCCAAGTGCTAGGGATGGCTCCATGGCCTTTCCTCAGGTGCTAAAATAGCTCAGTTGCCAAACAATGGAGCAGCGACCCCAGATGGGCAGAGTATAGCCCTATAGGGGGCTTGCCCAGTGGATACCGGTTGGGGTGCATGTAGGAATCTGTCTCTTTGCTTCCCTGCCTGTCACTTAATAAAAAAAAATTTAAAAAGGACATAATTTGCAATAAACATAACAGATATCTAAGTACTTTTTAATGGTTTAGAATTTAAAAAGAAACAATTGACTCACTGACCTTGTATAACTTTCAAAGATATTTAGAATGAGATATTTAAAAACTTATAATTTACTGTTAAGAGGTAATATTAGACAAAACACATCATCAATCCCTGGAGAATCCGACCTAATATAAAAAAAAATTACATTTAAAATTCCACCATTCTTCTCAAAGAGTAACTAATGTATTCGAGTGTAAATTATTTGTTTTCACACAAGCTGTTTTCTTTAAATAATTTAATGTTGTTTTATAAATAGTCATAACTCTCAGGAAATATGCTAAGCAATTTTTGTGTATAAATTATGTGTAAATAATTTATTGAATTAGTTTTTCCATTACCAACTTTTAGACAACAATAACAATTTTTAAACAGTTCTAAAAGACATTGAACAATCCAATAATTTGGAAACTCCCCTGTTGCTTTTATTTTCCTCTTAGCTTTCTTGTATGAGAAAGTAACTTGTTTGTGCTTAAGGAATATTGAAGAACAACAGTAGTCTCTTGTCTCTTGGTTAACTCAAAATCAATAATGTCTATAAAAGGTGCAAGTAAGTAAATTGCTACAATTAGGGTTGTCATGAGGTGTGATGTTGGAGGAAATGTTCAAATTTGATCTTAAAGAGTGAAAAGCAAGTCAAACAACATTTCAAAATGTTATGGTTTTCTAATTTATTTCTAATCCAAAATCAGAATAGAAACTACTAAACAAAAGCAGAAGATTATGCTCAATAGCTTTGGTTTTATTTCATTATTTATTTATTTATTATTTTTGTGATAGAGACTGAGAGAGGGAAAGATAGGGACAGAAAGATAAGAAGGGAGAGAAGCATCAGTTCTTTGTTGCAGCTCCTTATTTGTTCATTGATTGCTTTCTCATATATGTTTTGACTGGGGTATTACAGCAGAGCAGATGGCCCCTTGGTCAAGCCAGTGACCTTGATCTTAAGCCAGTGACCTTGGGCTTCAAAACAGTGACCTTTAGGCTCAAGGCAGAGACCATGGGGTCATGTCTATGTTCCCATGCTCAAGCCAGAGACCCTGCACTCAAGCTGTTGAACCCATGCTCAAGCCGAATGAGTCCACTCTTAAGCCAACAACCTTGAGGTTTTGAACCTGGGTCTTTTTTCTCTCTCTCTCTTTTCATACACCTTTTTATAAATTTCTTTTTATTTTATTCATTTTAGAGAGGAGACACAGAGTGAGAGAGAGAGAGAGAGAAAGAGAGAAAGGGGGGAGGAGCTGGAAGTATCAACTCCTATATGTGCCTTGACCAGACCAGTGCAGGGTTTTGAACTGGCGACCTCAGCATTCCCAGGTCGACGCCTTATCCACTGCGCCACCACAGGTCAGGCGAACCTGGGTCTTGTACATCCCAGTCCTACTTTCTATCCACTGCGCCACCACCTAGTCAGGCTCAATAGCTTTGTTTTTAATCCTTTTAACATTGTGAGGGTTCCTAAGAAATGTTAATTAGGTAAAGTAAGGCCACCAAGTAAGAGCTGAATGACTGATTTTATTCTTTTCATATTATATTTTTACATTAACATCTAAAATCAAAACACGAAACCATATAGCAAAATGTGAATTAGAAAGAAGTGGTATGTAATTTAGAAGGGTATTGTAACATCTTTGAATTAATGCCTTTGTTCATCCTGAATTGGCAGATGTCTTTTTAATTGACATTGATTTATATTTAAAATAACAATAAATATTAGTTTTAAACATAAGATCAGCATTTTAAGTAGAGTTGCATATATTAACTTTGATACATACAGAATTGTGAACACTGAACTTAATAATAAAAATATATTTAAACTTGACCCACAATAGTGTAGTGATTTTCTATTTGTTTCCTTTTGGTTACCTTTTGTTAGGTGTGGTTCTGAGTACTTCATATATTAACTCCTCCATCCCACTTAGCCCTGTGAGAGACAGACTATGGAAGTCACCATACTAGCAATGAGACTGAGACAGAGGAAGACATTTACTTGTTTGCATAAGGTCACAAAAATCAGTGGCATAACTGATTTGAACCCAGGTTACCCCACTACAGGGTCCCTGCTCTTCCATACTAAGCAGGGCCATCTCTCAGATTGTAGAATAATTATAACAATAATTTTGTAGATTTTTTTTAAATGTCAGAAAATGTGATTTCTCTGCAATATTTCACTTAATCCCCATCACAAACCTTCAAGATAAGGAAAGTAATTTACTTACTTTAAATATGATAAAATGTTGTTTTGGAATGCAGAATAACTTTCTCTCTTGCCCACTGGTAACAAGTGTTGACAAGGTTGTGGAGGAACGGGACCCCTTGTATACTGTTGATGAAAATGTAATGGTGTAGCTGCTTAACGACAACATAAGGAGGTTCCTCAAAAATTTTTAACATTATACAGAGTGAAATAAATAAATCAGACATCGGATCATTTACAACAAAATGGATGGACCTTGATAACATTATACGGAGTGAAATAAGTAAATCAGAAAAAAACTGAGAACAGCATGATTTCATACATAGGTGGGACATAAAAGTGAGACTATGAGACATGGACAAGAGAGTGGTGGTTATGGGGTGGGGGGAGGGAGGGAAGAGTGGGATAGGGAGGAGGGGAGGGACACAGGGAAAACCAGATAGAAGGTGACAGAGGACAATTTGACTTTGGGTGATGGGTATGCAACACAACTGAATGATAAGATAACCTGGAGATGTTTTCATTGTACATATGTACCCTGATTTATTGGTGTCACCCCATTAGAATTAATAATAATAAAATATATATAAAAATTTTTTTAAATAGAACTTTCATGTAATTCGGCAACCTATCCTTGCATTTTATCTGAAGGAAATGAAAAGTCTATCTTGAAGAGATATCTGCTGCCCATTTCCATTGCAGCTTTGGAAGCTAAAAATTATTAATACCTTTTTCTCCCTGTGTCTAGAATATTCTAGGCTGGACTATTAATCTACTTAACAGATAAAGATTATTAGGAGAAAATCAAAGTTTTAAAACATAAACACAGACACTTCACATCAAAGTTAAAATTCTGAAGACAATGAAGCAACATTGGGTACATCAGACATTTTTGGACAAATAAGAAAAGGGGAAAAATAGGGTATTAGATTTTGGAAGTACCAGTGGGTAATTTAGAGGTAGTGGAGGGAGAGGAAAAATACTTGGTGCTAAAATTCTTGCTAGGCAGCTCAGAAACAATGGGATAGAGGCTTTTTAAGCTAACAGCCCCTACTTGAAGCCCTCTGTGTACCAGACTTAATTCAAAGTAGACTAAAGAGATTTCATAAAATCTCCAACCTGAAGCAAGTTTCTCTGTCAAAATCTCTTAGGTAGGAAAGAGGGGAAGGATCAATGGTTCCCTCTAAGTTCTGTTTTCTAGCAAACATCTTAAAATCAGTATCTTATAAAGACAGCTAAAAGGTGGCAAACTTTGGTTTCATCTGCAGTGTTATTCAAGATAGCCAAAGTATGGAAAAACCTAATTGTCCATGGACGGAAGAAGTCACTGGAATATAGTTCAGGCTTTACAAAGAAGAAAATTTTACCTTTTGTGTCAATATGAAGGGGCCTGGAAGACATGACACTACATAAAACAAGTTAGCCACAGAATGGCAAGAACTACATGATCTGGTTTATATGAGAAATTAAAGTCAAACTTACAGAAACAGAAAATAGGATGTTGGTTAGTAGGGAATATGAGCAGGGTGGAATGGGGAGTTAGTTGTTCAGTGAGTATAAAGTTACAATGAATTCTGTCTAGAAATCCGTACAAGAGAGCACCTATGATGACAATATGGTAATGTGCACTTAAAAATTTGTTAAGAAACTAGATCTCATCTTAAATGTTCTTAACACACACACACACACACACAACAAAACAATACAAAACAAAACAAAACAAAAAAACTCAAAGGGACACAAGTAAACTTCCCAGCCAATGGATATATTTATTACCTTGATTATGGTAGTGGTATCATGGATACATAAGACATGTGACCAAACCCATAAAGAAGTTTACAACAATTTTGTACCTTTTTTATGTATATCAATTTTATTTCTATAAAGCTGTAAAAGGGTAATACTGTAAGCTGCTCTAAAAATAATAATTTTTCACTTTAAAATTTAAAGAATAAAAACAAATATTTAAGTTGTTCTAAAACTGATGGTGAGGGAAAGACATATCAAACTTTTTTTCTCTTTTGAAAACGATCGCCATCCATGTCTATGGAGACTGGCAGATGAAAAGTATATGAAAGGACAAAGAGGTCAGCATATTGTGGTATAAAATTTACAACTTAACAGATTTTGCAATAAGCAACCCAGATTGCTTAAATATCCTAGACTAAACATAAGTGATGTAAGCTATGGGAAAGAGTTTTGGTAAGGGTGTTCAGGAGAGCAAAGCAAATTTAAACTGATGGAATGCTCAGTTTCACTTCCCAAGACGGTCTCCATGAGTTCTTTGTTCCAATCAACATTGAATGTGGGTCAGAAAAGAAGTATCATCATGCTTATTCAGAGAGGTGCTCTGAAAAACATCCAAACCAAAGAAAATAAAAAATGAGTCAAGTGGCATAATCAAAAGGCCAATAAAAACATATCCAGAAGGTGAATTTTACAAAGACGTGTATAAGAACTTAAAGAGAAATGTTGCTACACAATTTTAGTGAAATGAAGACAATATATTTTTTCTTAAAACAAAAACAAGAGTGATCTGATTTGGATGTTAGAGTTCAAAAATCACATAGAAGAACAAAAGGAGAGAAAAATTGAGCACTGAATTAAAAGGAAAAGGAGTAGTAAATCCTTCTCAAAGTGAAAGCACTTTAGAAACAATGTAAAGGAATAATCATGACAGATGACAGAGATATAACGAGGGAAATCAAATTCTATTGAATAGAAAGAACAAGAATGTGCACCAAATTCTGGAGAGCTTGATGGTTATGGGCCAGAAAAAAAAAAGTGGTCCTATGGTGACACTGAACTCCCAAGCATTAAAAAATGTCATCAAATAAATATTCAAACCTATAATGGAACAAAACCTTCCCAAGGTAGGACAGACTTGACTCTAAAGATCAAAGGTCTTATCATGTAGCAGGAGGTGGTTGAATGTGGGACAGTAAAGTGAATATTCTGAAACAGACCTGTCAACAAGAAGCCATATTATGGTAAGATTGTAAATAATCTAAATTTTGAGGGAAATACTAGCATGACCTCAGATTTTTCCAGAGTAGCTTTTAATACTAATAGAATAGAGATGCAGGTGCCAATTTTTGAAGAAAGTATGTCTGAAGAGCTCTGTAGTCTTCAAATATAAAGTCAAAAGATACATCATGAAGTTTTAATATATATATATATATTCACACATAATAAGGAATATTGGTGTTATAAACAAAACAATAAAATGACTAGTGGAAAACACTACATCTTTTTCTACAGAAAACTAAAGTTAAATAATTATAAAAAGTATTTTATATAATAAAGTGTTAATATTATAAATAGTGACAGTAAACTAATAATATAAATTTTGAAGTAAAGAAAAATAAAAAGAAGTATAATTGCAAACATTTCTCCACTTATGACAACAGGGGGCTGTCATTACATAATGCAGTAATGGACAATCTTTTGAGCTTGGTATGTCAAAATTTGCCAAAAAACCGAGCATAACTCAGGTGGTGTGTCACTTCAAGAAAAATGGCCCTAATCGGAAGTCCCAGAATTAGATGCTTTTGCCAGAGTTCTGTTGTTTTGGCCTACAGACCTCCGGCACAGAGTGTCTACACTACAGCAAATGTTTTATCCTCTGCTACTGCACCTGGCCATGCAGGAGCCGAGAATGAAATGTCCTTCTCGGCATGTGGCCCCGTACTTCTCTGGTATGCGGTCACATGTGGCCACGTGTCATCGAAAATGGCTATGCGTGTCAGTGCTGACATGCGTGTCATAGGTTCACCATCACGGACATAGTGACTAAAGTTAAAGTCAAAAAAGACTCCCATCTCTTGATGTTTCTCATAGTAGGTTCTTTCCCTTAACTCTAAAGGGTCTCTTGGTAATAAATATTACATTTTATTAGAACTAAAAACTCAATTGTGAGCTGCATCATTATTTTAGGTAGCACTAATAAAGAAAAATAAAGACTATGAAAGAATTGTGATACATTATTAAGATATCCTTAACAGTAAGAGCCATTCTGAATTTACACAGCTTAGAATGTGGAAACTCAAGTACCTTTGATTGATACAATACCATATGTCTTTTGATGAAGAAGCATTTATTGAAGTTCAAAAATTCCTTAATTCACCTTAATATCTACATATTATACTATAGTTACGTAACCTCTAAGTTTGAGATCTTTATTTTGAAAATAACATTATATGATGTTATTTGTAATATAATGAGCAATATTGCATTTATTCATCTTTTCTTATATGTTTAAATATATACATTTATTTTTCTCTCTCATTGTTTCTCTCTTCTTTTCCATCTATTCACACATTCATATTCTAGTCCCACATATATCTCTGTCCATAGAAAGATGTATTTAATTGGCTCTATCACACTGTAACTAACATGTATTTATGTGATTGTCTTTAATGCATATGTGTGTTTGTTTTTTTTCTTCTTTGTCCTTTTCTTGAAATATTTGTGATAGACATCTATCAAATTTTCAAAGCTATCATTATTCTTAGAAAAATTGCTTTCTATCCAAGAATAACAATATCCAAAATGTCTCACTATGTTTCTTACAAAACATTGTTACATTATCTACCAATTTGAGAGATTTGTTCTAATTTAATAGGTGTGATCCTGCATATCTAGTTTGGTGTCCAGGCAATTTCTTTACCTCTTTTGCTTTATAACATTTTTGAGACGTCAAATATGTAGATAAATGTGTTTATATATATATATATATATATATATATATATATATAAACATTTTATATATAAACATATTTATCTACATATATATAAACACACACATAAAATGTTTATGTAATCTATATGTAATATTTATGTATAACATATATAATATATATGTAACTTATATATACATATATTTATATAAGTGTTTTCCCCATTGTTTTATATCTAAACAATCACTGCAGAAAAATATTAGAAACTACAAAAAAGTAGCTAAATATAAAGTATAATGTTTACAGGCTGCTGCAATGCTGTTGGATGTTTTTGTTGGTGTATCTTCTTGCTGGGTAGATTGAGTCGCTCAGTCACATGGCACGCAACAAGGGTCTCTGATTCAGGACAATCAACCATTGACTGCTTTAGAAAAATACTTGTTATGTGATTGTTCTCACTGATACTTGACTTATATTGATTCTATAAGTAATAATAAAATTTTAATCACAAGTAAGTAAACTGACAAGTAATCTTGAATCTATATAATTAAATTCAAATTTGAGCCTAAGAGTGATGTGGAGGAGTGTAGAACTCTAAAACCACCACTTATTAAAAGTATATTACTGGAGACTTTAAGTTCTCAAACTTTAATCTTTCCATTCATGACAAGTCTTTTTTTTTTTCGTGTGTGTGTGTGGTATAAATGACAAAGTGTATGAAAACATTATCAACATTATATGTCTGATGTATAAATGTTTAATACACATTATGTTTCATATATTATACATATAAGAAACTTCAAAATCAGTCAATAACAAGATAACATTCTCCACTAATCAAAGGAGCTCTGTGGACAGACAGGAAGGACAATAAAAACTACTCTAGGTGCCTGACCAGGCGGTGGCACAGTGGATAGAGCATCGGACTGGGATGCAGAAGACCCAGGTTCGATACCCCGAGCTTGCCAGCTTGAGTGCGGGCCCATCTGGCTTGAGCAAAAAGCTCGCCAGCTTGGACCCAAGGTCGCTGGCTCCAGCAAGGGGTTACTCGGTCTGCTGAAGGCCCATGGTCAAGGCACATGTGAGAAAACAATCAATGAACAACTATGGTGTCGCAACAGCTACGGAAAAACTAATGATTAATGCTTCTCACCTCTCTTTGTTCCTGTCTGTCTGTTTCTATCCCTATCTATCCCTCTCTCTGACTCTCTCTATCCCTATAAAAAAACAAATAAACAAAAACAAAACAAAAAACTACTCCAGGAGTGGACCATTGTGAGAGGCAATGAACTGCAATAGAGTTTCCATCTTGAAAAGTATGGAGTTGCGAAAGGAGTAGAGACTGCCCCCAATTTGAAACAGGACTGAAGGTATCACTCACTATCATGGGGACCCTAAGTTCCACCAACCCTGTGGGATTTGTAACACCAAAGCTGACAATTTAGAACTTACTCAGAATGGTGAAACTCAGACAATCTGAAGAATATAAACATAAAACAACCAAAGTAGAAACAGCATACTCAAAATTGTCTTCCAATGCAATTCCAGAACTTCTCCCTTATAATTTGCTTGTATGCAGCAAACTAGCAGCGTGTAACACAAACCACAAGCAAAACAAATTTAATTTAGAAAGGAATCAAGAAACTCAAAGTATCAGGGAAATTTTGAAACAGGTATATTTCTAACCCTCAAATAGAAAATGGAAGAAATAGTACCTAAAAAGGAATAGAATCTTTGAAACAAAACCTCAATAATTTGATAGAAAATCTATGCTACGCTAATGACAAGAAAAGTAAAACAAAGCAAACAAATAACAGCAACTCAGAAACTTCCTTTTTATTAGCTAAACTTCCAACGCATAACAAAACAACATTCTTTGCACCTATTGATTATGGCATTGATTTACTTATAGGTGAATTTCATGGCACGTGATACAGAAAGAACAGGATGCAAACTCAGGATCTTTACTTTCATGCTGTACAAATTTGGGGACTTTACTTAATCCTTACAATTATAATTACCTCACTTGAATATTGTTAAAAAATAGTAACTCGGTGGGGAACATCAAAAATTAATCAGTTAATGCAGTTTATTTCTTAGTTAACCCACAATATAACTTTACTGATTGATAGTGGTTAGCCTTGAAATGAGCCCTCTAATTTAGCTCTTTAGTATCTGTTATTTTAATAATCAATTAATTCATTCTGTATGGTTGCTTTTTTAATTAATTAATTTTTTTTATAGGGACAGAGAGAGAGTCAGAGAGAGGGATAGATAGGAACAGATAGACAGGAATGGAGAGAGGTGAAAAGCATCAATCCTTAGTTTTTCATTGCCGTTAACAACACCTTAGTTGTTCATTGATTGCTTTCTCACATGTGCCTTGACCGTGGGCCTTCAGCAGGCCGAGCCACCCCTTGCTGGAGCCAGTGACCTTGGGTTCAAGCTGGCGAGCTTTTGCTCAAGACAGATGGGCCCGTGCTCAATCTGGCAAGCACGGGGTCTCGAACCTGGGTCTTCTGCATCCCAGTCCGACACTCTATCCACTGCGGCACCGCCTGGTCAGGTGGTTGCTTTTTTTTATACCCACCACCAAGACATTATTTCCTTCAGAAGAAATATAAAATTATTAAATACCAAGTTTAAAACCCTTGACCAGCACCCTTTTCCAGTAAGCTGGTGTATTTTTCAGTGATTTTATAAAACATTCTTCTTATATTTTTATATTCATTTTATTTTTATTTATTCATTTTAGTGAGAGGGGAAGGGAGGGGCGGCAGACTGGGACAGACAGACGGAAAGGAAGAGAGATGAGAAGCTTCAATTTATAATTGTGGCACCTTAGTTGTTCATTGAATGCTTTCTCATACATGCCTTGGCCAGACCAGAGGGCTACAGCTGAGCCAGTAACCCCTTACTCAAGCCAGCAATCTTGGGCTTAAGCCAGCAACCATACGTTCATGTCTATGAGCCCATGTTCAAGTCAGCGACCCAACACTCAAGCTGGTGAGCCCTCACTCAAGCCAGATGAGACCACTCTCAAGCTGGCAACCTCAGGGTTTCAAACCTAGGTCCTTGGCATCCCAGGCCAACTCTCTATCCATTGTGTCACCACATGGTCAGGCCAAATGGGAAAGTTTTAATTTATTGACAGCAGATTTGTGAAATTGACTGACAGAGCTGGTTTAGATATGTTTTGAGTTATTAATTACCATTTACATCATGATGGTCTTTAAAATCATGATCAACAGAGAAAATATATGTTGTAAGTTATATGTTCATATATAGATATTATATGCTTTTATTTTCTGCTTAAATATGTGTACTGGTTTGGTCATGCTGTTATAACAAAATAATATGCACTTGTTGTCTTCTTGAAACAATAGAAATTTGTTGTTGTGAAATCCTGGAAGCTAGAAGTCTGAAATTGAGGTGTCAGCAGGGCTGTGCTATACCTGAGGGTTCTAGAGGAATAGCTTTTCTTGCCTCTCTAGCTTTTGGTGTTTCCTGGTATTCTTTGGCATTCCTTGACTTAGCTGCCATGCTTTAGCTAAATGGTTATCTTCTCTCTATATGCCTTCATATCATTTTCCCTCTGTGCTTGTCTTTTCCCCCAAATCTTCCTTTTTATAAGAACACCATTTGTATTGGAGTAAGACCCATACCGATGGCATCTTTGTGACTTTATTACCTCTGTAAAAGCCCTATTTCCAAATAACTACATTTTGAGATACTGAAACTTTGGATTTCAACATGTGCCTTTGGGGTGACATAAGTCAGCCCATAACAGTGTGTATTAAAAATTCTTTTCCTTTGAGCAGCGATATAGCGTTCTTCCTTATATAAACAAATTTAGTAATCAGTATTAAGATGTTTCATATTCTAAGAATATTTAATGTTCAAAGAAATTTTTAGATGTGCCCAAATCTTGAAAACATAGCTTCATTCACATTTTTTAAAAAATAGGTTATAGTTTATTTTCATTAGGTTCCTCTTTAAAATGTGAACTGACACAAAATTTTGTTTTCAGATTAGATTTTTGATGATTGGTTCAGCAGAATAATTTATGCATACTTTTTGGAGAAGGGACATATTTATGCTTTATTTCCCCACAAATTAAGAGAGTTGATTGTTTAGGGAGACTTTGACATTATGTTAATGTATCCAACTACAAAATTTTTAGAGTAGGTTGTTTGAAGGACAACTTCTGTTTTCAAGGGGCCTTATTCGCAAGGGAGGAATACTGTCAGAAGGGGACTGTTTCCATTAAAATAGAATATCTTTCCTCCAGAATGGTCTTTCTTATAAAAATCTATAACCTCAGTATAATCATGAGAAAACATCATACAGATACATATTGAGGAGCATACTACAAAATACCTGTCTAGTACTCTTCAAAACCATTAAATGACTCTTCAAAGTCAATAAAACCAGGAGTCTGAGAAACTGTCACAGTCAAGAGGAAGATAAGGAGACAAGACAATTAAATGCAATGTAGTATTCTGGATGGGGTCCTGGAAAGAAAAACAACACAAAGAATAAAAGCTATCGACATTTAAATAAAATTAATAATAACAACATATAAAGGCCATGGCTAATTGGCTCAGTGGATAGAGCATTGGCCCAGTGTATGGACACCCGGGTTCGATCCCTGGTCAGGGCACACAACATAAGCAACCATCTGTTTCTCTCCTCCTCCATTTCCCTTTTCTTTCTTTCTTCCCCTCCTGTAGCCAGTGACTCTTTTACTTTGAGTGTTGCTGCCAGGTGCTGAGGATAGCTGGGTTAGTCAAAGCATGTCAGCCTCAGGAGCTAAAAATAGAATCAGCCCCAGATGGTTGGGGTTGCTGGGTGGATTCCGGTCCAAGTGCATACAGGAGTCTATCTCACTATCTCCCCTCCTCTCACTTAATATATTTATATATATTATATATATATAAATTATATTATATATTATATAAATTGTATTTATATAATTTATAAATTTATATATTATATGAATAATATATATAAATTATACTTATATATAATTTATATATATTATACTATATATAATAATATATATATTATTATCTGTGACAAATGTACCATGCTAATGTAAGTTGCTGTTAGTAGGGCAAATTGTGTGTAAGATAGGAACTCTCTAAACACTCTATAACTTTTTCACAAAATGCAGGGATTCTAAGATGATAAGTTTATATTAATAAAAAATAGAAAGTGATACTTGGCAACATTTGACTTCTTGTGCTGATTAAGGATTTACTGTATTGGCTGCAGAAATAAATCCTATCTTATCAAAACAATATATGGTTGCTAAAACACAGTGAGGTTAAGGAGGCACATGTCTGGAATATAAGATTTCCCCTGGGACACCTTTTAGTACTGCTCTGTCCTGGATGATAATCAATGAGAAATTACAGAAATATAAAAGAGCCAGGACTAGAATGCTAATGGCTCAGAATTTTCAGACGTGAAGATGATATAGTAAACCTCATCAGACAAATAACCACAATCTGCCAAGATGCTTGCAGACATGGAAGAAAATAAGGTACAGGCAAAGAAAAAAAGCTGTATAAACCATACCCACGTGACCAGGTGTTTCCACATGGGTTGTAAATAGTTATATTATAGTTCTTTATTGTGGTGTGAGTGTATTAGTTTATGATTAACACAATTTCCCTCTTCTTTCATACATCTGTCATCTCACATAGAAGTGTGAGTAGTGGGTTATCTTATATCCCTGCATTTGGGTTACAATATATTAAGGGGTGTAACTCAGCTAAAAGTGAAGTGAACCTTAGCCACAGATAGATACTGTAACTGTGTATGGCTTTTAGGGAGTAGTTGGAATGTTTTCCTGTATGAGAAAATGCAGAAACATTGAAAGGAAAAACATGATTTTATTTACTTGAAAATTTAGCATGCTTAGAAAGGATGTGCACAGATGCCAAGACAAGAGCAGTGGTAGCACTGAGCTGTATCAACTCAGCTTTGTTTCCCAGAATTCTCCGTATGGTATGTACTGGATTAGAGAAAGCTGTGCAAGATTTGAAGGCAAAACTGGAGAAGCAGTCACTGTGGTGTAAAGATCGCTGTGGGGCACAGAGGTGCTGTTACTCACACATGTCTTCTCTGATCCACTGGCTCATTAGCCCGGCCAGGTGCTTTGCCTTTAGGTTCTCCACAGCCCAAGTCAGGCACCTGCAGGCAGGTCGCCAGCTTATTCTGCAGATCACAGCCACTGTCAAGGTTGGAGGCACTGATGCACTGCCGCAGGTTCTCTTTTGTTCTGGAGGGTTTCGATTGTCCTCATGGGTTTGAATTTGTTTTTTCTGTTCCCTGCCATACATCCAGCTGTGTTTCTGGATCTACACTCTAGCCCCAGGCTGACCACCACCACTGTGTGTAAGGATTAATCACCACAGTTGGTGCCCTTTTCATGTCACGATGGTTCTGGTTCTCTGATCAAACCCTAAGGAATGTAAACAACACAAAGAAAAGCTATGGAGGTGGCTGAAATTCTGGCTGGCTCTACACAGAGTTGATGGATGAACCAGAAACAAATATTAGGGACACTAATCAGAGAGGGAATGTGGGGGAAAAAAAGAAAGGAAATTTGAAGAGGCAGGAAGATTTCTTCTTATCTGAACCCCAATTCTGCTGGAGCAAGCAGAGGTTATAGGTGTATTTGCACAAGAAGTAAAGCAGCAATCAGTGACTGCAGATTCTGTGGCTGTCCCAGGAAGATAATACTTCATTCAGGAGACAGGGAGCCTCAAGGAACAGAGATGAAGATACCAACTCACCCAAACAGGCAGGACTGCTTTCCCCAATCTACTCAATTACAGGAAACAAGACATGGTAATCAATCACATCTGTACTCAGAGACAAAGGAACACATTATCAAATTAAAAAAAAGTGAAAAAATCAAATCTCACTAATTATTTGAAGAAAACCCATAACTTAAAAAAGCCATAAACCTTTAGCAACAGAATAATAAATTAACATAGGACTGCTCAGGAGCAATCCCCAAACATTTAGAGATTAAAAATAAATGTGTTTAGAGACATTGGTCATAATCTAATTCTCACAAAAATAGTGTTCTAAAATAGAAATAAAATATGTCCAAACTTAAATCATTATTGTCATTAAGAATGAAAACAATATAATATATAGGATATAAAGCAAAATGAAGATGCCTAGCTTACCTACAAGAGGATATGAGTTAGGTTCATGATACAATTCTTGTTAGATACATTAAATGTAGGATGACAAAGCAACATCATAAATATTTTGAGGCAAAATTAATTTGAAACTAGATACCTCTTATAATTTTTAAAAAAAGACATATGAAAATATTTTTTGGATATTAAAGTCTCATAAATTCTTACCAACTGAAGGATATCTATGAAAAAAAAAATTTTTTTTAAAGTCTTTAAAACTTTTTTGTTGATTTTTAACAAGAGAAAAGGAGAAAGAGGGTAAGGGGAGAGAGAGAAATATTGATTTGCTGTTCCTCTTATTTATGCAATTATTGGTTGATTCTTGTATGTGCCCTGACAGGGGATAGAAACCACAACCTTGGTTTATGGGACACAATACTCTAACCAATGAGTTATCTAGCCAGGGTAAAAATAAATAGTTTTAAGAAAATTTTAGTTTAAAGAAATAGTAATATCATTAGACTTAAGTATATATCTAAATAATTATTGTCATATTTAAAAAAATTATATATGTAAGATAGAATTTCAGGTAATCTCAAAATTAGAAGTGGTAGGGGAGAAGAGTGATAATATGCTAGGTTCTTCTTTTACTCAAGGATAAGATATAAATATAGTTAACTCCAGATTGTACTTAAAATAGATGTTTAAACGTAAGATGAAGTGAAACAAAGAAAACTTGTTCTAACCTTCAAAAAAATAAATAAGGAAAAGGTAAACTAAGGAACATAACTAGAAGACATGAACTAAGATAATGAAAATACAATCAGGCAAATTGATATAAGGATAAGGATGAATTGGAGATAATTTCAGCGGTTCAAACCCAGCAAACAACCTGCATAATAATCTACTTAGAAGGCATAAGATTTAAAGTAGAAAAATTAGAATGTTTGAAAACACTGGGAGGAAAATACCTGGGGGTAAGAAGTAAAGAGTAGAGTGGGGGCCCAGTCACAATGAGGGCAGTTTATTGGAGGGCTTTGATGGAATCCGCTATATGGTGGAGGGGATCACACAGCTATAATAAGAGCCAGGCTTCTGTTTTCCCCGAAGTGGCCAGGCACCTTTCACAGCAGTGGAGGTGAGCTGAATGGTTTTTTTTTTATTATTATTAATTTTAATGGGGTGACACCAATAAATCAGGGTACATATGTACAATGAAAACATCTCCAGGTTATCTTATCATTCAGTTGTGTTGCATACCCATCACCCAAAGTCAAATTGTCCTCTGTCACCTTCTGTCTGGTTTTCCCTGTGTCCCTCCCCTCCTCCCTATCCCACTCTTCCCTCCCTCCCCCCACCCCATAACCACCACTCTCTTGTCCATGTCTCATAGTCTCACTTTTATGTCCCACCTATGTATGAAATCATGCTGTTCTCAGTTTTTTTCTGATTTACTTATTTCACTCCGTATAATGTTATCAAGGTCCATCCATTTTGTTGTAAATGATCCGATGTCATCATTTCTTATGGCTGAGTAGTATGGGCTGAATGTTTTTATGGAGAGCAATGAATATAAGGTGGCCCTTAGGGTATTGAGTTGATACTGCATGTTCTGGTGGCTGGCACCCTCAAAAGAGAGAAAGACTGGGTGGCTGGTCAGGCTATGAGCCTCTCTTAGTAAGGATGTCTCTCTAGAAATTTGCTTTGAAAAATGTTCTTGAAATTTGCCGGGTTGTAGCAGCATCCTCTCACTGTGGGACTGCAAGGGAATGTCAGAGTCGAGAATGAAGATTCCACTTGTAAATATCAGTCTTTGGTGAAGTAAATGTTCAAAGGGAGACAGTAAAATTCAAAAGAGTTGAAGGAAACTTCTTGCTAGAAATAGGGGGTGAGGTCCAACATGTGCCTCATATACTCAAACACACTTTTACCTGTGACAGACTTTGAAAATATGCCTACCATGTCCTCTGAGAGATCAGAGAGCACTAGAAACAAACAGAGCGATAGACATGAAAGTGAAAGAAAGCGGCTGGGAAAGAGTAATTTCCTCCTAGGGTGCCTTCTAATTATGTCTCAGTTAGTCACAGATCCTGGATACAGGCTGCAGGGTGGGAATCTGGGCTGTAACATTTACTGGTTTTTGATACTTATATGCAAAATTAGCATTATGATACTATATAATTCATAGGGTCGTTGTGAGAATTAGATCAATCAAAGTAATTTGCCTAGTCTTACATTTGGCTCAGTTAATATCCAAAAGGGGCTTTTATGATAATTAGTCTTTTCTGCTATTTGATTATTTGCCAGAAGTAGAAAGAACAAAGATATAAACATATCTCATATAAAATATGAGACATGGCAAAATAGTGAAATTTTAATAACTATAAAAATTAAATATTTTCATAAATAAATAATGGTATATAAGAACACGCTTATAGGAGGTCCTTGGGTTTCAACAGTCTTGATATACAACATTTCAACTTTATGATGCTCACTCCCATAAAAACTTTAAAACAAATGAAGGAATTTTTTTACAATCATTTTTTCTGTTACTCTTGTACAGTGTACAGTATACAGTACAAAATATTTATGTCCTTTTCTTTTTTCTGTGGCTTAGTTGTGTTTTTATGCTCTAGATTATGATTTCACAACTGTGTTAAAATAGGTAAGTGATTTAGGCTAGGGTGTTTTTTGACTTACACCAAAATTTGGGTTACATTATTATTGTAGGAATGGAACTGTGTTGCAACCCTAGAACCCCCTGTATTTGTAATTTTACTTCTTATCAGATGTCAAAATATATAATTTAGTTTTTGTATATGCTCTAATATGATCTGAAAAAAGTATAAAGCTTTTAAAGCAAATCCAAATCTCAATTTTACATTCTTAAAAAAAGTCAAACTTAAAAACTCCTGTTTAGAAAGCGATGCCTAAATATTTTGTTTATAAAGGTGCTACAAAGTTAGATTTATTTATCTTACTAGAGGTAAATATAATAGGGATATTTTGCTATCAGAAATAATTCTTTTACCAGATGCATTTTCTCTAATGACATAATATCAAATGTTTCTCTCTCTCTCTTTCTCTCCTTCCCTCTGACTCTACCTCTGTCCCTCCTTCTCTCTCTCTCTCTCTCTCTCTCTCTTCTTTTACTCCTCTTCCTCTTGCCCTTCTCTTTATATATACAGAAAACTTTTACATAATATTTCACGCTATTTTCTATTGAAGAAAGGGGTCAGCAAATGTCATCAGATAATCATAAGTCAATAGAAAAATCTTTATTCTTGTGTTTTTAAACTTTACTTGAAGTTTAACAAACAGAGAAATGGGGAAAATCCTAACTGAACAGCTCACTGAATTACCACAAAGCACACTTATACATGGAACTGTGTGTTGTTGTTTTTTTTAACTGAATTTACTGGGTGACACTAGCTAACTTAATTATACAGTGTCAGGTGCCTGTTTCTACAACACATCTCTGCTCACTGTATTGTGTGTTCACCCCTTCAAGTCCAGTCTTCATCCATTGCCGTGGAACAATGTAGCACTCTGAGCAGCCTCTTGTGTCTCCCTCAGTATAACATTTCATGCCTTCAGAAGAAAATAGCTATCATTAATTTTTAAAATAATTATCATTAATTCTTATCTGCTTATGATTTGAAATAAATTGAATCATAAAACTGGAATTGTTTTGTGTCTGGCTTCTTTCCTGCATGATTTTGAGATTACTTAAATTGTTTCATATAGCTATTGTTTGCTCTTCAACTGCTTACTAGTAGGCAATACATTGAAGTGCTGATTAGCATTGGAGTTGTTCCCCACATTTGGCTGTTGAGAATAATTCAAGTCTGAACTTTCTTGTACATGTGTCTTGATGCACACATGCATACATTTCTGTTGAAACATACTGAGAAGTAGAATTGCTGAATCACAACATGAGTTTATGTTCAACTTTAGGATAGAAGGACTGCCCCTCAGTCATCCAAAGTGGCTGAACCCAGGTGCACTAAAACGAGCCCAATAGGAGAGTCTCCTTTTACAGTCAGACAGCTCTAGATATAGTAAACGGCTTTTACCTTTTATCATTTCGGAGGGTGTGTACTGAAAGTCTTGTAGAATTTATTGATTGCCTTTCATTCAATTATTATTGAGTTAATAATTTTTGGTGCACTTCTTTGTTCAAGTTTCTTACATTTATTTATATTGGGTTGTCTGACTTTTAAAAAATGTTTCAGCATTGTTTTAATTATTCTCATCATGAGCCATTTTTCAGTGTATGTTTTGTAAATATCTTGTCACTTGCCTTTTCTTTTGATGAAGAAGAGCTCCTATTAGAGGTAGACCAATTTATCAATATTTTTTTTATGTATTGTGTTCCTTATGTCTTAAATCTTTTTTTCTATGCTCATAACTTATTTCCCTGTACTTACTTAATAGTATGTACACAAACATACCTTTCTTTTGTAATTTTTAAAATCAAGATTTTTGTATGAGGTCCACTCTAGAAAAAAGAGCTATTTGTAGAGTATTCCCATTTTTTATTTTTTGAAGAGATGTCTAAGACTGATATGATTTATTTCTTAAATATGTGGTTAAATTCACTAACAAAATAATCTGGGCCTTGAATTTGATTGAGGGAAGGTATTTAATTATATACTCTATAAATTATAAGTTTTTCAAATTGTATTAATTTAATATTGAAAAGATCTGGAGTGGAGCCCCCATTCATACCTCAAATTGATTATTTGTATTCTACTTACATTTCTCTTAATTGATCTTACCAAAAATATATCAAGTTTATGAGTCTTTTTCAAGAACCAGTATTTTTTTTCATTGTTGGTCTCCCTAATCTATTTTCTGCTGTTATTTTTATTATCTTTTTATCTTATGTAAATGTAATGTGTTAATAATTTGCTTTCACAAAAGGATGTTTAGCTTCTTTTTAGCTAATTCAACATATGCATTTAAGACTATAAAATATTCTTTAATTGTGACTTTGCTGCATCCTACAAGTTTTTATTATATTTTACTTATCATTCAATTCAAAGCATATAATCAGTTTTCATTGTGATTTATTCCTGGAACAATGAACCATTTTGACCTCTATTTCTTAATTTTAAACTATTATTTTTTCCTAATTATTCATTTATTATTATCTATCCTTAGCTTATTTGCTGGTGTTGTACATAAAAACATAGTTAATGTGATTTTAATATATTAAATTTGTTAACATTTAGTTGAACACATGATGCCAAATTTTTAATTATTTAATTTACCTATTTCTTTTTTTTTTTTTTTTTTTTTCTTTTTATTTTATTCATTTTAGAGAGGAGACAGAGAGAGAGAGAGAGAGAGAGAGAGAGAGAGAAAGGAGGGAGGAGCTGGAAGCATCAACTCCCATATGTGCCTTGACCAGACCAGTGCAGGGTTTTGAACTGGCGACCTCAGTGTTCCCAGGTCGACGCTTTATCCACTGCACCACCACAGGTCAGGCTACCTATTTCTTTTTGCACTGACTAGAAATTCCAGTACATTAGTTGACTTTACTTCTTTTGCTAGGATCAATTGGATATATTTGTATCTCTTTCTTAGCTTTATATTTTGTTTCATTAACCTATTTGTTATTTTGCCAGTATCATAGTCTTAATTAATACAGATTCATAGTAAATCTTGAATTTAGATAATGTGAATTTCCTGTATTTGTTTTCTTCTTCAGTATTATGTTAAATATTCTGTGTCTTTTGCCATTTTATATAAAATTTAGGATCAGTTTATTGATATCTACAAAATAACTTGCAGGGATGTGAATTAGGATGCATTGAATCAATAGATTCAGGTGCATGGGTCAGCATCTTGAGAACATTGTTTTCCTATCAGTGAACATGGAATGTCTTTCATTTGTTGAGATCTTCTTTGATTTTTCTATCAGTGTTTTAGAATTTTCCTTATATAGACCTTATATATATATTTTATCACATTTATATATAAATATTTTGGGGGATAATGCAAATGATACTGTGTTTTCAGTTTCAAATTCCATTGATAATATTTAAAAAAGAAGTTGACTTTTCTATATTAACTTTACTTACTACATTTGGTATACTAGTATACTGCATTGGTTAAACCAGGCTTGCATACCAAAAATAAACTTCATAGGGTAATCCTATATAATTCTTTGTAAACATTCTTGTATTCTCTTTGCTAATATTTTGTTGAATACTTTTAAATTTATGTTTACTAGACATTGGGCTAAAGTTTTTCTTTATTTTAATGGCTTTATCTGGTATTGGAGTATTGTTGGTATCATAATGAGTTGAGTATTCTCTTTACTTTTGTGTTTTTGAATAGATTATAAAAATTAACGTCATTCATGCTTTAAATCTCCTCATTCCAGTTTGGTGCTTTCTGTTTTGGAAGTTTATTAATATTTTACTTAATTTTTAATAGATATAAGTTTATTCAGATTATTTTTCAAACATGAGGTTTGATAGTTTGTATCTTTCATAAAATTAATTTATTATTATGTTACCAAATTTGTGGGTGAATGCTGAACTATTGATTTTAAAACGTTTTTTCCTTTCTAAGCTTTAAAGCAATGCTACAACTTTTTAAAGCAATATATTTTGTGTGTCTCACAAATATTGATAAATTTTATTATTTTTATTTATTCTGAGCTTAAAAATTTATTTATTTTATCCTGGACTTCTTCCTTGACTCATGGTTATTCAGAAGTTTGCTGTGTAATCTCCAAATGTTTTGGGGTTTTTCATTTTTTTTATTATTGATTTCCACTTTAATTACATGGCAATCTAAACTGTAATGTCAACATATGAAACTTCCAGACCTGTATGTTGGTCAAGTAGGTTTGTGAATATGATATATATGTTTGCTCGCTTGTAGTTTGTATTGGGTGTCTGGGACGGGCTGTGAGCAGGCAGGGTCGTTATAGCCCAGGGCTCGGTTTTAAGACTAAGCCTTTCCCCACCCTTTTTGATGTGGGGTGGTGCACTTTCATGAGGAATCCCATTGTGCCTCGGATGAGTGACTTTGAATCAGAGACTTTCTTGTTTGTAGATTAAATTAAGGGTTTGGATTTCTATAGTATAAAGTGGGGCAGACTGGGAGCTTGCTCTCTCGGTTCCTGCTATCACCATTGCAGTGGCCTCCCTGATCTCTTGCCCTCCATGGGAAAAGCAGGTTTTCTGCTTTTCCCTTGTCCTGTCTTGGTGAGACACCAATAAACAGAATGGCCTGCCATCCTCCGACTCTGTCGTTTCTTTACTGTCTGTCAGAATCCAAAGGGAACCTGCATATGAAGGGCCATGATGGCGGCTCCTGGCCATACACTGTAAAAATTTTTTATGAGTTTATTTGTACTGAGCTGTTGACAATTGTGGGAAGCAAAGTCTCAATGAATTGAGAAAGTACTCTGGAAAACTGAAGCTTTACCACTTAGTGTGGGTGTTTAAAAGGGGAAGACATAACTGTCATGAGGAATCCTCCCATTATGCCTCAGATAAGTGACTTTGTATCAGAGACTTCCTTGTTTGTAGATTGGATTAAAGGTTTGGATTTCAGTACTATAAAGAGGGGCAGAGGATCCCATGCAGGAAGAGAGCAGAGAAAGACCACGTGGAGAAGAGGAGAAGCGGCTAAGATGGCGGAGTGCTGAAGGAGAAGCCTGTTTGTGCAGAGTTTGTGCAGAGAGAAGGAGATGGGGAAGAGAGGTGAATAAGGCTGGTGAAACTCAGATAAGTCAGTGGCTTTGGGAGCCCTAAATAGAAAGGGAAGTGTTTTCCCTTGTTTGTATTTTGTGCCTGCCAGGTGCAAGCTAAGATTAAAGCTAATGGCCCACCAATTCTAGGCTTTGTTGTTTCATTACCATCTGTTTGAATCAAATGTGAATCTGCACAGGCCAGGCGGCTGTGATGGTGGCCATGGCTACTGGCCTTACAGAACCCCTTTTATGTTAATCTACTGAAATATTACATCAAACCACTTTTTAAGTTGTTCTTATTTATGTTAACTTACAAAGTTATGACATCACGCCACTTCTTATCTATGTATAGCTTCACACACACACTAACTGGGCCCTGCTTGAAAGTCAGAGTCTGTTTATCACATCTTTACACACTATATTAATTCCTATCCAGATGGCATAACTTTATTTAATTTTCTTAATTAATTTTAATATTATATTTTAATACTTTTATATATCTTCCATATTCTTGTTTTTTATATTTTTATATATTTAATTACTATAACATTATATTATTACACCATTAGGTCTATTAGTACCTGTTCTATGTGACCTTGCGAAGAATATATATTCTGCGATTGTTGGGTGATATACTCTATAAATGACAATTGGTCCAACTGACTGGTGGTTCTTCAGTTCATCTATATCCTTACTGATTTTCGGTTTACCATGTCTGTCCATTACTGAATGAGGGAGGTGGAGTCTCCGAATATAATAGTAACTTTGCCTATTTCTTTTTCAGTTCTCTCAATTTCCGTTTCATTTATTTTGACATTCTGTTTTTAGGCACATATACATGAAGACTATTGTAAAGCGAGTAGCCAGGGTCAGGATCACAGCCTCCTGGCCAGTGCAGGTTTTCATTAGATTCAGACAGTCGGTAATGAAACCCTGGAGTCAAGAACTAGTGAGCCATCAGCTTTAATTCTAGCTTGCACCTGGCGGGCAAGCAAAAATACACACTGGGCTCCCAAACCCACATATTCAGTGCTCACAAAGCTATTGACTTACCTGAGTTTCCTAGCATCAAAGGTTTCTAGCTCACCAGTTTTATTCACCTCTGTTTCCCATCTCCTTCTCCAGCACAAACTGCACAAACTGGCTTCTCCCTCAGCATTCTGCCATCTTGGCTGGTTATTCTGGCCTCCACGTGGCCTTAATCTGCTCTCCTCTCTAATACCTCAGGAACCAAGAGAGAGCAAGCTCCCGGCCTGCCCCACTTTATAGTGTAGAAATCCAAACCTTTAATCCAATCTACAAACAAGGAAGTCTCTGATACAAAGTCACTTATCTGAGATATAATGGGAGGATTCCTCATGAGAGTACACCACCCCACATCATCCAATCAGTCAAGGGAGTGGGGAAAAGCTCACTCTTAAAACTTGCTCGTGGGCAGCATCATTCTTAACAAAGTGAGCTTAATATATTTAATCTGCCCAACAACCTCTTATGTCTTCTTGAAGAATTCACCTTTTTATCATTATTTATTACCCCTCATTATCCCTTACAATTTTCCTTATCTGAAGTTGGCTTTGTCTTTAATTAATATTACTACTACACTTTTCTTTTTTTATTGTTGCCATGATATCTCTTTCTCTAATACATTATGTCTAAATGTTTTTTTGTGTTTAAAATGGGTTTCTTGTACACGAGATAAGAGTCTTCTTTTCACATGCACTTTTATAATCTCTGTTTTTGTTAAAGAATAAAATTCAACTGAGTAAATTTGAAGTTCTAACTGGCTTTTATTAAGAGATTCATGAATTGGGCAGTATCCCATTGGGCAACTCGATGGTTTCTCCAAGGAGTTTGATCAAGGTGAAAGTTATTGTAGGAAGAAGGGTGGAGCAATGGAGCTATTATCAAAAGAAAAGAAAGGTTTACTTTTAGGTCAGGGTGCCTTTTCTTCGGGGGAAAGAGGATGTCAAGGATTTTATCATGGAGAGAGGGCCTATTTGACAGATTACCTTATTTCTATGAACCAGAAAATTCCAGACCTGTGAAGTTCAAAACTGTGATCAGGCTTTAGCGCAAGTGATGTCATTGTAGGCCTATGGGTTTTCTTTAAATTTTAACTTGCATATTAACAAACATTCATTTAAAGTGATTATTAATATGATTGGGCTCAATATCTTCATGTTATAACTATTTCCAGGCATTGAATTTATTCATTTAAAATTATGCTTCTCTTTCCCAATTTTTTTATGCTAGTAATTGAACATTTTATGTGATTGCATATTATTTTCTTTTGGCATATTAATTATACTTCGGTTAAGAAAAAAAAAACATTTTTAGTAGTTGCCCTACTGTTTGCAAAATAAATGTACAAATAACTACACCCATTTTTAATGATACTTTACCACTTCATAGGTAATATAGGTAACTTAAAATAGAGTATTCCCTTTTTATCCCTCCTATACCTCATAATATGACTGTCATTCATTTCACTATAGGTTAATTAAGTAAATAAAAGGTCTTATTTCACCTAATCTGTTTCTTTCTTCTTTTTTTACAGAGAGAGAGTCAGAGAGAGGGATAGATAGGGACAGATAGACAGGAACAGAGAGAGATGAGAAGCATCAATCATCAATTTTTTGTTGCTACACCTCAGTTCAGGGGTCCCCAAACTTTTTACACCAGGGGCCAGTTCACTGTCCCTCAGACCGTTGGAGGGCCAGGCTATAAAAAATACTATGAACAAATCCCTATGCACACTGCACATATCTTATTTTAAAGTAAAAAAAAACAAAACAGGAACAAATACAATATTTAAAATAAAGAACAAGTAAATTTAAATCAACAAACTGAACAGTATTTCAATGGGAACTATGGGTGTGGATGCATCCTGTGCTTCTCCTACTGACCAACAATGAAAGAGGTGCCCCTTCCAGAAGTGCGGCGAGGCAGGATAAATGGCCTCAGGGGGCCGCATCTAGGCGGGCTGTAGTGTGGCAACCACTGCCTTAGTTGTTCTTTGATTGCTTTCTCATATGTGCCTTGACCTTGACCGCGGGTCTTAGGCAGACTGAGTAACCCCTTGCTCAAGCCAGCGATCTTGGGTCCAAGCTGGTGATCTTTTTTTGCTCAAGCCTAATGAGCCCGCGCTCAAGCTGATGACCTTGGGGTCTCAAACCTGGGTCCTCTGCATCCCAGTTTGACGCTTCATCCACTGCGCCACTGCCTGGTTAGACCCTAATCTGTTTCTTTTCTGTTGTTTATAGATTACTTATGTAGGTGTGAGTTTCTGACAGTTATCGTTTGACTTCTCTCTGAGAAAACTTCTCTAAATACTTCTTGCAAGGGAGGTCTATTAATGATAAATTTCCTGAGTTTTATTAAGTTGATGATGGCTTAGGTAGTATATAACTAGTGTTGGTCAAATAAGTTTGTAAATATAATATATATGTTTGCTTGCTTATAATTTGCTTTGGGTGTGGGAGACAGGCTGTAAGCAGGCAGAATCCTTATAGCCTAAAGCTTAGTTTTAAAACTAAGCTTTTCCCCACACCCTTGACTGTTGCATGGTAGGGGGTGGTGCACTCTGATGAGTAATCTCGTTATGGTTCAGATAAGTGACTTTGTATCAGAAACTTCCTTGTTTGTATATTGTATTAAAGGTTTCGATTTCTACACTATAACATGGGGCAGACCAGGAGTTTGCTCTCTCTCAGTTCCTGAGATTTGTATTAGAGGGGAGAGCAGAGAAAGGCCACATGGATGAGAGGAGAAGCAGCCAATATGGTGGAGTGCTGAAGGAGAAGCCAGTTTGTGTAGAGTTTGTGCAGAGAGAAGGAGATGGGGAACAGAGGTGAATAAGACTGGTGAGGTACAAACCTTTGATCCTAGAGAAATCTCAGATAAGTCAGTGGCTTTGGGAGCCCTGAATGGAAAGGGAAGTTGTAAGGCCAGTAGTCGCTACGACCATCACAGCTGCCTGGCCAGTGCAGGTTCGTATTAGATTCGGACAGATGGTAATGAAACAACAGAGCCAAAAACTGGTGAGCCATCAGCTTTAATTCTAGCTTGCACCTGACAGGCAAGCAAAAACACACACTGGGCTCTAAAACCCACTCAGTGCTCACAAAGCTACTGACTTATCCGAGTTTCCTAGAATCAAAGGTTTCTAGCTCATCAGACTTATTCACCTCTGTTCCCCATCTCTGAGGCATAATGGGAGGATTTCTCATGAGAGTGCATCACCCCACATCATCCAATCAGTCAAGGGTGTGGGGAAAAGTTTACTCTTAAAACTAAGCCTTGGGCTATAAGGACTCTGCCTGCTTACAGCCTGTTCCCCACACCCAATAATATAATTACGCCCATCCCAAGCATAAGGGCAACTAATATCACCTGGGTGATGGGCTTCCATGTGGGCAGCGCCATCTTTAAAAAAGTGAGCATAATATATTTTATCTGCCCAACAGAAGTGTTTTTCCACTGTGTGTATTTCTTGCCTTCCTGGGTACAAGCTAGAATTAAAGCTAATGGACCACCAGTTCTTGACTCTATTGTTTCATTACCGTCTGTCCGAATCAAATGCGAACCTGAATGGGCCAGGCGGCTGTGATGGTGGCTGTGGCTATTGGCTTTACAACTAGAAAAATAGAAACTACTTTATTTGAAACAAAGTGAATGTAAAGCAAATCACTTTAATAGAGGTGATAGAAGATCTGGAAACCAGTGACATTTTGTGATTTCATCAGAGCAGAACGAAGAGGGAGCTTCCAGGAACCTTGGGATGGAGGGACAAGAGGAATTGATCCAGCTGAGCCTCAAACTTGAAGCTACAGCATCCTGTGGCTGAATTCAGGAACAGATGCTACCACTGACAGAAACAACATTTGGGATAGAGAACAAGGGGAAGGGTTATACTTGTTTCTACCTCTCTACTCTCCAGCTGTCCCAAGGACCAAGTACCATGGAAGATTGATAATAGATGAGGCAAACACATCCTTTAAGCAATCAGGCACCTGCTTTATACAGCAGCATAGTCAAAGAATGAGAAATCTGTCTGAGTGCTAGAGACTCAGTTGAATTTAAATGTTATATTTGTTAATCCCTCCTATACTCTCACACATTCCAGACAAATTCATTGATCACCATAGTATGCCAAATACTACAATGGTAGATACTGCAGAATAAACATTAAGCAAATGATTTTAAGAGTGATGGGTGGTTATAAAAGGGAAGGTGCTGCCTTGTGTGGCTTTCTATCTGGAAGCATAAGTCTAGAATTTTGTCAGGGTAATTAGCATATGTCTTGTCTTACCATTCTTTTGAGAAAGTGAACTTTATCTTTACATCTGTAGGTTAGAAAGGAGAAAGCTAGGAAAACGAAAGGTGAAAGAAATTTGTAGGCAAGGGAATACCATGTTTGAGTGTAAGAGTGTAAGAGAGTATAATGCCCTGGGGCATTAAAGTGGTACAATCATGGCTAAAGTCCCTTGAGAGGTTGGGAGAGAGAGGTTTTCAGTGGAATGGTATGCAGAAATAAGACTGTTCAGCTCTAAAAACCTTGTCAACGTTTTGGCTGTTTTTCTTAGGAGAGTAAAGCATAGAAAAAATTAAAGCTATGACTAGGTATATAGTTCTTTAGGGATTTCTTTTACTGTAGGTGCAAGACAGTAAAAGAAATCCCTAAACTAAGCACAAGACCTTTGAGACTAATGTGGAAACCATGGTAGTGGTCCAGGAAAGACAGGGATTATGGGAGCTTGGACTTCAGAAACCTAAGTGAAGCAAACTATCATAAATAAATCCAAGAAATACCTCCCCGGAAAAATAAACAAGATTGACTGATGTTTCATTCATTTATCATATTTGACAATACTTGTTGAATATTACTAAGTGAGCAAGATAAATTGGAATTTATAGAGTGGTATAGATATGCTACTATATCATTAAAATTATATAATTTTAATGATATAATTTATATATAATATGTTTATATCATATGTGAAATATATAATTAATATATGTTGTTATAGTTTGTGTTACTAGAAATCTTGAAAATAAATATTTTTAGGATGTGCTTTAATAGAGAATAATAGGAAGAGGGGGAGTAAGATTGCTGTGTTGTATTAATTAGAATTCAAAGTAGGTGGCATAGCCAATGCACGATTTCTGGGGTAATTGCCTTAAATCTGTCACTGAAAGCATAAAAGTGGTAATTGCCTAGGGGGAGAGGAAAGAGTCCCTTGTCAGTAGAGAAGAAGCACTAAAAAGATGAAAATAATAGCAGCCACAGGCTCGTCTCTTCCACAGTTCCCTCCTTTCACTAGGAAATCAACACGGCTGAAGATTTCAGAGAAATAATTTTATTTTCCCATCAGGGGGATTGAGATTTTCATTTGCCTTAATCATTTGTCCAATAACAGAATGCTATACTATGTCCAGACGGTAGAGAAAAACGTGTACAAATAAATCGGAGTGGACCTGAAAATAGACCCAGTTTAGATACAACAAACCCCTTATTATAGGTTTTAAGCAGTCCTAGCTTGCTGAGGTGACTTCCCGGCTGCCCCGCAACCCACCCCAAACCTCCAGTGTAGCACAGGCTTTCTTTCAGTACTCTAATTCCAACAGTCATGGAAAGAAAAATTTGTTGAAATACTCAAAAATCAATATGTATTTACTTTTAGACCAAAAATCGTTATCCATCATTTTCTTTTACTTTGGTGGCACTGAAAATGTTGTTAGTCTTATGATATTAAAAAAAAAAAAGAAATTACTTAAAATATTATGGCTATAAAGCCTTGAGAAGCACTGTTTGCTGAACATTAAATACCACCATGTGTAAACAGTTGTGAAGGCAAATTATTTTTTTTTAAATAATATCTTTCAGATATTACACAAGAGGAATAAAATATACTCTGGAAAGTACAGCATATGCTATTTTTTCTCAGCCGGTGTCATGGGGGATGTTAGAAGAAGGCTGAACTTTGAAGGCAGAGAACCTTATTCGATGACCCAGCTGCCATTATTTGTGTGAACTATAGCAAGTTGCTTAACAGTTCTGGGAGTCAGTTTTCTCACCTGTATAACCCTGAGTGTAACTTGATTGTGGTTATTACTGCAAAATAGAAAAGAGCTAAGTGAGTTTTAGTCATGATGCTTTGTAATGCAAAATAATGTGGCAACTATAGTACGGCTGAACAATGTTTTATAATTTTTTTTAAAAATTATTCATTTTGGTACACAAAGATACATTTATTGAAAAAGTAACACAGTTATGAAGTTATTGATTAATGATGCTGATTTAGTATAGGTTTGTGGAAGGGAGGCAAAATATGCTTAATGTATAGAGACTTGAGTTTGAACAACGTGCCCCCGCCTTTACCCAGTGAGGTCATCTAGTGTAGGTGACATAAGAAAACAACCAATTCATATAGAAGCAATTAATGTCAAAAATATCTTATATATTAAATATGCAACCAGTAAAAAATTCTTTCAAGCAGAAACAACAAAGACATATCTTTAACACCTAAAAATAAACATTATAAAAATTACATGTAATAAAAGAAAACATGAGAATCAGCTATTTAAGGCTAGATTTTTTTATGTTATAGGAAAGAAGATGCTAGCTATAGACATATTTTCTATAAAAAATATATTCAGTATAACAATGTGTTTAACCTTCCAAAAATAAACTTAGTGATGTATCCAAATGTGGCAATAAAATATAAAACCTATAATTTTGAAAACTATCAATGGAGACTTTTCATTCATAAATATTAAAAACAAAACATAAATTTTTAAAATTATTTTTATTCAGTGGGAGGAGAGGAGGCAGAGACAGACTTCCACATGCACCCTGATCTACCTGGCAAGCCCACTAGGAGGTGATGTTCTGCCCATCTGGGCCTTTGCTCCATTGCTCAGCAACTGAGCTCTTCTTAGCTCCTGAGGTGGAGGCAATGGTGCCATCTTTAGTGCCCAGGGCCAACTCACTCTAATCAAGCCATAGCTGAATGAGGAAGAGAGAGAGAGAGAGAGAGAGAGAGAGAGAGAGAGAGAGAGAGAGAGAGAAGTGGGAAGGGGAGGGTGGAAAAGCAGATGGGTACTTCTTCTGTGTTCCCTGATCAGGAATCAAACCTGGGACATCTACATGCTGGGCTAAATCTCTGCCACTGAGCCAATCGACCAGGGCCAAAATAAAACATAATTTGAATTAAACAAAAATAAACATTTTCTTCAATATCAAACAAAGTACATAAAAAGTGAATAGTCTGGGATTTCTCATTCTCAGTTCTGTTAAATGAAATGTAATTTCATACATAGTATAAATACACTGCAGAAATAAATACCCATTTTGAATAGCTTCCTACAAGCCATTCCCAAATTCAATTTGTAAATTACCATGGGAAGAAATGACACATTTACATTATATATGTCATATATTATGGCAGATGGATGAAAAATTTTTATGAATATAAAAGATTTGACACTACAGACATAATTTTATGCCTTGGATAAAAATTTAATAATTGACAACTATGTTCATGTACACAATATTTTTCTGCTTTTCCTCCACTCTGCATTGCCCTGAGTGGATTTGAATGTGTTCTTAGTTATTCTTTATAGGGTCAAATTAGTCTAGTTCTGTTGAATAAAGGTCTGTTCAATCTTTATAAATCTTAAAGTAGATATTTAAGAGTTTTAGATCAAAAAGTAACTTCTCTTTAAAACAGCCCTTTACTTACTAGCCTGTATAAATTAAGACAATATGCCAATTCTAAGCCTCCTTTTATTTTTATTTAAAATGATTGCATAGTAATTATCTCTCAGAGGATTAACTAAAATAGCACATGTGAATTGTCCAGCAATATATAAGCTAGATTTTCTTTATACTTTTTATGTTTAAAGTGAGTTATAGACTCTGTCTGAGGCTCTGACAATTTATGAGAAATGACTCTTCAGGAAGTTCATGTGCTATGCACAGAAAGAATGGGTAAAGCCACTTTTATTATGTCAATGGCTGTGCAGTTTCACCTGCAGTCACTTGCTCTCAGGTGTCCTAGTCCTCTCTCAGGTGTCCTGGTCTCAGAACTCCACTCTGCAGCTTCAGAAGGCTTTGCAGCTTCAGAAGACTTTGCATTTTCCAGGCTTTAGCCTGGAAATATTCATAGACTCAATTTTTACTCATCCCCAGATTTTTTTTCAAACTCTGGTATTACATATCTAACATCCTATGTGATGTCTGAAGATTTAAATCTCAGAGAGTTACATTTTCAGAAGCCTTGATATTTCTTCCCCAATCAGAACTTACCCATTTCAGTAAATGACACTACTACCTACCAAGTGTCTTGATGCAGAAACTGTCCCTTCCTTATTTCTTCTGTTGCTGTTAGCACCTACATCAAAACTATCAGACAAGTCAGACCATCTTCTCTCAAATTTATATCTGAGATATTTTCATTTATGATCAACTTTTGCTGTTACAACTTGGATACAAACCAGTGTCCTCTCTTGCTTTTCATATTCCAGAAGTTTCCTGTTTTTCTTCTTCTATTGTTCTTCTCAACTCTAAATCACTTTATTCACATTTTATAGTTATTACTTTATTTGCTTGTCAAATATGTGTCAGCCACATTGACTGTAAGGGAGAGGAGGGCAGGAGCCTTGGGTTATTTTGCTGATTATCGAATATTCAGTACATACTTCACTCAAGAGTTCACAGTAGGCTTGCAATATATGTTTGTGAATATATATCCAAATTAGAATGGGAAATAATTTGAGTAAATGCTTAAAACTATTCTCTATATAATAACTTCATGTTAAAGTCCCAGGAATCACTAAGGAACATTTAATTGTGATGTAATAGATTGGACCAAGTGCATAAGAGTCAAAGGTGAAAATAACTATCATGATGGTTTTCCAGAAAAACATAATCCCTCATCAAAAATAATGAGACATTGCCTACTGAGATATTTTGAAATTTAGAGTTCAGTCATCTATCAGATATTGTGACCAGTTAATGGACCCAGTGCATGGGAAGCAGGACCAAGGGAAGAAAAAATTAATCTACAGAGAGATAATGTCATACTACTGAGTTCTTTTATAGATGGTTAGATATAAAGCCTGAGAAATAATACCAAGGAATAACTGAGGCCACCTCTCTTTAGAACTTGATGTAGTCTTGGATATGAGATTCAGCTGGTTTTGACAAGAACACATTCTGCCAGTACTTCTGTTATGATCACCTCAACAACTGCCATACTCCTGACTGCATTTGTCCTTTGCTGGTTCGAACATTCAGGTTCTTCTAAGTAATGACATCAAATGCTTTTGAGTATTTAAACTTCCTAAAGATGTTAGTTTGAGACAACAGATACTGATCACACAATAAAATGCACCATATAGTTTTTCCCCTAAGTAGTTAATAAATAAAACATAGGATAAATGCGAGACCAAGTAGTTCCATGAATGTAGATATTTGCCAAAACCTCTGGGCAGGTTTGGCTATGGAAACTTTCTCACCTGAGTCTCTTCAGATTTTCCTGTACTTGCACATACATGACTCAGTAAAATGTTGTCAATCTCTCTCTGTGTCCAAAGCTACATTGATTGTACAAATAATTATATCACCACTTGCAACTAATTATAACTGTACTAATTGCATGGGCTTTTTCTATTATATCTTTCTGTATAATATCACAACCCAAGAAAGGTGATCACTTTTCAATGTGTGTTTTACAGAATTCTCACTATGACTGGAATGATTTCTCTTTCCTCTGCTTTGTATTGATAAAGAGTAGTTGAGAAGACAGTTCTGTCATTCTGAGAAAAGAGAATTGCCTTTTGTTTGTCAGATAGCAGAAAAACATCTGCTGTACTTTACAGAACTCAATGATCATATTCCCTTGTGTGTTACACTAGTATATCCTTGCAGTAATAACCTAAAGGTTAACTCTAGCTCTCATTATTGCTCTTGATTATATAAGTAACTGAATTAAATTTTATATTTTGGATCACAAAACTAAAGATTTTTGGCATTCTACAATAGCTAAAGGTTTATAAATATTTATTGAATTATGTTAACTAACAAACAGTTGTGGATATTAAAGCTTTATATATATATTTTTAATTTAATAGATTGACATGGTTCACCAAACTATACATCTTTCAAGTGTACAACTCCAAATAATACTTTGATAGTTATAGCAATATAATTATATATTTGCATATAATATATACATATTAAAATTAAAATTATATATTTAATACATGGTAATCCATATATTGAAATATAGTAATGGGGTGATTGAAATTGTGAAATAAATACATAGAAATTTATGATCCTAAGTTCACTGACCTTATTTCATTTCTTTAATTCTTGTCAGATAATGTACATAAACCTTAGAGTCACAATGGCAAACCAAATCCAGACATTGTTCTGGTGGATTTCAAGGACAAAGTATATAAACTTAATTTATGAAAGTACATTGAGTACATTTTCAACAAAATATACTATTGTTATTATATATCAAGAAAAAAGTCTCAATTCTCAATTTAATGAATATGTAAAATATGACTCTACCCAATCCTATCCACAAAAGAAATACAATTCTCACTGATTTTATGGACTATATATGTGTCTACTGAACGAAATTTTTGTCAGACTTTGCAAATATTTACTGCTTTGAGTTTGAGGATGAGAAATCAAAGGAAATGCAGGGCTCTATAGTATCAGGATTACATTTTATTCAGTACTATCATGCAACCAAGTATACAAATGAAAACAAGTATTTAGAACTAGACTGGAAGCCTTGGTATCACTGGTTCAGGCTATAAGATAGACATACCCTCAACTTTTGGAAGACCTTTCATTTTTAATACTAAACAGACTAATTATCATATCCATTTTGAAAGAAATCTTCATGGCCCTTCTTAAAGTAGTACTAGGTTTTCAAATGTGAAGCATTTGCAAAGGTTCTCACCTCCCCATATGTTTAATTAGCTTTCCTTGTGCATTGAGATTTACAAATATCTTTCAAGATTCAAAGCTAAAGTTAGAAACTTAATTTCAAATGATATCAAAAGCTGGTCTGTTAACATTTTGATTTTCAATGTAAAATGAAATGCTTGAGAAACTGTAGGCAAATTATCATGTTAAATTACAGGCATCTTTCAGTGTTTCAGTCTTTGAAAAACATTTTTATTGCAAGTTATTAAAATTAGAGCAGATAACTCTGAATTTTCATTTTTATATAAATGTGAAAAGAAGGAAATTAGATCCTAAAGTTAAATATGAAAGACAATAATGGTCTTGATTTTTTCTTTGATACGTGCTATTGTGTATTCTGTACCAAATGACATGCCTCCATTTATTACTTACAGCATTTTTAGCTTGATAGATATGAGAAAAATACATATAGATTAAAGTTGAAACTATATAGAGATGAATCCAAAAATTTATTTCTGATTATACTTAAAATCTAATCTGTGCTTGACTCTAGAAGAATCTTATTTCTGTAACTAGTAACATTTATTTGTTACCAGCAAAATATTCTTAACACATTCACAAGTACTTGTAATTTAAGAAAAAAAGTATTCCTTCATATAGTTAGATAATAACTTCTTTGAAGTTCTAGTCAACTGGCTTCTCTGTAATTTATTTTTGTTTAATCTAATAACTATGATAAATTTTAGAAACTATTTATCAACACTATATTTTTATTTGACAAATTATTATTATATTATATAATCCAGTCCTGAAATCATTTGAAGTAATTTCTAAATTTCTCTGGTTTTACATGGTCCAGAATGTTTCTGGTGACAGATGTGAATTTAATGACTCTTCTTAAGCTATGAATTGATTATGGAATTACCTACAAGCTTTGGAAATCTTGAACAATACAATAGTATCTTTTAAACCATAAGTATTTCTTTTAAAATTATTTTCCCCAGGTAATAAGGATTTCAATACTAGGAAAATACAATGGAATTAGTAGGGCATATGTCTACATGACTTGCTCATTTTCCCAGTGATTTATATATTAAATTATATATGCTTTGAAGTTTATGTTATGAAATTTTATGCATGTCATCCCCGTATCAATAACCTCAGATATAAGCAAGATGCAGGAAAGCAAAGACAAGAGTCACCACCCGGTTTTGACTCTGCTTGGGTATCTATAGGCTTCCAACACTAGGGGGCCATAAGGTGGTGTTATGCATTACTACAGACATTTGAAGTAATTCAAATGAAGAGATTTCACCAGCAGATGGCCAAAAGTTGTTTTGATGAGGTTTGTTTTAATTATTATTTGATACTATTTGATGATGAAAGCTTTTCAAAGTTTGAGAAAATTAAGAGAAGTATTTTAAATGGTTTTATCACTTAAAAGTATAAAGTTTTATTTGTATAAAAATGACAATTTCTTTGCAGCTTTGAAAAAAATTTTCTTTGACCAAGAATTAACATAAAGTAAATGATTCTTTTAAATAAATCATGTTTTATTTAATTATAAATTTCAATTATATGACATTCTAAGAAACAAGCTATCAAGGAAGTATCTGCACTCCCATAATTATTGCAGCATTAGTCACAATGCCCAAGATATAAAAACAACCTAAGTGTCAGTCATTGGATGAAGGGATAAAGAAAATGTGGTATACATATATACTATACAATATTGCTCAGCCATGAGTCAAAAGGAAATTTTGTTATATCCCCTTCACTCTTAAAAGATATTTTCTGTGGGCATAAGATTCTGGGTTAACCATTTTTTTCTATCAGACTTTGAAATATATTTTGCACTTACTTCTGGTGTCCATGGTTTCTCATGAGAAATCTCCTTTTATTTGAAATTTTTTTCCCCTATTGGGAAGGTAGTTTTTCTATCTTGCTGCTTCCTCAATCTTTTCTTGGTCTCTAGTTTTCAAAAGTTTGACTGTGATTTGTTGTGGTGTGAATTTGTTGAGTTTATTCTGATTGCGGTATGTATGCTCAGCTTCTTGAGTCTCTTGCTGTATGCATTTTGCAACCTTCAACACATGGGAAGTTTTCAACCATCATTTATTTAGGACTCTGAGAACACAAACGATAGTTTTTGTTTGGCCCACAGTTCCTTTTGGCTCTGTTTTTCTTTTTTAGACTCTTTGCTTTGTTGTTTTGATTGGGTAATTTCATTGTTCTTTCCTTAAATTCACTGATTATTTTCTCAATACCCACCATTCTCTTTATTTCTCTATACTTACCCATTGAGTTATTTTTTTTCTAGTTTAGTTCTTTTATTTTTCAGTTCTTAATTTTTTATTCCACTATTTTTTAAGTCTTTTATTTATTTGCTAAGACTTTTTATCTCTTTGCCGAGACTTGATTATTTTATTTATTTCAAGAGTATGTTTTCAGTTGCACAATGAAGCATTTTTATGATCGTTGCTTTAAAGTCTTTCTCAGAAAATTGTAAGCTCTCTGTAATTTCAGTGTTGTTATATATTGATTGTCATTTCATTTGGTTTGTTATCTCTCTGGTTCACAGTATTACAAGTGGTTTTCAATTGAGATCTAGATAATTTGAGTATTATGTTGTGAGATTTGGGATTGTATTAAGTACATTACTTAGTATTAGTACTAGCTGGCTTTTTCCATTATTGCTCCCACAGAGAAAATGGGAGGGGTGCTGGTTTATAACTGCAAGATAGAAGTAGATGTCTAGATTCCCCCACTTGACTTCTGTTTATACATAACGGACATTGTTCTTCATTATTGGTGGTGAGGTATGAGTGGTCTGTATCCTGAGTAACCCTCTGACAGATACTTCCTCAGCTTGGAGGGGAAGACATTCCTCATTACTACTCCAAAGATGGTTTCTTCTAACACTATGGGCTTGGGTGCCTTTGTTATTACTAGGCTATAGTGAACATCAGCTTTTCTAGGCCTTGTTGTACATTAACCCACGGGAAAGGGAAAGGACATCTTATTACTTACTCCCAAGTGGGAATAGAAATCCAAGCTCCATATGTGGTTTTCATTGACACCCTGGGGATGGGGTGAGTGTGACCAACTGGTGAGGAAGAAAGTCTTGGCTCCCTCTATGGCCTTCTTTAACACAAATGGGCTGGTAGGGGTTGGGCATGTTGAATCTCTTGCCTTTGTTGGTGCAGGTGTGACTCCAACTTTTCCATGGTGTTTGACTGGAATAGCTCTGTTTTTGTTTAAAAACTTTCTGTCTTTCTAGTCTGTTTCTTTCCTGGTTCTTTGTCTAGAATCAGGTCTCTTTTGGTTGGGCCTGTTATTTTCTGTGTTCATTGGCACCTCTATGTTGCCACCTTCTTTAGCTCCAGGCCTGGGGTTTATAGAATAAAAAGCAAACCCAGGGAACTCACTATTATGCTACTCCTTGGGTTCTGAAGTTCGTACCCAAGCTTCTTTTTTTCTCAACTTAAAGAGTCTTTTTATGTTAGTTTTATATATAACACCCAGGGTGTTTAGTTGTTCTTGAATGAATAGGAAAATATTTGACTATTTAATTTTTAAGGAAGTAAGATATTCTAATACTAATGAAAAGTATAACATATATTAAAGGCATTTTGAGAAATAGGAACAAATTATCCCAAAAAATTTAAAAGACAATAGAAACAAACTCTCAAGAGTTTCAGATACTGTAGTTTTATATACAGATTTTTCATATGACTGTGAAGTAATTATATGTATAGATAAAGAAATTCTGGATAGAAAATATTATTAAGAATTGATGTATGAAAAATTTAAAAATGGAAATAAGGGAACTGAAATAGAACCAATATTTTTAAAATAAAAGGGGGTAGTATTAATATAAAATAATTAAGACAAATTACAAAACTCTGACCATTTAAAAAATAATACAAAAGATCAACATTTAGGAAGATGATACAAGCTAAAAGAAAAGAGAGAAAAATATGTTAATAAAATGAAATCAAGACTGAAATAAAAACACATACAGTACCTTTATATGCCCAGTTAAGATAATGTTTATTAATGGTCCAAACTTGATAAGTATATTAAAATTAGGTATAATGTTTTAGAATTATATCACAAAATGATACTACCATGACAATTTCTTTTTATTTTACCCCTGTATCTTGAGGAAAATTAGAAAGAAACCATATTTCACCAAAATATTCAAGAAAAATTGCCTAGCTTACAGAACCAAATTATTGTTAGAATGTATTAAAACTTGCTAATGTAATACTTTAATATATTTTATAAGCCAAGTACTTAATAAATATTCATTGTGACTCATATTTTTATATTTCATGTAGTAATAACAGTATTAAGTGTCTCATTCTTGAAAATAGAGAAAAAGTACCTACAGTTCCTATTAAATGACAAGATTTGCTTTTCTATTACTTAGATTCATATACATGGTAACTGCATATTTTTTAAGCTTCAATAATAGCACAGACTTATTTTTTTTTATTTGTTTTGTTTTACCATTAGGGACATTCATGGTTTGACATTTGTGTTATTTCTCCATATAGTGATCCAGTTGTTTTCACTTTTCTAATGAGAACACCCACAGGTGAAATTGTTAGGTTGGTTTGGTTTATAATAGAAATGACTGTTTGCTGGAAACACGAATAGGCTTGGGTCAGGGAACCAATTATTTCATTCTTTCTTCTTCGTAACTGTCAGACAATGGAAATTCCTGACCTCTAATAAGAAAATAAACTGTTAACCAGTGTTTGCTGGGAATAATTTAAAATAGTTTAATAGTTTTTACCTTTGGATATTGTTTTCCATAGTCTTATATCTTCACATCACATTCTTCTAAATGTATTCTGAATTACTGTTGTTGCTTCAAGCTCCGATGTATTTGTTTTTTTCTTACTGTTTTAAAAAAGAATCCAACTCTTGCCCTTTGTACCAGGAACAATAATGAAATAAACAGTCAGTGTAGTGCTTTTCATTGCCCCAAAGGGATGTCCCTCCTGATTAAAAATTAAAGGTAGCAATAATAGTTTTAAGGGTTTTTTTTTTAATAAAAATATTTTTCTATATTGGATCTTAGTCATAATGAGTAAGAGTGGCTAGTAACTGTTATAAATAACCTGGAGTGGTAAAAACAGCAATACAGTGTAGAGATGATGTGTTGTAGAATTGCGCATGTGAACCCTGTTTAATTTTGTTAACCCATGTCACCCAAAAAAATAAATAAAAAGGAAAAAATACTATTTTATCATAATTGAGTGAAAAAGGTGAAGGGATTAATAAAAAACTCCTGGAAACAAGCAGCATTATGAAGAGTGCAGATGGAAAGGGGTGTGAGGAAACGTTGAAGAGGGTAAAGGGGGGGATAAATAGCGACAGAAGGAGACTTGTCTTCAAGTGGTAAACAATACATAAATGATGTATTATAGAATTGTACAACAAAAGACTATATAATTTTATCAACAGTCATACCCCAATACATTCAATAAAAAGTGTTTTAAGAAATGGAATAGCAGCAGTGAGGTTTCATTAGGCTAAGTTCAAGTTACGTGTTCTGAAGAGTGTCAAATTTTCCATACAACAAAGTTTTTTTGAGGTTTTCTTTTTAATGTGGACTTAAACTATGTATCTGTGTATATTTGTGAATTAATCAGAAAAGTTTATGGGCATCCCCCATGTGCACAGAACAGAAAGATACATTGGACAATGTAAGTTATGAAAGCATCGCCTAAAACTCTTAATTTATAAAAATCAGCACTGTTTGTGTTTAAATGAAATTGGAGTATGTAGAGTGTCTGCTAACACTGTGCTTAGAAAATTTATGTTAGAGTTTGTAGAAGAGAGAAATCAGGGCGGGAATGGTTATGAAAGATTTTTTAGAGGACAGGGCTTTGAAGAAAGAGTAAAATAATAAAGGATTTTTAGTCAAATCATATTTTTGGAATCACTATCAAAAAGAAAATGAAAGAAAATGCCTAACATACCAGATTAGCATGAGTAGATTTGTGCTCCATACACATTACAGGTGCTGCCTCTTTAGACTCACTCTACCATGTCATAAAACAAGATATGTGCAAAATATGAAAATAGGGTTCTAATTATTATTTTCTTTTAATTTGAGGGAGAGAGAGAGAGAGAGAGAGAGAGAGAAGGAACCATCAACTTGTTGTTTCACTTAGGTGTCTCAATTATATAGTCATTGACTACTTCTCATATGTGCCCTTACCGGGGATCAAACCTGTGAACTCAGTGTACCAGGATGACTCTTTATCCACTAAGCTACCTGGCCAGGGCCTGCAATTACCAATTTGACTTCAAATTTTGATTGGTAATATTGGTCAGGATAATAAAAGTAACTATAACTTCCTGTTTCTTAGAGGCTTGCAATAAAATCTTACATATTCCTCACCATCTTCATGTTTTATGTTGTTATATCTCTTATGTTCATTTCTTCTTATTATATATTGTTTGTGGGTACAAAGCTGATCAGTTTGGGTACATGTATGAACATGGGCACAAAAAATACTTTAAATCTATTTTAAAAATGCTATCCCTGGCTAGTTGGCTCAGTGGTAGAGCATCAGCACGGCATGTGAATGTCCTAGATTCAATTTCTGGTCAGGGCACACAGAAGAAGCAACCATCTGCTTCTCCATCCCTCCTCTTTCTCTCTCTTTCTCTCTCTCTTTCCCTCCCACAGCCGTGGCTCAATTGGTTTGAATACATTAATCCCCAGGCACTGAGGATGGCTCTGTGGAGCCTTGCCTCAGGCACTAAAAATAGTTCAGTTGTGAGCATGGCCCCAGATGGGCAGAGCATCAGCCTCATATGGGGGTTGCTGGGTGGATACCGGTAGGGGTGCATGCAGGAGTCTGTCTCTCTGTCTCTCCTCCTCTCACTTGGAAAAGAAGATAAAGCAATCCTAACTACCTTTTGACATAATATGTTATAACAATGATAGAGTCAACAGAGGTGGTATTGTGGGATTGAGGCAGATTGTTAAAGAAAAGGCTAAAAGGAACACCCTTGAACAAATCCATAAAACTTTTCAGCTCTGTATTCCTGACACTGAGAATCTCAGCTTCCTTGAAAAATAATGGTTTGTGTAAAACAGATAGTTCAAAACACATGATTAATGAGCATTTGATTTAGGCCACCAGTTAGATATATATTTAATGTAAATAATGCCATATAATTTTTCTTTCAGGTGAAGAAAATTATTCAATAACTTAATATATGTTATTACATTTTGCTGAATAGTACTGGCAGATCTTGTCATTTAAAGTCAGCAGAGGGTACTGTTAAAAATATTGTTCATTGCTAGAGAGGCTGTGGAGAAAAAGGAACTCTCATTCACTGTTGGTGGAAATGTAAATTAGTACAACTATTATGAAAGAAAGTATGGTAGTGCCTCAAAAAATTAAGAATAGAACTACCATAAGACCCAGTGATTCCTCTACTCAATATATACCCCAAAACTTGAAAACATGGGTATATAAAGACACATGCACCCCCATATTCATTGCAGCA
Source organism: Rhynchonycteris naso (assembly GCA_037038555.1). Classification (NCBI taxonomy): domain Eukaryota; kingdom Metazoa; phylum Chordata; class Mammalia; order Chiroptera; family Emballonuridae; genus Rhynchonycteris; species Rhynchonycteris naso. The sequence continues at coordinate 255,194,045 of CM072995.1, forward strand.
TTGTTCACAGTGGCCAAGACATGGAAAGAGATGAAATGCCCTTCAATAGAGGGTTAGATAAAGAAAATGTGGTACATATATACAATGGAATACTACTCAGCCATAAGTAACAAATGACATAGTATCATTTATGACAACATGGATGGACCTTGATAACATTATACTGAATGAAATAAGTAAATCAGAAAAAGCTAAGAACTGTATGATTACATACATATGTGGGACACAAAATTGAGACTCATGAACATAGATAAGAGTGCAGTGGTTATCTGGGGGAGGGGAAGGGAGGAGAGATAAAAAGGTAGGGGGGGACTTAAAGAGAAACAAAATATAGGGTGAAGAGGATGATTTGACTTTGGATGATGGGTATACAGCATAATCGATAGTCCAAATGATGTGGAATGTTTTCTCTAAATCTATGTACTCTGGTTGACCAATATTACTTTGTTAAATTTAATTGTTTAAATTATATATATATTATTCACAAACTACACAACAAACAATATCCAGATGAATATGCAATATTTTCCTATATTCATAAATAATCAATAAGTCCCTAGATCTCTTCTTATTTTTGTTAGTTTTTAAAATATAAGCATATAAGAATATTTGAAATTTTTCCAAGACTAAAATCAGATAACAAAATTATGAGTTTACAAATAACTAACAAACAAAATAGAAACAGACTCATGGATACAAAAAACAAAGACAGTTGTTAAAGGGAAGGGAAGTTGAGGGGCTTGATGAAAAGATATTAAGCAAAAAACAAAACAAAACAAAACTGGTAGATACAGATAACTATATGGGGATTACCAGAGGAGATAGATGGGGGTAAAGGAGGATAGTGAATGGTAATGGAAAGAGATATGACTTGGAGTGGTGAACACATAATACAATATACAGATCCTATATTATAGAATTATAGCCCTGATACTTATATAATTTTATATTAACCAGTATCACCTCAATAAATTAAGTAAATAAATTAAGAAAAAGAAAACTAAAAAATATGTAGAATTTATTGAGACATACACATACATGTATAATGAAAAAGTGTAAGCACTACATCTAAAGAATTACTCTTATAATTGTGGCCTTATAAGTTAAAGGCAGCAGAGTAGCCAAATCTCCTGAACCATAGTGCTGGTACTTTTACTCAAAAGATTTGTTATTTGCTCTAAAATTGCAAGTTGTATTTTAATTTTTTAACTTGAAAGTCATCTTATTTTGCATGACCTCATTTATTTTCTGAATTTCTTCTAACTCTAACGTTCTATTATATTATATAATGCCACATGGCTTATGTCTGAATGTTAAAACTAGATGTAATATTCAATATGCCTTTATGTGTGTTGTATCATACTTAGTTTAATTATTTAAGAATCCAGTGATGCAATTCTGCCTTGGGTTCTATTTGAGTTGCTCTTCATGAGATACACTGTTGTTAAGGAAATGTAGCCATGATTGTGTATCATCTGTTGAATATTAAACAGCTGCATTGAAGATGCCAACTTTTTAATGGCTGCACAGCACAGGTTTCTATAAACCAAAGTCCTGTGTTCCCAGTTTGCTACTCTAAAGGCCAAGCCAGGAATGTAAAAATGAGCACCACGCACGGGTTGTGAGTCTAGGTTGTAAATATTCCAATACTCAAGCCAGTGAAAGTAAGTATGTTCATGGAAAAGGCGTAAACTTTTGTTTGTCTTTGGCAATCATTCTATGGCCTTTTGGCAGGAGATATGCCTACTGCAGAGCTTTATGATAATGTGAAACATATTTTACATTTCCTCTCTGTTTCCACTTGAAGCCAAGAAAGTCTTGTTGTTTTCTAGATGCTTTAGGTGATTAAGCATTTAGCAAACACACATTTGTGTGCACACGCGCACACACACACACATGTTATAACTACCATGAAGCAATTTACAATTTAGTTATATGTGAAAGGTTAAAGTCACATAGGATCTGAACAGAATCCCATATTTTTAATGTTAATTAGTTTGGCATATTCAGACTATATGTGCTATGAGACTTCAAGGTAGAGGACATTTCTGTGGGTAGTAGAGTGTCTCAGGCACTGAAATAGAAATCTTTGAACAACAGTCCAGAGTGGTTTAGGTTTTTAATTCAGCTTGGGTCTTTCTATACTTAACCCTTACCAGTCCCCTTAAGCTCTCTGATCTTCCAGACCTCTACTAGCAAGGTTACTCTTGCCTGGAGCCTTCCCTCTGCTAAAATACTTTCTTATGAACACTTCATGACTCACTTCTTTGCATGATTCGGGTCTCTGTTCATATGTTCCTGTGTATATGGCCTTTCTAGAGAGCACCTTGGAAGAAAGAGCAGTCCTGTCTATACTCCCAACTCACTCTCTGGCTCTTACCTCCCCTCCATTGTTTTCATAGCACTGATCACTCACTTACTATGTGCTATGTAGTTCTGCAAGCATTTGAGATAGGTCTTATGATCTGCAGATCAAGCTACTGAGAAACAGAGCTGTTCAATGAATTTCCCAATACAATACATTCAATAGTAGCACCAAAATTTGAGGCCTTTCACACACAGCCTAGAGTTTTGTAATTTATACTCCTTTCCCTGCTGATGCCAATGTGTACAGAGGGCTGACGTGACCTAGCTTCACTTAAAAAAAAGCATTGCTAATTGCGCATTATCTTTAAATGAGAACAATTACTTCTGACCTAATAACTTTAATTATTTAAAATTTGTGTTTCAGAAAAAACAACTCAAATTTTAATCTCACATTTCAACATTTTCAGTCCCTCCATATATTGTATTGCTCACCTGTCACTTAGAAGGGTAAGTAGAAAAGGTACGTGGTTGAAAGAACGGACTAAGGAGCCAGAAACCAGGGTGTAAAATCCTGTCCCTCTTGTGGGAGGACACTGAAAAATTTACTTAACCTCTGGGCCTGAATTTCATCTGTAAAAGCATATCCATTCTGTTGAATTGTGTGGATACAATAAGTTAATACATGTTAACATTTAGTCTTGTTTTGTGTAAGCACAATATGCAGTGTAACAATAAGTGTTTTGTTTTGTGCCATATTTTAAGGCACAAATTTAAGAAATTTTTAAAATTGTTTTTATTTTAGAAGAATTTTAGATTGACATAAAAGTGACAAGGATATTAAGGAGATTTTCCATATACACTTCACCCCACTTCCCTTAGTGTTAACATCTTATACAACCATGGTCTTTAAAAAGTAGATTTATGATTGTTATGGACTCACACATGTCTGGTGGTATGAAATTTGCACACTTGTAAATGTACTCAAAATTTGTGACTTTAAACAGGCAAATTGTATCTCTATAATGCTTTTTTTTTTTAAATAAGTATTTTCTCCAAAAATAAATTTAAGTATTGAAATATATAGTCAGATTTGTAAATTATATCTTAGAATCAGATAGAGAGCAGGGCTGTTTTGTCACAGAGAATGTTAACACATATAAGAAAAGTGAGTAGAGCCCTGGCTGGCTGGCTCAGTGGTACAATGTCAGCCCAGACTATGGATGTCCCAGGTTCAATTTCTGGTCAGGGCACATAGGAAAAGTGACCATCTGCTTCTTCACGCCTCCCCCTTTCTCTTCTCTCTCTCTGTCTGTCTCCTCCCCTCTCACAGCCATGGTTGGAACAAATTGGCCCCAGGCACTGAGGATGGTTTTGTGGTCTTACCTCAGGCAATAAAATAGCTCATTTGCTGAGCATCGCCCCAAAAGATGCTTGCCAGCAGGATCCTGGTCAAGGCACATGTGGGCGTCTGTCTCTCGGCCTCCTCGCTTTTCACTTAACAAAAAATAAAAAAAAAAGAAGAAAGAAAGAAAAGAAAACAAAAGAAATAAAAAGAAAAGTGAGTAGAAGGGGAAATGACTAGAAATTAAATATATTAGTAGATGTCCATAGTTCAGGAAAGTGATTAATATGTTTCTCAATAGTATTACAATCTGAACAGAAGGAAATATGATCTGGTGGCTTTTCTGAATCCCAGCCACCAGGCAGGTGCTGTGTGGGAATGGGCTCCTATATAAGCCATCTGCCTGCCACAGTCTGGGGGTCAAGGAAGTACCTATATCTTTAAGCAGAAGAAACAGGAAGAGGACAGGTAGCTATTTTGAAAAAGAGATTTAGTTTTAGCTGTGTATTCAAATAAGAAATCAAAATTTGGTTGTCAGACTAAAATTGAGTCCTGTATATAGGGTTTTGTTGGATGAGAATAGACCAGAACATTTACTGAGTGCTTGCTTTGTCAGGCCTGTGCTCACCAAAGGGAAAGGCCAGACTTGGCTATTTTGGATCCCAAAGATTTGCCATTATAGACTGGTATTGAAAGAGAAAGGAGAGCAGATAAAGGAAGGAATTAATAGAAAATGTGAGACCCTCTTGCTATAATTAGCAATAAACTTATTAAGATTTACTAGAGGTTAGAGGAAGTATGTTAGGGGGATAAAGAAATTAGTCAAATTTGCTTGCTTATAAACACATTTGAGATATACTAGTAATGCTTTTTATAAAATAAATACTTTTTAAGTAATCAAAAAGATTTACTTTTAGTTATGATGTCTTTTAGTTTCCTGGAATCTATTCCATTGTGTATATGTGGGGTAGGGGTTAGGAGGCTTCTCCGTACCACCAGAAAATAATTCTCAGACAGCAGTTCGATGTCCTGTAGTTCAACTAAATGCATAGTCTTTCTACTTAGAGATAGCATTATGTTCCACAAGTTAAGGGTTTAGACCTACTGGACTGTCCATCACCCCCATTACAGATGCCAGTCCCAAGTCCAGGTTGGTACCTGTACATCTGATAAAATGGCTATATATAATAGATTTTCATGATTCCCTCTTTGGATTCAATTAATTTGTTGAAAATGCTCACAGAACTCAGAGAAGTATTTTTCTTGCTGCGTTATCAGTTGATTATAAAAGGATACAGATGAACATCCAGATAGAAGAGATGCATACGGATGGACGAGAGGGAAGGGCGTAGAGCTTTCCTGCTTCTTTGAGTGGGCCAGTGCCAAAGCATTCCAAATACACCCCTTTATGGGTTTTATGGAGACTTCATTATGTAGGATAAATGATTAAATCATTCTCTATTAGCAATAAATTCAAATTCTAGCCTTATTCTCCTCCTGGGAGATCTGGATTGGGACTGAAATGTCCAATCCATTAATTGCATTGTTGGCTCTCCTGACAACTAGCCGCCATCCTTGTGTGTGGTCCAAAAGTCACTGAAAATGGTTAAATTATTCTAATAGTTAATTTTTTGAGTCATGCCTTTGTTGGAAGCAATGTACTTTGTATGATTGATGTATTAACATGTGAAAAATAGAAACATTAATTACTGAATAAAATTTGGTATAGAATTAAGAATTCTTTTGGCCCTAGCCAGTTGTTTCAGTGGTAGAGCATCAGCCCAGCATGTGGATGTTCTGTAATCAGTTCCTGGTCAGGGCACACAGAAGTGACCATCTGCTTCCCCATCCCTCCCCATCGCTCTTCTCTCTCTCTGTCTCTCTCTTCTCTTTACACAGCCATGGCTCCACTGGAGCAAGTTGGCCCAGGTGCTGAGAATAGCTCCATGGCCTCGCCTCAGGTGCTAAAATGGCTCCAGTTGCAGTGGAGGGAAGGCCCCAGAAGGGCAGAGCATCACCCCTTACAGTGCTTGCTGCCTCCCCACTTCTTACTTAAGAAAAATACACACACACACAAAGAATTCTTTTAAAAGATTTCAATGATGATAAAACAATGTTCCAGCACCTGAAAATGGGGAGCACCTGATGAGATCACCATGCACAGGCATTTTCACAAAAAGTGAAAAAAACAAATAAATCTGAGGAATGAAATATTATCACTGCAATGATTCTTTCAAAGGTTACTTTTGAATTGTAGAAATAACACTTCAAAGTAAACAAAACTGAATTTGTCCCATGATTTTTAGCATTTCCTCCCTTATTTGAAGCAATTCCTGTTGAGAAAAGTTAAGTGATTTTAGTGTTAGAATGCTTGCCAAAAATTATGCAAAATACTGCCAAGAAGGTTAGAAAGATGGAACTTGTCAAAGTTTGCTTCGTTTTCATTTGCCACAATATTCATCCCAGTGTCATAAACATAAAACAGATGATTACTTTTTGTAAGTCCAGTAAGCTGATATTTGTAATCTGATAGAAATTTTTGCACATTTCACCTTTTGATGTCTAAATGAACTTGGCTGTTTCTCTAATAAGCTGGGTGACATAAGACAACTAATTTAATTTTACATATGGGTTAAGGTTTTCTTCTTCTGTCTGTCAGTTTTGAACTTTATAATCATGAAGTGTGCAGGTGTGGTGAGAAGGGAAAATAGAAACACATTGCTATAGTTTGAGGAGAGCAAACTATGCTGGGTTGCTGTAAGGTGCGTGCAAAGGAGGAGAAAGGTACAAACACAATATATAATAATACATATCTGTGAAATATTCAGAAATACATTTTTTGTTGTGCAGTAAAATAGTGAATTTGAAACCTATGTTTTGTAAACAAGAAATAAATGGGGAGATTTAATTGTATGCCATATACCAAATAGTATATATGGTATAGGCTATTTAAAATACAGTATCATCTCTGAAGGCAGTTATGTCACTATTCTGTTGACTTTCTTTACTTTCAAATATGTACATGGATGACTTTTAAAATAATGTAAATCTTTATTGGAGTTTATTGTCTATTATACCCAAGATAATTCTGACTGGGGCATTGGTAATATATTATTTCCAATTCTTTCTGTTTAAAGAAAAAAATTGCTTCATGTCTGGGTTCTTCACACTCTGGCCTCATATTAAGTATTATACTTTATTAAAATTTTTGTGGGAAACCTGTGCCGACATTTTATATTTGTTCTTTATTTGTCCTTTGTCCATTCACAGATTATTTTCTGTGAAAAATTAATGGTAGCATTTTTGCATAGGTCAAGTGAAAAGAATACCATAGAGTGAATAATCATGACAATAGCACAAACTTGTGACCCCACTTGGGTCCTCAAGGTCAGGCTCCCTAGAAGCAAAGAGGGATGCAGAGAGTTGTGTGCATGTGGTTAATGATGAAGCATTCTTCAGGAGAATTGTCAGGGAGGGAGTGAAGCATGAGAGACAGTTAATCAAGAACATTGTCTTAAGAAAAGTTTAGCCATAGATTTATCAATAAGAAAGGGGTTCTAGAGCAGACACTGCATCACAGTGTTTTCCTCATAAGTGTCGGTTCTGTATCAACAATTTCACTTTCAAAACAATCCAATAGAGAAAAAGCACAAGGTAAGGTTTAATTTAAGATAAGTGGTATCCATGTCATGGATGAGAGGGCAGAATTACAACTATTTTGTGTACTATTAGAGATATTAGGAATGGTGTTTTTATTTGTTTGTTTTAAGTTAGTGTGTAACCTTTTCTCAGGTGAAAAGGCAACCACAGCTTTATGTTAAATTGGCCCAGATTGCCCTACCAGATAAGTGTGTTACTGACAAGGTAACATGAACTTTTTCCAACTTTTACTCTTGGCCAAATCCCACAAGTTGAAACAAAGTCCTCCTTCCCTCATATGGCAAAGTTTACGGAGCCAAATGCTTATGTGCAACAGAGCTATACCAGTTTAATCATCTTCCCTCCCCAAGATTCCTGGGTATACTATATAGAGACACATTGACTTTAGTCCCTCTTTGCTGCAGAGAGACTGTAGTCCTACCCCTAATCATCTTCCTCCTTAAGGAAGCTCATATCAGGATAGAGAGGAAGAGGGATCAGGGGTGCACCAGTAACCACATACTTCCAGATTAGAACAACATAGAGGCTGTATGTAACTAGAAAGAAGGAACATTCAATTAACCCACCCAAAGTTCTGTGTCAGGTAGGTAGATCATCATTATTGTTTCTATTTCAGCTTTGGGGACCCCTGTATTCAACAATCATGTCCACATTGATTCTGGTTGGGCTCTGGGGTATACCTTTTGACTAATTTAGGCTCAACTAATTCAGTATGAAAGTTTATTTTAAAGAAATACACCTTGCCTGATCAGGCGGTGGCACAGTGGATAAAGGGTGGAACCATATGAAATTTCTATTTTGGTAGACCAAACAATTGTCAATATCATTGTGTGGACAAAGGTAACCCTAGAAGTCATATCTATTCCTAAGAATGATAAACATGAAGAATTACTCTTGGGAGCTCTTTATGTCATAAGCCTGCCAGAAACTCACATTATTTATAGTTCTGTTTATTGGAATGGAATCAGTGATTTACCCAGTTAAAATAGAAAATGAAGCAGATAAATGTAGTCTAGCTCTATGTACAGAAAGGATAGACAGTTTTGTTTGATTAAATGTGAGTGATAGTCGTAGTCTAGTAACAAATACCATTTCTTCCTTCCTTCTACTCTTAGGCACTATACCTAATTCCTACAGACAACCGCAGATCAAATGTTCTGAAGGGTGGGCATCCTTTCCATAAGTCTCAGAAATGGACTTCTGAGTCTAGTGACCAATAAACTAAAGATTTAAACTATGTTCCCTCCCCTACCTTTATCCTTTAAACCCAACACAGAATATTAAAGCAGAGGTATTGTAATTGAACTAAAAACTATTTTATTTTTTTATTTCCTGGTCCACTAGTTTTTCTCTCAATCTAATGGCAGCTATCTTGAGGCTACTAGAAATAATGGCATTAGGTATAAAGGGCATGTTCATATATATGTCACAATGTGAATATTAATAAGACTTTATCACTCAAAGCTGCTTGTATCTTATTCCATACTTTTGAAGTATGGAGGCAATCGGTTTTTTCAACACTTCAAAGCCCTAAATTACTATCTGTGTTCACTTTCATTTCTTCATACAAAATAGTCTCATTTTTTTTTTCTGAGTTTATCTTTTCTTATGACCCTTGCTAAATGCAGAGAGGAAAAACCAAAAATTATTCTTTTAAATTTCTGCAGCATTTTCACCTGTATTTAGACTCAGTGGTCTGCTATTTGCAGGTGCTTATTTTACTAAATATTTTTGTGTTACTGCATTACATCATTTCTAGCCATCAATATCTTTTCAATTATTCCCCAGGTGTAATTTGGAAAAACCTCTAAAACAGAGACCAGGAGATTTGCTAGATATCTTCTGTCTTAAACATTTCCCTGTATAAAATGCTTTATCTAAATTTTCTGCATACCTTTCTATTTCCTTGTTCATGCTTCCTGGAAGCATATAGAGAAGGTCACAACATAATAAAAGGTGATTTGTTCTTTAATCCCTGAAGTCTGAAAATCATTTAAAGACTAAGTACCTTAGACAGCTGAGGGATAAGTGAAACCTTTCTGCTTGCAGTCCTCCATGTCAGAATGTGTTGGCATCCCCTTAGTTTGATTGAGATGAGTCTTCTGCCAATATCAATTAGAGTGACTTCCTGGAGGTAACCTGCCACATGTCTTAGCATCCCATTCTGATTATTTTTATTATTCTGATCATCGTCATAAACAGAATCTGCTGAAGCACGGTGTTACTTTTATGTTTGGGTAAGTTAGACATTTTTTTCTGTCCTAGAGGTGACACTATTCAACTTCTGGCACTATTCCTGCAAGCATGCACTCTTAATTGTGATACTTAGAAAAATAAGTATATGCAGCCATGTGTATTATTGAGAGAAGTTTATATCTAAATTATACATTGACATTTCTAGTCTAGTCCTGACTCAACAAATATTAGTCAATGCAAATTATTAGGGCTTCATGAAGGCTGGTTAATATTTCTCAGCTTTTATCTGGTGACAACCCTCAACCATACTGATTTTAAGGCTTTCATCCACTCCATGAAGTTGGTCATCTGTGTGAAGAACATATTGGGTTCTGAATCTATCCTTCTATCTATTGCTCTATCTTTTTATCTATCTATCTATCTATCTATCCTCTATCTATCTATCCAATCTATAATTTTTATATGGATTTATCAAAAAATCAATTAGGGAGACCAAGAAATCCTGTGGTTTGCTGTCTACAAGCTAGAGAAACATGAAAGCCAGTATTGTAATTCAGTTCAAGTCTGAAGGCCTGAAAACTAGGGGAGCCAATGTTGTAAGTCCTGATCTGAGGCCAAAGGCCCAAGAACCAGGATCATTGATGTCCCAGGAAGAAGTGGGATGTTCTAGCTCAGTGGTAGTCAACCTGGTCCCTATCGCCCACTAGTGGGCATTCCAGCTTTCATGGTGAGCGGTAGTGGAGCAACCAAAGTATAAATAAAAAGATAGATTTAACTATAGTAAGTTGTTTTATAAAGATTTTTTTCTGCCACACTTAGCAAAAATTCAACATAAAGTACTTGGTAAGTAATTATTACTATATGCTTTAACTTTGCTTTATAAATTTTATAAAGTAAACTACTTCCCTACTTTATAAATTACCATTACTGGTAGAACTGGTGGGCGGTTAGAAAATTTTATTAGTAACAGAGATACAAAAGTGGGTAGTAGGTATAAAAAGGTTGACTACCCTTGTTCTAGCTCAACAGAGAGTGTGAGTTCAGCCTTTTGTGCTCTTTTGTTCTATTTAATTGCTCAACAGATAGACACATGCACTGATGATGGTCATTTTCTAATCCAATCTAGTAATTCAAATGCTAATCTTTTTCAGAAACACCCTAATAAACATGCTTAGAAATAATGTTTTGCCAGCTCTGTGAGCATCCTTAACCCATAAGGTTGACACATTAAAATTAGTTATCATATATACTTAGGTACATAGACGTATCAAACCATATGGGGCATGCACCACTATGCATAAAAATCTGTTGACCTTTGCACAAATTTCATTTCAGTTACTTTCTCTAGCATACTCATGATAATGTAAAAATGATGATACTTACTTATTTATATCTATATTATGCTTACATTTCTAACTGTTGTTACTCAATACATGTTTTTCTTGAGTGAAAAATGACCTTCTAATATTTCACTGTGATGCATTTCATTTTAGTCATCAAATATAAAATACAAATAACTATATGCATGAATACATAATTTAAAAGGTATGTTTCCAACATACAGAGATATAGATACAGGTAAGCTATATACATATCTCAATACATTCTTAAAATTTTAGAGAAATAATTTTCCTTCTAAATACTATAATCACATAGTGGAGTGGATGCAGTATAAAAGTCCTCCTCAAATACTATTTGTTGTTGGTTATGCATAAATATGTCATATTTTACTTCTCTGAAAACCAATTACATATATATATATATATGCCTGCAATAATAACTTAATTTCATAATAAAATAAAAAATGAGTTAAAATTAAGACTGATAATTATGTTCACATACATTAAAAAACAGCTTATTTTTAGTATATCAAAAACAAACCAGTCCTAAGAAATTATACCAAAAAGTAAAAAAAAAATTTAAAAAACAAAATGAAACAACCTGGCATATCCAGAATCAGGAAAGGATCAATTAAGTTATTCTATGTAAGATAAAGAAATGTCATGTAGTTGTTACATTAATATTTACAAATCATTTTAACAAAAATACTAAAATAAACTATGATTCAAAATATCTATGTAATTAAAAATAAAATAGTTACATATACATATCAAATATTAACATTTCTTATTTCGGAGATGATAAAATCACATTATAGTTTATTTTTTTTCTTTATGTATTTTCATATATCTACAATAAACATGTACTTTATGTTCAAAACCAAGAAGATATGAAAATAATATATTTGTATCTATATCTGATACAGTTTTCTTTTTCAATTGTCTAATATAGATTTTTTTTCTTTTACAGCTTGCCTAAACAAGAAAAGGCTATAGCATATATATAATTTTCTTCTGTCACTGAACAGGCAAGAGAATTACTGTGAAATAATACAGTACCCCTGTCTTCTCAAGTGGGCCAAGGCTCCCCTGCAGGTCTTTAAATTCAGTAGTCTCACAGTAAAAGGACAGAGAGAAGTGCCTTTGTCTCCATTGAGAAAATGAGAGTCTCACCATGGTGAGCTGTGCTTCCTCAGCAGACTCCCAGCCCTTACTGTTTGGGAGCACTGTGTGACAGCCATGAACTATATTATCTCGTCTAATTTCTGCTAATATTTCTGAGATTCTGGCTCTTTGGGTCATCACTGATATAAAAACTTAAAACCTATAAGTAATATATGGATTGAAATATTTGAAGAATATATAGCCAAGGCAAAAACAACATTCAAAACTCAATAAAAAAATCATCTTGTCATTCAATTATGTTGCTTACCCATCACCCAAAGTCAAATTGTCCTCTGTCAACTTCTATCTGGTTTTCTTTGTGCCCCTCCCCTCCCCATTTTCCCTCCCTCTCCTCCCTCCCCCCACCCCGTACCCACCACACTTAGTCCATGTCTCATAGTCTCGTTTTTATGTCCCACCTATGTATGAAATCATGCTGTTCTCAGTTTTTTTCTGTTTTACTTTACTCCGTATAAAGTTATCAAGGTCCATCCATTTTGTTGTAAATGACCCGATGTCATCATTTCTTAAGGCTGAGTAGTATTCCATAGTATATATGTACCAAAGCTTTTTAATCCACTCATCCTCTGATGGACACTTGGGCTGTTTCCAGTTCTTCGCTATTGTGAACAATGCTGCCATGAACATGGGGGCGCATTTCTTCTTTTCAAACAGTGCTATGGTGTTCTTAGTGTATATTCATAAAAGTGGAATAGCTGGGTCTAAAGGCAGTTCAATCTTTAATTTTTTGAGGAATCTCCATACTGTTTTCCACAGTGGCTGCACCAGTCTGCATTCCCACCAGCAGTGCAGAAGGGTTCCCTTTTCTCCACATCCTCACCAGCACTTATTCTGTGTTGTTTTGCTGATGAGCACCATTCTGACTGGTGTCAGGTGATATCTCATTGTGGTTTTAATTTGCATTTCTCTACTGATTAGTGATGTCGAGCATTTTTTCATATGCCTATTGTCCTCTTTGGGGAAATTTCTATTCATTTCTTTTGCCCATTTTTTGATTGGATTGTTTGTCTTCCTGGTGTTGAGTTTTATAAGTTCTTTATAAATTTGGGTTATTAACCCCTAATCAGACGTATTGTCGAATATGTTCTCCCATTGTGTGGTTTGTCTTTTTATTCTGTTCTTATTGTCTTTAGCTGTGCATAAACATTGTAGTTTGATATAGTCCCATTTGTTTATCCTGCTTCTTATTTCATTTGCCCGTGGAGATAAATAGGCAAATATATTGCTGTGACAGATGTCTGAGAGCTTACTGCCTATGTTTTCTTCTAAGATGCTTATGGTTTCATGGCTTACATTTAAGTCTCTTATCCATTTTGAGTTTGTTTTTGTGAATGGTGTACGTTGATGGTCTAGTTTCATTTTTTTGCAGGTAGATGTCCAATTTTCCCAACACCATTTGTTAAAGAGTCTGTCTTTACTCCTTTGTATGCTCTTTCCTCCTTTTTCAAATATCAATTGTCCATAAAAGTGTGGGTTTATTTCCGGGTTCTCTGTTCTGTTCCATTGATCTATGTGCCTGTTCTTATGCCAATACCAGGCTGTTTTGAGTACAATGGCCTTGTAGTATACGTTGATATCTGGAAGAGTGATACTTTCTGCTTTATTTTTTCTTTTTAAGATTGCTGAGGCTATTCGTGTTCTTTTTTGGTTCCATATAAATTTTTGGAATATGTGTTCTATATCTTTGAAGTATGTCATTGGAATTTTAATTGATATTGCATTGAATTTATAAATTGCCTTGGGTAATAATAGACATTTTAATGATGTTTATTCTTCCTAACCACAAGCACAGTATATGCTTTCACTTGTTTGTATCTTTGTTGATTTCTTTTATCAATGTTTTATAATTTTCTGAGTACAAGTTCTTAACCTCCTTGGTTAAATTTACTCCTAGGTACTTTATTTTTTTGGTTACAATAGTGAAGAGTATTGTTTCCTTAATTTCTTTTGCTGACAGTTTATTGTTGGTATATAAAAATGCTTCTAATTTCTGAGTATTAATTTTATATCCTGCCACCTTGCTGAATTTGTTTATCAGGTCCAACAGTTTTTCACTGAGAATTTAGGGTTTTCTATATACAATATCATATCATCTGCAAATAATAACAGTTTTACTTATTCTTTTCCAATTTTGATGCCTTTTTTTTCTTCTTCTTGTCTGATTGCTGTAGCTAAGATTTTCAGAACTATATTGAATAAGAGTGGTGAAATTGGGCACCCCTGCCTGATTCCTGATCTTTAGTGGATTGCTTTAATTTTTGCCCATTATGTATGATGTTTGCAGTGGGTTTGTCACAGATGGCCTTTACTGAGAGTTTTGATCATGAATAGGTGCTGGATTTTATCAAATGCCTTTTCTGCATCTATTGAAATTATCATGTAATTTCTGTCCTTCCTTTTGTTTATGTAATGAATCACATTGATTGATTTGCGAATATTGAACCAGCCTTGCCTCTCCAGAATGAATCCCACTTGATCATGGTATGTGAATTTTTCATATATTGCTGGTCTGGTTGGCTAATATTTTGTTGAGAATTTTAGCATCTAAATTCATCAGGGAATTGGCCTATAATTTTCTTTCTTTGTGTTGTCTTTGCCTGGTTTTGGGATCAGAATTATGCTTGCCTCAAAAAAGAGTTTGAAAGTCTTCCTTCCTCTTGAATTTTTTGAAATAGCTTGAGAAGGATAGAAATTAGTTATTCTTTGAATTTTTGGTAGAATTCACTTGTGAAGCCATCAGGCCCAGGACTTTTCTTTGTAGGGAGTGTTTTGATAACTGTTTCAATCTCATTTGTTGTAATTGGTCTGTTTAGGTGTTCTGATTCTGCCAGATTGATTTTTGGAAGATTTTATAATTCAAGAAATTTGTCCATTTCACGTAGGTTGTTTAATTTTTTGGCATAGAGTTCTGCATAATATTTTCTTACAATATTTTGTATTTCTGGAGTGTCAGTTGTTATTTCTCCACTGTCCTTTCTAATTTTATTTATTTGAGTCCTCTCTCTTTTTTTTTGGTGAGTCTAGTTAAAGGTTCATCAATCTTGTTTACCTTTTCAAAGAACCAGCTCCTGATTTCATTGATCCTCTGTAATATTTCCTTAGCCACTATGTCACTTATTTCCACTCTGATCTTTATTATTTTCTTTCTTCTACTAGTCCTGGGCTTTATTTGCTGTTGTTTCTCTAGATCTTTTAGGTGCAGGGTCAGGTTGCTTATTTGAGCTATTTCTACCATCTCATGGTATGCCTGTATGCTATAAATTTCCCTCTCAGTACTGCTTTTGCTGTGTCCATAAATTTTGAGTTGATGTATGCTCATTATCATTCGTTTCTAGAAACTTTTTAATTTCTTCTTTGATACATTGTTAATCCATTCATTATTTAATAACATGTTATTTAGTTTCCAAGTATTTAAGTTTTTTCAGTTTTTCTTTTGTGATTAATTTCTACTTTCATGCCATTGTGATCAGAAAAAACGCTTGATATGATTTCAATCTTCTTAAATTTGTTGAGACCACTTTTGTGTCCTAACATGTGGTCTTTCCTAGGGAATGTACCATGAGCGCTTGAGAAGAATGTATATTCTACTGCTTTAGGGTGAAAGGTTCTGAAGATATCTATTAAATTGAATTGATCTAGTGTATTCTTTAAGTCTGCTGTTTCTTTATTAATTTTCTTTCTTGAGGATCTATCCAGTGATTTTAGAGGGGTATTGTAATCCCCTACTATTACAGTATTGCTGTTCATCTCACCCTTTATATTCATCAAAGTCTCTTTATGTATGTTGGGGCTCCTATGTTTGCTACGTATATATTTATAATGATTATATCTTCTTGTTGAATTGTTCCCTTTATCATTATGTAGTGTCCTTCTTTATCTCTTACTACAGCCTTTGTTTTAAAGTTCATTGTTTTTGATATAAGTATTGCTACCCCAGCTTTTTTTTTCATTTCCATTTGCATGAAATATTTTTTCCATCCTTTTATCTTCAGTATATCTGCATCTTTTGTTTTAATGTGTGCTTCTTGAAGACAGCATATGTATGATTCCTGTTTCTTTTTTTTTTTAATATATATTTTATTATTATTAATTCTAATGGGGTGACACCAATAAATCAGGGTACATATGTACAATGAAAACATCTCCAGGTTATCTTATCATTCACTTGTGTTGCATACCCATCACCAAAAGTCAAATTGTCCTCTGTCACCTTCAATCTGGTTTTCCCTGTGTCCCTACCCTCCTCCCTATCCCACTCTTCCCTCCCTCCCCCGATCCCAGAACCACCAATCTCTTGTCCATGTCTCATACCCTCACTTTCATGTCTCACCTATGTATGTAATCGTGCTGTTCTCAGTTTTTCTTATTTTCTGATTTACTTATTTCACTCCGTATAATGTTATCAAGGTACATCCATTTTGTTATAAATGATCCGATGTCATGGTTTCCTATGGCTGAGTAGTATTCCATAGTATATATGTACCATAGCTTTTTAATCCACTCATATTCTGATGGACACTTGGGCTGGTTCCAGATCTTCGCTATTGTGAACAATGCTGCCACGAACATGGGGGCGCATTTCTTCTTTTCGAACAGTACTATGGTGTTCTTAGGGTATATTCCTAAAAGTGGGATAGCTGGGTCAAAAGGCAGTTCGATTTTTAATTTTCTGAGGAATCTCCAAACTGTTTTCCACAGTGGCTGCACCAGTCTGCATTCCCACCAGCAGTGCAGAAGGGTTCCCTTTTCTCCACATCCTCGCCAGCACTTATTCTGTGTTGTTTTGCTGATAAGTGTCATTCTGACTGGTGTGAGGTGATATCTCATTGTGGTTTTAATTTGCATTTCTCTAATGATTAGTGATGTAGAGCATTTTTTCATATGCCTTTTGGCCATCTGTATGTCCTCTTTGGAGAAATTTCTATTCGTTTCTTTTGCCCATTTTTTGATTGGGTTGTTTGTCTTCCTGGTGTTGCGTTTTATAAGTTCTTTATAAATTTTAGTTATTAACCCCTTATCAGATGTGCTGTCGAATATGTTCTCCCAATGTGTGGTTTGGCTTTTTATTCTGTTCCTATTGTCTTTAGCTGTGCAAAAACTTTTTAGTTTGATATATTCCCATTTGTTTATCTTGCCTTTTATTTCAGTTGCCCGTGGAGATATATCGGCAAATATACCGCTGCTACAGATGTCGGAGAGCTTGCTGCCTATGTTTTCTTCTAAGATGCTTATGGTTTCACGGCTTACATTTAAGTCTTTTTTCCATTTTGAGTTTGCTTTTGTGAATGGTGTAAGTTCATGGTCTAGTTTCATTTTTTTGCAGGTAGATGTCCAATTTTCCCAACACCATTTGTTAAAGAGTCTGTCTTTACTCCATTGTATGTTCTTTCCTCCTTTGTCAAATATCAGTTGTCCATAAAGATGTGGGTTTATTTCTGGGTTCTCTGTTCTGTTCCATTGATCTATGTGCCTGTTCTTATGCCAGTACCAGGCTGTCTTGAGTATAATGGCCTTATAGTAAACCTTGATATCAGGAAGAGTGATACCTTCTGCTTTATTTTTTCTTTTTAAGATTGCTGAGGCTATTCGTGTTCTTTTTTGGTTCCATATAAATTATTGGAATATGTGTTCTATATCTTTGAAGTATGTCATTGGTATTTTAATTGGTATTGCATTGAATTTATAAATTGCTTTGGGTAATATAGACATTTTAATGATGTTTATTCTTCCTAGCCATGAGCACGGTATATGCTTCCACTTGTTTGTATCTTCCTTGATTTCTTTTATCAATGTTCTATAATTTTCTGAGTACACGTTCTTAACCTCCTTGGTTAAATTTACTCCTAGGTACTTTATTTTTTTGGCTGCAATAGTGAAGGGGATTGTTTCCTTAATTTCTTTTGCTGATATTTCATTGTTGGTGTATAGAAATGCCTCTGATTTCTGAGTATTAATTTTATATCCTGCCACCTTGCTGAAATCATTTATAAGGTCCAGTAGTTTTTTGACTGAGACTTTAGGGTTTTCAATATACAATATCATATCATCTGCAAATAATGACAGTTTGACTTCTTCTTTTCCAATTTGGATGCCTTTTATTTCTTCTTCTTGTCTGATTGCTGTAGCTAGGACTTCCAGAACTATGTTGAATAAGAGTGGTGAAAGTGGGCAACCTTGCCTGGTTCCTGATCTTAAGGGGATTGCTTTTAATCTTTATCCATTTAGTATGATGTTTGCTGTCGGTTTATCGTAGATGGCCTTTATCATGTTAAGGAATGATCCCTGTATTCCCACTTTCCTGAGAGTTTTGAGCATGAATGGGTGCTAGATTTTATCAAATGCCTTTTCTGCATCTATTGAAATTATCATGTGATTTTTGTCCTTCCTTTTGTTTATGTGGTGAATCACATTGATTGATTTGCGAATATTGAACCAGCCTTGCCTCTCCAGAATAAATCCCACTTGATCGTGGTGTATGATTTTTTTCATATATTGCTGGATCCGGTTGGCTAATATTTTGTTGAGAATTTTAGCGTCTACATTCATCAGGGATATAGGCCTATAATTTTCTTTCTTTGTGTTGTCTTTGCCCGGTATTGGGATCAGAATTATGCTCGCCTCATAAAAGTAGTTTGGAAGTCTTCCTTCCTCTTGAATTTTTTGAAATAGCTTGAGGAGAATAGGAGTTAGTTCTTCTTTGAATTTTTGATAGAATTCACTTGTGAAGCCATCAGGCCCAGGACTTTTCTTTTTTGGGAGGTTTTTGATAACTGTTTTGATCTCATTTGCTGTAATTGGTCTGTTTAGGTGTTCTGACTCTTCCAGATTCATTTTTGGAATGTTATATGATTCAAGAAATTTGTCCATTTCACCAAGATTGTCTAATATTTTGGCATATAATTCTTCATAGTATTTTCTTACAATGCTTTGTATTTCTGTTGTGTCCGTTGTTATTTCTTCACTGTCCTTTCTAATTTTATTTATTTGAGTCCTCTCTCTTTTTTTCTTGGTGAGTCTAGTTAAAGGTTCTTCAATCTTGTTTACCTTTTCAAAGAACCAGCTTCTTGTTTCATTGATCCTCTGTATTGTTTCCTTAGCCTCTATGTCATTTATTTCTGCTCTGACATTTATTATTTCTTTCCTTCTACTTGTCTTGGGTTTTATTTGTTGTTGTTTTTCTAGTTCTTTTAGATGCAGGGTTAGGTTGCTTATTTGAGCTTTTTCTAGCTTCTTATGATATACCTGTAGTGCAATAAACTTCCCTCTCAGAACTGCTTTTGCTGTGTTCCATAAATTTTGAGTTGATGTATGCTCATTATCATTTGTTTCTAGAAACTGTTTTCTTCTTTGATCTCATTGTTAATCCATTCATTATTTAATAACATGCTATTTAGTTTCCAAGTGTTTGAGTATTTTTCAGTTTTTCTTTTGTGGTTAATTTCTAGTTTCATGGCATTGTGATCAGAGAAAATGCTTCATATGATTTCAATCTTCTTAAATTTATTGAGACCATTTTTGTTTCCTAACATGTGGTCTATCCTAGAAAATGTACCATGAGTGCTTGAGAAGAATGTATATTCTACTGCTTTAGGGTGAAAAGTTCTGATGATATCTATTAAATCAAGTTGATCTAGTGTATCCTTTAAGTCTGCTGTTTCTTTATTAATTTTCTTTCTTGAGGATCTATCCAGTGTTGTTAGAGGGGTATTGAAATCCCCTACTATGATAGTATTGTTGTTAATTTTGCCCTGTATATCCATCAAAGTCTGCTTTATGTATGTCGGGGCTCCTATATTTGGTGCATAGATATTTACAATAGTTATATCTTCCTGTTGAATTGTTCCCTTTATCATTATGTAGTGTCCTCCTTTATCTCTTACTACAGCCTTTGTTTTAAAGTCCATTTTGTCTGATATAAGTATTGCTACCCCTGCTTTTTGTCATTTCCATTTGCATGAAATATTTTTTTCCATCCTTTTACCTTCAGTCTATGAGCATCTTTTGTTTTAAGGTGTGTCTCTTGTAGACAGCATATGTATGGGTCCTGTTTCTTTATCCATGCAGCTACCCTATGTCTTTTGATTGGATCATTTAATCCATTTACATTTAAGGTTATTATTGATATGTAGTTGTTTATTGCCATTTTATTCTTTAAAGCTGTATTCTTCTTTTGCTCTATTCATTTCTCCCTTTAAACTGTTCACAAGAGGCCCCTTAGTATCTCTTGCAGAATTGGTTTGGTTTTTATGAATTCCTTGAGGCTTTCTTTTTCTGGGAAGCTGTTTATTTCTCCTTCAATTTTAAACGTTAGTTTTGCTGGATAAAGTAGTCTTGGTTGTAGGTTCTTGTTCTGCATTACTTTGATTATATCTTGCCATTCCCTTCTGGCCTCAAGTGTTTCTGTTGAGAAGTCCGATGTCATCCTTATGGGGGCTCCTTTGTAGGTGATAGTCTTTTTTTCTCTAGCAGCTTTTAAAATTTTTTCTTTATCCATTAGCTTTGGTATTTTAACTATGATGTGTCTTGGTGTAGATCTTTTTGAGTTTCTCTTTAATGGAGTTCTGTGTGCTTCTTGAATGTGTGGAGTGTTTCCCAGCCTTAATTTAGGAACGTTTTCTGCTATGATTTGATTGAACAAAGTTTCCATTTTCTTTCCTCTCTCCTCTTCTTCAGGCACCCCTATGATGCGAATATTTTTTCTCTTCATGTTGTCACAAAGCTCCCTTAGAGTTTCCTCACATTTTTAAGTCTCTTTTCCTTTTTCTTCTCTGCTTCTGTGCCTTTGTTTATTGTGTCCTCTAACTCGCTTATTCGATTCTCAGCGTGATTCATCCTGCTTTTAATTCCTTCCATTGTGGTCTTCAGTTCTGATACTGTATTTGTCATTTCTGTTTGATTCTTTTTTATTATTTCAATTTCATTTTTTATACTTGTTATCTCTATATTTAGGTGTTCATAATGACTATCCATTGTTGCTCTAATTTCTTTGAACATCCTAACTATCATTATTCTAAATTCTGCTTCTGGTAATTTGGTTATATCTGGTTCATTCAGGTCCTTCTCTGGGGATTTCTCTTGATTTATTTGGTTTGCATTCCTCTGCCTGCCCATTTTTTCTGTGTATAAGCAAGTTGTGGCCACTGGAGTCCAGTAGATGTTGCCTTTGTGTTCTCTAAGTGTGGTCTATCTGCAGGCCCCCCACCCCCTCTGCCGGTGCCTAGGGTGGTTGGGTATGAGCGTTGCCAGCGCTGGCCCACTGTGGCTTTTGCTTTGATTTCTGCCTCTCCTCCGTGGGAGGGGCTGTCACTGAAGCCACAACATCAGCACCAAGGGTAGAGGTGAGCACCTTTGCTCAGCTGCGGACCCAGCCTATTTCCGGACTTCCGCCCAGAACCAGCAGTTGGAGCCTGCTCGCTACAGTTCCGCGGTTTAGGCTGGGCTTTTGATGTGCTCTCAGCTGTAAGCTTTTGCCTGTCCGGAGCTTTAGCCCCGCCCTCGAGGCCAGGGCCCTTCTGCGCAGGGTCGGAAACCAAGGTTTATTGGGGCGGGCATGTTTGCTGGCTTCCGCTCAGCTGCGTACTTCCGCTCGTCCCGGACTCTACCCCGCCCCCGCGTTCGGAGCCCGCTCGTGCACGTATGAATGCTATCTGCGGTTTCTCCGGCCGGATGGGGATAGTAGCGTGGGCTCAGCTGTGAACCTCCACTTGTCTCAGGGTCCACCCCGCTCCCGCGCGCTCGGAGCCCGCTCGCGCACGTATACTGGCCAACCGTGGTTTCTCCGGCGGGGGGGGGGGACTAGTAGGTCAGCTCAGCCGCGAGCCCCTGCCCGTCCATGGTCCTAGCCCGGTCCCCGCGGTCAGGGCCGGCTTGCGCAAGGCCTCCCCGTTCCTGGCCTCCCACTTTGTCCCCGTAAGTGGGATTAAAGGCGGGCCCGCAGCTTCTGGACCACTCTCGCGCATCCCCTCCGACCCTCTGGGCTAGACCGATCTCCCACCGGCTTGGCCTCCGCCCACGCCGACAGAACCGCGTTTCAGCATCCTGCCGCCCCAAAACCATAAGCAGCCCTCAGCAGAGTAGGAAGGGA
Organism: Rhynchonycteris naso; assembly: GCA_037038555.1. Lineage (NCBI taxonomy): Eukaryota > Metazoa > Chordata > Mammalia > Chiroptera > Emballonuridae > Rhynchonycteris > Rhynchonycteris naso. Next base: position 255,216,159 of record CM072995.1, read on the forward strand.
CCTAATACTCCACACTGTAGGCCTGGGAGCTCCCTCACTTGTTTCACAGCTCAAAACTGTCCAAACGCCTCTTCTAGGCTCTAGGACTGCAGGCTGGGGCTTGGTTCCTGGGACCCAGGTCCCTCCCTCTCCGCCAAACTCTCCTCCCGCCACACAGGTCTCTCCGGGCTGCCGTTTGCTCCTGGGAGCTGGGCAGCCCTCTTCGCATTTTCGCTATTCCTACCAGTCTCAATGTGGCTTCTTCTGTGTTCCTTGGTTGAAGAGTCTACTTAGTTTTGTTCAAAGTTGGTTTATCCAGGTGATGGTTCTTAAAATTGAGTTGTAATCCACTTTGGTTCTGGGAGTTGGAAGTTGGTACGTCTGCCTACTCCGTCGCCATCTTGCTCCCTTGATTCCTGTTTCTTTATCCATGCAGCTACCCTATGTCTTTTGATTGGATCATTTAATCCATTTACATTTACGGTTATTATTGATATGTAGTTTTTTGCCATTTTATTCTTTAAAGCTCTATTTTTCTTTTGCTATATTCTTTTCCTCCTTTGAACTGTTCACTATAGGGCCCTTAGCATCTCTTGCAGAATTGGTTTGGTTTTATTGAATTCCTTGAGGTTTTTTTTTTTTTTTTTGTCTCGGAAGCTCTTTATTTCTCCTTCAATTTTAAACGTTAGCCTTGCTGGATAGAGTAGTCTTGGTTGTAGGTTCTTGTTCTGCATTACTTTGATTATATCTTGCCATTCCCTTCTGGCCTCAAGTGTTTCTGTTGAGAAGTCTGATGTCATCCTTATGGGGGCTCCTTTGTAGGTGATAGCCTTTTTTTCTCTAGCCGCTATTAAAATTTTCTCTTTATCCCTTAGCTTTGGTATTTTAAGTATGATGTGTCTTGGTGTACATTTGTTTGGGTTTCTCTTTAATGGAGTTCCTATGCTTCTTGAACGTGTGAAATGTTTTCCAGCCTTAATTTAGGGAAGTTTTCAGCTATGATTTGATTGAGCTAAGTTTCTATCCCTTGTTCTTTCTCTTCATCTTCGGGAACCCCTATGATACGGATGTTATTTCTCTTCATGTTGTCACAGAGCTCCCTTAGAGTTTCCTCAGATTTTTTGAGTTTCTTTTCTTTTTTCTGCTCTGCTTCTGTGCCTTTGTTTATTGTGTCCTCTAACTTGCTGATTGATTCTCAGCTTCATCCATCCTTCTTTTAGTTCCTTCCATTCTGGTCTTCAGTTCTGATACTGTGTTTGTCATTTCTGTCTGATTCTTTTTTATTATTTCAATTTCCCTTTTTATACTATTATCTCTTTTATGTAGGTGTTTGTAATGGCTATTCATTGTTGATCTAAACTCTAGGAACATCCTAAATATCATTATTTTAAACTCTGCATCTGGTAATTTGGTTATATCTATTTCATTGAGGACCTTCTCTGGGGATTTCTCTTGATTCATTTGGGTTGCATTTCTCTACCTGCCCATTTTGCCTGTGTATAAGAAGGGTGTGGCCACTGGAGTCCAATGAATGTTTCCTCTGTGTTCCCTAGGTTTGGTCTGTCTGATGGCCCACCACCCCCTCTGCTTCTGCCTAAGGCGGTTGGGTATGGGCGTTGCCGACGCCAGCCCACTGCAGCTGTTGCTGTGATCTCTACCTCTCCTCCGTGGAAGAGGCTGTGGTCTTGTGCCTTGCTCTACAAGCCTCAGCCTGTCTTGGCCATTGCCTTGCCCCCACAGGTTGGTTGCACACTGCACTCAAGCCACAAGCCTCAGCACAAGGGTAGGGGTGAACACCTTTTCTCAGCTGCAGACCCTGCTTGTTCCAGGGCTTCTGCCCAGCCCCCATGGTCAGAGCCGGCTTGTGCAGGATCGCAAACCGCAGTTTCTCGTGCCGGGCTAGGCTGCTAGCATTCGCTCAGCTGCGAGCCTCCGCCTGTCCTGGGCTTTAACCGCACCACCACGGTCAGGTCCGGCTCACGCAGGGTCGCAAACCTGGGAGGCTAAATGATGCTGTGCACTCAGGGGGCCCTGCTCAGTGGTAGATCTCTGCCTGTTTCTGGCCTCCCGCTTTACCCTGCATGTGGGGCTGCTGGCGAGCCTGCAGCTGCTGGACCACTTTCATGTGTCCCTCTGCCCTGCTGGGCTAGACCGGCTCATGCTGGCTGGGACTCCACCCCCGCTGAAAGAACCTTGTTTCGGTGTCCTGTAGTCACAGTCCCTCCAGCAAGCCCTCAGCAGTGTGGGTAGGGGCACTGCGGCTCCATACTGTAGTCCTGGAAGTTCCCTCCGTCTAAGCAGCTCTGCTCTAAGTGCCACGGGAGAGCTTGTTTGGCTGGTGTCCTGACTCCCTTTGCTGGTATTGTTAGTTCTAAGGCAGTGGTTCTTAACCTGGGTTCTATTGAACCCTAAGGGTTCATTGAGTCAGTCTCAGGGGTTTGGAGAAGTCTTTGCCGTGGAGGCCAGAATAAAGTAATACTGTAATTTGTTGTGAGTTCATGCGTTTTGTTGGTTTTGTTCTTTGAGCAAGGTGATGTTCATGCATGGCTCATTTTGTGCACCAGTAAAAAAACATATACCTATGTCTTGAATTTAGGAAAAAAAATCATATTTTATTTATCACTAAAGAAGGGTTCAGTGAATGCGTATATGAAACTGGTGGGTTCGGTACCTCAAAAAGGTTAAGAACCACTGTTCTAGGGGAAATATTCGTTTTCAATTTGGGAAGTGACTTAGCCCAGGGGTTAGGGTAGCTGTCCCTCAGAGTGGTTTTTTTTTTTTTTTCCTGTGCCTTCCAGTCCACAGTCTCTTCCCGCTGCTCCAGTCCTCTCCTCTTTCCCCGTCCCCCGCAGCCCCGGGTGAGTGGTTGTGAGAGGGGTTTTCTGTGCTGTCCTTTTAAAAAGAATCCTGGGTCTGAGAAAACTGTCTTTCTCACAAACAGTATCCTCACTTGTTTCACAGCTCAATACTGTCCAAACGCCTCTTCTAGGCTCCTGGGCTGCAGGCTGGGGGTTTGTTCCTGGGACCCAGGTCCCTCTCTCTGCGCTAAACTCTCTTCCCGCCTCACGATTCTGACATTCGCTCAGGGAGCTGGGCAGCTCTTTCCACATTTTCCCTTTTCCTCCCAGTATCAATGTGGCTTCTGCAGTGTTCCTTGGTTGAAGAGTCCACTTAGTTTAGTTCAAAGTTGGTTTATCCAGATGATGGTTCTTAAAATTAAGTTATAATCCAATTTGGGTCCAGGAGTTGGAAGCTGGTATGTCCGCCTACTCCATCGCAGTCTTGCCATCTTTCTGAAGCTTCTTCTTTTTTTCTTTTTCCCTTTCCTTTTATCTTTCTCAAGTCAATGAAAGAATTAAAAAAAAAAACATAATGTAGAAAGTCATTCTAACATATTATCTTACTGTTTCCTGTGGAAAGTCAGAATCTTGTTTGTCATTTAATGATTTCAATAGAACTAATTGAATTTAAAAATATTAATAAAAGAAAGCTTAGCCTGACCTGTGGTGGTGCAGTGGATAAAGCTTCGACCTGGGAACACTGAGGTCACCAGTTCAAAACCCTGCACTGGTCTGGTCAAGGCACATATGGGAGTTGAGCTTCCAGCTCCTCTCCCCTTTCTCTCTCTCTCTAACTCTGTGTCTCCTCTCTAAAATGAATAAAATAAAAATAAAATAAACTCAAAAAAGAAAAAAGAAAGCTTTATACTTCTTAGTATTAAAATAACTTTGCTCTCATTTTCTCCAGAAAGTGTTAGCAAATTATAAAAATAAATTAATTGTTCTCAATATTCGATCTGGAAAGACCCTTTTTATTTTGTGACCGAGACAAAGAGAGGGATTGACAGACAGATAGGGAGAGAGATGGAAGCATCAATTCTTCATTGTGGCACCACAGTTGTTCATTGATTGCTTTCACACATGTGCCTTGACTGGGGACCTACAGCAGACTGAATAACCCCTTGCTCAAGCCAGTGATCCTGAGCTCTACCTTGTGAGCCTTGCTCAAACCTGTTGAGTCCACACTTAAGCCAGCAACTTTGGGGTTTCAAACCTGGGTCCTTTGCTTCCCAGTCCGAAGTTCTATCCACTGCACTATTGCCTGGTCAGGCCCAGGAAGACCCTTGACTCATAATAAATCAGTTATTTCCTAGTATCAGAACATCTTACTTCCACCATTATAGACTCGATTTTAATGTAGGGGTTAAAATAAACTGGATTATTAAATTACATAGCTAAAATTAAGCAAGGTGTTCAGGACCTATGCCATTATACTGATTTCTCTATGCCTCACTCTATCTGCTCCATCTGTAACGAAACTCATGTATCCACACATGCACCCACACACATTTTGTTGAGTTGGGAAATAAACACTGGATTAATTATATTCTTTTGAAAATGATAATAATATACTGCTATTGTTTTGTTTTCTGTGTATCTAGGATTATATTGTGTTCTGCATCATATTAATCAAATTAAACATTGTAATGACAGAAAAATGTAAAGGATTTAAAGTCAAAGTGTACCACATTTAAATCTTTAAACTCTAATTATTTGAATTCTGCATGACATAGCTGATTACGAAAACAGTATTTTTTTTCTGTTAATACAAATCATATGGACTAAGGTATTATGCGTTGAGAGAAAGATGAGTGCACATTAGCCTCCCTGACATGTTTCATGTTACATGGTTAATATTTTGCATAAAAGCAGTGTCATTTAAAAATATTTTGAAAGAAAGAGCTTTAGATGTAAGTGCTAGCATAATGGGTCAGCAGAAGTATAATTTTCATGAAGGCAAAGTGCTAGAGAGCCCAAGGATGACAGCTGTCAGCACTATGAGAGCCCCAAGATCTTTTTATATATGTGATAGTCTCACTTGTCTAATTTTAGTTCTAAGTATTGCATAGAATATAGGAACTTATATTCATGTTCATAGCATACTGAGTTTCCTCTTGAAATGACATTTTTGGAAAGGGACAAAGAAGAGACACTGTTCTTTAAAACTGAACACATATAAGATAAGATAGTATTATATTTGTTTAGCATTTTTTACTTTTGTTAGCCAATGTAATGGGACCCATTGTGCTATTGGGATTGGTGATGAATTTAGATTTTGGCACGCTTCTCACATGCCCTTAATAGAATATTAAAAGTCTCCAATAAGATAATTATTACTGTTGCAAATATTGGTTAAGGTATATCATTTTTTATGTTTATATTTATAAACAAAAAATAACCTCCAGATTACAGTTTTTGTCCAGAATACCTGGATCACTGACATGTGATTAAGTTATTCATATTTTTATTGGTTTTAGATATTTTTCTCTGAAATTGATAAAGTACAAAATATCAGATTGAACTATAAATTACTGCCCCTTTGCCAGTTTAAACACTTGATTATCAGTAACTCTTTACTCTTTAAAGTAGTACAGCTTAAAATAAGAGTTTTTACAATGGTCAATTTTCACTTTTCATCCACCTTGACTTCGCATCATTTGCAGAGTTGATTATCCTTCTTCTTGTCACAGTGCCTCCACTGAGCTTCCAGAACACCCTATTTGCATGACTTCCCACTCTCATATTATTCTTTCTCAGCCTCAGTCTTTCTGGATTATTTTTCTCTTTAAGCACTTAGGTTTGAACTGTTCTGCCTCTGCCTTCCCTTTACATTTATTTTCTTGGTGATCTATTGCAGCTCCAAAGATTTTTTAACTTTTACTTCAGCCAGAACTCTGTAAGAACTCCAAACTAATATATGCAAGTGTCTATTAGCTTTCTCTTTTTATGTTTCTAATTAGCCTATCGACTCAGGCCGGACTCCAAACCACCTCCAATTGCAGTTTTGCTCATGCCAGTTGATGACAACTCCAGACTAAAAATCTACAGGCTGTCGATTTTTCTCTTTCTCATTTTTTACATCCTATTAGGCAACATTTCCTGCTTTCTCTAATTTAAACACAATAAACATTCCCAGCCAGTTCTCACCACCTCCACTGCTATCAAGGGAATTGTACCATCGATCTCTGTACATCAAGTTCTCAAATAGCCTCTGAACTTTCCTGTCTGGTTCTTCCCTTGCTCACCACAGTGTGTTCTCAACATAGAAGCCAGAGTAGTTCGTTCTGAACAAAAGGGTTCTTAGTTACATCAAAATAAAAACAATGAGCTCACAATGGTATGTCTGTAGAACCCTACATAATTCACTCCTGTTCTCACACCATTTCTCTGTGTTCACATTTTCTACTAACCTTTCTTCATCTCATCTGCTGAAGACACACTAGTCTTCTTTCTGAACTTTTGGAAAAAGTAAATAAAAAGCATATCTCTGCTTTAAAAATTGACACTGGTTGTTTGTTCTGCCTAAAAAGTATGTCCTCCAGGTTGTAATTTAGGAATGATGTTTTCACCTACTTCAAGCCTTTGTTCAAATACCAACTTTCTAATGAGGCCACTGTGCAAATTCATCCCTTTGCTACCACCCCTGTCTATTTTTCATGCCTTTCTATAAACTATTCTCTAATATATGGAAAACTTGATCTTTAAAATTCCAAATATGTTCATTAAACAATCATTCACTCAATCTCTACTTTCAGCTATTAGCAACAAGACTTTCTTTTTTGCTTAACTGCCATCTATTTCCCTGAAAACTAGAATAAATAATGACCATTTTCAGTCATGGGGTTTCTTTTAACTTTTCAGGGGAAAACCCGAGGAGTGAGAGAAAAGGGGAAAGAAAAATTGGCGATTTCATTGATAATGGCATGTGGAAAGAGAATGAAGATTGATTACACTCTAGGGAGACTTCTATTGGATTTGGTATTTTCTTTATTGCCTGGAATGCCAGAAGCAAAGTCAGTGTTTCCCTGGTGGATGTCACATTATAAACAGAGTGGCAGAATTTCTTGGACACAAAGACAGTGGCTGAAATCAGCAAAGTTTTTGTGTTCCTTCTACTTTGAAAAGAAAGTGCATGTTTGTGAATACAATGTATCTTTATTAGTATAGTGTTTAACTATATTTTTGAGTCATTTTTATCCCTAATAGCTTGAAGAAGTGACCAAAAAAGATACAAATGAGAAAAAAAGACAGTTTTAATAAGGGAAAATTGTTTAATTCAGTTATGGTCAGCAAAACTAAGCTTTAGAGTATCTTGTGCTTCTTTATCAAAGATGTCCAGAGCCTGCAAATCACCTTCACAGCTAGTTATCACTTTCTTTTTAGCCTTTAGTTTTAATAAAAATATTCTTATCACTTTTAGCTCATGTTGTTGGTCTGAGAATTTTTTTAAATCATATTCTATCTTCTCAGTCTATACTTAAAATGAATTAAAAATCATGCATTTATTCTCTTGAACCAGAGCCAATGTAAGAGTGACTTTTATGTAATTCCTTCAAATTCAAGTGCATAGGATTACATGCAGAATCTAATGAATGAAACAAACTAACAAGCAAAATAGAGACAGATTCATACATAGAGAATAGGCTGACAGTTCTTGGGCAAATGGGTAGGGTGAGTGGGGTGCAGGAATTGAGCCATAAAAGACAAGAAAAGAAAGGAAAAACTCATGAACATGGACAACAGAGTGGTAATTGCAGTGTGGGAGGTGGAGGAAGGTATAGGGTGAAATAAATGGTGGTGGACAAAGACTTGACCTTGGGGTGGACATGCAATCTACTGTACATTGATGGGTTGTAGAGTTGGGCACCTATGAACCTGTATAATTATGTTAACCAGTATTACCCCAATAAATCCAATAAAAATAGATATTTGCTGAACAAAACCATAAGTAAGTAAAAGAAGGAAGATTTTATGAGGCACACACACATACCAAAAAAAATTTCAAGTGTACAAGCCATATTGGAATCTTCAGGGACATACAATATTTAATCAGATCAAAGGCATGTTTTCAAAATTCTCAATGGTACAATTTTAAATGCAGTAAACTGATTTTTCTGGGGGAATTATTTATTATTTTAAAATATTTGGTACATTAGCTCTTGTTATACAGAAATATTTTTTAAACCATAAAATAGGAAAGTGAACTTATTCTGCATAATTTGATCAAAGGAAAGACCTCCAAAACATTCACTCTCATCTGTATGATCTGAATATATTGTCAATGTTTTTAAAATTTGTTTTATGTACCCTTGTGAATGTAGAGAATAGGATTTCAGAAATACTTGGGCCAGATTATGTTTTTCTTGGATTGCTGATGAAGTAGGACTCTCCCGTTATAACTGGTATTAGTGTGCTTATGTCAGAAAACAGCTGTAGCTGTCTAGTTTTTGGCTTGTTTACAAAATAGTTTCTGATCCTGAGTGTTAAGGACATTTTTCTATTTTTTCCTTAGTTATAAAGATTACTCTCCTAGATTCAAAACTTTAATAAATCTTAATTTCTGTATGATGTGAAATTTTCTTCATTGTATGCCATCTAATTTATGTTTCCCAGTATTATATTGCAAACATTGTCAAATTTAAACATTGAAAGAATTTATGTACCATCTTGATTCTACAATTAACATTTTACTATATTATTTTGTCAGACACTCTTAATTTACTGATTCCTCTATCTATAACAGTTTATTTTGAAGCAATTATAAACTATATTGCAACTATCAATAAAATTTCCCCTGAGAACTTTGGAATGTATTGTATACTAAAGCTCAATATATCCTTACAAATTTCATGTAAAAATTAGATACAATGAAATCCATAACTATTAAATGTACATATGAATCATACTTATATTAATGTTCCTGATTCGTACTTGCATCTATGGGTCTGGTTATGTTGTTTGCTTTACTTTTTTTAAAGCAGGTACTTTTTTTCTGGGTTTTTTTTTTGGCAAGTTCCATGACTTTCAGTTGACACATGATAATTACCCAAAGTACCGTTTACATTTCAGTTTACTCTTAGTGTTGTCTATAACTCCTTTTTAATGATGTTACATAATTTATACTTTTCTTTGTTTTATTTGCACTGTGTGTTCAGAATGGCAGCTTGAGGCCAGAAACAGCTTTCAAGTTGACAATGCGCATTTTTTTTCAAGCTGATTGACAAGTGTTAAATACCTGGGCAGACGCCTGAGAGTCAGGAGACTCTGATAGAAAGGGGCTCCTTATCCTAGCTCCAATATCATTGGTTGTTCAAATGACACTTATAAGTCATGAAAATAAACCGAATGTCATTTATATGTGGTTAACATAAACCTACATAAATTTAAGCATGAATGCATACAATAGAACAAAGCAAACAACAGCTTTAAGTTTTGTAAAACATCCACTATTTGTATAGGGACTACTAATGCTAGCAGTGGCAAATATAATGGGGGAAAAATTTAATACAAGTGACTTACCAGGTTCCTCAACTGTTTCCTATAAAAAAAAAAACATTATATTGAAACTCTTGAAATAAATATACTCAAGTTGTTGACTTTCCTATTATTTTATTTTTGGATATTAACGTTGATATGCAGTTGTTTCCTATGTGATGTAACTGATGAGCAGCTTTATCAGTTAAGGGCAAGTAATGTCTCATTTACTTATACAGGCTAGATAGATGTTCACTAATTAACTCTCAGCTTACTTGTCAGATATGGTTACAACAATAAAAAAAAGTAAAATCTATAAATGACATATACAAAACAAGGCTTCTATTTCCTCTTTATAAATATCTATCAAACCATTTTACAAAGCAGATGTGTCCAGATTAAAAACCTTTAAAATAAAAACCTTACTTTGTCAGGTTTAATGCATGAGCCAGTCATTAACTTTACATGTAAACAAGTCATTGCAAAAAGTTACATAAGTACAGTAGTGACCACTTAGAGTCATTGCTACCAAGATGATAAGATGATGTCATTCAGGAAAGTTTGGCTGTTAAGATTTTCCACACCATACTATTATCATTTGAAGTTATTTAAAAGCTATCTGAATTGGACAATAAATTTTGTTTTTCTTGGGAAGCTGAGATTTCAAAGTTGTTTTTATAATTGCATCACTGACAATTGTTTGTATTTTAGCGTGAAATATTTTTGACTTGAGAAAAAAACAACAGAAAAACTGCAATTAATTCTCTAGGTTAACCTTGATTTCAAAGGCAGATTTGATATATCACAGTTGTGAAAATTTTATTACATTAATGTAGTTTTATTCAAATATAATTATTAATAGAGTATTAGTCTTCATATCTTTGCTGTTGGAAAGTTTAATGGTCTAACATGTATCAAGTGCCTAGGTAAGGTTAATTCTATTGTATAGCATCTTTGCACAAAGTAGAGGAAGATGCCCATTTCAGGTGAATTAGGGAAAGGTCTGTGTGTTATTTGAGATGCCAGGTACATGGTGTGGTAGGCAAATAGGAAGCTGGATTACAGTGAACACTCACTCCCCCCATGTCTACTTTATTTTCTGGATCCAATCTGAACAATCTCGCAGGCTAGACTTGAGCTTTGAAAGTGCCCACCACAGAGTAAGTGCCAACCATTGACTGTTTAAGTACTTATAACCCTGTAATGAAGGTTACTTCTAGGAACAGGATTTTTAGCTCTTTTGACTTACCAGCAAGTAATGAGGTCTCAACCTTTCTCAGGTAGCATAGGCTTCTTATCAACTTCAGTCCTTTTTTCTGAACCACACCCCGCTCTCTCTCAGTGTCCTCAAGAGTCCAAACCTCTTGTCCTTGTTCATTCCTGCACCCAAATTTAATTTTTTTCTCTCCTTTCCTTCCATCCCCAGGCCTTCTCCTTTCTTTCCTTCTCTTCTATTTCCCTCACTTTCCTTTCTTTCCTTTCCCTCCTGATCTAACTTAAAAACTTAATTGCCAGATGTTTGACATAATTGTAGTTCAAAAGGTTAACCGGACGCTGATAAGTTAAATTCTGTGACATTTTCTTATAATATCAATGTATTGTTGTTTATATGTAAATTTTCAAATTAAAATGGAAAAATGCTTGATCATTTAATATTTTAGGAATTCTTTTGAAAGAGAAGTAAATACATGTTTCAATATTGACTGATAAATGGATTTCTGCTGAAGTAAGGATGAACATATTGGCCATACTGCATATGCTCTACTAGCTACACAGTAGTTTTCCAAGTGTGACATTAAGATATGAAGGATACATACATTTTTTTGAAAGTCACAAAATTTTCTTCCTCTAATATCAACACATCACTTATTTATTTATATTGAATTTATTGGGGTGACATTGGTTCACAAAACCACATCAGTGTCAAGTATCCAGTTCAACTCAACTATAGATCAGAAGGCCTTTGACTATATCTATTTTGAACAGGTTAATACTCATTGGATAAAACTATTTTCTTTGGCAATATTATTTTACTTCAACAGTAATAAAATACTGTCCTAATGAGAAAGATGATACTGTTTCTTTTCGTGTGCTAAAAGAGTAGTTTCAACACATTTATTGAACATTTTTTTGTGTGGTCAGGTGTAGCATTTATATGATTCATTTATGTTCTGATTAAAATATAGGCAAAGGAATAAGCAACAAAATAAAATTTAGGATTATAAACTCAGTGAGGAATTTATATGGTAGAGTGTCTATTGTTAGCAAGACAGAGGAAACTTGCTTGCTAAAACCAATAAGAAATCGCTGCTAGCTTGGTCCTTTGTTATTATGTGTCAAGTGTTTCATGTGCTAAAATTGCTTTAAGAATTTTTTGGAAGCCCTGTCTGGTAGCTCAGTTGGTTAGAGTGTCATCTCAACTTGCCAATGTTGCAGATTCGATCCCTAGTCAGGACACAGAATATAAGAATCAACCAATGAATGCATAAGTTAGTGGAACAACAAATCAATATCTCTCTCTCTCTCTCTTGCTCTCTCTCTCTTTCTCTCCTTCCCTCCTTCTCTCTCTCAAATTAATAAAAACAAATTTTAAAAAATAATTATCTGGAGGCCTAAGATAGCATTAACTTCAAGAGGTTTCCCTTTGCTTCTGTCATATACTTCTCAGGAAAACTAGAAGTGTGTTTACTCAAATCCCAGTTTCAGAAACTGATATTTGAGTTTGAGAGGAGAGATAGTTTATTCTTATTTCTGGGGTACACTTTGTAGGGCTCTCACCTAAAGTGCTGGCTGTTTAGCCCCAACTTGGCAGGCAATGAATTTCAACTTTTATCTTCCTAATCCTACAAGCCCCTCAATCATGCTACTCATACTCATAAGTTCTCAGCTCCAGTTTGGAAACTTTCAGTTTTCCAAAATTGAAAAGTGAATCTTTGGATTTCCATCTGCTGCTAGATTTTGGCCTGGTAATGCTTTATAGCCTTGAAAGGTCGTAGTAATATTTGTACTTTGCCTTTGGTTCTTAGCAGGAGAGTTGTTCTAAATTTTCTAATTTCCTCTACTACGTACAAATGTTCCACATTTTCTATAATTTTAAATAATTTTTTATTTCCTAAGAAGGATATATTTTTTCTTAGAATTTTAGAGCTTTTGAATAAAGATCAGTCCAGTCAAGATTACCTGCATCAAATCAGCAAAAGAAACTAAATGACGTGTACTTTTTATTCATTACGCTAGCACATCAAGCATTCTGATAATAACAGCAAAAATTAGAGCAGTATTAAACTGTGAAAAGAATAATAATTATTTCAGAAAGTTTCATAAGAAAACTATATCTACCAGGTAAAAATATTCATTCATACATTCAATTATTCATTTGCTTAACAAATGGGTATTGGGAGATTCACCTGTCATGCATCAGGCACAGAAATGAGCCCTGGGGGTTTAGCAGAAAATATGACTGATGTGAACCCTTCCTTCTTAGATGGACGAAATCCATATTGTGGTTAAAAACGTTATTTCATTTTCATAAGTAGCAAAGGGTTATGAAGCTTCAGCTTTTCTATTTAAATAGGTCTTAGAGATAATTTAGTAAAATTTCCTCTTGTTACCGAAAAGGAAAAACGTTGCAGTGAGTTCCATTCAATTTCCCAAGGTCTTATAGGTTGTTAGTGGATGAGCATAGAATAAAACCTTTCATTTTATCTCTCAAAAGGTTCTTTTTGTTATATCACAAAATCAAATAGGTACTTTGAACCATCTTTACAAACACATTATAGACATTGGAAATAATTATGCTGGCACTGAATTTGTAGATGTATTTTTTTTTTTTTTTTTTTTTTTACGGGGACAGAGAGAAAGTCAGAGAGAGGGATAGACAGGGACAGACAGACAGAAACGAAGAGAGATGAGAAGCATCACTCATCAGTGTTTCATTGTGACACCTTAGCTGTTCACTGATTGCTTTCTCATATGTGCCTTGACCGCGGGTCTTCAGCAGACTGAGTAACCCCTTGCTCGAGCCAGCACCTTGGGTCCAAGCTGGTGAGCTTTCTGCTCAAGCCAGATGGGCCCATTCTTAAGCTGGTGACCTCCAGATCTCAAAACTGGGTCCTCCGCATCCCAGTCCGACACTTCATCCACTGTGCCACAGCCTGGTCAGGCAGATGGTATAATGATTTTAATGACATTTTTGTACATGTAACTTCAAAATATAATCATTAAAAAAATTTAGACAAAGTTGATTCACTATAGTTAATCTAGTGTACTTACAGATAATTAAACTTGAAAATATATTAAAAATGAATGAATGAGCACTTAAAATATACTTTACACAGTGAATATTACTTATAAAGCTAGCAATTTCCTCAAAAATTATTTTTGGACCCTCAGTTGTGCTATCACTTTGTCATTATTCTCTTTATTTTTGCTAGAAAAATAAAATATTAGTTTTATATTTCTATTACAAATTAGCAATTTATATTTCCGAAAAATAAAACAATTACCATAAATATAACTTACAACTGAAATATCATATGCATGTGTGTAATATTGTTAATGTAGGTAGTTAGCTAGTTATTATTTAAGAAAGGGTGCAGAGGGAATTAGACACTGAGCATAATAAACTAGGGAAGATAAAATCAAATATTAATATTAATAAAGCGGAAATCCTGGTTCAGTAGAAAGTTAGAGCATTCCATTTACTAGGAAGCTATAGCATTTATAGTTTCAGATAACCCAGTGGACCATAGCCTTGCCCCATTAAGGGTATTAATAGTCCCCAGGGTACAATACGTTCATGACCATATTATAGTGGGAGGTTCCTCCTCTTCAGGGCATGCATAGTAAAAGACAACATGGCAGCCATAGAGGCCTGTGTGTCTAGCCTAGAAGAAGGATCTGTTTGGTTAGTGAGAGAAACCAATAAAAGCCAGTGAAAGATTAAGAAGCTAGTTGGTTGGTTTAAAGAAAAACTAGTCCTTCCCAAGAGTATAAACACAGGAATAACAAAGGGAGCACTCTCTCTCTCTAACTTGCAACCACAACCTTGTTCTGTTCCTCTGCAGTTCTAATGATGGTATGGGCCTGGCAGTGGCACGGGCTCCTAGAGAGGGATCTAAGAGCACAGCACCAGCCTGGGTGCAACTGAAAAGACTATGCTGGCCAGATGAAGACAGGAAAAAACTGGATTAAACCATGGCACAGAATTTCTTTCTCCTGAGTCTGATAAAGACCAGGCTGTACTTGTTTTATGGTATGGATAAACAGGAATGAGACATGGGAACCTCTGGACAGCCTTCTATTTCAACCTCAAATAAACCTTACTAAGAAAGCCATACCCACTCCTACTGTGAACTCCTGCAGAATGCCTTCTCTGAGACTCTGTAGAAGGACACCATTTCCACTGGCAACAATATTAGTTAAAAATCTATGGCATTTTTGTCAGTATTTTTTGATACATTACTAAGTTCTATTAGTACCTCCCCAGCTAAATTCTTACTATTTTTGCTTTTCTAGTAAAGTTAAAAAAAATTAATTTTATTATCAATGGTGAAGTGAAGTAAAATAGAAATACTGTACCTATAATGTCAAAAGCCTTTTATATTCTAAAAATAGTTGCAAAAGTTTTATATGTCAAACTGTGCTTTAAACCAGTTTGCTAATCTTTGCTTGCAGTAAAGAAAGTCCCAATACTTTTATAGAAATTAACAATAACTTATATAGTCAGAAAAGGGGGGAGAATGATGTCTTACAATGACTAGAGGAAAAATGTTAAATTGTTGGGGTAATAATAACTGTCACTACTCAACAGTAGAATTATCTTTCTAGTACATATTTATGTGAGAAATTGTAATAATGTGTGCATTTTATTTCATAAAAAGGTTCATAGTTTGAAAAAATATAAAAAAAATAATGGCCCATCCTCATTTCTAACAGGAGTATGTGGAAATTGCAATGTTTCACTTGCATTCATATTCTAAGCAGCATATTAAAGAAGGTAAGGGTTTGAAATTAACTGCAAGAATTGAAAAAAGTCTAAATTTAACTAGCTTTTGTACCAGGGCAATAGCTACTGTGGACATTTTAAATAGTGAGAAAGGTAAATGTTCTTTTTACTGCAATGCCTAGTGAAATTTGGAGAACACACAGTTTCTATTATAATAAATAAAATGAAAGCAGGTGTATGCTTCCCAGAATACAAAATTGGCAGAGTAAATAGAAACAAGAATTTTAGCTTAAAAATATTGGATTTATGTGAGTAGCTATAACAAATTATTGTGCTTTTATTTTGTATATGTCCATATGTAATCCACTTCTTTGCTCATACCATCATGACCTTCACTTATTGTGGGAAAAAAATTATGTATTTTCTAGTGGTTTTATTATTGAAACAATAAAGGAAAATATTACAGTGTTATTGTGCTTGATGAAAAGAAATTTGAGCTATGCATTATAGAGAATTCTCATTTTCTAAATCTTTCACAAGCCACTTAGGAATTCTAGCATCTTCATCTGTTTCTGTTTGTTCTCTTTTGGCATATATAGAAACCTGTGAGCAATTCTTAGAGAAACTTCTTTTCTGTATTCACATCAAAGTGCCAACTTTTTAATGATCCCTGAGCTAGAGAAAGTAAGAGAGTTTCTTTTGCCTTTGTTAAACTATAAAAAGAAAGCAAGAGATATTTTCTTTCTTTTCTTAATTGCCTACCCAAGTTCCCAAGGTAAGCAAAAAAATATTATATACAGAAAATAATTTTTTTAAAAGGTTGTTTCTATGTTACAGATATTTTTTACTTTTTAAAGTACATTTATAAAAATGTTATAACACACATAACTTCAGGTAGCAAGAAATGGTGCAATGACAATTTGAAATATATATATATATTAATTTAAGTGTATATTAGTATGGTAGAGCAGAAAAAGCATGAGAATTTTAGTGAAGGGGTAATTTCTAGGGTAGGGGTTTTAGGTTTTCTTTTTTCTAATGGAACACTGTGAAGTCTGCTGAACTAGTTTGTATATAGGATCTGCTAGTTTCCTTCGGCAATTTTCTGACAAAGCCACATCATTTTGACTAATTTTCTTCTTTGTTAACTTCTGGTCAGTAAAAAGAATATGTGGAAATGTGGGTTTAGGCAGAGCTAAGCATAATCAGGAGAAGAAATAACATAATTTTTATTAGAAATATATCTAGGCTCTAAATTATTTTTTATCTATGAGGAAATAGAAGTGTGCAGAAGAAAAAGGTGGACATTGGAATTTTGAATATGAATTTCAGTTATAGCACTTACTATGTAGGTAACCTAGAACAATCCATTTTTCTCACCTCTAGTAAGTATGATTAATCATATGAGGTACCTAGTACAGTGCCCGATGCATAGACAAGTGCTTCTCAATAGATAGTAGCAATAATCATTAGTGATAAAACATATTGTCAATGAGTATATCAGCTATTTCTTGCCCCAATAATGCTGTTTAACAAACTGTACAAGGGCTTAAAGCAGCAATCGTGAGTGTCAGGTCCTACCTCTCTGAGTTATGATAATTGTTGTTTATGACCAACTGGTGGGTCAGTTGGAGACAACCAGTTAGAACAATCTCATATAGGAAAACTTATTTTTGCTCCACAAGGTTTTTTATCAGCAGGTTTTCTCAGTCTGGCTCTCATTATAGAGGGAAGAATTCCATGAAACTGAAATTAATTATGTAAGTCCTCTTGGTCTTGTCACAAAATTATTTCCATCTCTGGCCCTGATCAGTTGGCTCAGTGGTAGAACGTAGGCCCAGCACATGGATGTCCTGGGTACAATTCCTGGTCAGGGCACAAAGGAGGACTACCCATTTGCTTCTCGAACCCCTTCCCCTCTTGCTTCTCTCTTTCTTTCTCTCTCTTTTTTCCTCCCCTCCTGCAGCCATGGCTTGATTGGAATGCATTGGCCCTGGGTGCTGAGGATGGCTCCATGGCCTCACCTTAGGTGCTAAGAAAAGCTCGGTTGCTTAGAAACGGAGAAATGCCCCAAATGGGCATATGATAAGGTATCAGGAACTGCAAAATGCCACTTGCTAGACAGAGCAAAGAAGGTAGAACTTATCTGAAAACTTCCTCTTCCCCTTTCTTAAGAACCTTGAGGAGACAATCTTTACATATCTTAATTAAAAATTCCTATGCTGATCCTAACTCTTCTCCCCTCCTGGAGTCATGAGAGTGAAGTATACCTCTACAAAGGGATCATGAGCCCACTTCCCTTACTTGAAAAACCTGTATTCTGTAACATTTTATATGCTTCCTAATAATTATCCCTTTTGAAATTCTTTATATGTATAAAACTTGTAAACTAAGCTTGCGGGGACTAACTTATTAGGTTTGCTAATAAGCTAGACTCAACACTCCTAGCAAATGTAATTTCACTTAGCTTCTCTCCTTATCTTAAGCTAAACATTTCATTTCCCACTATTGTGGTGACAGGGATAGGTGGTAGACCCTAGAAATTTTGAGAATGTCTTTGTTGGGTATGTAAAACATTTATCACCACTGTGTTATCTTCTGGTCTTGATGTGTAGGATTGTATTTTCCTTTTAATAGATCCTATTGATAAATGTAAGCTTGTTAGTAAATGACTTTTGTACTATGCTCCCCCTCTTTTTCCCCTCAATCTGTATGTGATCATGTCTATATAGCTAGCCTCAGAGCTATATTCTGGGCTGCATGATTTGGGTTAGCTATCTCCCATGTATGTCACTGGCTTATTAATAAAGTTCTTCCTAATATTTCTATAATTTATCTTGGTGTCTCTATGTAACCCATGGATTAAAGTACACTACTTTATAACAGGCAGAGCATAACATCTTGAGTGGGCTTGCTGGATAGATCCTCGTTGGTGTGCATGTGGGAGTCTGTCTCTGCCTCCCATCTTCTCACTAAATTTAAGAAAAAAAAAATTATTTCCATCTCTTCCTCTTAACTGAAGGAAGATAAAAGCTGGCAAGAGTTTAAAAGGTGGAGAAAATGAATACCATTTATTTTTGTAAGAAGCTGCAAAGTCATAGAGAAAGAGTAAAAGGTACATGGAAATCATTAATTTGAGTAATTAATACAATTAAGCATCCATCATTTGAATACTAAATTAAGTTTAAAACTACCAGTGTTTTGTTTGAAAGTAGATACTTTTCAGATACTGAGAATAAACTGGATTTTGTACATAAATATTTCATATCACAAAATATTACCCTGAATTAGATAAAACTGGATGACAGAGAGAAAATAATAATGAAAATGTAGTTATTGTGGGATTAAAAATATTTTTACAAATATATTACAATGTTTAAATCAATTTGATAGGCCTTATATGATACAACAACATGGATAATAGAAAAGTAACTTTAAATTAGAAATAGTTGTTTAGTTTAATAATCTGTTTATTATTTGGGTTCAATTCCAAAAAACTAACTATGCAGAAGCAGCTATAATATATATAGCCTTCTTAAAAGTATTTATCATTCAATTTTTCTTCTTCAAACACACAGTTATTTAGTTATTATTCTGATATAGATCAGACTAGTGTTTAAGAAACAACTATGGACCAAAGCACTATTTGTGAATAGATGAGCAAATCATTACATGTATATTTAGAAAAGGGATAATTGGCTCATTATATTCATTGAATCTTAAACAATTATAGGAGAGTCTGGGAAAAAATGATAAAAATAGGGCTTGGAAAATCAGAGAAGTAACAAGACAGTCAAATTGAAAATTTATTGATGTACAGGCACTAGAGTGGAACTGAATAGATATTGCTGCTTTGGAAGTCAGTAGGTAGCTGTCAAGCCAATTTATGTGGGTCTACACCGAAAGCTCTGTGATTGGTCAGCTGTTACTGTCAGTCAGCATGAACAAGAATCAGGAGTAAAACATGGGCGAGGTATGGGGGAGAACAAGAACACACAGAAAGCTCTGGCACCTTGGCACCTGCCACCATTCAAACCTTCAATGGCATTCATATAGTGACAGTTAACATTTCACCTCCCAATTCTAAATGTCACACTAATTCTATTTTAAACAATTTATTCTGGAATCTTTCAAGGATTAAGGGATATCTGGGCAACACAGTTCCATAGCACTGTATTCATGCATAGATTGGTTGAAAAGATGGTTCCAGTATACCTGTTCTATACAGTATCACCACAACCTTCATTTTGTTAACAACACAGTATATGAGAAACACAATAAAGTGACACACAATACAATAAGGTATCACTGTATTGTCAAGTCTGTTAGGTCAAAATCCTTCCTTGCCCTGATGTTTCCTCTCAATCATTTTTCATTCTTTAATCCACCTCACTGCTTGACTATCAACATCAGTTGTTTATATTCAGAATTGAGCTAGTTATATACTAAGGTGTTCTTTCTCTATTGCAATAGTTTATGAGTAAAATGTGTTTTAACCTCTTTAATAGTTTACGAGTAATATGTTTTCTTTACTGGTTCATGAAACTATTTGGTATGGTACTGAAATAGTGAATAGACAGCATTATGTATCCAATAAATAAGACTAAAAATGTAAAAGTTGGACTTTAGCTAACACTGTGTATCAATATTGACTGTTCAATTTTAATAAATGTATCACATGATGAAAGATGTTAATAAGAAAATGTGTGGAGTGGGTTGGGAAGAGTGTCTATAGTAAATCTCTGTACTATAGCCTCAATTTTTCTGTAAATTTATAACTGTTCTGTAACATGGTGGTGCCTTTGACTCATCTGGGAAAGGCTAGAGAATGAGCCAGTGGGCATTTTGACCTATAGCTAAACAGAGGTTAAATATGCATCTGCCATACAAATGTCCCATAAACAATTGTAGCTGGATCTCAGAAGGTGCCTAGTTAGACATGAAAGTTATTTAGAGCAATGACAATGAATACAACTTGTGAGTAAGTATGAGATTGTAGAGTGAAAGAAAAGAAAAACAGGGTTAATCCACAAATTGCACTAAAACTTGGTCATTGGGGAAATAAATAGCAGCAGGAAAGTATAAATTATATTCACTTAAGAAATAATGGGGAAATAATAAGGGAAATATTAGTGTAGAACTACTCATGTAAGACTTGGACTCCAGATATTTTCATTTGAAACAAGAAACACTGTATTATCGTAGGAGAACTAGGAAAGTCGCACTAATGTACCAGCAGAGACTGGATCTACAATATATGCCAATGTAAGTGAAAGTCAGTTAGAAACTTCTCTTTTTTCCAACCCTGTTTTACCCTAAAGAGACACACAGCAATCAAAACTTATCTCAAACTTTCTTCGTTTACCCTCCAGAATTCACCCTTTTTTTAAATCCTTTAAATTTCTACCTGAAGGAAAGCATTAGTAACTGACTCCCTTACTTTATTTAGCTATGAATTATAGGTTTTTCATTAACTTTACAGGTGGTTTTAGCCCTTTTGCCAAGGGCAACCAAGAAATAAAGTATGAATTTTGTGCCTTGGGCTTTTAAAGTTCATTGATGGGTTCACTTATTACTTTATTAAGTAATAACTTTCCCCTCAAATAATTATATATTTCTAATGTTAAGAGTCTGTATTATATCTTTTATATGAATTAACTTATTTGTAGTTAGCTCTTTCAAGTCATGGTTGCAGGTTAATTATGGAAAAGATAGTATGTAGAAAGTTCACCTTCTGTGTTCTAACTGGCAATAACATTAAGTAAAAAATCCACAGTTGAATTAATAGTCTAGAAAGCAAATTTCTTAAAACAAATACTAGGAATTCAATGTTTAAGACTGTACATAAATTCTTGAACTATTACAAAATACCAAGAGTTTTAATGTTACAAGAAATTACTTTGTCTCTTTTGGTTAAAAGTTTGAAACAGAAAGAAGACTTTATGGCAACATGCAACATAATAGATATAGATTACACTTAAATGATTTTTTAATTGGTACACAATTGGTATTAGATTTATTCCTTATCTTTTCTTTCTCTTAATAATATAAAATATTGTCTATAATGTTTTTCCAAAGCAATTGTATTATCTTTAAATTTTTATAATTTTCCTAGCCTGACCAGGCAGTGGTACAGTGGATAGAGAATCAGACTGGAATGTGGAAGACCCAGGTTTGAGACCCTGAGGTCGCCAGCTTGAGCGCAGGCCCATCTGGCTTGAGCAAAAGCTCGCCAACTTGGACCCAAGGTCGCTGGCTCCAGCAAGGGGTTACTCAGTCTGCTGAAGGCCTGCGGTCAAGGCACATGTGAGAAAGCAATCAATGAACAACTAAGGTGTTGCAACAAAAAACTAATGATTGATGCTTCTCACCTCTCTCCATTCCTATATGTTTGTCCCTATCTATCCCTCTCTCTGACTCTCTCTCTGTCCCTGTAAAAAAATATATATATAATTTTTTTAAAAAACTAAACCAGGTGTTCTCTGGATTCAATCATGTTTTTTAATTAAACTTAAGCCAAAATTTTTGAAATTTATAAGAAATCATTTCCACATTACTGAGAAAAAAGCTTTAAGTTGTGTATAGATTTAACATAGGTGCTATTGCTTTGCCATTTTCAATAGAAATTTTAATGAAATGGAAGAAGTATGAGTAAGATTGAAAAATCACTAGGACTGAATCACAAGTGAAGAATTGAGAATTGCATACTATTTCTTTTTGCAAATATTTCTGGTTTAGAGCTGAATAATAGACTGTGTTGTAACAACAACAACAAAAAAGCCATATAAAACAAGAATTATGGAAAGGGTGAAATCTTGAGCTGTGTGAGTGTATAGCCAGGGAATGTTGGAGATTCGTTGTGGTTGGACAACACAGTTCAGTCACACCAGTTATTTCTATTGCAGGTTTCATCAGCATATTCAGATCATAAGGGCTTACCCATAAGTTAAAGGTGGTTTGGCCACTTAAGATGTTGGGTTTTGAATGTACAGACAATGGAAGAAAAAAAATGTTGAAGCTATGCAATAGTTTCTTGTACCTGCTATAACAAATTACTACAACTTGGTGGCTTAAAACAACACAAATATAACACTGGGGAACAAAATTTTTGTTGCGTCCACAAAAACACTGGTTCTTACCTAATTCGAGTGTGCTGATCTCAAATCAGACATTAGTTTTTCTCTGTAAGCTACAGTTTTTTTGCAATTCAATATTTTAGGTTTTCATCTTATTGTAAAAATTTCAATATTTAGTTAACATAATAAAGTAGAATGTTTTCTTGGGCATCATCTTTGTGAAAATATGATAATTTATATAATGCAGTAAATACACTAATGCACTAAAATATATGATTGCAACTGAATTTGTGTACAATTTCGAAATAGAACATATTAAAATACTTATTTTAATCATAAAATTTACGCAAAATTTATTTAACTTCTATTCAGGCAAATATTTGCGTTTGTAGCTCTTGCGTTTGAGTATTTGTTGAGGACAATCTTGTTTGATGCTCCACCAATAGTCTGCCATCATATTTCTGTTCCATTGCCCCTGAGAATGCTCTTTCATCATCTTCAGATCCTGATGAAAGCATTCTCCATGCTCATCACTAACAGCTCCAAGTATTTTGGGAAACTTATCAAGGTGATTATTCAGAAAGTGAATCTTAATGCTCATATTACATCCAATGTTGCAGAAAGCCAACATCATCCTTTGAACCAGAAGTTCATAGTTTTCAGCTTTTTTGTTGCTAAGGAAGTTCTTTGTAACTTCCACAGAAGACTGCCATGATGCTTTCTCCTCATTCATCTTCCTGGCAAATTCTTTTGCACGTATGAGGGTTCAAATTTGAGGTCCATCAAATACACCTGCTTTTATCTTCTTGAAATACAAGTCAGGAAAAGCAGAAATAATATGTTGAAAGCATTCACTTTCTCTATTCAAAGCCTGAACAAACTACAGGTATTGATCGACTTACTACCTATGCAACTTAGGACCATTTGACTTTAGGACCACAATCGCTAGCCTCGATTACTCCGTGTCTGGCAGCACAGGTATTGCCCAGCTGGGCATAAGACAGTGCGGACCAGCTTCCAGCAGCATTACCATCTCCGCATGCACCATTTCAACTGTTATCCCAGACTCGGTATAGCAATTTGTGTTTTGTGTTTTGGATATTTTTCATCAAACCCCTTCCAAGATGTCTACCATGAGGAAATTGTCTTTGTCTTTGACTTAAAGACTTTTATAACATCATTTACAGTACTGTACATATAGCCTACTCAAGTTATGACCAAATCATGTTACGATCGGTCTGTCGGAACCAATCGTGGTCGTAAGTCAAGCACTAGCCTAGTTTGATGTGAAGTGGGGGAAAATGATTCTGTTTCAATTAACTACAGGTTAATTCACAATATTTTGCATTCCTACTTCCAGAGTTTCACATTTTGGCCACTCCTTCTGTGTCCAGTGTTTGTCCTGAGCTTGGCTGTCCCACCAACACAGAAAGCAAGGATACTTCGTGAAACCTCTCTGTTGTCCTAGCAGGAAATTTACCATTTTAAGATTCACACAAATAATCCAGTTATGCTCTTCATACTTCAGAAAGTTGAGGACAATTTTTATGTTGTTATAATTTTCTCGCAGATGAGTTGAATAAACAATTGGAACCGCTGCATAAACATTACCGTTTTGTAGGAGAACACATTTCAGACTTCGTTTAGAACTGTCAAGAAATAGCCACCTTTCTGTTGGACTGTAAAGTGGTAACACCTAGCTGGTTGAGAAGACTACTGATATCATGACATTAATCAGTGTTTGTCTTTGGGAAAAAAGTCCACAAAAATTTGTTCATGCTTTCTGAAATGCTATTCTTTAGCTGACCAGTGAAGTAAATTCTTTTCTTGAAGCCTGGAGGCTAATAACTCAGCTGCTTTCTTTGATAGGTCCAAATATCTTACTAAGTCATTCATTTTGGGTTGGCTACACTGGTGAGGGGTTAATGGCTGCTTGGCATCAGAAGAAGACCCTTCAGATTCTACAACCATTTCCTCATGCATCTTATCAAAATATACTTGATCACTATGTTCACTTTCTTTATTTTTAGAAGAAATAAAACCATTGAAAACTGGACCCGAAGTGTCTCAGAGTGTGGGATAGGTCATATTGCTGAAGGAATATTAAGGTATGCGATCATATACCGTTTTTTTCTTGCTGATGTTCTTTGTATGGATCAAACTGAAAGAACAGTCACTGCTGTGGTCCTTAGGTTCACGCCAAACCATGAGAATACGAAAAACATTCTTTTGCATTTTTCTTTTGTACAGTCATGAAGCACTTTCTCACTATTATGACAGACAATATGAGGAGCCCAATTCTTGTCTTGATCTTCAAGGGGATCATGAAAATAGGCAATATATACACGTGCCACAAATAATGAAATATTGCACCTTTGACATTGAAGTTTTAACAGCCACATATATAACAGAAGATGTCAAGACTATTCTTATATTTACGCCTACTCAAAGAAGCCATGATTCAATCTTAAAACAAAATCAGAGGGTGTTTTTATCAGATAATCATTTTTTACATTTAAAAACAACTACAATTATGTGAAAGTGATGTTTGTAAAACATTAATTGCCTTGTGGTTATGTTCAATCCAAGAGTCTTTGCCCTTTAACTCCAATATAAAAACCAATGCATGCCATTAACTGTAACAAAAAGAAATTAAAATTGCATAAATCCTTGAGCCTGCACAAAAAAACAGATTTCTGATTTGGAATCAGCAATGCAGAAATATATAGAAAAAGTTCTAAAACCTCATGCAGTAGAAAATGAAAATAACAAATTGTTCCCCAATGCAATCTAGCACAGTGCTCGAGTTCAGAAGTTTTGAATCTAGTTTTCTGAGCTAAAATATAGGTGTTGGCAAGTTCACCCTACCTTTGGAGATTCTAGGGCAGTGGTTCTTAACCTTTGTTGAGGTACCAAACCCACCAGTTTCATATACGCATTCACCGAACCCTTCTTTAGTGATAAGTAAAATATGATTTTTTTTCCAAATTCAAGACATAGGTATATGTTTTTTTACTGGTGCACAAAATAAGCCATGCATGAACATCACCTTGCTCAAAGAACAAAACCAACAAAGTGCATGAACTCATAGCAAATTATGGTATTACTTTATTCTGGCCTCTGTGGCAGAGGCTTCTCCGAACCCCTGAGACAAACTCATCGAACCCCTAGGGTTCGATAGAACCCAAGTTAAGAACCACTGCTCTAGGGGAAAATGGTCTCTTGCTTATTCCAGGTTCCAGTGGCTTCAGACATTCCTTGGCTTGTGGCTGCATCTCTCTAATTTCTTGTCTTATCTTTCTTATTCTCCTCTGTTATTGTCAAATCTCCCTCTTACCTTGCTTGTAAAAATATATGCCAATGCATTTAGGACCTATCTGAATACTCCAGGATAAATTCTTCAACTCAGGATTGTTCATTTTATTGGCAAAGACCTTTTTTCCAATTGAAAGAACATTTACAGTACTTAAGACCTTATTACTTTTTTTGGGGAGCAGTAGATTATATTTCAGGGTATTATTGTCCCTAATGGTCCTTATTTGTTGTTTTGCAAAATCTTAACAGAACCTCAAAGTTACGATGTTCCCATTACTTTTAAATGAAGGCAAGAACATGTTCTGGTTATGCTCACAGGATCTTGTCTCTGACCGTTTCAATATTGTAAACTCAAGTGTCAAACTTAATAGTGATACAAGAGAAAATTTTTATAATGAATAGAATACAGGAAATTTTGAAAGCAAATTATGGTCAATGGGTTAATAAAATGCAAGAACTAGGAAATGACGTTGGGGAATATAATTTTGTATAAAATTAGCAGCAGAAGAAATTCCCCTTTTAACATAAAAATTAACTTATTTTTAACTAATCTCACCTAGATATATTTTCTCTATAGTGATCTGGCTGCATTAGATCACTGCTACTTATTGCTAGGTGAGGTATGAATATACCAATATATCAAATACTTCAAGGAGAAAAGAGGTTTTTTACATACATTTGTGCTGAAGGTGGTATATCACACACTTTATTGTGTGTAGGAATAGATGGGAGATCATGTCTCTGATTCATTAAGTCTTGGTTGAGCTCCAAGATTCTGTAGTTCTAACAAACTCCCAAGTTAGATTGCTGCTGCTGATTTGAAGACCACATCAAGGCTCCTCAGTGGGTCAAAGCTAGCTGTATTTGATAACTAACTCTGTTGTTAAAAACCATGGCAGTTAAAGCTTATGACTATAGAAAGCAGGTTAGAGTGTGGCCTGTTGTCAGTGTGTAGATATTGCAGATGAAGTTCATGTAAGTGATCCACTTACTGGTTAGATTAGATTTTTATACTGTTTTTAGCTTTAATTTTTTGATAATATTTTTATTTCTAACTTCTTTTTTAAAAGTGCCACTGGTAGAAATAAACACAGTCCAAAAATTTTAAGGGAATTGGTACTTTCTTTTGCTTATGAAGTTCATGTGTTTAGGTGTGAAAAATATGAGGATTTCTTAGTTGGGTGGTGCTAGACATATATTTAATGTTTCTTCTTCTTCCTGAAATTTGAAAAAAATAAAAAATGTATAATTAAGTTTTTAAAAAGATGGTCAAGTACATATTTTTAAAAATTGTACAAATGCAAATAAATGAGATTCTTCAGTTTTTGAAAATTTCATGAAAATCAATCACTAAAACTCATTAAAAGATATCTCTGAAGGTTCACAAATAACTGATACTGTAAGCTAACATTTGGGATGCTAATAGGTTAATTCTGTTATATATATGTATGAAGGTAGATCATTTTGAAATAGAAAAGAGAAAAAGAAACCATTCAGAAAGAGACAGTATAGTAGGGCTGTTAAAAGTGTGACCTAGCTTTGTGTCCTTGGGCAAATCATTTAACCTCCATGTCCTCATCAATAAAACAAGGATAATTATACCTGCCTCCAAAGGTTGTTCTGAATATAAATATATATAAAAGCTAAGAACAATGCTTGACAGTAATTTCTTCATAAATGTTATCTATTATTACCTGAATGTTTGCTAAAGTTAAACTTACCTTTGTGAAGGATCTGTATTCCCAAATAATATCTGGGTTTATTTGCTGAAAAGTTTTTATGCCCATAAAAATCAATGGGTTCAACTCTGTACTTATTGGGTTGAGCGTTATCACACTTCTCTAAATGTCAGTTGTTAACTCTTCCCACGTAATAAAAAACCAATAAAGTCTTTGACCAAGCAATGCTAAGTTCGTTAGAATTAATACTATGATGAAAAACACTACTTTAGTAGAATCACAATACAATCTTAGAATGGAGAGTTTGGGGGAAGATATTGATATTGATTGGAATATGAGAATGGATTGGGATTGGACAAAGTATATGACACAATCATTTGGAATTGATGAAAACAAACGAAGGGAGGGTGATTAAAGTGAACCATGGTAAATAAATTGCTATCAAATGAGTAAGCTCTTTGACCATGTGAACAATCTATTATCTAAAAAAAGAGAACTCCTGGCTTAGAAGAAAAAGTGTCTGGATAAATTAATTTTCTGTAATTTATGAAGCAAACAATGAAAAAGTTTATGGGCTTTATACAGTTGCCCAAGAGTTTCACGGAAATGGCTAAGCCATTTTGACAGAGATGTTTTCATTGTCATGCCTCAAGTTGTATTCTGAGTTAATAATATATCCACCTCCTAGGTGAAAAAAAACAGAAGCAGGTTATATTACTAATTTTTCTCTTGTCCTCTATCATATGCCTAATATATTATCAGGTAACTGCCAGCTATTTCTTGAACACTATATCCTAATGATGTTGTTAGGTATGATGTCTGGACTACTACATTGTCTTCTTAACTTTTCCTCAACTTCAGTGTTAATTCCCTTCAAACAATGTCGCCACCACCATTAGAATATAATTATAGTATGATCACTCTTCTGCTTAGTATTCTTCTTGTCTGTGAGATAAAATTTATTCTCTTAAGCAAAGAACAAAGGTTCTTTATAAGCTGTGTGATGGACAGTTTCACAGCCATAACTCCTCCATACTCATATAGGAACACAGCACTATAAACTCATCTTTTTTCTTTTTCTTTTTGTATGTCTGTAGATAGTGAACTAGGCTATTTCCCGATATGCTCAAGCCAGTACCTTAGAAATACCCATATAGTGACAAATAATAATGCTAGAATAAACCATGATGTCCAGGATGAATCAAAGCTGAGAGCTGGCTGCAATTGATAAAAAAATTCAGTGACACTTTAGCTCCAAGTATACATTTGTACAGCTAATTTTAAGAGAAGTTGGTGGGGTAAAGGCAAATTGCATTCACCATTGGTGCCATAACTGATGCACTCTGGTCACACTAGTAGAGGGTTGGCTGTAGAGGGCAATAAAGAACCATAAAAATGAATGACCTTAAGCAAATTGTTGGTCAATAACAATATGTAGTGTTGAGATAAGTTTATAAAATATATTATCTTCCTATAGGTATTGACATCCTGGGCCATTGTCACATGTGATGGTCATAGTGTATGTAAAAGTTATTACAAAACTAGTGGCCCCCTATGTGTCATATTTTCAGATTCTTCGCTACCTTTAAGAAAACCCATATCTGTCCCAACCATTGGCTTCATTGGTTAGAGCATTGGTACAAAGCATAGATGTTGTCGGTTTGATCCCCGGACAGGGCACATACAGGAATGGATTGATGTCCCTCTCTCTCTCTCTCTCTCTCTCTCTCTCCATACATCTCTCAATTTCATCCTTCCTTTATGGCTAAAATTAATAAATAAAAAATTTTAAGTAAGCCCATGTCCTATAGTGCTTTCATCTAACTTCTGATGTCAGAAGAATTAAAATAATTTTTATTTTTGAGGTTGATCTGAAGGGGACTATAAGACATATATATTTAGAGGACTGTTGGTCTAAAGGTACCAATAATAATCATGATGAAATCACCTGTTGTAGACTCTGGACCCATGAGTAAAGTACACTTTGTGATAAACTTTACTGTCTCATACAGTTCCTTGGAAAAGGTAAGTGCTTGAGAAATGATTACTAAATAATGAAAGGAAGAAATAAATGAGAAGGAAAGGAATAAAGAGAGGGCATACAAAGAAGGAAATGATAAAAGAATAAAAGAAAAGATTAAAATATGTGAGGAGACTAGGAAAAGAAAATGAAATTGTCAAGAAGGAAAGCAGGACAAGATCTAGTCTATTTAAATCCCACTGTGTTCCTATATCATATTTGTGCATGTGTGTATAAAATTCCTACCCATCCTGTAAGATAAAATAGATATTTTAATCTATTCATTATATAAAATGGTATGAAAATATGTGAAAGTTGCTATTTCTGAGAAAAATCTCAAATATAATAATGTTTTACCATTTGCTATGAACTATTTTTAAATATTATTCAGAATTGTCAGGTGAGAATGTTTTAGAAAAGAATAGCTCAGTCAGGAAAAATATATATAGACTTCAGTACAAGTTAAAATAAAAGGGAACATTTGAAAACTTCTTAGATTGTTAAAACTAGTCAGGAAACCCCACGGGTCTTTTTTGTCATTTGTTTCTTTCATTCATCTTGATGGCAATCATAGAAATATCTAGTCTAGTTATTGCCCTTTCAGACTGAGAAATTAAGTGTTTATTATTGCAAAACTCAGCATAAAGTAAAATAATTTCTAACCTTTTAATAACTTCTCTAAGTTTTTTGGTCAGCAAAGTCACTCTTGACCTATAATTTTCATGGTCCTTCAAGGAGGCTTGCTTGATCAAACGGGACCATTTTGGAAACAATAAAGCTGTCATATCTTTCTCTTCCCACATATATTAATTTAGTAACCACCCACTCCAAACATTTCTTACTAGAGTTATTGTCTATAGTTCAAACATTTTTGTACAGACACCAATGTTTCTGGGTTACATTATAGAAATGAAAGGGAAGATGAAGTTCTCTAGCTTTAAACTATTTAGAACTCAGCAATTTAGGTTTCTCAGAGTTTCTCAACATTATAGTCTGAGTAATTCTTATTATAGGAGACTGATATGTACCTTGTATGAGATTTAACAGCATCTCTGGCCTCTACTTATTAGATTCTAGTTAGCATCCCCACCCAGTTGTGACAATCAAGACTTTTATCAAACACTACAAATGTCCCTTCCCTAACTTGAGAATCACTAATGTAATGGCTGCGTACATTTGTTAGTATAGCAGTGGCATATTTTTTTTCACTGTGTAGCAGTATGGGTGCTCATTGTTCACTAGCAAAACCAAATGCATATTATTGGAAATAACCTGTTCATTAATTTTTTGCAATGTTGCATGTTACTTTGACCTTTTCCTTGAAGACTGCTATATCAAAACATAATGATCTGTGTCATCTTCTATGGGGAATGGAGTAAAATATTTAAGTCTCGAATCATATAAAAAATTTAATAAATGTATTAAGATGCTTCTAATACCATCTCAATGAGGAATCTTGTATTCTCATACCAACTCCTTTCTTCTTTTCCCTCTCCTGCTGGTGCATATCAGGTTTCATACAGGTAGATCACCAGATTACTACGGCATTCATGCAGTAAAGTCAGTCTTTACCTAAAGAAGGGCTGGGTGTGCGAATTTCATAGCAACTACCAAAGAAGTCAGATCTTTCTCTAGATTGTGATAAGACAGCCGTGTCAAATCAGCTACATCAAAATGTTTGAAAAAACTCTAGTAATATTTCAAAGTAGAGATGCAAGTGGAAGAGAGCAAGAGATAGGCAGTGAGAGTACCAGGGGAGGGAAGACTGTATCTAGGAGACTAAACTGATATTTACAGAAATAGATGTTAGGCGCAAGTTGAGCCTGAGTTGGTTGGAACAATTTGTCCTTGCAAATAGACTTTTATATCACTCTCCTAATAAGCATTCAAAAGTGCTCTCAGGCTGTTAATAGGGACCCATTTACAAATAGCTGTTCTCAGAATGTCAGGAAGTGTCTAGAATGTAAAGAATGTAATCAATTTTAATAATGAAAAGAGATTGATGATCTAGGGGCTAGGAGCCCAGTGGAATTTGATACGCCAAGAGAGAAAGTTGTGGTGTTTCCTACCCTATATGGAAGTCTCTTTAAGAACTTTTGCCCTCTACAGTCATTACCTACATCAAAAGAGTTGGTGTGTTTCCCTGTGTCTGTCATTTGGTGTCATAATGAGTAGTGAGTACTGTGTGTGTGTGTGTGTGTGTGTGTGTGTGTGTGTTTAGTTGGTGGATAAGATACAAAGGTGGAATGGAGTCAAGATAGAATATCCAGGATCTGTCTGGAAAAAACTGATGATTCACCAAATGAGATGAAAATAATGAAGGTGAGCTGATTTATAAGCCTTGGACTTATAAATCTCAAAAAATTTAAGATTGGAGATACTGATTACTATAGCTAAGATTACTCATATTCTCCTAAGTTAGGATATATGTAAAAATTTGTTTGAACTTTTTCAACTGTGCTAATAAGTATAAACAAGTCCTTGAAATAACATTAGGTTTTTTTATGGAAATGTGTAATTAATAGCAACTTTTTCATTTTTCTCTTCTTTATAGAATTTATTCTTATGAGTGAAATTGTAGGGAAAAGTAGGCCATTCATTTGACTCCTGAAAACTGTCCTCTAGAGAAAGGGTAAAATTTTGGTTTAGCAACAATAAGACCCTGTTAACGATTTTAGTGGCTTGAACTTTTTGCTATGATCAATACTATTTGGCTATGTTCATATTATCCTTGTCTGGCTATTTCTGAACATTTATTTTAATACAGGAGAGTTTAGAGCCATATTAGCCGAAACTGTTCTGATATAAGGACAAAGGAAGAATTATTCTAGGTTTGGGCCATCGCATCTCTAAAACCATGAAATTCTTTAACAATGCAGACATGCTAAAGTTAGGATATTGAAAACAGTGCTCCCAGTATAATTGCAAACTTGATGACACTGCACATACAGCAAGTGTGTATAATTTAGGAAGCCAGCTGTATAGGAAATAACTATAAAGGAATTATTAGAGACATTTGATTGGGAACTATAATTATAAAATTGTTGTTTAGACATAAAATTCTTAACTATGATATTTCTGCTCATTTTTCCACTTATAATCATTACAAGAAAAGTATTTTCTGCATCTAATAAAGTCCTTTAAATTATGATGTTCTATTTTTAATATTATGGTAGACATTTTACATTTAGAAATTTTAATAATGAAATAAGATTCTAATAGCCAATTGAAGCAGCAAAAATTTAAAAAATACATTATTTAAATGAATTTTTAATGAAACAACTTTAATTTTTTGAATTTTGAAGACAGGAAGTTTTATATTGATTTTTGATGCAACTATTGATCTAGGGAAAATATGAATATTACATTTGAATTTTCCAAGCTGGTGTGAAAATAAAGTTGTAGTAAGTGTCTTTAAAAATAATATGAGCCTGACCTGTGGTGGTGCAGTGGATAGAGCGTCGACCTGGGAACACTGAGGTCGCCAGTTCAAAAAAACCCTGCACTGGTCTGGTCAAGGCACGTATGGGAGTTGATGCTTCTAGCTCCCCCCCCCCTCACTTCTCTCTCTCTCACTTTGTGTCTCCTCTCTAAAATAAATAAATAAAAAGAAATTAAAAAAAAATAATAATATGAAAAAAGACACAAAGGAGTACTACTGAATTTCAAGAAAGGCACTTTGGAAGGCTCTATGTATTCTAACATGTATAGCTTTTCCCATTTCTGCAGTTATGCATGCAATTGTTTTCAGAGTCAACATGAAAACTTCTGTACTTTTCATATTCAGCATTTCCAGTTGATGAAAATAGTAGATCCAAATTTTTAAAAATTTAGAACATCCAAAGAAATGTAAAGAAATCTTAAAAACTAACTGGAATATGAGTTTTAATAAATGGAAGTAATAGTTGTCAACATATGCATATATTTACTACCAATATATTTTGCTAGCTACTTTTATTAATATGACATATAAAGTGTGTGTGTTTGTACATGTATATATGTATTTGTGTGTGTATATATACATAATTATATATGTATCCATAATTTGGATCTTAGTACATATATATCTGGCTTATATTAATATTTACACATATTTTAAATGACTAAATTATCTAATGTAAAGCCATTCATAACTGGATTTATAAGTTAATTCTAAAATTTTTCTATATATAGAAATTAAGGTATGTATTTTTAAACTTCTATATCTGTGCATCTTTCTTATTTCTTTAAGGTATTTGCTATGGGAACACTTTAGCAGCCAAGTAGCATGAACTTTTTGCTGATCTGAAACATGATATCACATTGGATTTTGAAGTCAGCAGTAAATTGTGTTGAGTGAGGACCAAAGATCAGTTCTCAACAATCTTATATTATCAAAAAAGTATATGTATGTAATGATTAAAAACTGTGACAATGATCAAATGACCATACAGGAAAATCCAGGTGAATCAAATAGGGCCATCCTGACAACATGAGCAGCTGACATAACTCTAACAGAACCTGCTCAGACTCTCTATGTGAGAAAAATAATTCTGATCTCTTTAAGGCCACTTTTAGTGAGGTCCTCTTTTTATTTCTTCTTTATTTACCATGCAATTTGAATTATTTACAACTCTTACACAGGTGCTTAGTATGGGCAGATTCTTTTCATTATTTGGTATGAAATAATAAACCTTATTTGAAATTTAATCATTTTGGCTCTTGTGTTAAAGAAAAAAGCTTGGCTCAGTAAGTAAGCATAATTTTTTCAGTGGAAAAGTAAATGTTTTCCAATATCTTTTAGACCATTTAAAAGTATTTTTGAAGTAAAAAGTTTCAGCAGTGTTTTGGTAAGATTAGATAGGTAACTCCTAAAGCTAGTAGCTCTTTAGATAACCTTTTTCATTTGGAATTTTAAATTCCAAGGACATATTGAATGAAAGATATGGAATGATATATATCTAAATAGCAATAGAAGAAGAGGATGGAGACTGAAAATAAAGGACTGTGTTTCAAGTGTTTCTGAAAATGTTATTGAAAAATAGTGTCTAGTAGTTTTACCATTTCATATCCCATGATGATTTAACTGCTACTGCAAACAATTTTCAAAACCACATTTATCTTTTCATTAGAGGAAAATCCTCTCTTACCTGGGCCCATTTACATGTGTAAGCAGAATAATTCATTGACTTCAATAATTGACAAATGCACCAAGACTCAAAGTTTTCAATTTTTTAAAAAAGAAAAATTTGCTGCTCTTGTTGCTATTGAAATATGCTATCGTTCAAAATTTTCTTATCCTAAATTCTTGCTATTACAAGATACTGATATTGTTCACCTGGATAATACAAAGGACCCAGTAACTGAGACAAAACAGATGAGTTAAAATGAAAACAAACAATTCTCAGTTTTATGTATCAACACTTATTCATATTTGGGTAGAAAATGTTGATAGAGCAAAATGCTCTAGAATGTGTAAATTCTTCCTCTGAGCAATAAAGCCTTCCATAAATTTTAGTTTTATTAATAGCACTATTATTCATATGAATTTTCTTCATGCAAATTCCAACATTTTCCAATTGGGTGTCACCTAATTTCCATATGAGTTTAAAATATCACTAAAGTCTCAAATCTCTTTCTTTTGTATCTTCCACAAAATGTGACAAAGTATAACTGAGTTTTGATCTCTGTTAGTATAGTTCCTTCTGAAATTCTAAATTCTGCTCTCTTTAATGCTGGGTGTCTTCAAAAGTTAATACAGGCCCTGAAATTACTGCTTTTTCCTGCTGTATCCTTCAGTTTCCTTTTTCTTTTCTTTTCTTTTCTTTTTTCTTTCTTTTTTTTTTTTTTTTACAGGGACAGAGAGAGAGAGCCTGAGAGAGGGATAGATAGGGACAGACAGACAGGAACGGAGAGAGGTGAGAAGCATCAATCATTAGGCATTATGACACCTTAGTTGTTCATTGATTGCTTTCTCACATGTGCCTTGACCGCGGGCCATCAGCAGACCGAACAACCCCTTGCTGGAGCCAGTGACCTTGGATCCAAGCTGGCGAGCTTTTGCTCAAGCCAGATGGGCCCTTGCTCAAGCTGGCGAGCTCAGGGTCTCGAACCTGAGTCTTCTGCATCCCAGTCCGACGCTCTATCCACTGCGCCACCACCTGGTCAGGCCTTCAGTTTCCTATTTCTGAGTTTACCTGTCTTTCCCCCTAAATCTTAACTTGTGAAAACAATAGTTATGTCAATCAGATTCACACTGTGTTTCTTGTGGCACCTAATATGAAGTTATTCAATGAATATTTTCTGAATCTATTTATGTGTTAATTAGGTTAGAAATTGAAAAAATTTAGTGAGAATTTTAAGAGTCATATAAATATTTTAATAGCGAGTGATGGTTCTCTCCTAAATCATACTCTCATTTCAATTTCTAGAGTTAAATGCCATAAAAATTATTTATTACATTTTTGGAGCTATTACATGCAGATGCATTTATAGATGCATGAAGATTGCATATAGCTACTTATTTTGCATAAGTGAAGATGCACAATATACTCACCTTAAATTTTTGAAGGTTTTAAATATTCCATTATATGAATGAATAATAATTTATTTAAGTAAGACCTTAATAATGTGTATGTAAGTAGTTTTTAGCGGCTGCTACTCTATGTGATTTTGAAGTGAACACATATATGCATTTTTGCTTAATTTAAGAAAACAACTGTAAAGGTTAAAAAGAAAGGTGAACCTTGAGAACATTATACTAAGTAAAATAAGTAAATCAGAAAAAGTTAAGAACTATATGATTTTACACAGAGGTGAGGGAGGGGATTGGGGCAGGAGAGTAAAGAGGGATGAATATACTATAACTGAAAATAATTTGACTTTGGGTGGTGTGCATTCAACACAATCAACAGTTCAAATGCTGTAGAGATGTTCAACTGAAACCCATGTAGTCTTATTGATCAGTGTCACCCCATTAACTTTAATTTCTAAATAAAAAAAGAAAGTATTTTAAATTTTGATAAGTATTACTTTAGCCTCATTCTAGAAAGGTTGTAACATTTTACTTTTTCTTTACAGTGTCTGCAAGTGTTGCTTTCCCAATATTCTTTCTAAGATGATCTTTATTTTCTCTGGTAATCTTTGTATTTTGCTAACCATATATAATCCAAAATCTTGATTTCTATTTCTAAAATCCTATTCCTCTCAGTCATTCTTGCCTCAGTAAATGACAATTTTAGTTGTACCAGGGTTCTGCAGAGGTAGGGTTTCTGTACTGCAGATTTGAGGAGAATTTTTCAACTGTTTTACTAAATATTATAATGTAACCAAGTTGAAACATAAAATTAATCACCAAGTAATCTACCCATTTACTTCATAAATATGTCCTATAGGTTTTACCATGAAAATGTGTCTGTTCCATATCTACCTGTAGCATTGTTGTTCAATTACACTTATGCTTGCAATACTATAGTGACTCTCTGATTTTTACACTTACCTTCTCTACTTCCTGTCCTTTAGCACACATATTTTGTCCAGAAACCAAGCAGAACTATCTTTATTACGGTCATTCCACTGATCAAAACATCCCAGTAGCTTTGCATTTCAAGCAAAGTAAAATCAAAACTCTTTACTGCTTACAGCCTTCAGATTTGAGATCTTTTTCTTTCTTTTAAATATGAATTGTTTTTATTAATTTTAAGGGGGTGATAAATCAGAGTACATATGTTCAGAAAGAACATCTCCAGGTTATTTTGACATTTGATTATGTTGCATACCCATCACCCAAAGTCAAATTGTCTTCTGTCACTTTCTATCTGGTTTTCTTTGTGCCCCTCCCCTCCTCATAACCCCTCCATCTGCTCCCCGCCCCTCCCCTAATAACCAGCACTTGACCTCACCTCCACTTCTGCTCCATGTCATATCACTGCAGCCACATTAGCGACTGTGCTGTTCATTGAAAAGACAAACATGGTCCTACTTCAGGACTTTTACATGTCTCTTAAAAAACTCCCTTCCCCCAGGTATCTGTATTGCATCATTCTTCATTATATTTTAGTCTCTGTCTCCAAATCTTTATAATATATTCCTTTCATAGCAAGACTGCAAAATATTCAAGCCAAACCCCCAAAGTTTTAATGCTTATTATACTGCTTTATTTTCCCTCATTGCTATTGCCATATTCTGATATAAAGTGCATCTATTGTGCACTTATTAACATATTATATGTTTATTATCTGTTAATCCTCCTCCCCACCCCACACGGGGGAATATAAGTACCATGAAATTGAAGGCAAAGCTAAAATATTTCAGTCATGTCTTTAAACAACTGAAATTGATTTTAGTACGTGGAACCTTCACTCTAAAAATTCAGATTTGTTAATTAATAATATTTGATTAATTGAAATTCCTCTTTTTGAGTTATTAAGTGGGTACTGATGTTTAATAACTCATGCTCTACAGTTATTCAGAATATTTTTATGCCATGCTATAGAGATCTTTGATGTTTACCTTTTATCTCTCCTTTATATATAAGAAAACAGAATCAGAGTGTTTAATACATACCTAATAAAAGATAGAATTATAATTAATGTGCTTGGATTGTAACTCAAAAGACCACAATGTTAAAAATGACTGACTCCATATTAATAAAATAATATTTTATTTATAAAACAATGCATTTATGTATAGGTAACAGAGGAAAATCACACACACAGATTTGATATACATTCTAAACAGTGTATATAATATGTATAATGATCTGTACTGCATACCCTTACAATAAAATAAACTATCACAAAAGAACTCTAAGGATGAAAGTAAGAAAATGAACTGAGGAAAGACTCTAGGACATGAAGAATGCCGCTGTTGTGAGTTTCTTGGGCTTTATTTTATTCCCCATGTACATCTGAAAGCTCTGCAAACTGGAACCTCCAACAGTCTCTCTCTCTCTCTCTTTCACACACACACACACACACACACACACACACACACACACACACACACACACATTAAAAAAAGGAAACTATATTTTCCAATTAAAGGGCTGTTAAACTCTATTGGGAACCCAATAAAGATTTGGTGAGATTATCCCTACCCAGGCACAGTGGTGACCCAATCTGCTCATGCATCTTTGCCACTGGGGCCTAAGAATGACAACTTATCCTTTGTATTACACCCAGTGATATCTTGAGGTCTTCTCCCTCCAGTTATGGTGTCATTGGAGGCCGTGAGAACTGCCAGGATCTACATTCTAAACCTAAATAGATTACTACATATTAAACAGAAGATCTAAATAATATTGAATATGTCCAGGATATATGGACTAACCCGCATCATACCAAACACCAGAATAAACTCAATTGAAATGAGATAGAGACAATTTATCCAAAACTAAGATGAAATAGATACTGGAACTATCTGACAAATATTTCAAAGTAGCTATTACTAAATTGATCTAGCAAATAATTACAAATTCCATCAAAGCAAACTAAAAAAGGGTGTATCCAGGAAGAAATATAAATCCTATATAAATTATTTGACTTTGGGTGATGGGTATACAACATAATCAACAGTTCAGATGCTATAAACATGTTTTACTGAAACCTATGTACTCTTATTGATTAATGTCACCATGCTAAGGTTAATTTTCTAAATAAAATTTAAAAATTAAAAGAAAAATATAAATACTTTGAGTGGAAAAAAAAAGAATTTTCATAAAAAGAACCAAATGAAAATTATAGATCAGCAAAATACAATAACAAATAAAAATTTGTATACATAATTAATTTTATTGTAAAAATTATTTAAAATATTTTAATTATCATTCACACTAACTCTATCAAAGTTTGAAACAATACTGGTTACTTTTGAAATGAAAAATTTACTAGTTGTTTTTCATACTGTCAAAATATTATTTCTTTAAAATTTATTTATTAGATCTAAAGGTGTTTCATGTTTACATTTCTAACATAAAGCTACATCGTATTAAAATTATATATTTTTACTCTGATAATTGTTTTTAAAGGTAAAAATCTACTTTTAAGAATGATCTTCCATTCATTTTTATCTATTTTGTACTAACAAATCTTTTAAATAATAAAATCAATAAAATACAGACTAAGAAAAAATAAAAATTATCTTTACAACAATTAAAAATATTTATGTGTATTTGATGCTTACACAGTTTTTCTTACTAAGGAATTTATCTTTCCTATGAATTTTTAAAAACCTGTCAAATTTACATTGTTCTAAAATTATCATATAAAGTAGATTTTCTATCAGTGTCTGATCATGCCATAAATATAATTTATTTTCTTAAATTGCTAAGTGATGATATTAGAATGCAAACTCAATTTAAGACCAGAATCATCTTATTTTACAACCACATAATTATAAAACAGCAGTGAAAAAATTAATAAAAATCTGATTTATATGACTCAATATCAAATATCTAAGTAAAGTCAACAAGTATTAGAATATACTCAGTGAAAAGGCAGCATTGTGTAAAATTTGAATTAAGAAAGAGAGGAGAATATTAGACTTTCAATTTAAGGAATTAATAATTTAGCATATATATAGTATTTAATTAATTACCTAGAAGATATATAATGTATATATAAAATAATGATATGTCATTATATACGAAATATAATAATATATAAATATCAACATAAACCAATATGATTTCTTGCTTATATATAAATTTAAGAGGTAAAAATAATTATGTGTTCTTTAAATGCCTATGGAATGAGATAATTAGAACAGAATAGATGCTTGTAAAGTAGTTATTAAATTTTTAAATTTCAATATAATTATTGTTACCCATATAACAGTGGATTAACTAACTTTGTGCTTATAAACATGCTTTGATTGTATTACAACCAAACTGAGACATTGAGTATGTTTTGCAAGAAGATAAAAGTAAGAAAAAGAGGAAGGAAAGAAGAAAAGACAAAAACTAGAAAGAAAGAATAGAAGTAGAAGCATAGGCATAAAAAAGGTGATTAAATTGCAGTCTGTAAGAGAAAAAAACTTGCAACAAAGACAATCAAGTTAGAGGGAAGAGACAGTTGGTAAAAATGCTTAAGACATGAATGTGGCAGAGAGTATGATTTGTTTATTCTACCTCTCCAGATTCATTCTCTATTTGAGATGTTCTTCTCCATACAGTGACACTGACCTCTCCTGATTGCAAAATCTGGGTCCCTTTACTCCTTCCGTCTAATGGGGTAGTGCCAAAGAGACCCAACATGAGATAGAAAGGCAGAAAGAAAGAATGCACTTGATCACATAACTCCCTACTTTTTCTCTGCTTGTCTATGGTTTAAAACTGCCTGTATTTCTACATTATGGCCTTAGCT
Organism: Rhynchonycteris naso; assembly: GCA_037038555.1. Taxonomy (NCBI): domain Eukaryota; kingdom Metazoa; phylum Chordata; class Mammalia; order Chiroptera; family Emballonuridae; genus Rhynchonycteris; species Rhynchonycteris naso. The sequence goes on from CM072995.1 coordinate 255,256,831, forward strand.
TCTGCTAGGCCACAGAATTACAGTGATTTCTAAGAGCACTGTTCTCGCTAATCACCTATAGGACTAATGGTGTCAATGATTCCCTATTTTTGCTAGTTTCTAGATGTACCATTATCAATTAATTTCTTTAATCTTTCCTATGCTTCATAAAAAATCTCTTTCCTAATTTTTTGAATTGCCTTTTTAGTTGTGCCCTCTGGTTGGTATATATCTATATCTATCTATCTATATCTATCTATCTATCTATCTATTTAAATATATGCATAAATTAGTATGACAATAGGTACTAGAGGAGTCCCAAAAAGAAAACTCACAAAATTAGATTATTAGCTTATGAGATAGGAATGTTCATTTTATAAATCCTTAGAAAATTCCCATGCTGAATAATACTGGGAATTGATAAAAATTGGCAAAGAATGATGTGCCAGAATTACACACAATGTCAATGGTGGTGTCTGGGCTGAGACAAGTATAACTGTCACCCAGTGGCTGTGGTAACAGGTAGATTACTGCCGTAGCCAGTTGGCTCAGTGTATAGAACATCGGTACAGGGTGCAGATATTCCAGATTCGGTCCTTGGTCAGGACACACATGAGAAACAACCATCTGCTTCTCTTCCCCTCCCTTTTCCCCTTCTCTCTTTCTTCCCCTCTTGCAGCCAGTGGCTTGACTAGTTTGAGCATCAGCCCCAGATGGGAGTTGCTGGGTGGATCCAGGTTGGAGCCCATGGAGGTATATTTCTCTCTCTCTCCTCTCTTCCTACTTAAAACAAAATTGACCACTGGTTTGTAATCAGACTGTTGATTGCCCTAGATCAGTGATTTTCAGCCTTTTACATCTCATTGCACACATCAATTGAGATTCTATGGCACACCAAAAAATATTTTTTTTGCTGATCTGACAAAAAAAATAAATATAATTTTGATTCATTCACACTGGATGGCTATTTTGTATTGGCTGTTGTCTCTTTTTATTATTATTAGTTGAATTTATTGGGATGACATTGCTTTGCAAAATGGTGCAAGTGTACAATTCAATATACCAGTAACACCATCTGCACACCACATCATGCACCCTCCACCCCAACCAAAGTCTCTTTTTGTCCCCACTCTACTCTCACCCCAACCATCTTTGGCCACTTCCACCCAACCCTACCTCTCTTTGTCTGGCTATTGCTACACTCTTATCTGTTTTACTGTGTTCCAATCTAAGAGAAAAGAGTTCAGTGCCCCTGACTAAATTGTAAGGTATTGCATCTTTTAAAAATTCTTGAGGCACTCCGGCGTGTCTCTTGCTGCACACTGGTGTGCCACAGGACATGATTGAAAATTGCTGCACTGGAGATTATACGTGAAGAGTGATAAAAAAATAAAGCTTTGAAATTTTATAATGAGACATAGATTGACCTCCATCACACTACCTTTATGACAAATATAGCCTTGGGGAAGACATAGCTGAAGATTCATAAAAAGGATTAAATGCAAGGGTTGCAGAGCTGCAAAAGCCAACTAAATGCAGTAATCGCCCATTATACACAGTTTTCCTTTCCACAGTTTAAGTTACCCACAGTCAATAATATCGTATTATTACCTGTGTGCTGTAACAGAAGGTTCTTACTTTCCTCAGGTTTTTATTCAATTTTGGGACTTTCTTTATTGATAGGCTATTCACAATTTAATTCTATAGAACTTAGCTCCTATGAAAGTATAAAAATCCAAGCCAAATATAATTTATTTTGGTGATTAAATAAATAAATCATGAAGAAATAATTTTAATAGGGATAAAATAACTTGTTCCATGTCAGTTCTTAAAACCTTATTGTTGCCTGACCTGTGATGGCGCAGTGGATAAAGTGTCGACCTGGGAACACTGAGGTTGCCAGTTCAAAACCCTGCACTGGTCTGGTCAAGGCACATATGGGAGTTGATGCTTCCAGCTCCTCCCCCCTTTCTCTATCTCTCTCTTTCACTCTGTGTCTCCTCTCTAAAATGAATAAATAAAAAAAATTAAAAAAAAACCTCACATATCTCTTAAAAAAACACATTATTGTATTGGAAGTTTCTGTAAGAATTTTTCATAGATGCCTTTGTCAGATACTTTACCCTCATTTCATAATACCAACTGATCAAATCTCAAATGTTTATATGATGGTTGTGTTTGATATTTTAAAGACTAAACTATAAATGACAAATAAAATTTAAAAAATTACATAATTACTAATTTTATGTTAAAAAACTGGTGGCAGTAATCGGAATCAAAGCACTGCCCCTTTTGTTCTTAGGAATGCTAGCTTCTTTGAAAAATAACAGACAGTGGTGAGATAGTTTAATGCGATGGAGTCATCACTCCATCATCCCACTGATTCCTGGTGAATGCTCTTGGAGGATATACCTTAGTCCTGAAGACAAACTGAAATTCTAAAAGAGGTCAACCATTCCTATGCTTTCTGCATATTCTAGATTTTAGGGCTTGTCAAGAACAAACCTAATGTTCCTATAGTTTGTTGAATATATATTTGGAGCCTGCTCATATCTTTTAGAACACATGTCAGATATGTGTGTGTGAGTATGTTTGTGTGATATATATTTGAGTATATGAGAAATAAAGAAACAAACAAGGGTCAAGTCAGAAAGGTCTTTTTAATTTGGTAGTTCCAGCCCTGAATAAGGTGGCCCAGTAGTGTCAGATTCTCCCAATTTTAATCAACTAAGTAACAGGATTGGAGGAAGGAACCAGATGAGTTCAGCAAGAGTTGGTATTATTACTAGAGTGGATCCCATTAATTAGGACAAAAGAAAACCTGCTCCATGGTTGTTGTTGTGTGTGTGTGTGTGTGTGTGTGTGTGTGTGTGTATATATTACCTTTAAGTATATATATATTACCTTTTAATACCAAACGTGAAAAAGAATGTCAGTATGTGGAATTGTATTACTGATGAATGTAGGAAGCACAAAACAGTGAATATGTACTTTCTGTATTTTCATATGAAAAATATATTGGACAGAATAAGTAATTTTCTTGAGAAGGATGGGTGGAAAATGTTTGGTTTAGTGTCAATATAAAGTATTTTCTTCAAATATGTTTCATGGTTATTTTTGATTTTGTAATTATGTGTTTTTTATTTTCCCTACAAATGTATGGGTTTATAAATTATTTGTAGTACTCATAAAATCAAACAATGGAAATTATTTATTTTTTAAAAAATTTTAATATTGTTACCAGAACAAGCTGGGATTTGTGTTGTCTGTCACCACCTTTTTTTTTTCTTTTTCTGGTTTCACAAGAGACAGAGACTTAGTAAGCATAAGAGCGTCTTTAATTCAAACTGCAATAATGTGAGCATGCAGGAGATTCCTGTCCAAAAGAACTGCCTTAACACTCTCCTGGTGCTGGTGGTTTTTATAAGGTTCAGGGGCTGTTAGTAATTTAAGAGGCAAAAACAAAAGTCTGTGCCATTAGTCATATAACAATATGCAGGAGATGAAGGTTCAGTTGTAGGAATTTCTCCTTCTGATGTAACACAGTCCCAAGTAGCATGGTCCTATCTAGTCCTTGGTAAATTTTCAATACAACTGGTGTCAGGTGTTTCCCAGTAACAGCTGGGACCTGGTCCCTCTGGGACTATCTGCCTTTGAGAATTGACTGGGAAAAGACTCCTTGTTTTATTAGGATACAAAGTAAAGATTTAAGGGTGGTGAGCTAAGTATCTAATTAACTTATATGCCTTAATGTTTCATCCTGTGCTAGGCTTTTACAAACAACTATTGTGATTTACATCCCCTAATTGTCAGGTCCCTCTCCAATGTAAGCTTCCCCCTCCACCATTTCTACAAAGGTAAACTTTAGTCTGCATTTCAAATGGAATGCCAGAAAACTATTAAAAGAGAGAACAGTAAACAGATGAACTATATCCTAACACTTACATGTACCCTATTCATTAAAACTGAACACTACTATTACTGCAGTCATATATCTCACTTTTGGATTTCCCTATTAATATCAATAGAACATTATAGCATTGTTTATGTCAAATTTGTCCATCTACTACAAATTAGTAAAAATTTTGGTTATTAGGAAAGATTTAGCCACTTATGGAACTGTCATAGGTCAGTAAAATTTCATTGTAAGTAAAAGCTGGATTATAGTGGATATTGGGGGAATAATCCAAAAATCTAAGTTTTTCAATTTTAGATTTGGTAGTTAATTTGAAGAACTGACATGCAACTTTGGTCAGATTCATAAGAGCTTTATTAGCAGGAAGAAACTTATCTATACAGGCAAAGCAGCTGTTCCCAGTTGTGACAGGCCAGGGAAGAGTTCACCCCCACCCCCAGAAAAGGTCCCTTGTTGAAGGAAGTTAATAGCAAAACCATTGAGTAGGTAGTCAGGTAGACCACCAGAGAGAATAATGCATTTTTTTTAAAAAAAAAATTCTTTTTATTTTATTCATTTTAGAGAGAAGACACAGAGATGGAGAGAAAGAGAGAGAGAGAGAGAGAAAGGGGGGAGGAGCTGGAAGCATCAACTCCCATATGTGCCTTGACCAGACCAATGCAGGGTTTTGAATTGGTGACCTCAGTGTTCCCAGGTTGACGCTTTATCCACTGCGCCACCACAGGTCAGGCAGAACAATGCATTTTTATATTAAAAGATAACATCAGACAGTTATTACACTCTATATATTTATTAAACTCCCTCCTGGGGCATGATGTTTATCTGTGGGTGGCATTCTGGTTTTCTGGTTTGCAGAGAGCCACAGAGGGATCTACAGCCAGGGTAGTGCAGCACTTCCCAGAAGCCTTTGCTGCTGGAGCCATATTGCATCTCTACAGTGAGTTTCCATAGAGTGGAGAAAAATTTTTATAGCTTGAGGGTTAAAAGACTTCTGAGTCCTGCATATATGTTAGACTTTGCTTTGTTGGTAAGAAAATATTCACAGGTGACATAAAATGACTTTCTCTATAGGCATGAATTGGCCTCTGCTATACTTCCTAAAATATCTGACTTCAAAGAGAGAAAAACGTCATTAATTTAAAAACCAGCATGCTGCTCTCTTCTCCAGATTTGGGGACAGAGAAGGGAAGCCAACTACTCTAAGCATTTGACAGAATTTTAAATAATGCATTTGTGTTTAACTATTTCTTGTTTTATTTCTAAGAGAGAGACAGAGGGGAAAGAGAAGATATTAGAGCAAATTGACAAGAGGGAATTTATTCATAACTTTCCTTACTGGTTGGAAATTTTTAATTACACAAATGAATAAAATATTTTTAGGATCGGCAGACACCATTAGGTAATAAACTGAAGTAAGAAGAATAAAAAAAAAAAAGTAAAAAAACACTCAAACAAACAAATGAAACTCTAAATGGTACTTTGGTCAAATTCCTACTCTTTGAAAGTTTAAAGTCAGAAAATCATGTGAAGTTTTCAATACCTGGGGATGAGCTGCTGCAGGCTGGAGCAAATAGTGATAAATCCCTGTAAATTTCTAGGCAGACTGACGATTTAAGATATTGAGAAATACTGCAGGGTGTGTTTTTAAGGTCACTTTTTTGTTTAATGTTATATTTTATATTTTAGTGTTTTATTTCTTTCTGCCTTTTGGTTATATGAGCTATACTTTCTTCATTTACCTTCTATGTGCAAATTTATGCCTTGTGGAAAAAATGAAGGTCAGCCAATGAAAGTCAAAAAATGGCTATTTATTCTGAGCTTGCTATAGCAAGGGTGTTGGCCATTGTCTCTCATGATTTGGCAGGGTCTCAACGTCAGGCATAAGGTGGAGAAAGCTTTCTAGTGGAAAACAGAGAAGACTTAGGGATGCCCTAATTAGAGTTTGGTGGCCTGGGGAAACTGGAGGAAGGCTAACTAGAAGCAGGGCATCCTGTTTGGTTGGTTAGGGGGACACATTTGACTTTCACTGGTTAGTCCTAAATTGGAAACAGGGACAAAATTAAGGATGCCGTCAGTTATTAATCATATCTTGGTCATTTTTGGCTGATGTTACAAAAGTTATTGTTTAGCTTCCTGGATTGTTACTAAAGATAGCAATGTGTCTTTCTGAAAGTCTGACTTATAGCAGGCTGGCTTTCTGTGTTTACTATTGTGGATGAGGGACAGTTTCCTGTGCAGGTGAGTGCAGATATGGTCAAAATTCTCTCTTTATATCAATTCTGGTCATTGTCTATTTGTATATTTAGCCTCACATGTTATATTTTTGAACCTATCAGATCATTTGTCCTCTGATCCTTGGTGATTCTTACAGTCTCAGCTCCATCACTATCTCTCTTACTCATCCCGCCTCGGGTGCAGTGGCCTTCCACACCTAGGCCTTGGCATTTTCTTTTTTTTCTTATGAAACATTCCTTGGCAAAGTATGTACATGGCTCCTTTACCCTAATTATTCTGGTTACTAATGTTACTTTTTCAGTAAAACTTTCACTGATCAGCCTACACAAACCATACCCTATCTGAATCAACCCACTCAATTTACTTGTTTCTCTTTCTTTGAGATTATCATCGCCCTGCCTTAAACTGTTTGTTTTTTGGTTAATGTTTATATCTCCTATTAGTCTTTAAACTACATGGTATCATGAATATTGCCTGTTCTGTTCACTGCTGTATTTCTTCTTCTTATGAAAGTAAAATGTACAAAGTAATCGGTGATATGTTATTGGTTAGATGAACAAAACATGTATTCTTTAACTTATTTAGAAAATAATTTTTTCATCTATTGTATGAACTATAAAAAACTTGGCTCATTTTTTTCTTATTTTCTCTTTTCTCCTTCTCAGACTTTTTTCTAAATACAAAACATTTATCTTACAATTACAAGTATACCATGGAAATATTGGGAATTCCATTCCAGGCCACCTCAGAAAAGCGAGTATTGCAATTCAGTGAGTCTTAATCTTTCTGCTGATGGAAGAGTCTTGCTTTTAATTTGTAAAATACACAACATCTGTGAGACTCAATAAAAAACAAAAGGTAAAATGAGGTATGCTTGTATCCTGAATTAAATTATAAATAAATTCAATAAAATACTGTCAATTAAAAACATTTCAGGGATTTATGAAAATATTGGTCACACCCTTACTTAGCTCACCCCTCCCACCAAATGACACTTTGCTTCCAGAGTGATTTTCATTGTTATCTTCTGTTGTATAGATTTTCAAATAATTATGTATTCATTTGTACTGGCATGACAATGATCAAAGTAAATGAATACTAGTTCCATAACAAGCAAAGCAAAATCTCAGAAAATTAATATAGTAAAGATTTAGTTTTTATTAAGTCAGAGTGTGGTTAAAATTGATTGGTGTTCCAGAAGCCACCTTTCATATAATAAAGCAATAATTTACTTTCCTTCCATTATAGGCAATGACGAATTCAATATCACATAACCCCCAAGGTATCAAAGCAAAAAGAAGAGACTGTGAATGAACCCCAAAAATCAACTAAATTAAATTTGTTTTTGAGAATAATTAATATTGAAAATATCTTTTAGCAAGATTTATCAATAAAAAAGATTTATCAATAAAAAGATAAAAAACAAAAATTATTAGTATCAGAAAGGAGGAAATTGTAGCAAGACTTATATTTGTTAAAAAGAAAATAAGATATAATTACCAAAAGAATACAAATATATTCAACAACTGAGATAAAATATGAGAAACTCTAGAAACTGAAAAGAGAAGAAATAGAAAATCAGAACTACTGTGTATATGCAATAAAACTGATTTGTGTTAAAATTTATTTGAAAATTTTTCAATATTCAAGTCTTGCTCAACATATTTTACATTTGTACATTATTAGAAATAATATCTTTCTATTTACTTACTGTTTTTCAGTTTATAGAAATGATTATCAATCTGGTATTTTACAGACCTCTTAAAAGTCTACATTTATTTTAACAGATATTTTTGGTAAAGTTTCTAAGATAAGTATGCCACATATTCAGGTGCTTTTTTAAAAAGAGAGTTTATTTATTTTTCTACAATACTGTGTGACTTTTATTCATGCCAGATGACTTTGAAAACTTGATGTAGTCTCTGGTTGGTCATGATGTTTTATATATATATTGCTGAATTTAATTGGCTGATCTCTTAAGGATATGTTTCATTTATATGCATGAGAAATTTCTGCTTTTATTTTAATTTTCTTTTACTATATTTATCTAATTTTATTATCAGCATAATTCTGGCCCCAGAATAGTAAAAAGGGTTCCTTGTAAAATTTCTCATGGAGGTGATATACTATTTTTCCTTTAGCTGTGGATAATTCACTTAATTTATGCAGTTCACTCATGAAGCTCTAATTAGAAATAGTTTTCCTAACCAATCAATATAGAAGGAGTTCCCCAAACCAATGTCTGTTTCCATAACGGATACATATTTATGTTTATTTGTTACTTAACTTATAGTCTAAAATTCAAGAGAATGGAGGTGTGTGTTTATTTATTGCTTATGGCTACATTTTACTAAAAAATCCCTGGCACATAGTAAATGTTTAACAAATATTTGTTGAATGAATCACTGGACAATTAATCACTTCCAAATTTGGTAATCTATCTCAAAGAAGTGATCTACAGGTGGCCAATAGACATGAAAAATTGTTCAACATCACTAATCATCAGAGATCTGCAAATTAAAACCACGGAGAGATATCATCTCACTCCTGTCAAAATGGCTATCATCAGTATATCAACAAACAAAAAATATTGGTGAGGATGTGGACTTGCCTAGTCAAGGTATGTACAGGAACACTGCTATGAGTAGTTGCTTCCTATTTCTCTCCACTCTTTCACACTCTTTTTCTCTTTCTCTCTTCCTCTTTCTTTCTCCTCTCACTGTTCTCTCCAAAAGAAAAAGAAAAAAACTGTGGTACATTTATGCAATAGAATACTACTCAGCTGTAAAAAGAGAAAAAGGAAATCTTACCTTTACAGCATCGATGAACCTGGATAGTATTATACTGAGTGAAATCAACCAGTCAAAGGGAGACAAGTATTCACTTATATGTGGAATCTAATGAACAAAATAAAGCAACAAACAAAATAGAAACAGACTCATAGATATGGAGAACAGATTGACAGCTGTCAGAGGAGATGGACGTTAGGAAGCTGGGTGATAAATATGAAGGAATTAAGTAATGAAAAAAAACTTACATGCACAGACAACAGTACAGTGATTATAAGAGGGGAAGGGACGTGTGAAAGATTAAAAAGTATATGGGGGGAATAAAAATGATGGAAAGAGACTTACTGGGGTAATGAATGAATGGTGTAGTGTCAGGATGATGTATCTGGAATGGCACCCCTGAAACCTATGTTATCTTATTCTATAATATTATTTATTTATTTATATTTTAGCAAGAGAGACAGACAGAGACAGACAAGAAGGGAAAGAGATGAGAAACATCAACTTGCAGTTGTGGCACCTTAGTTGTTCATTGATAGTTTTCTCATATAAGTCTTGACTGGGGGCTCCAGCCTAACCAGTAACCTCTTGCTTAAGCCAATAGCCTTGTGCTCAAGCCAATGATCTTGGGCTTCAAACCAGTGACCATGGGGTCATGATATGATTCTACACTTAAGCCAGTGACCTTGTACTCAAGCTGGTAAGCCCTCGCTCAAGCCTTCGACATCAGAGTTCAAACCTGGGTCTTCAATGTACCAGGCTATCGCTCCATCCACTGCACCACAGAACCCCAATAGATTCAATAAAAAGTTTTTTAAGAAGAAGTAACTTGAAATGTAGCTGATTTTTTTTTTGAAAAACACTGTTTATTGCAATATTTTTCTCATAGCAAATTATTGGAACATAGAATATTTTAAGCAAACTATTAGCATAGACACATAAACAGATGTTAGAAATGGTGATGTTTTAATTATATCATGAGTATGTGTTATATAATGTTATTTATATTGTACACATATATGATTCAAACAGCAAAAGTACGTAGTAAAAGTACATTGGGATAAAATATATCAAAAATGTTACTAGAGGGGGACGGAAGATGGTGACGGAGTAGGCGGACGTACCAACTTCCAACTCCCAGAACCAAAATGGATTATAACTCAATTTTAAGAACCATCATCTGGATAAACCAACTTTGAGCTAAACTAAGTGGACTCTTCAACCAAGGAACACTGCAGAAGCCACACTGAGACTGGTAGGAATAGCGAAAACGCGAAGAGGGCTGCCCATCTCCCCGGAGCAAACGGCAGCCCGGAGAGACCCGCATGGCGGGAGGAGAGTTTGGCGGAGAGGGAGGGACCTGGGTCCCAGGAACCAAGCCCCAGACTGCAGCCCCAGAGCCTAGAAGAGGTGTTTGGACAGTATTGAGCTGTGAAGCAAGTGAGGATACTGTTTGTGAAAAAGAGAGAGTTTTCTCAGACCCAAGAATCTTTTCAAAGGGTCAGCGCAGAAACCCTCTCTCACAACCACACACCCGGGGCTCCGGAGAACGGGGACAGAGGAGAGAAACAGAGCAGCGGGAACAGAGAGTGGACTGAAGGCACGAGGACACTCTGAGGGACAGCCATCCTGACCCCTGGGCTAAGTCATTTCCCTAAGCGAAAATGAATATTTCCCCTGTAACTAGCAATACCAGCAAAGGGAGACAGGACACTAGCCAAACAAGCTCTCCCACGGCAATTAGAGCAGAGCTGCTTAGAGGGAGGGAGATCCCAAACCTACAGTGTGGAGACTTAAGACAATGCCATCTCTCTGAGGGTTGCTGAAGGGATGTTGGCGGCAGGACGCTGAAAAGCGGTCCTCTTGGTGTGGGCAGAGGCACAACCGGTGTGAGCTCGGTCTAGCCCAGCAGGGGCAGAGGGGACGCGCGAAAGTGGTCAGGCAGCTGCGGGCCGCTTGTGACCCCACTTGTGGGAAAAATACGGGCAGAGATTGGCTCTGAGACCCTGCGCAAGCCGACCCTGACCACGGGGACGAGGCTAGGACCAGGGACGGGTGAGGGGCTCGCAGCTGAGCACACGCTGCCAACCCCGGACAGAGAAACCGTGGTGGTTTGAAATCCTATGTGCGCGCGAGCTGGCTTTCGGGGCTGAGCTCACGCTACTAGCCCTGCCCGGCCGGAGAAATCCTGGTGGTTTGCAAACCTAGTGCGCGCAGCTGGCGTGCGCGCAGCTGACTTTTGCGGCTGAGCTCACGCTACTAGCCCCGCCTGGCCAGAGAAATCCCAGCGGTTGGCCACCCTACGTGCGCGAGCTGGCGCCGAACGTGGGGGAGTGGTAGAGTCCTGATCGATCGGAAGCTAGCAGCTGAGCTCACACCAGCAAACACGCCTGGCCCAATAAACCGCGGTTTGTGACCCTATGCAGAAGGGCCCCGGCCTCGAGGTTGGGGCTAAATTTTGGACGGGCAAAGGCTAACAGCTGAGAGCACGTCAAAAGCCCCAGCCAACCCGCAAAACTGTGGCGAGCAGGCTCTGACTACAGGGGCTGGGCGTAAGCCTTCCGGAAACAGGCTGGTTCCGCAGCTGAGCAAAGGTGCTCACCTCTGCCCTTGGTGCTAAGGCTTGTGGCTTGAGTGACATCCCCTCCTGCGGAGGAGAGGTAGAAATCACAGCAACAGGCACAGTAGGCTGTCGCTGGCAACGCCCATACCCAACCACCCTAGGCAGCGGCAGAGCGTGTGGCAGGCCTGCAGACAGACCACACCTAGAGAACAAAAAGGGAACACCTACTGGACTCCAGTGCCCACAACTTGCCTATAAACAGATAAAGTGGGCAGGCAGAGGAATGCAAACCAAATGAACCAAGAGAAAACCCTAGAGAAGGACCTGAATGAACCAGATTTAACCAAACTACCAGAAGCAGAATTTAGAATAATGATAGTTAGGATGTTCAAAGAAATTAGAGCAACAATGGATAGTCACTATGAACACCTAAATAAAGAGATAACAAGTATAAAGAACGAAATTGAAATAATAAAAAAGAATCAGACAGAAATGACAAATACAGTATTAGAACTGAAGACCACAATGAAAGAAATTAAAAGCAGGATGAATCATGCTGAGGATCAAATCAGCGAGTAAGAAGACACAATAAACAAAGGCACAGAAACAGAGAAGAAAAAGGAAAAGAGACTCAAAACATGTGAGGAAACTCTAAAGGAGCTCTGTGACAACATCAAGAGAAACAACATTCGCATCATAGGGGTTCCTGAAGAAGAGGAAAGAGTACAGGAAATAGAAACTTTGTTCAATCAAATCATAGCAGAAAACTTCCCTAAATTAAGGCTGGGAAACATTCCACATGTACAAGAAACACACAGAACTCCATTAAAGAGAAACCCAAAAAGATCTACACCAAGACACATCATAGTTAAAATACCAAAGCTAATGGATAAAGAAAAAATTTTAAAAGCTGCTAGAGAAAAATAGGCTATCACCTACAAAGGAGCCCCCATAAGGATGACATCAGACTTCTCAACAGAAACACTTGAGGCCAGAAGGGAATGGCAAGATATAATCAAAGTAATGCAGAACAAGAACCTACAACCAAGACTACTCTATCCAGCAAAGCTAACATTTAAAATCGAAGGAGAAATAAAGAGCTTACCAGAGAAAGAAAGCCGGAAGGAATTCATTAAAACCAAATCAATTCTGCAAGAGATACTAAGGGGCCTGTTGTGAACAGTTCAAAGGGAGGAAAGAATAGAGCAAAAGAAAAATATAGCTTTAAAGAATAAAATGGCAATAAACAACTACATATCAATAATAACCTTAAATGTAAATGGATTAAATGATCCAATCAAAAGACATAGGGTAGCTGCATGGATAAAGAAACAGGACCCATATATATGCTGTCTATAAGAGACAACCCCTAAAAACAAAAGATGCACATAGACTGGAGGTAAAAGAATGGAAAAAAATATTTCATGCAAATGGAAATGAAAAAAAAGCCAGGGTAGCAGTACTTATATCTGACAAAATGAACTTTAAAACAAAGGCTGTCGTAAGAGATAAAGAAAGACACTACATAATGATAAAGGGAACAATTCAACAGGAAGATATAACTATTATAAATATCTATGCACCAAATATAGGAGCCCCGACATATATAAAGCAGACTTTGAAGGACATAAAGGGCGAGATTAACAGCAATACTATCATAGTAGGGGATTTCAATACCCCACTAACAATACTGGATAGATCCTCAAGAAAGAAAATCAATAAAGAAACAGCAGACTTAAAGGATACACTAGATCAACTTGATTTAATGGATATCTTCAGAACTTTTCACCCTAAAACAGTAGAATATACATTCTTCTCAAGTGCTCATGGTACGTTTTCTAGGATAGACCACATGTTAGGACACAAAAATGGTCTCAATAAATTTAAGAAGATTGAAATCATATCAAGCATTTTTTCTGATCACAATGCCATGAAACTAGAAATTAACCATAAAAGAAAAACTGAAAAATACTCAAACACTTGGAAATTAAATAGCATGATATTAAATAATGAATGGATTAACAATGAGATCAAAGAAGAAATAAAAAAGTTTCTAGAAACAAATGATAATGAGCATACATCAACTCAAAATTTATGGGACACAGCAAAAGCAGTACTGAGAGGGAAGTTCATTGCACTACTGGCATACCAATGGAAGCTAGAAAAAGCTCAAATAAGCAACCTGACCCTGCATCTAAAAGAACTAGAAAAACAACAACAAATAAAACCCAGGACAAGTAGAAGGAAGGAAATAATAAAGATCAGAGCAGAAATAAATGACATAGAGGCTAAGGAAACAATACAGAGGATCAATGAAAACAGAAGCTGGTTCTTTGAAAAGGTAAACAAGATTGATGAAGCTTTAACTAGACTCACCAAGAAATAAAGAGAGAGGTTTCAAATAATAAAATTAAAAAAGACAGTGGAGAAATAACAACTGATAAAACAGAAATACAAAGCAACGTAAGAAAATACTATGAAGAACTCTATGCCAAAAAATTAGACAATCTAGATGAAATGGACAAATTTTTTGAATCATATAAACTTCCAAAAATCAATCTGGAAGAATCAGAACACCTAAACAGACCAATTACAACAAATGAGATCGAAACAGTTATCAAAAAACTCCCAAAAGAGAAAAGTCCTGGGTCTGATGGCTTCACAAGTGAATTCTATCAAAAATTCAAAGAAGAACTAATTCCTATCCTCCTCAAGCTATTTCAAAAAATTTAAGAGGAAGGAAGACTTCCAAACTCCTTTTATGAGGCGAGCATAATTCTGATTAATTCTGATCCCAAAACTGGGCAAAGACAACAAAAAGAAAGAAAATTATAGGCCTATATCCCTGATGAATTTAGACGCTAAAATTTTCATCAAAATATTAGCCAACCGGATCCAGCAATATATGAAAAAAATCATACACCATGATCAAGTTAAATTTATTCTGGAGAGTCAAGGCTGGTTTAATATTCGCAAATCAATCAATGTGATTCATCACATAAAGAAAAGGAAGGACAAAATCACATGATAATTTCAATAGATGCAGAAAAGGCATTTGATAAAACCCAGCACCCATTCATGCTCAAAATTCTCAGTAAAGTGGGAATACAAGGAACATTCCTTAACATGATAAAGGCCAACTACCACAAACCCACAGCAAACATCATACTAAATGGACAAAAATTAAAAGCAATCCCCTTAAGATCAGGAACCAGGCAGGGTTGCCCACTTTCACCACTCTTATTCAACATAGTTCTGGAAGTCCTAGCTATAGCAATCAGACAAGAAGAAGAAATAAAAAGCATCCAAATTGGAAAAGAAGAAGTAAAACTGTCACTATTTGCAGATGATATGATATTGTATATTGAAAACCCTAAAGTCTCAGTCAAAAAACTACTGGACCTTATAAATGAATTCAGCAAGGTGGCAGGATATAAAATTAATACGCAGAAATCAGTGGTATTTCTGTATACAAACAATGAACTGTCAGCAAAAGAACTTAAGAAAACAATCCCCTTCACTATTGCAGCCAAAAAAATAAAGTACCTAGGATTAATTTAACCCAGGAGGTTAAGGACTTGTACTCGGAAAATTATAGAACATTGATAAAAGAAATCAAGGAAGATACAAACAAGTGGAAGCATATATCGTGCTCATGGCTAGGAAGAATAAACATCATTAAAATGTCTATACTACCCAAAGCAATTTATAAATTCAATGCAATACCAATTAAAATACCAATGACATACTTCAAAGATATAGAAAACATATTCCAAAAATTTATATGGAACCAAAAAAGAACACGAATAGCCTCAGCAATCCTAAAAAGAAAAATAAAGGAGGAGGTATCACTCTTCCAGATATCAAGGTCTACTACAAGGCCATTATACTCAAGACAGCTTGGTACTGGCATAAGAACAGACACATTGATCAATAGAACAGAACAGAGAACCCACAAATAAACCCGCAGCTTTATGGACAACTGATATTTGACAAAGGAGGAAAGAACATACAATGGAGTAAAGACAGCCTCTTTTACAAATGGTGTTGGAAAACTTGGACATCTACCTGCAAAAAAATGAAACTAGACCATCAACTTACACCATTCACAAAAACAAATTCAAAATGGATAAAAGACTTAAACATAAGCCATGAAACTATAAGCATCTTAGAAGAAAACATAGGCAGCAAGCTTTCTGACATCTGTAGCAGCAATATATTTGCTGATTTATCTCCACCGGCAAATGAAATAAAAGGCAAGATAAACAAATGGACTATATAAAACTAAAAAGTTTTTGCACAGCTAAAGATAATAAGAACAGAATAAAAAGACAAACCACACAATCGGAGAACATATTCGACAGCACGTCGGATAAGGGGTTAATAACCAAAATTTATAAAGAACTTATAAAACTCAACACCAGGAAGACAAACAATCCAATCAAAAAATGGCCAAAAGAAATGAATAGAAATTTCTCCAAAGAAGAGATACAGATGGCCAAAAGAAATATGAAAAAATGCTCAACATCACTAATTATTAGAGAAATGCAAATTAAAACCACAATGAGATATCACCTCACACCAGTCAGAATGGCACTCGTCAGCAAAACAACACAGAATAAGTGCTGGCGAGGATGCGGAGAAAAGGGAACCCTTCTGCACTGCTGGTAGGAATGTAGACTGGTGCAGCCACTGTGGAAAACAGTATGGAGATTCCTCAAAAAATTAAAAATCGAACTGCCTTTTGACCCAGCTATCCCACTTATAGGAATATACCCTAAGAACACCATAACACTGTTCGAAAATAAGAAATGCGCCCCCATGTTCATGGCAGCATTGTTCACAATAGCGAAGATCTGGAACCAGCCCAAGTGTCCGTCAGAAGACGAGTGGATTAAAAAGCTTTGGTACATATATACTATGGAATACTACTCAGCCATAAGAAATGATGACATCGGATCATTTACAACAAAATGGTTGTACCTGATAACATTATACGGAGTGAAATAAGTAAATCAGAAAAAAAAAAACTGAGAAAAGCATGAATTCATACATAGGTGGGACATAAAAGTGAGACTATGAGACATGGACAAGAGTGTGGTGGTTACCGGCTGAGGGGATGGAGGGGAGGGTGGGAAAAGGAGACGGGTAGGGGCACAAGGAAAACCAGATAGAAGGTGACAGAGGACAATTTGACTTTGGGTGAATGGTATGCAACACAATTGAATGATAAGATAATCTGGAGATGTTTTCATTGTACATATGTACCCTGATTTATTGGTGTCACCACATTAAAGTTAATAAAAAAAAAATAATGTTACTAGAGCCTGACCAGGCTGTAGCGCAGTGGATAGAGCATTGGACTGGGATATGGAAGACCCAGGTTCTAGACCCTGAGCTCACCAGCTTGAGCGCGGGCCCATCTGGCTTGAGCAAAAGCTCACCTGCTTTGACCCAAGGTCGCTGGCTCCAGCAACGGGTCGCTCAGTCTGCTGAAGGCTAGCGGTCAAGGTACATGTAAGAAAGCAATCAATGAGCAACTAAGGTGTCGTAATGGCAATGAAAAACCAATCATTGATGCTTCTCACCTCTCTCCATTCCTGTCTGTCTGTCCCTATCTATCCCTCTGTCTGACTCTCTCTCTGTCCCTGTGTAAAAAACAAAACAAAAAAAAAAAATGTTACTAGAATTATGAAAAAATAGAAAAACATTTTTTATTTTCTAATATAAAATATGTTTTTAAAATAATTTTAAAATTAAAGAACATCATAAATTAAAATAGTATGAGTGTAAATAAATGTTTTTTTTAAATTTTGCTTTTTAGAATAACAAATTGATACAGGATTCTATTTTCTATGCCTTTTTGGAGTTATTTTAAGACCAAGGACTGTGTTTTATGCTTAATTGCACACCTTACACATTTGTTTCCTTAGTAAGGAAATTAAATTCTAAACCATGGATAGAGCAGCTTAATTCCACAGCCCTAGTCATGTCAAAATTTGCTGTAGGAATTAAATAAAAATCTTAGGTTCTTTAACTCTCTGCCTCTCTATGCATTTTTGCTAAAAATCTATTGCACAAAATGTCTTAGTAGAAATATATTTGAAATATTATTACCAAATGTTCACAGAGAGTCACAAATTGCATTCTGATGTTTTATTTACATCTGAAGTTAGGAAATCAGTTTCACTTTATTTAAAATATATCTTCCCAAATATATTTCATTGTATCACATATAAATTTATGTCTGTTACTCAAACAATATTTGTAAATGACATTATTGTCTCCATAGCCGCACAGAAACGGCAGTGTAGTGCAGTGGTTTGATACATGAACTCTAGAATTTGGGATTGAACTCTATCCTACCAGACCCAATTATATGACCTCCTCATACCCTAGTGGTTTCATTTTAAAATAGGAAGTTAGAATAGTAACTATCGCAGTATTATAACATTTAAAACTGTAAATTATGTATATCAATGACAATATTTTAGATCAGTTTCTATCATAATATTTTATATGGTTTGTTATTGTTATTATTCATTTTTAACCCAGTCTACTTGCCTAATTGTTTAGTCTCTCAGATATTCCTATTCTACCTACTCTCTTCAAGAATGCTAATACATAAGAGGTGACATTACTTATCTGTTCTTGGAGTAAAGGGTTTCAGGGACCATGCTTGTCCTCTGGTATGCACTGCCTCCTGTCCTTTGAATTACAATCAGGTGGTTAACTAACTGCCTAGACATTCTATTCTTCTTTTAGGTTGATTTCTGCAACTAGTAGCATGGTGTCACTCTATGTTTCTCTGAGTCGTTTCCTCTGTGTGACACTAACCTAGGCTGACCTACTGAAGCCTTTGTCATCAATAAGTTCCTAACATCTCTTATGGACTGACTGTTGTAGCCACCCTTCCCCAATTCATGTATACCTAACGCTCAATGTGATGATTTAAAAAAAAACAGGACATTCAGGAGGTGATTAGGTAATGACATGAGTCTGGAGAGATTACTGTCCTTATAAAAGACCCCAGATCCCTCAATCTTTATGCCACATGAGGGATACAGCAAGAAGATGGTCATTTATGAAACAGAGATGAGTCTTCACCAAACACCAAATATTTAGGTTCCTTGATCTTGGGTTTCTCAGCCTCCAAAACTATGAGAAAAAGGTGTTTGTTGTTTTGGATGCCCAGTTTATGGTAGTTTGTGATAGCAGCGTGAGCAGATTAAGACATTATACTCCAATATGGGAAAAAAATTAAAGTTTTGTGAATTTGCTATTTCTTTTGTTTTCACAATGCAATAACCCCTCACCCCCATTCTCTGACTCCAGAGTGGAGAGATTGGGCCATATACCCCAACTTGTCTCCCATAACATTCTGGTGCAGAGGCAAGGTTCTCCTTGGTTTTTACTCTTTGATCCTTCTACTTTTCTTGAAAGTTTAATGGTGGATAGGCGAGGGGATGTGAGGAGAGAGAAGCTGTCCTAATAAAAAAAAAACATATAGATAAGAGCATTCTAAAGACATGGTCTCTCTGTTATGCACATATTCACTGATATCTCATGGAAGAACCAGTCCTAACTCTTCCTTTATTCCACGTAGCTAAAGCTGATATGCATTATCTCTTTCCCCTCATGCTGAGTGAACTCATCTGGTGCATGTCTATGTGGGCTGTTCCTCAGTTAATTCCTCTGTCTGATTGAAAAAATGATTAAAATATCCCTATGTAAATTGGACTATGGAAAATAGAATTTTAATTTAAATATCAGTTATTAATGTCCCATTGAAAATACCTGTTTATCCCCACCGGATAAAGATGTTCTTAAAACTTTGGGGAAACTGCAAAGCTGGCATGTTTGGCTCTGTATTAGAGTGCTTTTTTCATTAAGTGGTGTTTTCTTGACAGTTGGAGTGTTCATCATAAATTATGTATTTATTATAGTTTCTTTCATAGGCACTGACACATTGTACATATTCTAAAAATCTTAAACGTTAGTTTAATGAATTGATGGAAACTAATTCTTATTCTTGAATTTAGTAAGAATGTTATTCAGTACCAAATAATTGTTGTTTTAATAAATTTTGTTAATTCTTTCAATTTTTACTCTGCTAAAAAGAAGACAAGACTGATACATCTTTGCAGGTCATGATGCTATTTGAAGTAGAAATCTGGAATCGATAATATCCCCGTGCTTGTCTGGATATAAGCATGTAAACATGCCCTTTATGCTTTTCACAAAGGCTCTGGAGATTTAGTTTCAGGAACATAAAATATCAAGAACTGTACACCCTTTACCTATTGCAAAACAGTTCTCATTGCAAATGACACTGACATACCAGTTCTGTTTGTTATAAGATTTATTTCTTCATGCTTGGCAATTATAAATAACCTTTGAAAGAAAAGAGAAAGCACTCAGAACTTGGTAAGTTATATGTACCATTTCAGAAATTTCTCCTAAGTTCAAAGAACAGGTAAATATCACCCACAGATTTAAAATTCTCTGACAAAAAGAAGTGATAAAAAGAGTTTTCTTCTTTTTTTGCATCACATATTGTTTTTATAAGGTGTTTCCTCAGGGTAGGAGGATAATTTATGACCTTGAATTGGCTTAACTTGTTAGATCCTTGAGAATTTGCTAAGCCTCAAGCACCATTTTCATTTCCTGCAGCTGTAGTGGTTCAAATTTTTTTAAATTGATCAAATCATTTTGGAAAAAAAGCAAACCGTCCTCCTGGTGTGACTAAAGCTAATGGTGATACTTTAGGTCCTTGGGGCATTAAAAAATGCAATTCAGAAAAAGAATACAATGCCAAAAGGCTGCCTAAGCCTATGGGGTATTAGACTGAAGGACATTAAAGGGAAACATATTCCATTGTTACTTAAAATACATTTATTATTTTCATAATTCAGTATGAGTTCACATAAAAACACATTCTTTTTTAAGCGCAGCACAGAGTGGAAAAGATACATTTAACAGATAAGGTAAAGAAAAATAATCTGATATGTCAGGAACACAAATGTTTTTAGAAACTTGATAGAGTACCAAATAAAGTCCATTATACAAATATATCCATCAAATATAAAATAGAGCGAGAAATCCTCTTCAAGGACTTTCCAGTTTTTTTCTTTATCAGGCTTATCCTCAGGCTTCCTCTAGTACTAATAGTGTATTTTTCTCAGGAGCTCCTGGACAGCCCATAGTTAAGAATACAAAGAGGGAAATCAAGGCTTTTAAATCATATTGTATTGGTACAAAGGAAGAAATCTCCATTATCTCATCTCCAAATACTATAGAATGGATATAAGGGACTTAAATCCTGAAGGAAGACAGACAGTTAGGTGACTAGAATTGTAAATTTCAAACCATTAGACCCAAACCCACATTACTTATAAACTTTGTGCTTATTAGTATGGTTAGAACAACACTCCAAAATATACTATAATATAAGAAAGACAATAAGAAAAATCATCTAGTAACAAAAGTATATTTATTGAGAACCATACATACATACATTTTGTATATTTGCCTAAGGAACTGTCTATGTTTCTTAGCTGCTACGGGTTTTTTTTCTTTCAAACACCTTAATGTGTCACCAAAGAAGTCCTGGCCCAAAAGCTCAGTTGGTTAGAGAGTTTCCTGCAATGCCAAGTTTGTGACGTGATCTGCAGTCAGGGCATTTATGGAAGCTACCAGTGAATGAATGCACAACTACTTGGAACAACAAATGAATGCTTCTCCCTTTCTCTTTCTCTCTCTCTCTCCCCACCTCACTGCTCTTTTTGTCTCTCAAAAATCAGTTAATTAAAAAAACTCTGTCACCAAACGTTGACAAAAAATGCAAGTTTCACAAATAACTTATTAAATAGTAAAAACCATTTACTGGAGGTTGATTTGAGCATTTTCAGTTTTAATAGAATATGATACTGAACTTATTATTTAAAAGTACACTTGTAGTATATATTGAAAAAATGAGTTCATGCATAGTTCTATAATATGTGTACTGTGTGTGTGCATTTGTGTATGCAAAAGAGAGATGCATATTAATATAGTCATATGTTGGGCAAATAAGTTTGTAAACTGATTTTTATGCTCATTTTGTTAAAGATGGTGCTGCCCACATAAATGGCCATTGCCCAGGTGATAATATTAATTACCTTCCTGCATGGGAAGGGGCTTGGTTATGCTAATGTGTGCTGGAGGAGGGGTTGTCTTGGGGAAAAGTTTTAAAAGGAGGAGCTAGAAGGCCATTTTTGGGGAGGAGAGACCACAGTGTTGCAGGGCAGAGAGGCCACGGGGTTGCAGAGGAGGAGGCAGCCAAAATGGAGGTGTGCAGAGGGGACTGAGTGAGACTATTGGACCTTTGATTCTAGGACAAAAACAAGAAAGTCAGTGTCTTTGAGAGCACTGGATGGATATGGAAGTGTTTTCCTGCTGTGTGCATTTTCTCGCCCACCCGTTGAGAACAGGAATAAAGGATGGCCTACCATTTCTTGGCTCTGTTGATACATTACAATCCGCCCAAATTAAATGGGAACCTGCATGGGCCAGGCAGCTGTGGTGCTGGCCGTGGCTACTGGACTCACACCATATCTTAATGGTTTGTAGTGTAACATGTTATATTCAGGGACTTGCAATAGACAAGTAAATTATAAAAATATTTGGTATTATTTACTGTTATATTTTTTATATTCTTTGGTTAATAAATTAATTTCATAAATCTTTTTGATTTTTTATATATATATATATTATATATATATATATATATATATATATAGCATAATAGTAAATATGAGAACTATTAAGGTGTATCTGGTCAGACTAATTCACCACTTCTTTCCACACTCACTAATGTACTCGTCTAATGATCTAGAGTATGGCTAATGCATCTAGACCACTAAGTTCAAATACGAGCTTTGTAACATACCACTTGTTTGGGGTGAATTACCACATCTTTCTGTGGTTCAGTTTCTTAATCTGTTTAATGGGATTTATAACTGTCTATCTCATTGTGTTGTTAGGATTAAGTAAGATAATATATAATAAATACTAAGAAGATTGATTCAGAGTTAAGTGTTCTGAGTCAATGACAATAATGATAATTATATTTATTTTAAAGATTATTTTTAATGATTTTGAGTTTAGAAATTACACTGGTAATTTATTATGCCATATGAAATACTTATATGAACAGTGTGGAAGAACTAATATTGTTGAAAGTTTTCTAAGTTAAATATATATGGAATTGCATTAGGGAATTAGATTTCTTTACCAAAATATCATATGAATTCATATACTATTTGTCATTTGCTGTTCTCACTAGAAATTTTATTATGAGTTATTTCCAAGTCACTAAATGCTAGTAAACACATAACATTTATTTACCTGATTCCTTTTTGTTGCTGGTATAAGGTTACTAACCACACTGACCCTAATTAGAATCTCTATTATGACTATTTCCAGATCCACATGTCTGGATAAGAATGCAAATGAATTTAGATAGATAGATAGATAATAGATAGATTGTTTCTTAGCTTGTCTGATAAAATGAATAGTTACTTTTCCCTATGTCTTCAGCTTGAAAACTAGAGTTTCGTTTTCTTCACTATATTACTGATATGAGAATAGTGAACAGTTATGAATATGCTATAAACATTTAAATTGTTTTACATATCTTGCTAATTTTCAGGGAAAGTATGAGAAAGATAATATTGGTATAGTAGGTCATAATGAAGAGAACTGGTAAAGTTAATAGTTCTAGAATGTGTAGTTAAAAGATGCTAGACAAAGTCAGAATTGCCTAGTCATACTGAGAAGACCCTTATTTACCTCAGTGACCACGACTGTGTCTTGCTCTGGTCTCACACTAATGACCTTGCCTCTGGCATATCCTTTTGACTCCCCAGATTGGCCTAGGTCTTAGAAAAATAGGCTTTCAAAATGGCAGCATTCATCCAAGAATTATAGTGTTGATAGTTATTCTTTGTGGCTCTACTTCTCTCTCTAACATTTTCTGCTCTGTGAGGGAAGAGACTGGCCACATCTATTCATCGGTGCTGATTATAGTATTTCACATTTGGTGGGAAATCAATAATATCTGTTAAAATAGTGAATCACTTGAGGTGACTCATGACGTTTTTTGTGGTGATTTACCAAATATCTGCCATTATTGTCTAGAACTGTAACATGTTTGTCATTGAAAAAATAGTAATTACATGCAGATTTGGTGGGTCTGGGTGGATAGTGTGCAGTGGTTTAACATAAAATGATTCCAAATGTTTTTCTACAGAATTCAGGAGGAGATCATTTCTTACCTCAGATTTGAGATTAATGGGCATAATCTGTTGCTAGCATTAATTCTTCCCTTGAACCTGAGCGGGCGGTGGCGCATGGGTGGAGCATTGGACTGGGATGTGGAGGACCCAGGTTCCAGACCCCCACGTCACAGGCTCATCTGGTTTGGACCCAAGGGCTCATCTGGTTTGGACCCAAGGTTGCTGGCTCCAGCAAAGGGTTGCTCAATCTGCTGAAGGCCCGCGGTCAAGGCACATATGAGAAAGCAATTAATGGACAACTAAGGTGTCACAATGAAAAACTGATGACTGACACTTTTCATCTCTCTCAGTCCGTTCTTATCTGTCCCTATCTATCCCTCTCTCTGACTCTCTCTCTGTCCCTGTAAAATAATAATAATAATAATAATAATAATAATAATAATTCTTCCCTTGAGCTTTTATTATTTTAAGGCCAGATTTCTGTATTTGATACTAAATAATTTTTCTTTGCAAAAATTTATCCTTTTATCTATTACATATATTTATTCCATAAACTTTAAAAATACTCATTTGCTATATCTCTTCCTTATGCTATTTCCAGTGAAACTAAAATACGTGGTATTGCTACAAGTGTTTAGACATTTAGTAGTTCAACGGCTTGATACAAGACACAACTTATTTTTATTACAAATATTTGATATAACAAATAATCTATTATTATAGCATAAGCAATATAGCAACCAAAGAATTACAACTCAAAAATTACCATGCTAATGTTTATAAGGTAATAAGCATTAGTTTTTTATAGTATTTTGTACCAAAACAGTTAATTTTTTTCTTATTGCTTCAGTGAAAAAGCAAAATTTTAGGCAACGTGTCCCAGTATACAGTAGAACCACTAACTTTTTAAAAATTTTATTGTGACCTTTAAATTTTCAAGCTTAAAGTATTGCAACTATCAAATGAACAGAAAATACATTTGTCTAAAAACAAGCCTCATTAAGATTATCAGCCACATTTGACAAACAGGCTCTGTTTAACTGCAAATTGACTTTTCAGATCTGGATGAAAGTGTTTCTACTTCATGTTTAATTATTTAACTTCTAAAATGCAACAAAATGAGTGAAAGAAATATTCTTGGGGAAAAAATTCCCCAAAGTGTTTTTAAAGTAGTATTATGTAGTCTCCCACAGATGTAGTCCATTTGATATTATACATGAAGCAAGTACTCAGAGAGTGCTGAATAAATACGTGGGATTGATGATGATTTCTACTTTTTTCTTCACATACTTGCGTGAGCTTTTCAAAATGATTTAAAAGTCATAGTAGGCAACTCATACATCTAAGATCGAAAACGATAAGCTTAAGAATAAAGAGAAACTTCTTTTGAGAGATTTTTAGACTTTTCCATTTTCAAGGAAGATCCTAAAAATAATATCTTGATCACTCAGTTTCAGTTAAAATCAAAAGTATTTTTCATTAAATGATCAAGTGGAGCTCACTTTGCTCAGTAATAAGGACATATTTTCACATCAGTATTCTCTAAAAAATAAAACAATGTAATAATAACAATTAAAATATTCCCAACAAATCTTGAGGATTGATATGTAATGTGAAATATCCACTTTCCGTTTCCAAGATACAAAATGATTATGTGTCTTGCAAAGGTCCTTTATTGTTTTTCCTAATTTACTAAAGTTAACTCATAAAATAGCAAATAGTTGAGTTAAAATAATGCGATTCCAAGAAGCATTTCTCTATTTATGCTTCAATGAAATGTTGAAATTTTTAGAATGTGTAAAATGTTTTCCTCATAAAAGTACAAAAGTAAGATTCTGAGAAATGTAACACTTTTAAAAGCTAGGGGACATTTTAATAATGTATGAGGAGAAACATGAGAAATGGGATATATGAATTAACTTGATGTGTTTCTGATGCTGTGATATGCATATTACCTCTGATTTGTAAAAGAGTTGAGTTCAAAAGTATTAGTGAGTTCTGAAACAATTGAGAAAGGACCGCTGTTGACAGTGCACATTTTTATTTATTTAAATGAAGTTTGAGAGTCCACCATTGTGAACAACTATAATTATCATCATGGATATAATAACAGTGTAGAGTAGCCTTGATACTTATGTCATAAAATCTATTATCAGTGCCACATAGTCATTAGTTTGGTTAGTCTCAAGTCCTAAAATATAATCTAGTCCAACAACTGAATAATTTCACCATTAACTGAGGGTGTTTCCAACACTACTGTCAGGTATGTGAGAGCATTTTAAAATTTCAGTGTATAGTAAAGAAGTACTAAACCTCATGTGGCTTAAATATTTAAATGAATGTACTCTATATTCACCTGTGGTTAGTGCCAATTGTCATAGACAGCTCAGTATAGTATATATCCATCACTGAAGAAAGTTCTATTGAGCAAATATATTGTAAACAAACAAACAATCAAACAAATGCCTCAGAATCCAACAAGATATAGCAGGAGTAACAATAATATCTACATCTGGCCAAATAGATTATATTGCTTAATATTCAAATGACGTTGAAGAGAGTGCAGCTAAAGTTTCTAAGACACACATTTAAATCTACCAGGAAAACACACAGATAGAATAAAATATTAACACACATGAAAGCACATCTGCATACACACACACACACGCACACACACACACCTAGTTCTATTTATATTTGAGAGAAAACCAAAGAAAGATCAAAACTATATTGGTTTTAGTAGCACAGTTTCATTTTTTATTGTCTTTTGCCTGTTGCTATACATAAAGGATGTGACAAATATAAGTTTACAGTTGTGAGTATATGAAACAGAATTTATTTTTGTATTATTATTTATTAATTATTGTATTATTTTCCATAAAAGCAACTGTAAATCAACTTTTGCTCTACCCTGTATATTAAAAGATTAAAAAACTCAGATAGGTAAATAAAAATAAAAAATTTTAAAGTTGCTTATAAATTAAAATTGTAGTAGAGAACAAAATATTGATTAGTTGAAAAAAATTAAATAAAAAAGAGACTGGGGTGTGATCAAATTCTTACACACAGTAGTAAGAAATAAAAGATTCTAATGAGAGCTGTTCTTGAATAAAACAATATCATCAATTATATTATAGTTTACATGCTATGGAAATGCACCCAGAAAGAGAAATAATTTGGAAGACAACCATGAGAGTTAATATGGCACCTGTAGAATATGACATCCATCAGGGCATTCAATCAGCTCAACTTCCAAACACATTTAATTCCATCCATATCTTCTCTATATCTTTGAGTTAAGCTATTTTCTGTGGGATTTTGGAAAGTCAACCAGTTGTTTCACCTTATTTGGAGTAAGGTGTCTATCAGATCTATATGTGGAGATTTTATATAGGGATTCTGACACATGTGCCTGTGCCTAGACTTCAGAAGAGGTTCAGAACTGGTGGTTGGCAGTCTGGTCTTTAATGACTATGTAATATTAAAGTCCTGGAACTAGAGGAGGTCACAAAGATCACACAAAGACAGAGAAGTCAGACTCAAGTCCTGGAAAACTGTAATATTTAGGACTGAAAATAAAATAGAGCCCCCAGAAATTTGAGAAAAATGTCCAAAGAAAGAGGAGGTATTCCAATACTATGTTTCCATAGAAGTCTAAAGTAAAAAGGAGTTTCAAGGAGAAGAATTAATTTAATGGACTAAATTATATGCTGAGTGTTCAGGTAAGAGAAATAAGAGAAGTGAACACTGGATTTGTCAAGAGAGGTCATTTTCTACCTTGACAGAGAAAATTCAATGAGCTACAGGGACTAAAAATGTAAATAATATATTCAGAGAAAATATTAAGAGGGGAGGAAGTAGAGATAGTTCATATAGTGAACTTTCTTGCTGTGGTAAAAACATGGAAGTAATGTTTGACTCTGCCATGGGTCTTTCAAATGTAATAAAACTTTACTATCTTGTATATGAAGAATACATTGAGCTAGTTTATTCATTAGATAAGTCTGACTCACTGTTGTGATGATAAACAGCACTTCAAAGTAATCTTTATTGAAGGTAAGGTATAAACTTTAGGTACTTTTACTCATTCATGAAATATTTTACTGTGTTCATGTTAATCATTTGTGAAACATATGCAGACCAGTGCAGTAAATGCTTTGAGCAATACCAAGATAAAGAGAAAATGAAAACATCTCCTAGGCAGCTAATTCTGGTAGACATTGGGCAGGTAAAACTGTCATTTATATCACTGTAATAAGATTTAATAAAGAGATATAAGGGGAAAATAATAAAAGCCTTATTTGAAATTTAAAAAATCTAGGAGGTAGAGTATTATCTGATGCTAAAATTAATAAAGAGGAAGATAGACTTATAGTGGAGTACCAAATTATTTTTAAGATTTAAAGGAAGTTAGAGCCAAGAGAAAGAAAACATGGCAGTAACAATTATTTAATATGCTTGGCAGATGATTCTTATTCATTCTAATGAGAATAGATTGCATCATGGGAAGAACTTGGAAAAATTGCTGTAGAGTACTATGAGGACAGGGTGTCAAACTTTGCTTTTTATATTTGCCTCTCACTCAATTTTGAGAATAAATATTTTGTACTATATTTTTATTAATCTTTATAATTACTTAAATAAAATTATATGTTTTATCATTAACAGTTGTTCACCTTTTATCACATTCTGATGATTTGTTTTTGTTTTGTTGCAACATATAGTTTTTGGAATAATACTTCCAAAGATTTTTTGCTAGGTAAATTCTTTCAGTCATACTATATACTCCTATGTGAATGTTCATTTGATTTCAAATTAATGGAATGTTCAAAAAAATGTCATCTTAATTTGAAGCTATTTTGTCTATGTCCTAAAAATAAACTGTACTTTACAAAAGTTTTAGGTTTTCCAAAGAATTGCAAATAGTACAGTTTTGCATACCTTACAGTTATTTTCTCCTATTATTCACTCCTCTGTATAAGTACATTTATTATAATTAATAAGCCAATACTGACATATTATTATTACTAAAATTTTATGTTTTATTTAGATTTCATTGTTTCCTAATGTCTATTGTTTGTTTACGTCAAGATATCACACCACAGTTAGTCATCATTTTTCCTAGACTCCACTTGGTTTTGTCAGTTTCTCAAATTATTTTCTGTTTTTGAAAGATACAGGTTGGATATATCTATATATTCCTAAATTGGAATATGTCTGATAATTTTCTAAGAATAATATGTTAGGCTTATATGTTTTTGTGGAGAAGGACCAAAAACGTAAAGAGCCATTTTCATCACCATTTCATGAATACATATTATCAATGTATTTTGTTGTTGTTGTTGTTGACCTTGATCACCTGGCTGAGAAGGTTTTGTCAGGTTCCTCCAGTATAAAATTATTCTTTTCTTTCCTTTTTATTTACTGTATTCTTCAGAAAAAATGTCACTATGTAAAGCACATTAAGGAGCAGAACGGTATGCTCTACCTTCTTGAGAGTGGAAAATTTATGTAAATCATTTGTATTCTTTTAGCTTTATTTAGGTAAAATGGGCAAATAGCAACTGTAAGGTATTCAAAATAAAATGTAATAATTTGTTGTGTGCATATATATATATATATATATATAGTGAAAGTACACACTTATAGACGTTGCACACACACATACATAGTGAGGAAGGGGTAGCAAAGAACACGGGTCAGTGAAAAAGGCATAAACATGCCTCCTACTGTCAGTCTAGAACATAGTTGGTTAATGGATTTGATCATCTTCGTTATATAGTGAAAACACATGTGTGTATACATATGTATATCTCTTACTTTATTAAGAGAATTCAAATGGTTCTTTTCTATATCAATTAATAAAGAACTCTGTATCAAATATTCCTAAATTGGAATATGTCAGAATAATATGTTAAGTTTATATGTTTTTGTAGAGAAGGACTAAAAAGGTAAAGAGCCATTTTCATCACCATTTCAAGAGTACATATTATCAATGTCCTGTTTTTTGTTGTGTTGACTTTAAACTTAGTTCCTGACATGGTAAGAGAGAATCCTTTAGGGAACAAGAAATAGAATTTCTTTTACTAAAGAAAAAGAAAAAAAGAACAAAATAAAATAAATATTTTATTACTCCTTGTTCCACAGGTCTGACTTGGTGTTTTGCCAAAGTTTCCTCAGGGAATCTGGTGCTTTGTTGAAAAAATCCAGGTCCCTCCTCAGATTTCTTTTTTTTTTTTTTTAACTTTCTCTTTCTCTGTTTCTTTTTTGTTTGTTTATTTGTATTTTTCTGAAGCGAGAAGCAGGTAATCAGAAAGATAGATTCCCGCATGAGCCCTACTGGGATCCACTTGGTATGCCCACTAAGGGGCAATGCTCTGCCCATTTGGGGTGTTGCTCCATTGCAACTGGAGCCATTCAAGTGCCTGCCTGAGGTGAAGGCCACAGAGCCATCCTCAGCACCCGAGCCAACTTTGCTCCAATGGAGCCTTGGCTGTGGGAGGGGAAGAGAAAAATAGAGAGAAAGGAAAGTGGGAAGGATGGAGAAGCAGATGGGTGCTTTTTCTATATGCTCTGGCCAGGAATTGAACCTGGGACTTCAACAAGCCCAGCCAACACTCTACTGCTGAGCAAACCAGCCAGTGCCTGAACTCTTTTGAAATTAATAAGTTCTGCTGCTTTCTATTAAATGCAGCATAATTTATTAAATTAAATGAAGAAATTTTAAATGAAGTCCTAATGAAATATTCCTCAAAGGTTGTTACCTATACTTATGGATAGCAAAGAATTTCAAATAGGTAACTAACTATCAAAGTAGAAAATTAGGTATTTTCAAATGTGCTCTAAATGACTTTAGTCTTGGCAAATAATTGTCAAATGGGGTCTTTTTTTATGCTTGAAATATATTTTACTAACTAGCTACACAATCAGGTCTTAGATTCAGTATTGGAATCTAGGTTTTACACCTTGATCTGCCACTTACTAGCCATGAAATTCAAACCTATTCTACAGCCACATGTGCTTCAGCATCCTCAATTGTAAAATGGATGCAGTAATAGTGCCCACTGCCCTGGGTTGTTGTAAAGATTAAATGAATTTAAAAATGTAAAGCACTTATAACAATTTCTGTCAACTAAGTAAGTACTATACAATTACTTGCTATTTTTTTTCTTCATAACAATTATTTCTTCACTCATTGAAAATAAAGAATAAGTGTTATGCACTGTACCAGGTGCTAGCTACACTGATGGGAAATTTATGCTACCAGTCTCTTTCTACGTGGATATTAGTATAATAAGAAAGGCACTTTGAACAGCAAACATTTAAAAAAATTAAACATTTTTTTTGAGATGGCAGAATGAATGCATTAATTTAGTTTGGAAATTGAGATAAAGCTTTTTGTAGAAAAAGAATTTATTGATTTTCTTCAGAATTTCTCCAAATAGCCTCAGCCTATCTTGGTTACTATAAGTCAACTGAAAACCCCAAAATCAAATAAGAACTTTACAATAATTTTTATAAATTAGTCAATAATTATTTAGCTGTGATTAGGGGAGAGAGAATTTGCAGGGCCTAGGTGTAATAAGCTGACTCAAATATAACTAATCATATAACACTGATTATGGGACAACAGTTAGGGGAAATGTTCCTTTTATAGAAATAGTTTATGGTAAAGATGTTTTGAAAAATTTACTTTACAAAAGAGAAGACATTTTATGATACAAAGTTTGAAGCATAAAAGGTAATAAACAAAAGATAAACAATATAAATTAAAGTAATGCTTGACATAAGTTGAAGACATACTTGGTAGAATACAAAAAAGAAAGCAAGGAGACCACAATAAAATTGAATAATTTAAAATTACTTTAGAAAAAAGCATACTCTTGCAAAAAATGGTTCTTTAGATAAAATAGCAGTAAGAGCAACAATTGGGACACTTGTGAGAATAACAGAGTAGTGAAGAAAGCAAGTATATAAATAATGGTTTTAAGATTATTTTCTGGATATAGGTACTATAAATTAAAAAATGTACATAATTTATGTTTTTGAAAATTGATGTATAGACTGCAATAAATAATGCAGAAAGTATTCAGAAAAAAGTGATACAGAAAATATTAATAATTATTAGATCATTTTCTATACTATAATAAATAAAAAAAGCACTGACTAGACACTTCAAAATACTGTATTTCAGTAATTCCAAAAGTGTTAACAAAGATCAAAAAGACTGAGGCATTTTCCGGTAAACTAATTGATCTTCAAGTTTAAAGAAGAAAACCTACAGACATCCAGGGAAAATAAACAGGAGATCACTAAAAGGGAAACATAAAAGAATGGTTTTAGATTTCTCAGCAACTTTAGATGACAACAGAGAAATCTCTACAATGTATGAAGAAAAAATTAATTTAACTCAACAAGTCTATGAACAGCATGTCATTTACTGTATAACACAAAATAAAGATACGTTTGATAAACCCAAGGCTTTGGGAAGTAAAACGTTCACTCTTAAAAATATATACTGGTGAAGCCTGACCTGTGGTGGCTCAGTGGATAAAGTTTCTACCTGGAACACTGGGTCGCCGATTCAAAACCTCTCTGGCTTGCCTAGTCAAGGCATATATGGGAATTGATGCTTCCTACTCCTTCCCTAACACACACACACACACACACACACACTTTTTCCCCTGTCTCTCTCTTTCTTTCTTTCTCTCTCTCTCACCCCCTCTAAAATTATATATATATATATATATATATATATATATATATATATATATATATATATATATATATATATGGTCAGCATTATTGCTAAAGAACTGTGGTAAATGCAAATATAATATGAAATTCAAAAACTATAATTTTAAAAGGTGCTGAATATTAATAATAATGGAAGTCTCATACATTGATTCAAAAATGTTTCTAGATATTTTACCTTGCTAATTTAGAAAAGAAAATAGTTAAGAACATCTATTTATTCAAACATTCATAAATTATTAAAAATGTATTTGGTGAATGCCTACGATGTTTCAGGCACTTCTCTAGATGCTAAGAATCCTGCAGAAAGAAAGAAAAGTTCTTTCTAACAGAGTTCATCCCTGAAAAATAGATATAAATTTAAAAAAAAATAGGTAAATATATAACATGTGGTAGAAGATAGTCAATGTTATCACAGAAATAAAGGAAAGAAGAAGCAAAGAAATTGATGAATCAAACTGAGAATGTAATTTTAAATCAGGCCGTTGATGGAGACCCAAATAATGTGTTATTTGAGCAGATATGTGTATATGACCTTCCAAACCCCTTGTGATGAAACAAGTAGATTCCACCCCTCCTCATGTTTACAACAGCTGAGAATGAAGTGGAGAAAATGGTGAGGGAACAGGGAGCCTGCAGGGAGAGAGCAGCTCAGGAAACAAGGCTTTGCATTTACTTTCAGTTAGAATGGCTGCTTGAGCACAGGGAAACACTGTTGATTATAGAGATTCAAGCATCATAATGCAAAGTGTATTCTCACTCATCCTCAGAGCACACAGACTTTATGTTCTGCACTGGGGCTCAGCTATTGACACTGAGGCTGGAGAAGACACAGGACTGACTGAATTCTACATACAGTGATGAATTCGGGGTGACTTAATGGCCTATGAGACAAAACATTGACGAATGAGATAAAGAATTTTTTATGTCCACATCCTAACCAGCTGTACTGATGATTAATTTACCTAGCTTCTTAGAAGTGGGTCTTGCAAGATTTAGAAATCAATAGTGATTGACACTAATTAATGACCATTTGCATTGGTTTACTGTCCTTTCTCTCACTCCCTGTTTTCCTGTCATTTTTTGTTCTGGGTTACATTTCATAAAATACAACAGAACATCAGAATATGCTGCAGGATCTGGTTTTGAAGAAACACAGGGTAAACCACTGATGATATCTTTACAAGCTGTAATAGAGTCTAGTGTCCCTAACTATTACTTGCAACCCATCTATGCTTTTTCATTTTTGGCATCATAACTTGCTATGGAGTAAAAACTGACCTCATCTTTTTTGCTGGGAGACATAGTGTATACAAATTTATTAGAAAATAAATTACTCTATAAAGAATTGTCCTGGAGATAAGGGTGTTAGGATTTTGGCCAACCTTCTGAAATAACCAGCATCTTACAAAACCAGATGTTTTAGGAGTGACAGACGGCCCCAGCCTGTATCCTTGATGGAAGACTTTTTATTTTCCTTCTCATAGATTAAGGAATATTTACTCACTTCTCTTTGGTTCATTTGGTTCTACATCCAATTCTTCTTCCAGAAAAAAAAAAAAAAACTAACAAAAATAATAACAATATGAAAATCCAATCTATCCTGTATTTATGCTAATATACATTTTGTACCTACAGGCCCATCTTTTCTAGAGTGGATAAATCTCACATATTGGGTAGAGGGGAAGGGGGCAAAGTCATAAGGTAGTTAGAGTTAGAAAGATTTACTTGACATTGGTGTATAAAAGAGGATAATTAATACGTATGTAAATATATTATAACAAAAGAATGCATAATAATATCATTGCTTTTCTGGTAGAAGGTGGGTGATGCCACTGAGATCAATGCTGTAGGTCCCATCTTCTCAGAACACATCTGGTTTTAGCCTTTGCTGTAGTGAACGATTTTGTACAAGATCAGCCTGTGGTTATGGCATCTTACATCATGCTTTAGCTATAAATTATAAGACTTTCTACACCAGAGCCTTTTCCTCAGTCTTTCCCAATACATGCAACTTTGACCCAGGGATGCTGGAATTTGAGACACCCAGAGTCATCCTTTAGCCTTATGGATAAATGCTCCAGTTTCCCTGTAGTTCATGAGAAAAATTCTGAAGATTGTAGTCTGCTTGGAAGGTGTGAGCTGAATAATGTCCCATTGCCTATAATTTTGATGTGGATCAGCACTTCCATATTTGACCTTTTTTACCTTCTGTGTCTCTGTCTCTGTCCTTCAGTTGTTCTCCCCAGCAAATACCTCCACTTATGTCCTGACCTCAAGCTCTGCTCTAGAGAGAGAAGTTTTAATGATAAGAGAGTTTTCATAGAACATCTCTTTTGCAAGTTATTACATTTATTATGCAGGAAAAAAGAAGATCTGAGGAGTGAGAAGCAATTAAAAGAAATAAAATGGATTTAAAGAAAAAAGGATACAGAATAAACCACTAAAGACAAACCTGACCTTCAGCATAGTTTTATGTAAAACAATCCTACTTATAAAATTAAGAATTTTCATAGATATTTCAAATTGTTTTCATGACATAGATGATTAAAATTTTGTTTTATATGCTAAATAAAGTCATTCTTTTTTAGGAATAACCCATTAGGAAATGTGATATAAGTAGGCAATTTAAGAGACACACCTCCATGGACTGAAAATAGGAAAATAAGTTTAATACAGAGTGCCTGCAAATGTTGCAAATCTGAGATACCCCTGTTTTCTCCCACACAAAATTATATTAATATCTAGTGACGCTTAGCTTTTTAAATTATTTCTGTGACTCATTTTTAGTTTCTATACTCTTTTACAGACTAACTTCATAAATAATTGCATGATAATCTTCTCTGCATTTCATCGCATCCTTTTCTCTGTTTTTTTCATTGCAATTGACCTTACGTCCTAATCACCCAATCAAAATTATCCTTTTATCATCTGACCAGGCATTGGCACAGTGGATAGAGCATCTGCCTGGGATGCTAAAGACCCAGGTTTGAAACCCCAACTCACCAGCTTGAGCACAGGCTCATCCGGCATGAGTGTGGGCTCACCAGCTTTGAGCATGAGGTCACTGGCTTGAGCGTAGCATCATAGACATGAGCCCGTGATCTCTGGCTTGAGACCAAAAGTCACTGGCATGAGCAAGGGGTCACTGCCTCAGCTACAGCCCCCAATCAAGGCACATATGAGGAAGCAAGCAATGAAAAACTAAGGTGCCACACACACAAAAAAATTGATCCTTCTCATCTCCCTTCCTGTCTCTTTGTCTCTTTCACTAAAAAAGTAATGAAAAATAAAAAATAATCAATTATCCTTTTCAAGTTTCTGATGGACATGTATTCTTCCTAATTTTTCTCAATTCCTCATTAGCAGCATTTGGCAGAGGTCATCATGCATTGTCCACATGCTTCTAGGCTTCCGTGAGATCACACTTTCCTTCTGCTTTACAAGGCTCTCCTTGTCATCCTTCTGTGTTTCAATATTTGCTCTCTAATTTTAGATACTTTTCAGACTCAGCCCTATGCTGATTTACTACTCTGTCCACAACTTCTTATATACATCCAAGATAAACTTCAACTCTGTAATTCTATATTTCCTGACTCAAGATATCCACTGATATTTATCAGAATTTGAACTCACCGTTCTTTATCCACTTACCTCATAATGTTGTAGACACAGTAGCCTCCTTTATGTTCTCTGAACATGGTTAAGTTTTTATCATTCAGGGTTTCTTCTCTTTGTAGGGCTACTTTTTATTATTTAACTTTAACTTAAATGTGCTTTATAAAACATCTTTCCTTTATTCATTTCTAGGTTAGCATCCTATTTGTTTCATTCAAACTCTGTATAACTATTTTATTTATATATATATTTCCCTCTCTACACCTTATGATTTATGAATTTTTATTGCCTATATTCTAGTTTGACTTTAGACAATAAGTTTATAAGTTATTTATATATAATAATAGTTAGTGGAAGAGGGTTTAAGCGAAGAGTCCCTAACAATCAGTTTGCCCTTTTTTTTACTCTTTCCTCTTTACCCACAGGTACTTAATAATTAGGGGACTGGGCACTGAAAAGTTTAAAAATGGATTATTTTAATTCTTTCCACTTTGACATAAAAATATATAGATTTCCTAGGTCGACAGTTTTGTTATTTCCACATATAAGAGTGGGTGGAAAACAGTAAGCGATAATACCATATTCCTGAAACCTATAAATGCTTTTCCTTTTCATCCACTATTTCACCCTGTAATGTATTGTAGTTCCCTTTTAATATTATTTCTGTGTAACCTCTCAAAACAACCTCCTTAACTCACAACTCTAATCACATTTTTATATATTTATTTATTTGACAGAGACAAAGAGAGGGACAGATAGGGACAGACAGGAAGGGAGAAAGATGAGAAGAATCAATGCTTCGTTGCTGCACATTAGTTGTTCATTGATTGATTTCTCATATGTGCCTTGTCGGTGGTAGAGAGATGCTACAGCAGAGCAAGTGACCCCTTGCCCGAGCTCAAGCCAGTGATGTTGGGCTCAAGCCAGGGACCTTGAGCTTCAACTCTGTGACCTTTGAGTTCAAGCCAGTGACAATGGGGTCATGTCTATGATTCCCCATTCAAGCCAGAGACCCCAACTGAAATTGGTGAACCTGTGCTCAAGCCAGATGAACCTATGCTCAAGCCGAGGACTTCGGGTTTTAAACCTGGGTATTCAACGTCCATGTCTGATGCTCTATCCACTGCATCACCAACTGGTTAGGCTCTAATTACATTTTAAATATGATTTTGTCTTTTATAACAGCTTTAGAAAAATCACGTTTCTACAGATAGAAGCTTTTTTATTTTTTTAAATTTCTTTTTATTGTATTCATTTTAGAGAGGAGACACAGAGTGAGAGAGAGAGAAAGAAAGAGAGAAAGGGGGGAGGAGCTGAAAGCATCAACTTCCATATGTGCTTTGACCAGACCAGTGCAGGGTTTTGAACTGGCAACCTCAGTGTTCCCAGGTCGATGCTTTATCCACTGCGCCACCACAGATAGGAGCTTTTTATAAACAAGTTTTTGTGGTCAAGCAAAGCTCTTACCTAGAGATTTTATACTCATACATAGTCTTTATGTTCTATAACTGTATTTGTTTTGAATAAGAAAAAGAAAAGCTATTGTAAATATTTAAAGAATTCAATACAGGAAAAGATAAGCTGCCACCTGATATTTAATACTTATATTATTTTGTATATTGATTTAGAAAAATAAAGGAAAACCTGTTCATTTAAATATATAAGTGTTAATTAGATAATATTAATACCACTGAGAAAATGATTCAAGGAGTTTTTTAAATATCTGATTTTTTTAAAAAATATTTTTTCTTCTTGATTGGTTGTTTTGGCTCTAATATTCCAATATCTGATTCTAAATTTCCAAATTATTTAATAGTCACTTAAATTTAAATTTCCATATAAAACGCTTCCAAGATTAAGAATATTGACAGCCTGACCAGGTGGTGGTGCAGTGGATAGAGTGTCGGACTGGGATGCAGAGGAAACAGGTTCAAGACCCCGAGGTCACTGGCTTGAGTGTGGGTCATCCGGTTTGAGTGCAGGCTCACCAACTTGAGTGCGGGGTCGCTGGCTTGAGCATGGGGTCTTAGACATGAGCCCAAAGTCACTGGCTTGAGTAAGAGGTCACTTGCTCTGCTGTAGCCCCCTGGTCAAGGCATATATGAGAAAGCAATCAATGAACATCTAAGGAGTCACAACAAAGAATTAAAGTTTTTCATCTCTCTCTCTTCCTGTCTTTCTGTCCCTATCTGTCCCTGTATCATCTCTCTCTGTCTGCTTCTGTCACACATACACAAAAGAAAGATGACCAAAAAAAAGTCATGTGAAACTTTATTTTAATAATTTTTTTTCTAGAGTTAATAACAATGCTTATTTTTAACTAAGCTTACCATATCATTATGCAGCTTCATCCACATGGACAATTGTTAATTTTGAGAATTAAAGGCTTGATCTCTGACATAATGCTAGTTAGCACTATAATCTACCAGAAGAGGTGACTATTTATTGTGAACTTTATTTCTTGGATGTATTTTTTGCTCATCTCAAAAATACTGAGTTGATTTTGTTTAAAACGAAAATACAATTGTTTCTAGTACTAAAAACATAATGTAGTGTTGTTATCATTATTTCATCATGTGAGCCTCTGGACCTTATCACCTGTATTTTACATGTGTGATATTTTTTGTCATTCATTTCTTTTTTGATTTAGTTTCAATTGTATCTCTATAGTGTATAAGCCACAACACATAAAATTCATATAAGATGTCTGAATTATGCTAAGCCAGAGCTTATATCTGAATTTTAAGTATGTAAAAGAATGTGTATACTGGGTAGCTAGCATACAAAAAATGAACAGACTAAACAAAGATTCTCAGTGGTGGTCCAGCATCTCACCTGGCCCTTAAATGTGCACAATATGCCTTCTAAAAGTTGAATATTTTTCATGCTTTAAACTAACCTATTATTAATCGTACAAATTTTATTTTTACTGAATGTTGAATTTTTGTTCTTACAACCAAAGACCTCAGCTGAATGTTAATTATTTAAAACTAAAGCTCATATAAAACTTGTGCTTTTGTCAAGCCATTTCAGCTACAACTATTAAGAAAGAAATTAATGAGTAAGTAGTTGAAGTGCAATAACATGTCTTCAAGATCTACAGGGTCACCCTTTAGACTGGAAATGAAAATACACACATGCTACTTTCATTTTTGTGCCTGTGTTTTGTCATAATATAGAAGAGGGACTTATTAAATATTAATGATAATTTCTCCTCAAAACTATTTTAACTTGATCTTGAAAGACCATAATCCTTTGCCATTCCTTTAAACAGTAGATAATATTTCAATTATTCATATATCTATTATATTGAAGATGAATATAAAGGACATGATAACACTTTTAATAATGTCAACTCGTAATATCTTTCTTGTATTTGAACAGTTATACAAAAATATTTAACAGGTAGCTGATACTTCTACAATACTTAAGTATATATTTTCTATTTAAATTTCTGCTTTCTAGTCTTATTTGAATGTCTTTGTTTAATAATGAATTTAAAATACACTACTGAAATTTCTTAGTTCACATAGACATTTGTGTCTTAATACATAAAAGGAAATTTCCATATAAAAGAGTTTTATTTCAAATGAATATTTATTATTGGAATACTCTGAAAATTTTAAAGACTGGGTGGAGGTTTCAATTATGTATTAGATAGCACAATAGATAATTATCTAAATCAAGATCACTAGTTCTCAAAACTGCTAAAATATTCAACGTATTTTCAGTCATTGAGATGTGACTTGTTGAATCATATAAAAAAGATAAGGAGAATGGTTAACTAAAAGAGAAGCTTCTAATTTGAAGGGTTTGGTAAACTATGCATGTTTTTACTTAATAACTGTAAGTTTACTGGCACATAGGCATTAAAGATAGTTGTTTTTCAGGTAGCTTAGTACACATTTGTGGCCAAATCAACCAATTTTTGTTTCACTGTTGTTGCTAATCTCTGGTGTCAATTCCTGACTGTCACTGACTCTGTTCAGATTATAAGAGAATTACTTTAACCATTTCTTATTCTCTGAAATAGTGCTCACTGCCTATATCACAATGCTATAATAGATGTTAATATACTAGCTAATATATATTAACAATCTTTCATTACATAAAATGCATAACATTGCCTTTATTTTCATAGTCAAGTATTTTAATTTTGTCTTTTAATTTAATTTTATTATTTTCTTCTCTATTTAGCTTACTTTTTTTATTAATTTTAATGGGGTGACATTAATAAATCAGGGTACATATGTTCAAGGAAAACATCTCCAGGTTATCTTGTCGTTCAATTATGTTGCATACCTATCACTCAAAGTCAAATGACAATCATCTTCTATCTGGTTTTCTATCATCTTCTATCTGGTTTTCTCCCTTTCCCCCTCTCCCTCCCTATTCTCCCTCCACCCACCCTGTGACCATCACACCCTTGTCCATGTCTCATAGTCTCGTTTTTATGTCTCACCTATGTATGAAATCATGCAGTTCTAAGTTTTTTTCTGTTTTACAGATTTCACTCCGTATAATGTTATCAAGGTTCATCCATTTTGTTATAAATTATCCGATGTCATCATTTCTTATGGCTGAGTAGTATTCCATAGTATACATGTACCAAAGCTTTTTAATCCACTCGTCCTCTGATGGACACATGGGCTGTTTCCAGATCTTCGCTATTGTGAACAATGCTGCCACGAACATGGGGGCGCATTTCTTCTTTTCAAACAGTGCTATGGTGTTCTTAGGGTATATTCCTATAAGTGGGATAGCTGGGTCAAAAAGCAGTTTGATTTTTAATATTTTAAGGAATCTCCATACTGTTTTCCACAGTGGCTGCACCAATCTGAATTGCCACCAGCAGTGCAGGAGGGTTCCCTTTTCTCCACATCCTCACCAGCACTTATTCCATGTTGTTTTGCTGATGAGTGCCATTCTGACTGGTGTGAGGTGATATCTCATTGTGGTTTTAATTTGCATTTCTCTAATGATTAGTGATGTTGAGCATTTTTTCATATGCCTATTGGCCATCTGTATGTCCTCTTAGGAGAAATTTCTATTCATTTCTTTTGTCCATTTTTTGATTGGATTGTTTGTCTTACTGGTGTTGAGGTTTACAAGCTCTTTATAAATTTTTGTTATTACCCCTTATCAGACATATTGTCGAATATGTTCTCCCATTGTGTGGTTTGGCTTTTTATTCTGTTCTTATTGTGTTTAGCTGTGCAAATACTTTTTAGTTTGATATAGTCCCATTTGTTTATCCTTCCTTTTATTTTATTTGCCCGTGGAGATAAATCGGCAAATATATTGCTGCAACAGATGTCGGAGATCTTACTGCCTATGTTTTCTTCTAAGGTGCTTATGGTTTCACAGCTTACATTTAACTCTTTTATCCATTTTGAGTTTGTTTTAGTGAATGTTGTAAGTTGATGGTCTAGTTTCATTTTTTTGCAGGTAGAAGTCCAATTTTCCCAGCACCATTTGTTAAAGAGGCTGTCTTTGCTTCATTGTATGTTCTTTCCTCCTTTGTCAAATATCAGTTGTCCATAAAGATGTGGGTTTATTTCTGGATTCTCTGTTCTGTTCCATTGATCTATGTGCTTGTTCTTATGCCAGTACCAGGCTGTCTTAAGTACTATGGCCTTGTTGTAAATCTTGATATCTGGAAGAGTGATACCTCCTGCTTTATTTTTTCTTTTTAGGATTGCTGAGGCTATTCGTGTTCTTTTTTGGTTCCATATTAACTTTTGGAATATGTGTTCTATATCTCTGAAGTATGTCATTAGTAATTTAATTGGTATTGCATTGAATTTATAAGTTGCTTTGGGTAATATAGACATTTTAATGGTGTTTATTCTTCCAAGCCACGAACACAGTATATATTTCCACTTGTTTGTGTCTTCCTTGATTTCTTTTATCAATGTTTTATGATTTTCTGTGTACAAGTCTTTAACCTCCTTGGTTAAGTTTACTCCTAGGTCTTTTATTTTTTTGGCTGCATTAATGAAGGGGATTGTTTCCTTAATTTCTTTTGCTGACAGTTCATTGTTGGTATATAAAAATGCCTCTGATATCTGAGTAATAATTTTATATCCTGCCACCTTGCTGAATTCGTTTATCAGGTCCAGTAATTTTTTGACTGAGACTTTAGGGTTTTCTATATAGAATATCATATCATCTGCAAATAATGTCAGTTTTACTTCTTCTTTTCCAATTTGGATGCCTTTTATTTCTTCTTCTTTTCTTATTGCTGTAGCTAGGACTTCCAGAACTATGTTGAGTAAGAGTGGTGAAAGGGGGCACCCGTGCCTGGTTCCTTTTCTTAAGGGGATTGCTTTTAATTTTTGCCCATTTAGTATGATGTTTGCTGTGGGTTTGTCATAGATGACCTTTATCATGTTAATGAATGTTCCCTGTATTCTCTCTTTACTGCGAGTTTTGAGCATGAATGGGTGCTGGATTTTATCAAATGCTTTTTCTATATCTATTGAAATTATCATGTGATTATTGTCCTTCCTTTTGTTTATGTGATGAATCACATTGATTGATTTGCGAATATTGAACCAGCCTTGCCTCTCCTGAATAAATCCCACTTGATCATGGTGTATGATTTTTTTCATATATTGCTGGATTGGGTTGGCTAATATTTTGTTGAGAATTTTACCATCTAATTAATCAGGAATATTGGCCTATAATTTTCTTTCTTTGTGTTGTCTTTTCCTGGTTTTGGGATCAGAATTATTATTGCCTCATTAAAAGAGTATGGAACTCTTACTTCCTCTTGAATTTTTTGAAATAGCTTGAGAAAAATAGGAGTGAGTTCTCTGCATTTTTTTTGTTTTGTTTTGTTTTTATTTTATTCATTTTAGAGAGGAGACACAGAGTGAGAGAGAGAGAGAGAGAGAGAGAGAGAGAGAGACAGAGAAAGAGG
Source organism: Rhynchonycteris naso (assembly GCA_037038555.1). Classification (NCBI taxonomy): domain Eukaryota; kingdom Metazoa; phylum Chordata; class Mammalia; order Chiroptera; family Emballonuridae; genus Rhynchonycteris; species Rhynchonycteris naso. The sequence goes on from CM072995.1 coordinate 255,299,888, forward strand.
AGGAGCTGGAAGCATCAACTTCCATATGTGCCTTGACCGAACCAGTTCAGGGTTTTGAACTGGCAACCTCATTGTTCCCAGGTCGACGGATTTATCCACTGCGCCACCACAAGTCAGGCAAATTCTTTGAATTTTTGATAGAATTCACTTGTGAAGCCATCAGGCCCAGGACTTTTCTTTGTTGGAAATTTTTTGATAATTGTTTTCGACCTCCTTTGTTGTAATTAGTCAGTTTCAGTGTTCTGATTCTTCCAGATTGATTTTTTGGAAGATTATATGATTCAAGAAATTTGTCCATTTCACCTAGGTTGTCTTATTTTTTGGCATAGAGTTCTTCATAGTATTTTCTTACAATACTTTGTATTTCTCTTGTGTCAGTTGTTATTTCTCCACTCTCATTTCTAATTTTATTTATTTGAGTCCTCTCTCTTCTTTTCTTGGTGAGTCTAGTTAAAGGTTCATCGATCTTGTTTACCTATTCAAAGAACCAGCTCCTGGTTTCATTGATTCTATTGTTTCCTTAGCCTCTATGTCATTTATTTCCGCTATGATCTTTATTATTTCCCTCCTTCTACTAGTCCTGGGTTTTATTTGCTGTTGTTTTCTAGTTCTTTTAGATGCAGGGTCAGGTCGCTAATTTGAGCTTTTTGTAGCTTCTTCTGGTATGCCTGTAGTGCTATGAACGTCTTTCTCAGTACTGCTTTTGCTGTGTCCCATAAATTTTGAGTTGATGTATGCTCATTATCATTTGTTTCTAGAAACGTTTTTATTTCTTCTTTGATCTCATTGTTATCCATTCATCATTTAATAACATGCTATTTAGTTATTAAGTATTTAATTATTTTCCAGTTTTTCTTTTGTGGTTAATTTCTAGTTTCATGGCATTGGGATCTAAGAAAATACTTGATATAATTTCAATCTTCTTAAATTTTTTGAGACCACTTTTGTGTCCTAACATGTAGTCTATTCTAGAGAATGTACCATGAGCGCTTGAAAAGAATGTATATTCTACTGCTTTAGGATGAAAAGTTCTGAAGATATCTATTAAGTTGATCTAGTGTATTCTTTAAGTCTGCTGTTTCCTTATTAATATTCTTTCTTTAGGATCTATCCAGTGATGTTAGTGCGGTATTGAAATCCCCTACTATTATAGTATTGCTGTTAATTTCGCCCTTTATATCCATCAAAGTCTGCTTTGTGTATGTAGGGGCTCCTATGTTTGGTGCATAGATATTTATAATGGTTATATCTTCCTGTTGAATTGTTCCCTTTATCATTATGTAGTGTCCTTCTTTATCTCTTACTACAGCCTTTGTTTTAAAGTCCATTTTGTCTGATATAAGTATTGCTCTCCTGGCTTTTTTTTCATTTCCATTTGCAAGAAATATTTTTTTTTCATCCTTTTACCTTTAGTCTATGTGCATCTTTTGTTTTAAGGTGTGCCTCTTGTAGACAGCATATGTATGGGTCCTGTTTTTTTATCCACGCAGCTACCCTATGTCTTATGATTGGATCATTTAACCCATTTACATTTAAGGTTATTATTGATATGTAGTTGTTTATTGCCATTTTATTCTTTAAAGCTGTATTCTTCTTTTGCCATATTCTTTTCCCCCTGTAAACTGTTCACAACAGCGCCTTAGCATCTCTTGCAGAATTGGTTTGGTTTTATTGAATTCCTTGAGATATTTTTTGTCTGGGAATCTCTTTATTACTCCTTCTATTTTATACGTTAGCCTTGCTGAATAGAGTTGTCTTGGTTGTAGGTTCTTGTTCTGCATTACTTTGAATATATCTTGCCATTCTCTTCTGACCTCAAGTGTTTCTGTTGAGAAGTCGGATGTCATCCATATGAGGGTTTTTTTGCAGGTGATAGCCTTTTTTTCTCTAGCAGTTTTTAAATTTTTCTCTTTATTCCTTAGCTTTGGTATTTTAACTATAATGTGTCTTGGTGTAGATTTTTTTGGTTTCTCTTTAATGGAGTTCTCTGTGCTTATTGAACATGGGAAACATTTTCCACCCTTAATTTAGGGAAGTTTTTAGCTATGATTTGATTGAGCAAAGTTTCTATCCCTTGTTCTTTCTCTTTATCTTCAGGAACCCCTATTATGCGGATGTTATTTCTCTTCATGTTGTCATAGAGTTCTTTTAGAGTTTCCTCAGATATTTTGAGTCTCTTTTCTTTTTTCTGCTTGCTCTGTGCCTTTGTTTATTTTGTCCTCTAACTTGCTGATTCGATCCTCAGCTTCATCCATCCTACTTTTAATTTCTTCCATTGTAGTCTTCAGTTCTGATACTGTATTTGTCATTTCTGTCTGATTCTTCTTTATTATTTCAATTTCCTTTTTCATACTTGTTGTCTCTTTATTTAGGTGTTCATAATGACTATTCCTTGTTGTTCTAAGCTCTTTGAACATCCTAATTATCATTATTTTAAACTCTGCATCTGGCAATTTGGTTATATCAGGTTCATTCAGGACCTTCTCTGGGGATTTCTCTTGATTAATTTGGGTTGCATTTCTCTGCCTGCCTGTTTTGTCTGTGTATAAGAAGAGTGTGGCCACTGGATTCAAATGAGTGTTGTCTCTGTGTTCCCTAGGTGTGGTCTGTCTGCAGGTCTACCACGCCCTCTGTCGCTGCCTAGGGCGGTTGGGTATGGGTGTATTCGGAGCCAGCCCATTGCGGCTGTTGCTGGGATTTCCTCCTTTCCACCGTGGGAGGGGCTGTGTTCTGATGCCCGGCTCTACAAGCCTCAGCCTGTCTGGGCCTTCACCTCGCCACCACAGGTGGGGTTGTGTACTGCTCTCAAGCCACAAGCCTCAGCACCAAGGGTAGGGGTGAGCACCTTTGCTCAGCTGCAGACCTCGTCTGTTCCTGGGCTTCTGCCCAGTCTTCATGGCCAGATCTGGCTCACACATGATCGTAAGCTGCAGTTTCTTGGGTTGGGCGAGGCTGATGGCATGCACTCAGCTGCCAGCCTCCGCCTGTCCCAGGCTTTAGCCCCGCCCCCACAATCAGGGCCAGCTTGCACAAGGTCGCAAACCCTGGAGGCCAGGTTATGTTGTGCGCCCACTGGCCCCTGCTCAGCAGCAGATCTTTGCCCGTTTCTGGCCTCCCACTTTACCCCATAGTTGAGGCTGCAGGCAGGCCCACAGCTGCCGGACTGCTTTTGCACGTCTCTTCTGCCCCTTCTGGGCTAGACCGAGCTCATGCCAGCTGGGCCTCTGCCCCCACCGACAGAACCGTGTTTCAGTGTCCCACTGCACTCGTCCCTCCAGCAAGCCCTCAGCAGTGTGGGTAGGGGCACTGCAACTCAGACCCTAATACTCCATACTGTTGTCCTGGAAGTTCCCTCTGTCTAAGCAGCTCTGCTCTAAGTGCCGCGGGAGAGCTTGTTTGGCTGGTGTCCTGTCTCCCTTTGCTAGCATTGTTAGTTCCAGAGGAAATATATTCGTTTTCGATTTGGGAAGTGACTCAGCCCAGGGGTTAGGGTGGATGTCCCTCAGTGTATTTCTCTGTGCTTTTCAGTCCACATTCTCTTCCCGCTGCTCTGGTCCTCTCCTCTGTCCCTGTTCCTTGGAGCCCCGGGTGAGTGGATGTGAGAGAGGTTTTCTGTACTGTCCCTTTATGAAGAATCCTGGGTCTGAGAAAATTCTCTCTTTCTCACAAACAGTATCCTCACTTGTTTCACAGCTTAATACTGTCCAAACACCTCTTCTAGGCTCTGGGGCTTCAGGCTGGGGCTTTGTTCCTGGGACCCAGGTCCCTCCCTCTCCGCTAAACTCTCTTCCCGCCACGCGAGTCTTCCATTCACTCCAGGGAGTTGGGCAGTCCTTTCCACGTTTTTGCTTTTTCTACCAGTCTCAATGTGGCTTCTTCAGTGTTCTTTGGTTGAAGAGTCCACTTAGTTTAGTTTAGCGTTGGTTTATCCAGGTGATGGTTTTTAAAATTAAGTTAAATTCACTTTGGTTCCAGGAGTTGGAAGTTGGTATGTCCACCTACTCCATCGCCATCTTGCCGTCCTCTGTTTAGCTTATTCTTGATATGATCTATTGTCAAAGATAGCAACTCCTGAATTATAATGAATTTCTTTTAAGTTATTTTAAATTAAATCATATGGGACTAAATCAGGACATGCATAAGACATTGTGAATGTTGTTTCAATTTTAGTCTTATTAAGAGACCAATAATGATTATATTGCCATTATGTTATTCCTGATTGTCCAGTTACCCAAATTATACTATAAAATAATAATTACTTCATTCTTTCAAATTATGAAATCCCTGCCCCTATAAACCTGTCAACTCTGAGATAATAGTGGTAACAATGATTGGGGGTGTGGTTCTTATGCTGTTCTTTATTATTTAAAATTATAAATACAAATTAATCTTTTTCATTTTTTTATGATTGAATTTTATTGGGGTGACACTGATTAACATAATTACACAGGTTTCAAGTGCCCAATTCTATAATACATCCCTGTAGACCATGCTGTGTGTTCACCCACCCCAAGTCAAGTCTTTATCACCATTTATCCCCCCATATCCTCTTCCACCTCACCTGGGAAATCATCACACTATTGTCCATGTCCTTCAGTTTTTGTGTTCTTTTGTCCTGTTTTTGCTCTATCCCCTCATTTCCTTCAGCCAACCTCCCCCTCCAACAACTGGGGACCTATTCTCTATGCATGAGTTGGTTTTGATATTATTTGTTAGTTCATTTTATTCATTAGATTCCACATATGGGTGAAATCATATGGTACTTGTCATATTCCACTTTTAATTGCTTCAGAAATACTGTATTATTGCTTATATATTGATACATTAACCCAATTTATTAAATTTAAATAAGTAGTTCTACAAAACAGGGTTTATATAATGATCTATACAATGTTATAATACTGAAATGTTAATTTTGAGCTACAATAATAAACCTAAATTTTCTACTTACATTTCTACATATCAACGTTTATAACTCATATTAATTTATTTTTTAACAATAACTAATATTAACTTAATAATACCCACCCATCAAAAAGGATCTATGAAACAATTTTACAGATAGTCTTGCAACTGGAGTTCTTAGTAAAATCTCTAACAATCAACACCAAATTTCTACATCCTTTTCATGTCTAGTTTTAATTCTTTAAAGGTGTGTGTGTGTGTGTGTGTGTGTGTGTGTGTGTGTTTGCATGTGTGTATGTGTTTAGGACAATTAGGATATTAATTTTTATATAGATCATTACAAACAAATTAAATAACCATGAGCACCCTCATAAGTCTTTTAAAGTATCACATAAAATTATGATTGAACATGTATTATCCTTTAAATGCTTAAAATATTTTAAAATACTGTCCACCTTTAAAACATATTACAAAGGTAGTAATTTTTGGCAATGTAGGCAATGATAAGAGCATATATTAAATTGAATGAGTAGCCCGTTTTCTGGTGAGTGAAATTATCAAATGCACAGAAAACTATATTTCATTTAACAATTTCATCATCTGATAAAATGACACTAGAAGATAATTCTTTAGGAATAAAACAGGAAGTGAGGTGAAGTCTTATTACCTGTAAAATCATGTAGGTAATTTAATGACTGTGATTTTTTGTTAAAATAAATTAAAGTACTTGAACGGGGAAAAATTCAAGAAATAACAGTTATAATCTAATGTGTCTAGTGTTTTTGCAGAAGTTGAAAACAATACCTAGAAAATGTATGCTCACAATTTTTATTACATTTATTTAAGTAATGTCCGGGTATAATGATCATTTATACTATGGCATTAAAAATATAGCAAACAGGACTAAAATCCTATGTATTTAAAAAATGGGCTATAAAATACTGACAATTAAATAGAATTTATTAGCATAATAAATATGTGTGAGAAGGCATATGACAAGATTCATAAATAAATTACTTTCCTCAGGACAATTAAGCTTTAATTACTTAGCTGAAGAGTGCATCTCCATTTAAATTTATTTCCAAACTCACAACCTTAGGAATCTTTTGGGATAATGTTTAGTGTGTGTGTGTGTGTGTGTGTGTGTGTGTGTGTGTGTGTGTGTGTGTGTTTGCATACAGATATTTCTGCAGAATCTTTGTTCTCTTCCTGAATTATAAACCAATAGTGTGTGTGTTTGTGTGTGTGTGTGTGTGTGTGTTGATCTAGATTCCTTGAGGAAAATAATAATACTAAGTCAGAAGAAAAAGAAAATATGTACTCTAAGAAGAGAAAAACTATTAATCAAGATAGAATACAGAAGAAGAAAAAATAACAGAAAAAAAGTCATAACTAAAAATTTCAAGCCTGACCTTTGGGAGCACAAAGGATAAAGCATTGACCTGGAATGCTGAGGTCCCAGGTTCAAAACCCTGAGCTTGCATGGTCAAGGCACAGGTATACGTGTGGGAGTTGATGCTTCCTGTTCCTCCCCTTCATCTCTCTGTGTGTGTCTCTCTACCCTCTCTAAAATGAATAAATTTAAAAAATTAAAAAATTAAAATTTCAAGAAAGCTTTATTAAAAACTATAAAGAGACTCAGAGCATTGACCAGGTAACTTAGTTGGTTAGAGAATCGTCCCTAAATGCCAAGATTGCAGGTTTGATTCCTGATCAGAGCACATACAAAAAGTAATCAATGAATGTACAACTTTGTGAAACAACAAGTCAGTGCTTCTCTGTCTTTTTCTCTCCCCTTTCCCCTTCCTCTCTCTCTAACATAAATAAATGAATACATAAAAATTTTTAAAAAGAGACTCAGAGTTGCATGAGTTACAGAATAATTTTCAAAGCTCCATTATAGACATAAGAGCATGCATTTACTACAGTAACACTCAACTTAGTCTTCTTTGTTTAAATTAAATTTAGTGGGGTGACATTGATTAATAATATCATATAGGTTTCAAATGTACTATTCTATAATACATGATCTGTATTTTGCAATGTGTGTCCATAACCTGAAGTCAAATCTCTTTCTGTCATTATATATTTGACCCTTAGTACCCCACACCATCCCATTTCCACTGGTAACCAACATACTGTTGTCTGTGTTGATGAGTTTTCATTTGTTTGTTTTCCTTGTTTGTTTACTTATTGATTTCAGTTTTATATCCCACATGCACATATTAGTGAAATCATATTGTTTTTAACATTTCTGTCTGATTTATTTCCCTAAGTATGCTATTCTCAAGATCTATCTACATATGTTGTCACAAATGTCAACTTTTTAAATGAAACTAAGGTTTAGTAGTGATAACTGCAGGCAGATCATAATGACTTAAGAAAGAAATTATATGGCTTTAGCCTGACCAGGCAGTATAGTATGCTGAATAGAGCATTGGCCTTGGACGCTGAAGACCCAGGCTCCAACTCTGAGGTTCCAGCTTGAATGTGGGCTCATCTGGCTTGAGCGTGGGTTTACCAGCTTGAGTGCAGGGTCTCCAGGTGGAGCATGGTATCACAGACATGACCCCATGGTCGCTGGCTTAAAACCCAAGGTCACTGGCTTGAGTCCAAGGTTGTTGACTTGAGCAAGGTGTCATATGGAGTCTCTGAGTTTTTTTAATAATGTTTACTAGTTTAAAATTTCAAGCAATTGGTAAGTGAATCAAATTCTTTATCCAACCTTTTTTAAATATATGCAACATTAATTTTAATATAGGTACACTTTATTTTTTTACATCTAAAAATTTTGATACAGAACACAAACTACATTCTACATTCCATAATTAAAGTAAATTCTTAACTTTATATAGTTTATTATTAACATCTGCAATAATCTTCAAGAATTTTGAAGCAAATACTTAGTTAAGAACTCTATTTGGTAGTATTACAAAAGTAAAGAATCTGTTATTACCATATGCAATTATTCTTACTCTCGATGCTTATAAACTAGTGTATACATGTAGTTTATCTTTATTGTAAAATAAAATCAAATATAATACATCTTTATTTCAGTTTTTGAAATCTCAGTTCACAGAAAGCCTAAACCAAACTTGCACCAAATGGCAACTTCTTTTCATGAATAATGAGAGATTTCAAAGGAATAATAAAGCTATGGAAAAGGAAAATTCTTTAAGTAAACCATAGAATTATCTAGATCTAATTCTTGTCCTTAAGTGAGTGCATAGTAAGTGACTCTGAGTAGACATTATCTCACCTTTGCTATTAGCTTTAAAGTAAGTCACTAAGAAGGGTAAGTTTGAAGCAATAAAATTGAAGTAAACAATTCAAGATCCAATTTTCTAACTTTTTTTCTATAAGCACTTTAATTGGTTTAGGATTTAAAAATTCACTTAAGAATATTAAAAGATCAATGTCTCATTATAAAACATATTTCACCTTTATATGAAATATATAGTTGACATTGAATAATGTAGAGGTTAGCTGTGCAAACGTTTCAAATTGCCAAATATTGAAGTGCAATTTTTGAGTCCTGAAAAACTTAACTACTGCTGGCCTACTGTTCACCAAAGCCTTAATGATAACATAAACAGTTCATTCACACATGTTTTTTGTGTTATATGAATTATATACTGTACTCTTACAATAAATAAACTGGAGAAAATATAATAATAAGAAAGAGAAAATATATTTACTTTATTTATTGAAAACAGAAACTTCATATAAGTGGACCCAGGCAGTTTAAACTTGTGTTATTTAATGATCTACTGTATAATATTATATAATGTGAATAGTGAATAGGGCTATACAACAGTTCATTTATTATATATTTACTTTTTAACAAGCCTCTTACATTTACAAATCAGTGTCATGTTAAATACATTGGATTTCTTACTAAGCCAGAAATAAGCAAATTAACAACAGTATTTTAAAAATAATATTTAATTCAAAGTCAAGTTCACTCTTACCAATACCTGTCTGCGATTCAAAATATTTTTAAAGACAACATAATATTTTGTTTCCTGAATAAACAGTGGATCATTCCATTCTGTTGCTCCTCATTCTTGTTTCTAAATTGCCAAATTCAAAATAAGAAAATGTGAATTATTTGTCGTAATGCAAATATTAAATAGAACATGGGCAAGCTCTTATAGTACCTTCTCTGTTTTTCATTTCTTATTCAATTCTTAAGTGATTTTATTTTCAATTATAGTCTTGCAAATATATGTGAGTCAAATATCAAATTTTAAAGGAAGAAATACAGTGACTATTGCATTATAGAAAGGAAATTTGTATTCTTTCCATTCTTCGTTAAAGAACATTTAGTGCCCAGGACATGATATTTAGTCGCGAGGTAAGAAGATACGTGAAAGAATGAGTCAATGACATAGGATTTTTTCTTTGAATGACCTAGTGCTGCATTTCTTAGTCACATTTCTGATTGCACTGAACTTATGTGTACATCTTTAATATATAGATACTAATCTTCTTTTTAACATTATGGTCAGCACATGGTTTATGGTGAGTTTAAAAAGTATTCTATTTATTAAATATAAATTTAATCTGCATCATGCTTTTCCTCATGAGGAGTACGGGTGCACTGTACACAATATATCAAGCCACAACTTTGTATCAGCAAAATCACTTATTCTTAAAATTTAAATTCCTTGTCCTCACAAAAATTGAAAGCTTTCAAAAGCATTGGAAAAATGTAGATTTTTAACATGTTTAAGTAACAAGTGTCTTTTCTATTTTGTTTCTTTTAAGAGATGTTTAGGTTTAGCAAATAAAGTAATTAAAATTTATTGGCACCTCTGTGTGTTTCCACATTACAACTATTCCTTGAGGTAAAAAAATAGCAAGTTGCTTGCATGTTTCATCAATTCTAAGGATTATTTTATGTTCCTTAACAAAACTACTTAGATTCTATGATGTATTATTACAGGTAATGGCTTGAAATAGTATTAAAGGCCTTATCCTTATTGCCCTTTTACAGTGCTGACCTGAGGAAAATCAACTCAGGTTTAACACACTTGTTTAGGCCTTTACCAAATTTAGAAATTGCTCTCTGTCTGATTCGTGATCATGAGCCAGAGTCAGAATCTGCATCTTGGTATTTCTCCTTTGCCAGAGTTCTAGCCAACATAATTTCACTTTAAAACTTTACTAACTTTTCTCCAACCTTCAAAAATCAAAATCTATTCCACTTGGTATATGGCTTAGACCCGAGACCACAAATCATGTGCTGTTTCTTAGCTTCTGTTGTGATATCTTTGGGATTGCATGGCTGTGAAACTGTGTGGTCAGGGCAGTCCTAAATTTGAGGTTGGAATAAAGGTCAGAGGGAAGTGTTATCCTTTGAAAACATAACTTTGGCCTCCAGTCCTCCTGTATATTTTTTATGTTTTTGGCATCAGATGTCCTCTTTTTCTTATAATACTGAGACCCATTCAAACTCCAATTTGTTTACCTTTATTGATAGTACTAAAATTGCTATTTTCCCTTTATCAATTATATGGATAATTTTATTAAATCAGTTATAGTGTAAGCTTAAAACATACAAAAACACAAAATCAAAATAGAAAAATTACTATATAGTACTATGTTCATATAAAATTCACTGATAAACATTTCATTTTTATTGATATATGTTTAATGAATCCATTTGTATCATGTTTAAATAACAAGTATCTTCTTCTAAAGCTATTTATTTCTTTCATACTATTTTATGTTTTCATTATCCTTTTATAAATATTCTGTCTTGGATTGTCAGTTCATTGTTAACAATTTTCTAGATCGCTATGAACTTTAGACAGTTTTGAAGTTGAATCACCCTTTTCATGCAATTGACTATCACATGATGATTTCCATGGCCTTGTGCTGACAGAAGATACTTCTTGCTGGTTTTTATTTTCCTCTTTACCATCTTCCAGATTTTGCATAGATCATTTGTTTAAGTCTATCAAATAGAATGTAGCATCTCAGTAACATTTCCAGCCTTCATAAAGTGGCATCATCCATCATACATAATAGTATCCATTTAAGTACTCAAACACAGCATATTTAAAAAATAAACATATGAATCAAAACAGGATAATGACTTAAAAATATTCTCTGCTAAGAGCACACAGCTAAAATGTTTATCTCTATGGAATAATATACCTTTTATTGAAGAAGAGAATCAGAAGTACAAATTAAATTTAATTATTTTACTATATACATTTTTAAATATTTAAATATGATATTGGACTTTAGTCACATGATTTGTCTTTCATGTTGAGAATGGCACAGTTTTAGGCATCAAAAACAGACTTTAGCCACCCAAAGTCCTTCTATGGTATTCTAAACTATATCCATGTCAACTTTCTAAATGACTTCACTAAGGATTAGAAAATGGCTGCCTGTTAACTTGGAGATAAAATTTATTTTGCCCTTAATATAATTATAGTATTTAGAGACTTGAAAGACTCATAAGAGCTAGAAAGATGCATAGAGAATTAATTTGTAAACAAAATTATGAGTAAAAAGTTAAGAAATCAATTAGTAAATTAGTGTATATGTTTCAAATTTGTCAAAAATAAAAATGAAGAGATTCCATTAAATGAAAAAATAAGAAAATATAAAAACATATAGGTAGAAGTTTAAAAAAGCAGGTACATAAGAAAAGTATAAAATAAACAATATGGGTGAAAATATATTTATTACAATTAAAATATGAAGAGACAAAATAAATTCTAGTCAGCAAAAGAATATAAGAAAATATTAAAATTGTTTTGAGAATTATTTTTTATTTATTTTAATTTATTGTGTTTACATAGATTCTATTGTCCCCCCATACATTCCCCCCTCTCCTGTATTCCCCTCAACATCACTCTGTACCCTCTCCCCAGAACACCCTCCCCTCTTCACTCCAGGATTTGCTTTTCTGCTCTCTATAATACCGTGTTATGTGTATATAATTTCACCAATCTCTTTCCCTTCTCTGATCCCATCCTATCATCCCCTTTTCCTCTGTCCACTTTCCATCTGGTCCCTTTGATCCCGTATCTGTCTCTATTCCGTTCCTCAGTTCACATTGTACATTTGATTCCTCAAATGAGTTAGGTCATATGATATTTTTCTTTCTCTGCCTGTCTTATTTTACTTAACATAATAGTTTTCAGGTCCATCCATTCTTCTTTATTTATTTTTATTAATTTTAATGAGGAGACACCAATAAATCAGGGTACATATGTACAACAAAAACATCTCCAGGTTATCTTATCATTCAATTATGTTGCATACCCATCACCCAAAGTCAAATTGTCCTCTGTCACCTTATATCTGGTTTTCCCTGTGCCCCTCCCCTATCCCACCCTCTCCCTCCTCCCTCTCCTCCCTCCCTCCACCCTCTCCCGTACACCCTCTCCTCCCTCCTCCCTCTCCTCCCTCCCTCCACCTTCTCCCGTACACCCTCTCCTCCCTCCCACCACCCCGTACCACCACTCTCTTGTCCATGTCTCACAGTCTCACTTTTATGTCCCACCTATGTATGAAATGATGCTGTTCTCAGTTTTTTCTGATTTACTTATTTCACTCCGTATAATGTTCTTAAGGTCCATCCATTTTGTTGTAAATGATACGATGTCATAATTTCTCATGGCTGAGTAGTATTCCATAGTATATATGTACCAAAGCTTTTTAATCCACTCGTCCTCCATGGGCTGTTTCCAGATCTTCGCTATTGTGAACAATGCTGCCACGAACATGGGGGTGCATTTCTTTTTTTCGAAGAGTGCTATAGTGTTCTTAGGGTATATTCCTAAAAGTGGGATAGCTGAGTCAAAAGGCAGTTCAATTTTTAATTTTTTGAGGAATCTCCATACTGTTTTCCACAGTGGCTACACCAGTCTGCATTCCCACCAGCAGTGCAGAAGGGTTCCCTTTTCTCCACATCCTCGCCAGCACTTATTCTGTGTTGTTTTGCTGATGAGCGCAATTTTGACTGGTGTGAGGTGATATCTCATTGTGGTTTTAATTTGCATTTCTCTAAGGATTAGTGATGTTGAGCATTTTTTCATATGCCTATTGGCCATCTGTATGTCCTCTTAGGAGAAATTTCTATTCATTTCTTTTGTCCATTTTTTGATTGGATTGTTTGTCTTCCTGGTGTTGATTTTATAAGTTCTTTATAAATTTTGGTTATTAATCCCTTATCAGACGTGCTGTCTAATATGTTCTTCCATTATGTGGTTTGTCTTTTTATTCTGTTCTTATTGTCTTTAGCTGTGCAAAAACTTTTTAGTTTGATATAGACCATTTGTTTATCTTGCCTTTTATTTCATTTGCTCATGGAGATAAATCGGCAAATATATTGCTGCTACAGATGTCAGAGAGCTTGCTGCCTATGTTTTCTTCTAAGATGCTTATGGTTTCACGGCTTACGTTTAAGTTTTTTATCCATTTTGAGTTTGTTTTTGTGAATGGTGTAAGTTAATGGTCTAGTTTCATTTTTTTGCAGGTAGATGTCCAATTTTCCCAACACCATTTGTTAAAGAGGCTGTCTTTACTCCATTGTATGTTCTTTCCTCCTTTGTCAAATATCAGTTGTCCATAAAGATGTAGGTTTATTTCTGGGTTCTCTGTTCTGTTCCATTGATCTATGTGCCTGTTCTTATGCCAGTACCAGGCTGTCTTGAGTATAATGGCCTTGTAGTAAACCTTGATATCTGGAAGAGTGATACCTCCTGCTTTATTTTATTTTTTTAAGATTGCTGAGGCTATTTGTGTTCTTTTTTGGTTCCATATAAATTTTTGAAATATGTGTTTTATATCTTTGAAGTATGTCATTGGTATTTTAATTGGTATTGCATTAAATCTATAAATTGCTTTGGGTAATATAGACATTTTAATGATGTTTATTCTTCCTAGCCATGAGCACGGTATATGCTTCCACTTGTTTATATCTTCCTTGATTTCTTTTATCAATGTTTTATAATTTTCTATGTACAAGTCCTTAACCTCCTTGGTTAAATTTACTTCTAGGTACTTCATTTTTTTGGCTGCAATAGTGAAGGGGATTTTTTCCTTAATATCTTTTGCTGACAGTTCATTGTTGGTATATAGAAATTCCTCTAATTTCTGAGTATTAATTTAATATTCTGCCACCTTGCTGAAATCATTTTTAAGGTTCAATAGTTTTTTGATTGAGACTTTAGGTTTTTCTATATACAATATCATATCGTCTGCAAATAATGACAGTTTTACTTCTTCTTTTCCAATTTGGATGTCTTTTATTTCTTCTTTTGTGATTGCTTTAGCTTGGACTTCCAGAACTATGTTGAATAAAAGTGGTAAAAGGGGGCACCCCTGCCTGCTTCCTGATCTTAAGGGGATTGCTTTTAATTTTTGTCCATTTAGTATGATGTTTGCTCTGGGTTTGTTGTAGATGGCCTTTATCATGTTAAGGAATGTTCTCTGTATTCCCATTTTACTGAGAGTTTTGATCATGAATGGGTGCTGGATTTTATCAAATGCCTTTTCTGTATCTACTATTCATTCTTAAAGAACAAAACTCAGATATCAAGAATTTTTGAAAATAATTAAAAATATTAAGTTAAATGGTAGATACATTTAACAGCTTAAGAAACACTTATTATAATTCTTAGATAGAGACATGAAAAAAAATAATGAAGCTGCAAAATTTGAAGAGATAATTACAGATATTTATTAGGTGTGAAGAAAAGCCATGAATCCTAGTGAAAAAAATGAGTTTTCAATGCAAAAAAAAATTTAATCCACGTTTAGACACATAAGTAAAACTACTCCACACTTAGTATAAAGATATTGGTTAAAAATACCAATAACAAAGAAAATTATAAAAAGATACAGTATCAAATAAAGTTATATCTTTAAAGCACTACTCAGATATTTAACTACTCATAGACAGTTATTTAATATTGACAGTCAAATACAGAGTTTCTTTAGTATCCGAAAAGCTGAGAGTTAAAAATACCAGCACCTCATTAACTCTTCCCACAACTTTTTTAAATCAAGAATCACACACACAGTAAACAAGACTATCATCGAGTTAATAAAACTGAGAAGATAATAAACAAATCAAGACTTTAAAGCAGCTCTATTAGAAAAGCCAAATTCCACAGTGGATTACAAACAACAGCTGAAGCCAACCCAAGAAGACACAGAAATAACACAACTGAAAACTGGAGGCAGAAAACACCAAGCCTAGACTCAACCAGCTCTACAAACAGCACACCTAAACACACAGACATAATGTGAAGACTGAAAAGTGCAATTCAAATGAAACCACAAGAGAATCCTCCAGGAAATGAACTGAGCGATATGGAAATAACCAAACTACTGGATGCAGAGTTTAGAATAATGATAGTTAGGATGCTTAGGGATCTTAGAACAACAATGGATGGTCATCATGAACACCTAAATAAAGAGATAGCAAGTATAAAAAAAGGATGTTGAAATATTAAAAAAGAATCCATCAGTGATGACAAATACAATATCAGAAATAAAGACCATAATGGAAGAAATTAAAAGCAGGATGGATGAAGCTGAGGATTGAATAAGAGAGTTGGGGGACAAGATGAACAAAGGGATGGAAGCAGAGCAGAAAAAAGAAAAGAGATTCAAAAAGACTGAGGAAACTCTAAGAGAGCTCTGTAACAAAATGAAAAGAAGTAACATCCACATCAAAGGGGTTCCTGAAGAAGAGAAGAAACAAGAGATAGAAACTTTATTCAATCAAATTATAGCTGAAAACTTCCCTAAAGTGATGCAAAGAAGGGTCTCACAAGTTCAAGAAGCACAGAGGACTCCACTAAAGAGAAACCCAAATAAATCTACACCAAGACACATCATAGTTAAAATATCAAAGCTAAGTGATAAGAGAAAATATTAACAGCTGCTAGAGAAAAAAAGGCTATCACCTACAAAGGAGCCCCCATAAGGATGACATTCGACTTCTCAACAGAAACACTTGAGGCCAGAAGGGAATGGCAAGAAACATTCAAAGTAATGCAGAACAAAAGCCTACAACCAAGACTACTTTATCCAACAAGGCTATCATTTAAAATTAAAGGAGAAATAAAAAGATTTCCAGACCAAAAAAACCCACAAAAAATTCAAGGAATTCATTACAATAAAACCAATGCTTCAGGAAATGTTAAGGGATCTGTTGTAAACAGATCAATGTGGGAAAAGAAAACATAGCTAAAGAGGAATAAATCTTAAAAAAATAAAATGGCAATAAACAACTACATATCAATAATAACCTTTACTGTAAATGGTTAAATGATCCAATCAAAAGACATAGGGTAGCTGCATGGATAAAAAAAACAGGACCCGTACATATGCTGTTTACAAGAGACACACCTTAAAACAAAAGATTCACATGCTGAAGGTAAAAGAATGGAAAAAATATTTCATGGAAATGTAAATGAAAATAAAAAGCTGGGGTAGCAATACTTATATCAGACAAAATGAACTTTAAAACCAAGGCTATAGTAATAAATAAAGAAGCTCACTACATAATGGTAAAGGGAGCAATCCAACAGGAAGATATAACCATCATAAATATCTATGTACCTAATATAGGAGCACCTAAATATATAAAGCAGACATTGATGGATGGCAATAAATATATAAAGCAAACATTGATGGATGATAAAGGGCAAGATCAACAGCAATACTATAATAGTAGGAGATTTCAATATCTCACTAACATCACTAGATAGATCTTCAAGAAAGAAAATTAACATAGAAACAGCAGACTTAAATAACACACTAGATCAACTGGATTTAAGAGATATCTTCAGAACCTTTCACCATAAAGCAGCAGAATATACATTCTTTACAAGTGCTCATGGTACATTCTCTAGGATAGATCACATGTTAGGACAAAAAGCAGTCTCAACAAATTTAAGAAGATTGAAATCATACCAAGCATTTTCTCTGATCACAATAGCATGAAACTAGAAATCAACCACAACAGAAAAACTGAAAAATACTCAAACACGTGGAAAAAAAAATAGCATGTTATTAAATAACGAATGGGTTAACAATGAAATCAATCAAAGAAGAAATAAAAAAATTCTTAGAAATGAATGATAATGAACATACAACAACTCAAAATTTATGGGACACAGCTAAAGCCGTCCTGAGAGAGAAGTTCATAGCATTATGGGCATGCCTTAAGAAGCTTGAAAAAGCTCAAATAAACAACCTAACCCTTTATCTAAAAGAACTTGAAAAAGAACAGCAAGTGAAGGCCAGAGCTAATAGAAGGAAGGAAATAATAAAGATCAGAGTGGAAATAAATGACATAGAGGCTAAAGAAACAATACAGAGGATCAATGAAACCAAGAGCTGGTTCTTTGAAAAGGTAAACAAGATCAAAAAACTTTAATGAGACTCGCCAAGAAAAGAAGAGAGAAGACTCAAATAAATAAAATTAGAAATGAGAGTGGAGGAAAAACACCAACACAACAGAAATACAAAATATTGTAAGAAAATACTATGAAGAATTGTATGCCAAAAAATTAAAAAACCTAGGTGAAATGGACAAATTACTTGAAACATATAATCTTTCAAAAATCAATCTGGAAGAATCAGAACACCTAAACAGACCAATTACAACAAAAGAGATTGAAACAGTTATCAAAAAGCTCCCAAAAAACAAAACCCCTGGGCCTGATGTATTCACTGGTGATTTTACCAAATATTCAAAGAAGAACTAACTCCTATCCTTCTCAAGATATTTCAAAATATTCAAGAGGAAGAAACGCTACCAAGTTTCTTTTATGAAGCGAGCATAATTCTGATTCCAAAACCAGGCAAAGACAACACAAAGAAAGAAAATTATAGGCCTATATCCCTATTAATTTAGATGTTAAAATCCTTAAAAAAATATTAGCAAACCGGATCTAGATATACCTGAAAAAAATCATACATCATGATTAAATGGGATTTATTCTGGGTAGGCAAGGATGTTACAACGTTTATAAATCAATCAATGTGATTCACCACATAAAGAAAAGGAAGGAGAAAAAACCACTTGATAATTTCAATAGATGCAGGAAAAGCATTTGATAAAATCCAGCACCCATTTATGATCAAAACTCTCAGCAAAGTGGGAATACAGGGAACATACCTCAACATGATAAAGGCCATTTATGACAAACCCACAGCCAACATCATAATTAATGGACAAAAATTAAAAGCAATTCCCCTAAAATCAGGATTAAGGCAAGGGTGTCCCCTTTCACCACTCTTATTCAACATAGTTCTGGAAGTCCTAGCTACAGCAATCAGACAAGAAGAAGAAATAAAAAGCATTCAAATTGGAAAAGAAGAAGTAAAACTATCATTATTTGGATATTATATGATACCGTATATAGAAAACCCTAAAGGCTCAGTCAAAAAACTACTGGATCTAATACACGAATTCAGCAAGGTGGCAGGATATAAAATTAACACACAGAAATCAGAGACATATTTATACATGAACAATGTAATATGAGAAAGAGAAATTAAAGAAACAATCCCTTTCACTATTACAACAAAAGAAATAAAGTACCTAGGAGTAAATTTAACCAAGGAGGTTAAAGAATTGTACTCAGAAAATCATAAAACATTGATAAAAGAAATCAAGGAAGACACAAACAAGTGAAAACATATACCGTGTTCATGGTTTGGAAGAATAAACATCATTAAGATGTCTATATTACCCAAAACAATTTATAATTTCAATGTAATACCAATTAAAATACCAATGACATACTTCAAAGATATAAAACACATATTTCAAAAATTTATATGGAACCAAAAAAGAACACAAATAGCCTCCGCAATATTGAAAAAAAAGAATAAAGCAGGAGGTATCACACTTCCTGATATAAAGTTATTCTACAAGGCCATTGTACTCAAAACTGCTTGGTACCGGCATAAGAACAGTCATATAGATCAATGGAACAGAACAGAGAACCCAGAAATAAGCCCAAATCTTTATGGACAATTGATATTTGACAAAGGAGGTAAGAGCATACAGTGGAGTAAAGACAATCTCTTTAACATATGGTGTTGGGAAAATTGGACATCTACCTACAAAAAAATGAAACTAGACCATCAACTTACACCATTTACAAAAACAAACTCAAATGGATAAAAGACTTAAATATAAGCCATGAAACCATAAGCATCTTAGAAGAAAACATAGGCAGTAAACTCTCCGACATCAATCGAAGCAATATATTTGCTGATTTATCTCCACAGGCAAATGAAATAAAGGGCAAGATAAACAAATGGGGCTATATCAAACTAAAAAGTTTTGCACAGCTAAAGACAATATGAACAGAAAAAAAGACAAACCACACAATGGGAGAACATATTTGACAACACATCTGATAAGGGGTTAATAACCAAAATTTATTAAAAAACTTGTAAAACTCAACATCAGTAAGACAAACAATCCAATCAAAAAATAGGCACAAGAAATCAATAGACACTTCTCCAAAGAGGACATACAGATGACCAATAGGCATATGAAAAGATGCTCGACATCACTAATCATTAGAGAAATGCAAATTAAAACCACAATGAGATACCCCTTCACACCGTCAGAATGGTGCTCATTAACAAAACAACACAGAATAAGTGCTGGCAAAGATGTGGAGAAAGGGGAACCCTCCTGTACTGCTGGTGGGAATGCAGACTGGTGCAGCCACTGTGGAAAACAGTATGGAGATTCCTCAAAAAATTAGAAATGAAACTGCCCTTTGACCCAGCTATTCCACTTATAGAAATATATCCCAAAGACACCATATCACCGACTGAAAAAAAGAAATGCACCCCCATGTTTATGGCAGCATTGTTCACAATAGCGAAGATCTGGAAACAGCCCAAGTGACCATCAGTGGACGAGTAGATTAAAAAGCGGTGGTACATATATACAACAAAATACTATGGGGCCATGAAAAAGAAAGATATATTACCTTTTGCAACAATATGGAGGGACCTGGAAAGTATTATGTTGAGTGGAATATGCCAGGCAGAAAAAGAAATATATTATATGACCTCACTCATTTGAGGAATCCAAGGAACATTGCGAACTGAGGAAAGAAATTGAGACAGAGAAGGGATCAAAAGGACTTGAAGAAAAGAGGACGAAAGAAAGGGGATTATAGGATGGGATAAACCTGAAGGGAAGGGGGAAGGGCGTAGTAGGAAGGGGGACAAGGGAGATGTGAAGGTGAACAGGGGTCAGGGGGGATGCATTCAGGGTTACCCTAGAAGATATGTAAACACAATTAATTAAATAGAAAGAAAAGAATCACAAACACATAGAAACAAACACTGAAAGACTGTATAAATAATTGTGATTTAAGAAGTGGATAAGTTTGTGTATACAAATGCATATATAAATTGATTTTTAATTAAAATTTATATTCTATTTTAAAAGTGATACATGAATTTTGTTTTTAGTTTCTGAAGATGAAAATTGTTTCTAATTAACTATTAAATATTATGCAGGCATACATAGATATTTACTGATTTCTAAATTTGCTTTTGTTGCTTTAAATGGTTTCATATGTGTTTTAAAACTTTAAATAAAATATGTAAAATATCATAAAGACATGGCCTTTAGATGAATAAAATAGTTTTAAAAATGATAGGATAATACTTATAAAGAATGAAGTAAAAAAATTAAAACAAGCATTTATTCAAGAATAGCAATAAAAAAATTTGTAGAAAAGGAAAAAGAGAGCTGAATCTGTTTAAACTGATAAAACAGATTTATAAAAAAACTAAAAGCCAGGTTTTTCCCATGGAGAAATTTTCCAATAAGGTCAAGAATAAAACAAGTATGTCCTCTGACAATTTGACTTTGGGTGACGGGTTTGCAACACAATTGAATGATAAGATAACCTGGAGATGTTTTCATTGTACATATGTACCCTGATTTATTGGTGTCACCCCATTAAAATTAATAATAATAAAATAAAAATAAACAAGTATGCCCTCTGTATATTTGGAATAATTCAATGTCATAATATAGTGAAATATGTTAAAAATATAGGGATTGGAGAAAAGAAAAAACAATTTCAGAGAAAATATGGTTGTATACTGAAAAAATTAAGACTACATAGATGAACTAACAATATGTACTAAGTATGGTTACTGCATTCTAGATCAACATAAAAATCTATAGCTCACATATAGACTTGAAAAGTAAAACTGAGTATACAATCTGCTTATAATAACAAAATATAAAATGTATGGATGAATCTATTTAAATATATAATATATATGTGTTGTACTTAGTTGAGTAACAGTAAAACATTTTAAACTACATAAAAGTGTCAAATAAATGAACATATATTTATGGATAGGAAGGTGAAGAAGCATCAGTCTTCCCCAAATTAATCTGTAATATTTTGCTCTACCAGTAGAATTTCACATAAAATTTGACATACTATTCCTAAAATTCACATGGAAAAATAAAGAGATACTAATGTTAACTCAAGTTTTGAAAATATTTTGTGAGATGTTTAACAAATAGAGGTATCAAAATGTAATATGTTATTGCTGTAGTAAGTAACAAGATATAGCACTAGTGAAAGTATAAAAAAATACACCAAAGACAAAGAGATCAAAGAAATAGTTTTAAGACTATATAGAATCGTGATATATTATTATAACATCATTAGATAGAAGGTATAGATAAGTATTTAAATAACTATTGTGAAGGCAATTATTTATCATATGAGAAAAAAATATAAACATAAAACAACTACCTTAACCAGTACCAGAATCAAAAGAGAAACTAAATAAAAGGTAATATTTGTATTATATTTTAATTTGTACAAATCTGTGTCCATTCAGAAAGCAAAATCCATGCCAGGTAGTTTAATAGATGAGATTTAATATAACAACTGCTTAAAAAAACTGATGCAAAAATTAAAAAGGCACACAGAGACCTGACCTTTGGTGGCTAGTGGATAAAGCATCAACCTGGAAAGCTGCAGTTGCTAGTTCAAAACCCTGAGCTTGCTCAGTCAAGGCATGTGTGGGAGTTGATGTTTCCTGCTCTTCCCTCTCTCCCTCCCTCTCTCTCTCAAAATGAATAATTTTTTTTAAAAAAGGGCACACAGAGGACAGTGAGACAATCCTGATACTAATAACAGCAAAAAAGGATTGGAGGGAAGAAAGGATTAGCTGAGGAAACCATTTATGAGAATAGGAGTTGTCTGATAGAAGGAGTTCCAGTGGGGCTACACAGTGGGAACGAGGGCTATAGAGGGAAGAGAACCTGAAGAAGGTGGGCAAGCAGCTATTGCTAAGGTCACTATCCATTGTTTGCTTTATTTATGGAGATAATCAGGCTGGGTGGATCTAACCAGAAGCCAGAATACTTGGGGGAAAATGCCTACCTCCAACAAAGCAAAATAAAATAGAAAAGAGGTGGCAAAGAATATGACATCAAGGTGATACAAAAACAAACACATTTATTATTAGTAAAAATTGGTAGAAATATTTTAAAAAGCTAAAAATATGTCATAATTGACTACCTTTTTATTTCTGGAATTTTTATGAGGTATAATATTTATAAAATATAAAATATCTTAAATATGCAATCCATTTGGAGATATAGAGCATTTCAAGCACATAAAAGTTTAATTCAGAATATTTATGAACTTAATAAAAGCATACTATATACTAATTTTAGTTCATTTAATAAATTAAACAATAAAAAATACATTTTAGATAAAAGTTTTCAAGAAAATATGGAAAAAGTAATTTGGGAATTACTCTTTCTCTCAAAACAAAATCTATTTGCTTAAACGGAGCAGTAAAACAGTGCAGTTGAAATAATATAAATATAGGGAACTTTGGCATAAAGGGAGAAGAGCATACACTTGTGACTACCAAAGTGTGTAAAAGTTTTATTTTTGGATATAAAATTCTAAAGCAGTTGGCTCTTGTTCAGACATTATTCAAACAGCAAAACCAGCCAAGTTTCATAGAAATAGTGTCTAGTTACCCAGAGCTTCATGTCAGGCAATCCACACAACTTTTTGTTTTTGATTTTATAGTGAAGTCAGGTTTGTAGTTAAGAGTTTTAAAAATGTTTTTGATATACTTCCCTGCACATTTTAAATGCTATTATTTACAGTCAATTCTGGAAATTATTACCATTAATATTAGCCTTTAATTTTCAGAAACACTTGTAAGAATTTCTTCTGCACAATATATTTTTTGAAATTCAAATGGGAACTCTTTTATAGTTTTTATTATTTTAAAGTAGAGTCACTATTAAAAATTCAAAGTGTGACACAATATGAGCTATACTAATATACATCCTGTTACTGGATAAATAGTAATCTAACATAAAATTGATGGTTGGTTCTATTATCTTATTAATGAATCTAAATCCCCAACTTTTTACATTCTGTTTTTCGCTGCAGTCACTTCTTCTCACACCCTTAGTAATTATCAGACTAGTTTAATTTCTATGATTATGAGAGAAAATATAAATTCTATTATACTGGAAGTGTAACAAAGAATGAGAACAATTCATGTTACTGAAATTTAGCTTAATAAAGGATGGCAAATACTCTTTACACAAGATATTTTTCTTTAAACTTTTAATGGTAAATGATCTATGGAATAATTACATCAAATCCACCACTGGTTGGATGTAGCTCATATAACATTGGAACCATAAC
The DNA here is from genome assembly GCA_037038555.1 of Rhynchonycteris naso. Taxonomy (NCBI): domain Eukaryota; kingdom Metazoa; phylum Chordata; class Mammalia; order Chiroptera; family Emballonuridae; genus Rhynchonycteris; species Rhynchonycteris naso. The sequence continues at coordinate 255,323,533 of CM072995.1, forward strand.
AATGACATTGTCTAGTTGCATACATAAAGTCTTAGACCATCACATTTTCTAGTTCAATAGAAGTGTACTTTAGAATTAATATTAAATTAAAATGCAATATATTTTCAATAATCTAAAATTATTCATTCTTCCCTGGCTGGTTGTCTCAGCATTAGAGTGTTGGCCTGGTATGTGGAAGTCCCAAGTTTTGATTCTCGGTCAGGGCACACAGGAGAAGCACCCATCTGCTTCTCCAACCATTCCCCTTTCCTTCCTCTCTATCTCTCTTCCCCTCCTGCAGCCAAGGCTCCATTGTAGCAAAGTTGACCTGGGCACTGAAGATAGCTCTGTGGCTTCCACCTTAGGCACTAGAATGGCACCGGGAGCAACAGAACAACGCCCCAGATGGGCAGAGCATTGCCCTCTGGTAGGCAATCCAGGTGAATCCCTGTCTGGCACATATTGCAATCTGTCTGCCTCCTTGCCTCTAACTTTGGGGGGAAAATATTCACTCTTACGAGCATCAAAAATAATGTCAAGAATTTAGCTTTAGTAATAAAAAAAATGTCCTTCAGAAAACACTGATACTTGGAAAAAAATAAATAAAAATAGACTTTAGGAAATTTGAAAAGCTTTCTATTCCATGTAATTTAAATAAAATATCCCAGGAATGAAAATTTCATATGTTCCTCAACTAAGTGTTGTAAATGCACAATAATTTTAAGGAAAAATAAAAGACTAAATAAAGAGGATACTGGGAAGAGTAAAAATTCTACTTAGTAAATATAGATTAAAGTAGATTATTTATTTTATTCAAATATATTACATATATAATTTATCAATAATAAAATAGATTGTCTTATAGATAGAGTGGTATTAAAATCTCATATGAAAATGCTTCTCTTAGAATAATGATGTACAAAATATATAAAAATAAAATGTATAATGCCAGCAACATTTTGCATTCCTTGAATGTTAAATTTTACTCAATCCTTTTAGCTATAATTTAATTAAATGAACACTTGTGGACATTAGATTAATTTTAATATTGGTATTAGAACATAAAAGACTATAAAGTATCTAAAATTTATATTTTTTGAGATCTGTTTAAAAATAAAATAAAAATAGTTGTAATGGCGTACTTGTACAAAGGTTATCAAATTCAAATATGAGTAGCAGAGCTGGCTTCCAGTTCCAGCAGTGACTCTAAGTTTTCACCACTAACACACACACACACACACACACACACACACACACACACACACACACACATATTATATGTAAAACATATGATATATATAATTTAAAATAGAGTTAATTATAATAATTTCTGCTTTCCATATGGTAGTGTGATAATACATTAATTCATATCAGTGCAAAGGGAATTCCAGGCTTATTTTCTTTGAGATCTGCTGAGGAGGAAGGAAAGAAGGCCTGGTCTAGATCTCAGGCACTCTTAAATAGTAAATTTATAAGTGATGTGTATTTGCTTAAATGTAGAGCTGATTAGGAAGTAGAGATGTAAACTCAGTTATGTGATAAAGTGAAAGAAATAAATACCAGAGACATATTGCCCAACAAACTGCAGAGCAGAAACAGCAGCTCAAATTGAGAGAAATAAGAGACTATGTTATGATTTAACAATTTATCACAGATATATGTACATTCAACCGAAATACATGCATATGTTTATCAAAGATAAATGTAAGAAAGACCATAGCAGTACTGTTAATAACATTTATCCCAAACCGTAAAATTTCTCAATGTCCATTAATAATGAAAGATATTTTTTAAAATGTGGTACATTAATATGCTTAAAAAAGTATGTAACAATGAAAGGAAATGAACTAAAGCCATACAAAACACAGATGAAGTTTACAAACCTAATAGTAAGTAAATCAAGTCAAAAGGAAAAGACTAAATACTATATAAATTTTTTGTATAAATTTCTAAAATAAGCCAATATTGTCTACATGATAATAAGCTAGAATCACATTTCCTTTGAGGTGGAGGGATGGTAGCACTCGGATTGAACATAAAGGGAGCTTTTATGGATCCATTAATGTTCTGTTGTTGCCATTTTTGTTCTTTTCAGTGATAATGATTGATTGAAAAAATTCTTACAGTAACATACTTGTTATTTGTGCTTTCATTTCCATGTATCTTTTATGTCAATGAAATGTTTATATACAATAAAATACTTCACAAAATTAAAGAACTATAATGAACTGAGGAACAAAGATACTATAGTGGTGAGAATCACAGGGAGCTTGAGTGATTTTACTTTATTTTATTTATTTTTTTACCTGGAGCTTTGAAAATTCTGAGACAGCATGAATTGGGGTGAAATCAAGGTAGTTGGTCAGATCTGGGGAAGAGAAACAAGCCAAGAGTTTGGCTTTATTTCTTCCAAAAACTTATTAATATTTCTTTTTGGAGATGAAATAATTTAAAATTTATGTTTTCTTGTGAGTTTATGATTTTGACATATCATTCTTAATATTTCATTATATTTTCAGATAATCATTATTGCTGAATGTCAAGGAAAATAAGCTTTAGCCCTGGCCAGATAGCTCTATTAGAGCATCCTCCCTATATACAAAGGTTGCTGGTTGGATTCCCTGTCAGGGAACATATGGGAACAGATCTATGTTTTTGTCTCTCTCTCTCTCACCCTTCCGCTCTCCCTAAAATCAATAAATCAAATTTCAAAGAAATAGTTTTACTTTTCTTAATTCAACTGTATTTTATTCCTAGAGATTTTGTTGTTAGGATTTATATTTTATTTCTTAAAATGTTTTCTCTTATACAAGTTATTAGTTATTACTTTTTTTTATTATTATTTTTCCAAAGTGAGAACCGGGTTGGGTGGATGGGGGAGGCAGACAGACAGACTCCTGCATGCACTTGACCAGGATCCACTTGGCATGCCCACCAACGGGTGATGCTCAGCCCATCTGGGATGTTGCTCCACTGCAACCAGAGCCATTCTAGTGCCTGAGGCAGAGACCGTGGAGCTATCCTCAGCACCAGGGTCAACTTTGCTTCCATGGAGACTTGGCTGTGGGAGAGAAAGAGAGAGATAGAGAGGAAGAAGAGGGGGAAAGGTGGAGAAGCAGATGGACACTTCTCCTGTGTGCCCTGAATGGAAATTGAATCCAGGACTTCCACATGCTGGTCCAATGCTCTACAGCTGAGCCAGCTGGCCAGGGCCTAGAAGGTATTCTTAATTTTTAGCTTTTTATTGAGAAAAACAATTATTTTGTACACAGGACAATTCTTATACTTCTTTATTTGCATGTTATTATTATTATTATAATATTTTAACAAAATTTTAGACCACATATTGAACACTAATATTTTATCTTTTAGCAATCTGGATACTTTCCACCACAAAACCATTCTTTCTTTTATAATTCATAGTCTGTTAAATGAATAGCATAATGGAAAGACAAAAACTCTCTAAGTCCTTTGGGTATTTTAATTTTAAAAATAATTTTCTTATATAAATGTCATATTGTTATTGAAAATATGTTTTCTTCAAAATCCTCAAATCTCGTTTTATATGTTACCTTTTAAAATCATTTTTGTAATAGATTCCACATAAGTTAATGATATTTTCACCATGAGAAAGGGCATGAAAATTAATACAAATATTTTATGTAGTAATAAGTCATGATTCAAGATTGAAATATTTTGGGTTTTATATACATGCGTTTTCCAAGGATTATGTGCAATATGTTTACGTGTTTATGCATCACTTCTCTGCTTCATTACAGACAAGTTTTTGTTTTTGTTTTTAATTGAGAGTTTTAAAGTATTTTTCTGTATGTGACACACAATTATTTCCTCCTAAATGGTAATTAGCAGTATTATCCTTTCTACCTAAGGGAAGAAGGTAGAGTACAGGGGTTCCTCAGGTTATGACACAGTTCCATTCCTATGACAGTCATGTAACCCAAATTTTAGTGTAAGCTGAAACACACCATGGCCTAAGTCACTTACTTATCCTAACTGGTATACGCCACTGATACTGGTCTTCCAGCCCCCAAAGTAACAATCTTTCCATCTTAATCATTATGCACTTAACTGTTTAGTAATCGCAGTCGATTTCATAGAAGCTCATCTCTTTACATGCTCTAGAATATGGTCTTTATCCTTCATAATTGTTGCTACAGTAGAGAAGTTGATGCCTAACATGTGGCCAATTTTCTTTGCTGATTCTCCTGATCTCTTGACAATATCTAATTTTACTTCCATTGTGATGACTTTTCTCTTCTCTGAAGCACTACCATCTGAAGACACTCTGATTTTTGCTTAGGACCTGTGATAAGGGCCAAAAAGTAACCAAACAAAGCAACACAAATGGAACACATTTCAACATTCCAAAATGGTGCAGTTAAGCATACTGTAGGACACCAACTCCCTCACTCATGTGCCGTGTTACTACACATTATTCTGCCATGTACAACTAAACTAGTGCACCCACATAGTTCATAAGTACAATGCTAACAATGTAAGCCAAACCCTCACATCTAAATTATTTTAAGATTTTATGGGAGCGAATATCATAAACTCAAAACATCATATGCCAAAACTGTCATAACCCGAGGACCCCCAGTATACAGTATCATAATCTTTGGGTTCTACATGATTATATTATTAGTATATTTTATGAAGTAATAAGCAGACACATTCTGCATCTGGCTCTAAGTATGTAAAAAGGTTAAGAATTACATTCCTCTAACAAACATTCTAAAATTGTAGAACACATTGCTTCTGATATTAGACAAGAGGCACTCAGTGTAGGGCCATGATTCTTAGAACATAGGAAGCCATCACAGTGGGCTCCACATACCCCAAAGGTTTTGGCCATGGAAATATCTACACAGTTCCTGGGAGTAGGATCTAAAATAAAAGAGACAATATTGTTGAGTGGCACAGACATAGCCCAAAGGTGAGGGAGAAGAACAAGATACTGAGAAGAGTTCCAGAAAGCTGCATAGCTTTTGCCTTGAGCCTTAGATATGCATCAGGTGAAATTCCACATAGGGAAGCCAAGAAAACCCTGGAAAAGAATTATGAAGCAACTATAATCCAACAACTCCCAGAGCTCACACAGGTTGGCAGGTGTTTGAATCTCCACTAGCTAGAATATCTGTGTCCAATATAGCAACATTCAGTAGAGATCACTATGCTTGCAAAATAAACCTGAAACAAACTATTACTTTCTCTTCAAAACTAAAATTTACTTAAAATTAATTCTCTTGCATATAATCTTTGTCAGCTTTTGGATTTAATGTATAAGCGTGTTTAAATTTTGGAGGAATGTGTTTTACTATTAATTTTTTTTTTTCAAAAAGAAGAATGTTGTGGATCAAGTGTCGACCTGGAGGTCACCTGTTCAAAACCCTGGGCTTGCCCGATCAAGGCACATATGGGAGTTGATGCTTCCTGCTCCTCTCCCCATTCTCTTTCTCTCCCTCTCTCTGTGTCTCTTTTCTCTAAAATGAATAAGTAAATAAAAATAATTTAAAAATAAAAAACTTTTAAAAAGGGATGTTTATTCCTGGAATTCTGTTATTATCGATTAAATTATCTGCAACTATAAATGAATTGCAATATTTTTAACACCCTGAAAGAAAAGAGTTTCATCCCAGACTTCTATATCCAGAAAAATTATTTTAAAATATGGACAAGTAAAAGATTTATAAAACCTAAAATTATCACCTATAGACTTGCAGTACAGGAAAGCTGTACTTGTTAAAGGAAGCTGTTCAGGTAGAAAGAAAATAACACAAGAATATGGATTTTCACAAAGAAATAAAGAAAACATAAGAAGTAAACTAGCTGACATCAGTCTGAGCAATATCTTTTTGAACTTGTCTCCTGGAGCTTCGCTTATATCCAAAATATATAAGAAACTAATAAAGCTCAATAACAAAACATATAAACAATCAGATTGAAAAATGAGAAGAGGTCATGAAAAGTATTTCTCCAAAGAGAACATACACATGACCAACAGACAAGTAAAAAGATGCCCAACTTCAATAGTCATCAGGAAAATGTAAATTGAAACAATGAGATACCACTTCACACCAGTCAAAATGGCTACTACAAAAATATCAGCAAATAACATGTTGGTGAGAATGTGGAGAAAATGAACACTTGTGCACTGTTGGAGGACTGCAAATTGGTGTAATACACATGGATAAAGTATGAATTTTCTCAAGAAAATAAAAACAAATATACCATATAACCCGGTAGTTCAACTTCTGAGAACTTATCTAAAGAAAATGAGAACACTAACTCAAAAAGACATATGAACCCCTATGTTCATTGTAGCATTATTTACAATGGCCAAGATATGGAAGCAACCAGGATGTTCATTGATAGATGAATGGATAAAGAAAATGTGGTAAATGTGTATATACATTTATATATTTGTACATATATAAATAAAAAAGAATGATATCTTATTTTCAACAGTATAATAAGGTTAAGTTAAATAATACAGTCATAGAAAGACAAATAGTATATGGTTTCACTAATGTAAAATCAAAAAAACAAAATAAAACAAACAGAATGAAACAGACATAGAAACAGGGACCAAAGGGATGTCTACCAAAAAATAAAAATGGTGTGGGGAAATGGGTGAAAAAGAAAGGAGAATATAGTTAATAATATTGTAATAAATTTACATGGTGACAAATGATTATTAGAATTAGTGGGGTAATCACATTGTAAAGTATAAAAATGACAAAATCACTATATTGTATATGTGAAACTAATATAAGCAATACCAGCTATATTTAAACTAAAAAAGTAATCATAAGTTAAATGAAACACTAAGTTTCTATGAAAAAAAGAAGTAAAGGTTTTTAGAAAAGGGAACAACATGGATAAATCTATGGCTATATATATTAATATTCAATATTCTGACTATTTCTAATTATTTAAATAATTTTAAAAGCCAGCTTAGTTTGAAAAAATAATAACATTATTTATTTAGAAATTATGCTCATTACAGCCTTAGAAAAACAGGACCTACAGATTGAAATTTACAGAAACACAACATGGCATAGTTGATATTTCCATAAAACATCATTAAAAGAGATATTTCACTTTTCAAATAAATGCAAAAATTCTTATAAATAAACAATATTTTAAAAACATGTTTAAGCATTTCTTTATAAATAAAGATGCTTAAAGATTAAGATGTCAGAGTACTAATCTCTGTTACTATCAGTAATAAGCAATATATGAAGTCGCTGAAATCATCTGAAAGTTAAAATTAAAATATGATTCTCATAAATATTTCATGAATATTTACAGTTCATAAACTTAACTCAATTACCGAAAAAAACTATAGTTATATTTGATTTTTCTTGTTTCCACCTTCTTCCTTTGTCTCTCCTATATTGACAGGTATTTTTGCCTTCATTGATTGTGCTGTAAGTTTCATACTTAAACTATATTAACAGTGATTTGCATTTTTTTCTTTGAGACACTTAATGCCTGTATTATCCCACACACTCGTTCTTTCCGCATCACTGCTCTCTGCATGCTTTTTCCTAAAATAAATCATATTCCATCACTTCTCTCCTCAAAATCTTTATTGAATTTTATTTTCTGACACAGTATTATGATCTGGTCCCAAGTCAATGAGTTTTCATATACAAAGTACATTGGGCAATATCTGCACATAGTAGCAGTTCAAAACATGTTAGTCCCCTGACATGTCATCTTTTATATCACTTACCTGGACCACAGTGAACCTTTCACAATTAACTGAGTATAATTCCAGTGGCATCCTTTTCCAGCACACCCTGCCTTTCCATCCATGATTCTTCTTCAAAGGCATTGACTTCCCCTTGGCACTTTTTATAGCTTCATAGAAAACATCTACTACATTCCTGATTTGGAGTAGTCCTTAACTTCAACAATGCTAAAACAGTGGTTTTATGGGTCCTATAATTTGTGTGTTTTTAACACCATAAAAGCATTGTATATGTTTAGTACTGTGAATAATTCCTGAAATCATAGAATGTCAATAACACAAATGTATTTGTGGAACTGAGTAAATTCTTATTAAACTTGAAAAGTTTTTCCAATGGGCTTATTTATAAAATATATTTTTACCCTTTAAATATTGACATCCCTACATCTGGCCTTGTGAACAATTCACCTGGAAAGGGAAACATCATGCTGGAGGAGAAAAAAAAATTACATTCAGGTGTGATTCTGATTGTCTGTGGTAGACTAAGGTAACAAGTGGCAGGTATCTAAAAAATCTGTGTTCCTACATTTTGCTAAAAATTTGACTAACTTATAAATGACTTTAGATACTGTTCTTCCAAAGACATTTCCCACAGTGTGCCTTAGAAATTGTGAGTGGATCATATTCAATGCAGGTGACACATAAGGACCCCGACAACCACAAGAGTGAGAGGAGAATAGAAGACGAAGTGACTCAGGTGTGTTTGAACTGTAAACACTCCAGAACTCTTCAGAAGCACTTTAATCTCCCTCCTTAGAGAACTGCTAGCACACTTCAGGCTATCCCTGCATCTTATTTTTGGCTTATTGAGAAATGTGAATTCCAGATGTGTTCTTGGTTATGCCAAGATTTTTCAGGGAACATATTTGGAGGCAGTACTAAGTAGAAAAGCACGAATAATAATTTAAATGCCAAACTCACATTTCTATCATAATATGCACCTTGTATTAAAAAATAAATCATTGGCCACTGAGAGTGCTATCTCAGAATCATAGTATTTTGGTTGTAACTCACATTCCCAGGGTCCAATCTATTTCCAGAATTAATCACTTTAATTTCTTTATTTTGATCCCTATATTTTAAGCAATATGCCTAGAATTATATATTTTAAATTTTTATTTATTCATTTTCGAGAAGGGAAAGAGAGAGAAAAGGGAGAGAAAACGGGGGAGGGGCAGGAAGCATCAACTCCCATATGTGCCTTGACCAGACGAGCCAAAGGTTCTGAACTGGCAACCTCAGCATTCTAGGTCAACGCTTTATCCACTGCACCACCACTGGTCAGGCTAGAATTTTTCCTTACATGATTAATTTCAGTCAATATATAACTACGAGTAGTCAGTTAACCAATATTTCTTGTTTCCACAATTATTCTCAGCTCTATTTTCCTCAACTACCAAAAATATCACAATATTTGATTTAACATTATTATTTCATTTTATTATCATTTTGAATATTATGATCTATGTCATTCAAGTAGTCTCCTATGATTTCCTTCATTGTACAATTTTTGTACAATTTATTAATAATGCCTTTGCTTTGAATATTTTTTTAACATATAGCTGCTGCTAAAGCACTCTGAGATAACTGTCAATCACAAAGAAACTACTGTCCAAATGTTTAAACATTTAAAATAAGCTGTCAGTCCTATTTTATTGCTTGTACAACTCCCTCAGCATACATGCCACCCTTTTAATATGACATACTCTCCAGACGAGCACTGTCTGCTATGTCTTCTGATAGATCTTCTGGTTTTTGGGTCACATGTCTTTCTTGTGTTTGACTGGCTCCCTCCTTTTAGAGGTACATACTCTTCAGTAGTTTCCTGCTGGCTATGGATGTACACATGAGGAAGGACTCTATGCCAGTTGTGATAGGCTACATGACACAACATTAGAATATAACTTGTAAGACTTCTTTTAACTCAAGCTGCATTTGCAACAGGGAGCAGGAAGGGCCATGCTCATTGCAGTCACCCAGGAACCCAGACTGCTGTGGGTTTCTTTCCACCAAATCTGCTTATTTACAGCAATGGCAATGGAAAGAAAAAGTGGCCAGCCTCACATTGGCTTTTAAAGCTCTGGAGAAAAAATTGCACACTTCATTTGTACTCACATTTCCTTGGTCAAAGTAAGATGTATGGCCAACATAAAGACATAAATAAGAAAGGGAACCTCTACTGTGTATTTGCAAAGTGAAGCACTGGAAATATTATGTGAGAATGGAAGTAATGACAAAAACAATAATCAACTTATGTGAAGTTCCTTATGTCTAGTGTCTTGACATTGATAAGACTGCCTAGGATCATCCCCCTCTAAGACAAAGACAGATTTGACTTTTATCTGACATTTTCATTTTCTCAATTCCTTCATATTTAGTCACTCCACCTTCAATGTTCTGTGCAGGAAATAATACTAACTTATCTCCATGACCACAGATTGTCTCTTATATACTGCACATTGACAAAATATATATGCTCAATCTGTTTCATTTCTTCATCTCTCTTTTCTGACTGCAGAGCTTTAAAACCTAGTTTGTTGATTTTTTACACATACTACCCTAACGATGTTCTGCTTGTCACTGCTCCGAATTCTTATGAATTTTAATATCAACACAATAATATCCACATTAAAAAATCATTGCAAATTGCTTTCAATAAAATGACATGTTTACGTGATCAGACTTTGCTTTTAATTCTAAATGTGTCTCCAAATTACTGGAATTACCAAGTTAATGTGATCACATGTTCACTGCACTATTTCACCTGGGATCTGAATTAGAATGTGCTTGGGCTTAAGTTATTCCTGTGCCATGCTTTTTTGGACTGAACTATCCAAGTTGGTCACAATTATTGAGGTTACTGAGCATACCAGTAATTCTCCCCAGAACCTGAAACGTTACAGAATCCTCCAAAATTAGTGATAATTATTTTCTTATGGAAATATTTTAAACTCATTTATCCAGCTATTAATAAAAATGACAAAATGCTATTAAATTGTTATTTCTACCTTAGACTGACATTGTGCTACGCTTTGTCACTTCTCTTTAGCATAGTCCTTCTGTCATTTGGAAATCCACAAAGGTGCATCAGAGCCTAAATAATTTTTAACTTGATTAATGAGTAGGTATTTTAGACAGGATCTAAAGCCATTTGTACAGTTAATTTCATGGTCCTCTATTGATTCTTCAATGATTGATGATCTATTTATCCAAAGTTATTTATGTTGAAACATGCTGCTAGCAGTATAGTCTAGAAAAATCTCATATATGTAACAAAATAAAGATACCATTTTATTTAATATTGAAATATGTTTGAAACTCAAAAACAAAAAAGAACCAATATTTCACCTTAGTAAAAGCTGGATTTAAAATAACACATTTGGGCCTTGGCCTGGTAGCTTAGTTGGTTGGAGTATCTTCCTAGTACACCAAAGCTACGGTCCAATTCCTGGTCAAGGTACCTACAAGAGTCAACAAATGAATGCATAAATAGGTGGAACAACAAACAGATCTTTTTGTCTCTCTTTCCCTTCCTTTCACTCTAAAATCAATAAAAAAATATTTAAATAATACATGTGAACTTTTAATAATGCAATTATAATGTAATCTTTTTTTTAGATTTTATTTATTCATTATTAGATAGAGAGGAAAGAAGAAGAGTAAGAAAGAGAGAAAAGCAGAAAGCATCAACTCCCATATATACCTTGACCAGGCAAGCCCAGAGTTTCAAACCGGCGACCTCAGCATTGCAGGTTTACGCTTTGTCCACTGTGCCACCACAGGTTAGACTAAAATGTAATCTTAACATGTTGAGCTACATGATACTTGTAAATCTTCATTTAATTAAAAAATACAGGTACCGCTGAGTGCTGCTGGAAGGCCAGTAATCAAGAGACAAGGCCTGATGGAAAGAATGTAGGCAGGAGTCCTCTGCCTAAAAAGATAGTAGATTTCTATCATAAAGACCATCTTAACAACTAGACATGGGCAGGGATTTTTGTAAGAAGGGCAGAAGAAGGAAAGAAAACAGAACAAACCAATCAAAAGGAAGGAATTGAAATTTTTCCTTTGAGGAGGCTATGTGCAAGTCAACACAGTGTGTTCAGGTAACTGATTGAAGGTCAACAAATCTCCCAAGTTCAGAATATTTAAAGTTCAAAGCCTGCTTCTTTTAATTAATTGTTTCTTAAGAGTTATTCAAAGGTTGATTTTTAAGGAGAAAGGAAAGGAGAAAGAGAGACATAAATTTGTTGTTTCACTTATGTATGCATTCATTTGGCTGTTTCTTGTATGTGCCCTGACTGGGGATGGAACCTACAACATTGGCATACTGAAATGATGCTTTAACCAACTAAGCTACCTTGCCAGGGCCTATAGTCTGCTTCTTCTGATGTTAGTTCTTAGAATTCTTAAGCAAATAGACTCTTTATCCAGAGCTACATGTGAATTTACAAGTCATCATTTACAGAAACAATGTCAAAAGAATGGTGGGTGAGTTACATAGGGATAAGGGTTTAGTTGCTACTTATAGGCTGTGTGATAGCTCTTCAGAGTAAATAGTACTGAAGAAAGCTGAAGTCTATAATTTATTTCATTTCAACCCATGCCTTTTAGTTGATATTATCTGGTTTGGTTTGGTTTTTCAGTTACAAAAGGTTCAGAATTTATTTTAATTTTATTTTTTAAATAATTAGTTTACTTTGGTCTCAGCTCTCAATAATTAGTCAAAGAGAAAAAAATTGAATCTATAAACCGATATTTTGTCATTAACTTATGTAAAATATTTTCCAGACCATATCAATCATGAGAGTGATTTTTTTAATTTTTATGGTGGCCTCATTTTGAGCAGGAATTATGCCTTCTGATTTGTGTAACTCTTTCTAGTGTTTGTAAGGTTATTGTGGTCTTAAAATCTAGGGCTAACTGTTAGTGTACTTATGCCACATATAAAATAGAGACCCCCATATTCAAATATTTCAAAGCTTTATTTATTTATTTTTCATTTATTTCAACAATTTGTTCATTTATTTGCAGGTTAACTTTTTTAACCAAGAGCTTTATATAGTAGAAAATAAAACCTTCTTGATACTTCTGTAAGTCAGAAAGAAGCATTTTCATATTTTTAAAGACTGAGGCCACTCTCTTCTGAATTTCTATGCTGCAAAGGCTAAAGCAAATTATCTTTATTTTAATTTGTTGCCTCATGCTCTGCAGATGACTCTCCCCATTTTGGCCTGCTCTCTACATCCAAGAAGGTAACCTGTTTTGATGATATCAAGGCTCTTTATTACCTCCTGCCTTCTTTTTGTGTTTGGGCGATGGCAAGCACTGTAAAGAACTGAATGGAGATAGAGAGGCAAGCTAAGCTACAGATTGTATCCCTGGTTCTCTCTCGGCAAGGAAACCTCTGTTCATGTGGCCAATTGTAACAGAATATCTCACCCCCTGTAAGTGGTTGTCTCCATTTCTAGGTCCAGGTAACACAGTCTTTCTCTTACTCGTCCAACATAGAATTAATAACAACCCATCCAACTCACCATACCAGAGTAGTTAGTCCATCATCCCGTGTAAATTTGCCGCCTCTCAACTGTATAGATAAATTCAGCCCTTTTAGTAAAATCTCCTTGAAGTTTCTTAATTTAAGTGTGCCATATATTTCCTTTGGACCATTATTGATTCAAAAACCCTAAGGCCTGAAATATATCCTTAGCGCCTAGTGCCTAGAATTTAATTATACAAAAATGCATTTGTTCTTGATTTTGTTTTATCTGGTCAAACATATCTCTCTGTCTCTCTCCCTCTCTCTCTCAAGGTGTGACATATTCACAAAAGTATACTGCCATTCTAGATTCCTGAGTGCCAGTAGCAACATGGGTGACTGTTTAGAAAGAAAAGGCTATATTATATTTTCCCTATGAAGAATATAGAGCCTGTGGGTCAATGGATTATTTGAGATAATTAATAAGGACATGGCCAAACCAACTTTTGGGAAATGAGCATTCCTCATACAACAGATCTTGGCTTTATTTTGAGATAAGAAATTTAATTATTTAAAAATTATTTTATAAAATATTTTATAATTTCTGCTATGCTAGAAGTTAGTTGAAAGTGTGATAAATATTTTAATTACTTAAGGCCAGATAAATAAAATATTTGACTCACAAATTCTCATATAAATTGTATTTTATAGAAAGAAGATGCATAAGGAGAGGGCAATCAATGGTTGAGACATGATCAGTCAGGATGGGCAATTAAAAGGGAAAGTAGGAGAATGAAACAAACAGAAACTATAGGTGATGGTCAACTTGTCTTCTCACAAGGTCTCCCATCTCTATGGCAGTTCCCTGCAATTTGTGAGAGATGTAGGTATACAATTTGGCTGAAGGGGATATAAATTTTTATGAATAACATCTACTTATCATCCTGAAGTCTAAATTTTCTGGAGACAGGTCAAAATACCCATCTACAATCAGAAATAATTTCTTCAATACCAGATGCAGATAGATTAATCTAGTTTTTCTGAACCCTGACTTAACCTTCCCCATTGTAAGTTTTACCTGGTTTCTTTCAGGAAAGTTTACCATAGCAATGATTCAATAAGCCTAGGTAAAGATTTTCTATTTTTCTTCTTGAAAGTAATTTAAAGAAAATTTCTGATCTATTTTATAAAATAAAATACACAAAAGAATTAGATAGAAGGCTTTCTTCAAATTTTGATATATCAGGCAAAAAAAAGAAAAAGAAAAATGTCCTAGAGTGAAAACATTAGTAACAGTGGCTGGCTGCTAATTCTGCGAAGGATGAAGGGAGATAAATGGTGATGGACAGAGACCTGACTTGCTGTGTGTGGGGATGAGCATGCAATACGATATATAGAAGATGTGTTGTAAACTTGCTTACCTGAAACCTATATAATTTTCTTAACCTATTTCACCCAATAAATTAAATTTTAAAAAATGATTCGGAGCACATTGTAACAATTCAAGTTGAAGTATCAATTTGCTTAGAGTCATATATTAAAAATAATAGTAACGATAGTTGAAAGACCATTCTCTGTACTAATGTAGATTTAGTTTTTCACATTTCCACACATTAGTAATATGACTAAAATTTGGAAATTTTCTTTCTGACTTATAAAACAGAATGCAAATATATTTAGAAAATATTTTTCCTGAGACGGAATATAATAATAGTTCAGCATTTGAACTGAAAGTCCTAAAATCAGGTTTTGATTCTGCCCCTCATTGGCTGTATATTCATGTTTCAAAGACTCAATAACTGCATTATAAAATAAAGATACATATAAGAACTTATAATGTTCTTTGTCATTTGTATTAGATGTTGAAAAATATTACTATATGTGATCACAGTCATCAATGTGATTCTTGAAATGGCATATTAAAATAGGTATAAAATTTCACTTTGATAAGAAAAATATGATAAAAACATTGAATTTTATTGAGAGATAATTCTTCAGCATAAAAATAAGGTGCATATCTGAGTTTCTTCTATTTGGAGAAAGGGTGTAATGTACAAATAAGCCGGGATTGTTCCACATCCTTCCATATTGTAGCTTGTTAAAAATTAGTCCTCTCCTAGAATGGAGATGTGCCTTATAAACTAGCAAGCTCATAATCCCAGAAAGTATTCATGCAGAGCTTAATTTTCTATTTACTTGTGATATTGTAGAAATAAGTCTTGAAAATTTCTAAACTCTCATTTAATGTTATAATTTTGTGATTTTATGTCTGTGCCAATGACTTCTCACTAGAAAGTATAAGTTTAATTTGGATTTAAAATGTAATAAAGCGTGGTTTTACAAACAAATAGTTAATGTAAACAAGGATCAGTTAATATGATTTTAGAATTAAGTAATGAAAAAGCCAACTGAAATTCTTATAAAAAGCTATGATAATTCTTTCTCAAATGAATTAAATTTGTTTAGAAAATAGATGTCAGAAAGATTGAAAAGTGACCCAAGAGCCTCTTCACGCCAGTTCTCAATGCAGTGTTGATTTCTTATTATGGTAGGTTTCCTTGTGGCAGTAGTATTAATGCAGTAATTTTAAAGGCAACATGTTTCCTCATTAAAGTATTGCCAGATTGTAATTATGCTCCCTGAAGTCGTCAAAGGAAAAAATAAAGAACTTTCTTTTTCCCAGAAGATGCAAACTTGAGTTTTTTCACATATCACTAGCCCAAGTGGACTGCCTGTCACCTTTATTAATACTGGAACAGGAGTTATTAAACTATTCCTGATGAATTTTATCAGACTTCAGTCTTGGAAATGGCTATGGAAGAATATTATCTTAAAACTTATGTAGTACATGAGACAACAGTAGATGTCTGAAGAAACCAGAGTTCTGTCTAGAGCAAAGAAAGGGAAAGAGTTGATTTTGTGAAAGCAACAACAATGTTGTACAATATATAACAAATATTTAGCTTGTATTAAATTAAAATAATATGTCTGACATAAACAAAACATGTGCCTCACTTCTGAGATGATATTATGGTTATATTTTTATTTATAACTTATTGGTGGCAACCTAATGCTGATGAACTCTATAAATATCTACAAAATATTTCAACACATTATCTAAATCATATTAAACTACACAAAGAGCCACACCTTCAGCAAAACTAGAGGGGTTTAAGTCTTATAAACTTTAATATACTGGTAAGTAAAAGTCAAAATATATTTCTAGGAGAGAAAACCCATGAAGTCATGTGGATAAATCTTTCTGAAGAGTTAAAAAATTAAAATAAAATAAAACAAAACTAGAATCAACAAATAAAATAAATTCTATAGGAAAAGTTACCTTTTGAACAGACACCCCTTGTTGTTAACATTAAGAAACAGACAGAAAGATTTAAAGGAAGATAGAGGTGAGCTCTGAAACTGGATACTGAAAAAAAAAGAGAAACAAGAAAATGAAGTTCAAGATCCTGAAAGGATAAGATTTGAACAAAAGATGTACTGTGAGCATGTGTTCTTCATTTCTAATCTAAGACTCAAACATAAGAGAAATAAAGGTGGAAAAATAATATGTAAGTGTTGTACATATGGTTACAGTAAAAATAGTGCATTTAACAATGGGAAGAGAAGGTAGTAGGATATAGAAAAATGTAACAAACTTATTAATTGTATAGGCAGTAGATAGAAGTAAAAAATGTTACCACTGACACAGTGGCAATAAAAGGTTAAATAAGAAAATAGGAGAGAAAAGTCACCAAATAGGTATAAGCTTAAGCTAACCACTTAAATAAAAAAACAATAACTATGAACATTTTTAAATTTCAAATCATGTATAAAGAACAAGGAAAACACAATATATAGTGAAAAAACTACAGCAAATATAAAACATATCAAATAAAAAGATAGAGCAAGCATCAAACCGATTGATTCTATTAATAAATACAAACAATATTAACCAATTGTTTAAAATATAAGGGTGGACATTTTATTCTACATATGAGTGAAATTATATAGTATTTGTATTTTCTTGATTGGCTTATTTCAATTAGCATAACAATATCCAGATCCATCTATACTGTTGCAAAAGGTAAAATTTCCTCCTTTTATGGCTGAGTAGTATTCCATTGTATAAATGAGCCACCGCTCTTTTATCCACTCATCTATTGATTGGCACTTGGGCTCCTTTCATATGGTGGCTGTTGTAATTAATGCTGCAGTGAACATAGGGCTGCATATAATCTTTTGAATTAGTGTTAGGAATTTCTTTGGATAAACTCCCAGAATATAATGAACAAAATAAACTAACAAACATGATAGAAACAGATTGACAGCTGTCAGAAAAGAAGGGGTTAAATTTCTGGTGAAAAAGGTAAAAAGATTTAGCAATGAAAAACTCACAGACACAAGAAGGAAGGAAATAATAAAGGTCAGAGCAGAAATAAATGACATAGAGGCTAAGGAAACAATACAGAGGATCAATGAAACAAGAAGCTGGTTCTTTGAAAAGGTAAACAAGATTGATGAACCTTTAACTAGACTCACCAAGAAAAAAAGAGAGAGGACTCAAATAAATAAAATTAGAAAAAGGACAGTGAAGAAATAACAACTGACACAACAGAAATACAAAGCATTGTAAGAAAATACTATGAAGAACTGTATGCCAAAAAATTAGACAATCTTGGTGAAACGGACAAATTTCTTAAATCATATAACCTTCCAAAAATCAATCTGAAAGAATCAGAACACCTAAACAGACCAATTACAACAAATGAGATCGAAACAGTTATCAAAAAACTCCCAAAAAAGAAAAGTCCGGGCCTGATGGCTTCACAAGTGAATTCTATCAAAAATTCAAAGAAGAACTAACTCCTATCCTTCTCAAGCTATTTCAAAAAATTCAAGAGAAAGGAAGACTTCCAAACTCCTTTTATGAGGCGAGCATAATTCTGATCCCAAAACCGGGCAAAGACAACACAAAGAAAGAAAATTATAGGCCTATATCCCTGATGAATTTAGACGCTAAAATTCTCAACAAAATATTAGCCAACCAGATCCAGCAATATATGAAAAAAATCATACACCACGATCAAGTGGGATTTATTCTGGAGAGGCAAGGCTGGTTCAATATTCGCAAATCAATCAATGTGATTCATCATATAAACAAAAGGAAGGACAAAAATCACATGATAATTTCAATAGATGCAGAAAAGGCATTTGATAAAACCCAGCACCCATTCATGCTCAAAACTCTCAGTAAAGTGGGAATACAGGGATCATTCCTTAACATAATAAAGGCCATCTACAATAAACCAACAGCAAACATCATACTAAATGGACAAAGATTAAAAGCAATCCCCTTAAGATCAGGAACCAGGCAGGGTTGCCCACTTTCACCACTCTTATTTCACATAGTTCTGGAAGTCCTAGCTACAGCAATCAGACAAGAAGAAGAAATAAAAGGCATACAAATTGGAAAAGAAGAAGTAAAACTGTCATTATTTGCAGATGATATGATATTGTATATTGAAAACCCTAAAGTCTCAGTCAAAAAACTACTGGACCTTATAAATAAATTCAGCAAGGCGGCAGGATATAAAATTAATACGCAGAAATCAGAGGCATTTCTATACACCAACAATGAAATATCAGCTAAAGAAATTAAGAAAACAATCCCCTTCACTATTGCAGCCAAAAAAATAAAGTACCTAGGAGTAAATTTAACCAAGGAGGTTAAGGACTTGTACTCGGAAAATTATAGAACATTGATAAAAGAAATCAAGGAAGATACAAACAAGTGGAAGCATATACTGTGCTCATAGCTAGGAAAAATAAACATCATTAAAATGTCTATATTACCCAAAGCAATTTATAAATTCAATGCAATACCAATTAAAATACCAATGACATACTTCAAAGATATAGAACACATATTCCAATAATTTATAAGGAACCAAAAAAGAACACGAATAGCCTCAGCAATCTTAAAAAGAAAAAATAAAGCAGGAGGTATTACTCTTCCAGATATCAAGGTTTACTATAAGGCCATTATACTCAAGACAGCCTGGTACTGGCATAAGAACAGGCACATAGATCAATGGAACAGAACAGAGAACCCAGAAATAAACCTACATCTTTATGGACAACTGATATTTGACAAAGGAGGAAAGAACATACAATGGAGTAAAGACAGCCTCTTTAACAAATGGTGTTGGGAAAATTGGACATCTACCTGCAAAAAAATGAAAATAGACCATCAACTTACACCATTCACAAAAACAAACTCAAAATGGATAAAAGACTTAAATGTAAGCCGTGAAACCATAAGCATCTTAGAAGAAAACATAGGCAGCAAGCTCTCCGACATCTGTAGCAGCAGAATATTTGCCAATTTATCTCCACGGACAACTGAAATAAAAGGCAAGATAAACAAATGGGACTATATCAAACTAAAAAGTTTTTGCACAGCTAAAGACAATAGGAATAGAATAAAAAGACAAACCACACAATGGGAGAACATATTCGACAGCACATCTAATAAGGGGTTAATAACTAAAATTTATAAAGAACTTATAAAACTCAACACCAGGAAGACAAACAACCCTATCAAAAAATGGGCAAAAGAAATGAATAGAAATTTCTCCAAAGAGGACATACACATGGCCAATAGGCATATGAAAAAATGCTCAACATCACTAATCAGTAGAGAAATGCAAATTAAAACCACAATGAGATATCACCTCACACCAGTCAGAATGGCACTTATCAGCAAAACAACACAGAATAAGTGCTGGCGAGGATGTGGAGAAAAGGGAACCCTTCTGCACTGCTGGTGGGAATGCAGACTGGTGTAGCCACTGTGGAAAACAGTTTGGAGATTCCTCAGAAAATTAAAAATCGAACTGCCTTTTGACCCAGCTATCCCACTTTTAGGAATATACCCTAAGAACACCATAGCACTGTTCGAAAAGAAGAAATGCGTCCCCATGTTCGTGGCAGCATTGTTCACAATAGCGAAGATCTGGAACCAGCCCAAGTGTCCGTCAGAAGACGAGTGATTAAAAAGCTATGGTACTTATATACTATAAAATACTACTCAGCCATAAGAAACGATGACATCAGATCATTTATAACAAAATGGATGTACCTTAATAACATTATACGGAGTGAAATAAGTAAATCAGAAAAAAAGAAAAACTGAGAACAGTATGATTTCATACATAGGTGGGACATAAAAGTGAGAATATGAGACATGGACAAGAGAGTGGTGGTTATGGGATGGGGGGAGGGAGGGAAGAGTGGGATAGGGAGGAGGGGAGGGACACAGGGAAAACCAGTTTGAAGGTGACAGAGGACATTTTGACTTTTGGTGATGGGTATGCAACACAATTGAATGATAAGATAACCTGGAGATGTTTTCATTGTACATATGTACCCTGATTTATTGGTGTCACCCCATTAGAATTAATAATAATAAAATATATATATATATAAAAAAAAACTCACAGACACAGACAATATGATGGTGATTACAAGATGGGAAGAAGAATGAGGAGTGGTAGTAGAGGATAAAGCGGACAATAAATGGTGATGGAATGGACTTGATTTCCTTCTTTATACTTTTTGGTGATGTTTCTCTCCTATTTTCTTTTTCTTTTTTTCTTTTTCTTTTTACAGGGACAGAGAGAGAATCAGAGAGAGAGAGAGAGAGAGAGATAGGGACAGACAGACAGGAACGGAGAGACATGAGAAGCATCAATCATCAGTTTTTCGTTGTGACACCTTAGTTGTTCATTGATTGCTTTCTCATATGTGCCTTGACCACGGGCCTCCAGCCTTCTGAGCAACCCCTTGCGGGAGCCAGTGACCTTGGGTCCAAGCTGGTGAGCTTTTTGCTCAAGCCAGATGAGCCAGCACTCAAGCTGGTGACCTTGGAGTCTCGAACCTGGGTCCTCCACATCCCAGCCCAATGCTCTATGCACTGCACCACTTCCTGGTCAGGCTCCTATTTTCTTATTTAATCTTTTATTGCCACTGTGCCAGTGGTAAAAATTTTGACTTTGACTTCGTGTGGTGACCATACAGGGCAATGTACAAATGATGTATTATAAAATCATGCAACTGAAATATACACATTTTTATTAACCAATGTCATCCCAATAATTCTAATTAAAATATATTTAAAAATAAAATAAAATATGGGGGTGGGTAATAGTAGGTTTATAATTCTGAATACAAGAAACAGTTTATTTTTTGTTATCATTTATTAATAATTGTATTACTTATTTGTATTATATATGTAAATCTACTTTTGCCAATCTCTGTGTATTTTCAATTTTACTTATAAAGACTTAACTATATGCTGCTTATTAGGCATACACATATAACACAAGATAATTCAATGACTAAAATAAGCATAGTCAATGTCACACCAGAAAATTCAAAATAAAATCAGGACTTGTAATCTTAATATCAAACAAAGTAAAGTGCAAGCCAAAAATCATTGAAGGAGCCAAAGAAAGATATATAATAATTTTAAATCCACAAATCTCAGTAAAGTTATAAACAGGAATATATAAATGCCTAGTAACACAGATACTTTAAAAAGCAGTAACTGCAGTAGATTCCAGGCACTACATATCAAAATTCACTAATAAATGTATTTTCAGAATACAAAATATGAAGCCACCAGTGTTAGTATAAAACACATAAAATTAATGAAATATACACAAAGAATACTTAACTACATTTTGATAAGGTAAATAGAAGATACATATGCCAAATAATACACCCCAGTACTACAGAATATGTCTTCTTTTCATGTATACTATGAACGTTCACAAGTGTGAGGTTATTAAAGACCATGATTATATTCCATACAGTAATAATATTTGCAAACATCTCTAAACAACAATGTATTAAAATTAGACATCTAATGAAAGGTGCAAAACACAAAGGTTACATTAATAAGACATTAAATTAAATATTTGCTGTTGAACAACTCAAGCTTAAAATGGAATATACAAAATAAAATTAAAAATTGTTAAAAATAACAATGTTAAAGACAAAACAAAACATATGACTAATTGTGGAGTATACTTGAGCAGTGTATACATATGTAAAACCTGAAACACAAATGTAAAAATTAAGAAAATAAATGATTATAAAATAAATTCACATCTAATCACAAAAACAACAAAAAGAAAAATACAAAGTTAAAAATTACAAAAATAGGACCAGAAATTAATGAGGTGAGAGGCAGGAAAACAGAATAAAATTAATAAATGCATTATTTTTATTAAAAATAACAGGACATATATTCTAATAATTTTATTAAAAATTACAGATATAAAAAATAAATTTTGGCAAAAAGAAATAATTATTGAAGTAAATACACTTAAAAATAAGAGAACAGTCTTTATGAAAATAAATGTAAAAACAAATTAAATAGTACAATATAGTTTGATAAATTTGACCCATTCAAAGTAAAAAGCTGAAAGAAATTCATTTCTGTATTTAAAAAATAATTATTAAAATATATATACTTCATAAAAATACCAATCTCAGAGAATTTTCTCTTCAAAAACCATGTAGTCTTTACTCAAAGTGTTGTTCTAGAGCATATAGAATGAAAAATGTCCATATTTGTTTCACAATACAAAAAAATACCTAATTTTTAAATTTTTTTAAATTTAATTATTTGTGTTTACATAGATTCTAGGATCACCCCAAGTGTATCCCCCCTCTCCCATATTGCCCTCAACATCTCCCTTGTCCCCCTCCCCATAGCACCCTCCTCCCTTCCCTTCAGGCTTATCCCATTCTATCAACCCCTTTTCCTCTGTCCTCTTTTCCTCTGGTTCCTTTGATCCCTCCTTTCT
Organism: Rhynchonycteris naso; assembly: GCA_037038555.1. Taxonomy (NCBI): domain Eukaryota; kingdom Metazoa; phylum Chordata; class Mammalia; order Chiroptera; family Emballonuridae; genus Rhynchonycteris; species Rhynchonycteris naso. The sequence continues at coordinate 255,346,646 of CM072995.1, forward strand.
CTCAATTCTGTTCCTCAGTTCACATTGTTCCTTGAAATTCTCAAATGAGTGAGGCCATATAATATTTTTCTTTCTCTGCCTGGCTTATTTCACTCAACATAATAGTTTCCAAGTCCCTCCATATTGTTGCAAAAGGTAATATTTCCTTCTTTTTCATAGCCCCGTAGTATTCCATTGTATATATGTACCACAGTTTTTTAATCCACTGACGTACACTTGGGCTGTTTCCATATCTTCACTATTGTGAACAATGCTTCCAAAAAAACAACAACAAAAAAAGAAAAAAATACCTTAAATTTGATAAAGAAAATACAGTCACAGATAATTCCAAAGATTATATAAGCGTACCCATACTACTCAATTTATTCTATTTTCATTTATTTCTAATAGAATTACTGTTTAAATTTAGGGTCCATCAATATAAGTTTTAGGGTCCACATCCATTCCTCAGATTTATGTGGTGTCCTTTAGGCTCTCACAGTCAATCCCATAGGTTTATATGTTTGCCTGATATACCTGCTTTTATCCACCACTTGCTTTTAAGATAGAGTTAAGTTTTATTTAAACAGTGTATGTTTTAGCTATAATAAATAAGCCAGGTTTCTCTCAATCTTGTCACTTTTGGCACTTATAAAGATTCTGTTCTTAAAACACAGAAAAATCATAATACTCTCCCTATTTATGAAACCGTTTTTTTAAACCGTTTTTTTTAATCCGTCTGGTTTTCAGCTGTTTTATAATTTCTATGTTCATTGCTCTAGTTTTGTCTTGTGTAAGGCTTTACTTGAATTGTTCACATTTTATCACTTACATGCCTTAAATGTAATCATATCTCAATATGTAGTTGTTGGATCACTTATAAATAATTTGTCATTTCTGTCAAAGGCTTTACATGAATCTCTGACTAAACCAAAAACAAGTTGGCCTGATTCTGTTTTTCAAATAAGCTGAATTGACTGTGTTCTGCTTTATGCACTGCCGGGCCTGTGTGGACACAGGGGACCACTGTATGTACCTTACCCAGATTGGCTTAACAATATTTTTTTAAAAAGAAATGAAATCTATCACTGAATATATTGTAAAGCATTGACAAAAAAGATAAACTATTGCCTTTATATGGGATTGTTTTTTGGTGATGGTTTTGACATGCCATATATTGTCATGTCTCTTCTGTTGAATATTATCTCTCTTTCCAGATAAGTTATGGAAGAATATGACAGCCTCCTGCCAAACTGCTGTAAGACATCAATGCTAGGTTGGTTGTTTTTGACAGGAAAATGCGAGTTTCCTGGATACTGACTAGAATTCTAAATGTCTACATTAAGTATGTTTTTATTAGCTGAAAGTGAACAGATAGAAAAAGATATTCCATGCAAATGACATCCAAAAGAGTCAAGGTGCCTGCATATACATCAGACAATCTAGACTTCTAAGTCAAAAAACATTACAAGAAACAAAAAAAATTATTATAGGATTATAAAAGGATCAGGGAGAACACCTGGCATACATACCAATACAACAAAAGTAGGAGACTTCAATCTTCAGTACCTTAATTCAATAATAGAATATCCAGATAGAAAGCCATTAAGGAAAGCACATGTTTGAACATCATACAGATCATATAGATCTGAATGACTAAAAGAGCATTCCCTTCAGTAGCAGCAGGATAGACATTCTTCTCAAGTGCACACAGAACAATCCCCAGGATAGATTAAGTGTTAAGTCATAAACAAATCTTAACAAATTGAAAAGTTTGAAATCATACTAAATATATTTTCTGATGAAAATGAAATAAAACTACAAATTGATAAAACAAGAAAAACTGGAAAATTTATAAACATATGGAAATTAACATTCTTGAACAACCAATGGGTCAAAGAAGGAATCAAGGGGAAATTAGAAAATGATATATTTATTTTCCAAGCCCTTTCTTATTTTCCTATTTTCCCTTTATTCAAAAGTGGAGTATCAGATACAATAAAATTATTTTCTAATGTAAAGTTTATACATCATCAATGATTTTAATGATTTATTAAAGGCAAATTAAAGGATGTTATTTATTTTATCATGTAAGATCAAAGAACTTCATTAGAACAACCTGGTGGAAAGTGCTGTTCTTGCCTTGTGTCTTTTAACTCTTATACCTGCTATGACATTTGTGTGCATTGATGTTTTAACCATTTTAGTGCTTAGTAACCTTACACAGGTTAAGTAATTTACCCAATATCTATAGCTGACAGTGGGTAAATCTCACATCTTTACCACAGTATCCCAATGCATCAGCCTGCAAATCTTAAGATATATAGAGGAAAACTTTCTGGTACCCTCAGAACATCCCTTATCCTCCCACAAAATGGTAATGATTGACAATAACCACTGCTTTGAAGCATGTTGCTAAATATATATATATATTTTTTACTATAAAAATAAATGAAGACTTTAGTAATAAAATACTCATTTGTTTGTTAAAACATGGAGCTCTTTTAAAAACCACATTTTCATTGGTAACTACTGAATATTCAAATGTTCCTAAGACTTTAAAAAATCTTTAAGTTTCAATTATAAGAAAATATTTTTAAATGTAATAATATTCAATTATAATTATATAAAAATAACATCATCTTATTTATTACTTCCATTACTGACTAACTTTCCAAATAAATTATTTTTTATAAAAGGCTCTCAAGCAATTACAAATATAAATTGTTGCATAAATTAAAAAATGTGATTAAAGACTGATTTTCTATACTAACTTGAGGGAAAACAGATATAGGATAGAAAAATAAATATTTGCTATTGATAAAGTAAAATAGCATAATGACATAAAAGTTATTCATATCTGCTTTTAATAAATTTTATATTGATTGTTATTTATGTTTTTATATTTTATTTAGGTTTTAATTAAATGCTTATTAATTTTATTAACAAATTATTATTTTACTAAAACAACAGTACAGATATTTCATGTAATAAAAAGAAGTATCCTAGGATTTTGTGATATATAATCTATAAAAGCAAACTAAATAACTGCAAGCATTTGAGTGATACATATAAACAGAAAATTGTAGTCTAACTGAAAAGTTTGTGACATAGTGAATGATAAAAACAATCACTGAAACAGGAGACATTGGGTGTATAGGGAAGCAAAAGTCACTGCAATAAAACGTGTATGTTATTTTAAGAAATAAGATCCTTTGTAGGTTGCTAACTTTTTCTCACAACTTCTTAACACATTACTTAAAAATCCAGGGTCCACTCATGTCACCAAAATTCAAATTCATTGAATATATTTGTATAGATCATAATTTACAAAAGTATGTTTCAAGAAATCATGTTCTGCTAGATAATCTTTAAAGCATATAAAATACACCTAAATATCTGGGATCATGTATTTTGAAAATGAAATATATGTTTTCAAACTTAAAAAAAAATTATAAATTACTTTAACATAATACAATTCTCAAAAGTTCTACAGTAGTAAAATTATGTCAGTTTTGTTAAAACCCCAATAAAAAAAAGGCCTTCCATTAACTATAGGAGAGAAATATTTTATGAACACAGAGCTGTGATAGCTCCTCCATTTACTATTTATAAATTCCTCATTTTAATATTATCATTAAAATTTCTTTGGGTGTGAGAGTAGGAGAGATACAAAGACAGACTCCTGAATGTGCTCCGACCAGGCTCCACCTGGCAACCCCTGTCTGGGACGGATACTCTGCCCATCTGGTGCCCATCACAATGGGGCTATTTTTAGCGCCAGAGGCAGAGGCTCCATGAAGTCATTCCAAGTACTTGGGGCTGATGTGCTCTAACCAATTGAATCATGTCTGTGGGAGAGGGAGAGAGAGAAGGAGAGAGAGAGAGGAGGGAGAAGCGGATGGTCACCTCTCCTGTGTGTCCTGACCAGGAGTCAAACCTGGGACTTTCACATGCTGAATCAATCAATGCTTTACAACTGAGCCAACCCGCCAGACCGCCTTTTGGTGTTTTTTTTATTTTCTCTTAGAAAGAAAACTCAATTCATATTTTTAAAATGTGAAATACTCTAACAAATAAATGTAAGCCTACAGATTAACAATGCATGTGTTGACCATGTGACAAAGCATTTTACACCTAAAATTTTCAGGATTATTAATTCTATTTTTGCAACATTATTCTTTGCAAAAGCCCTCTGGACACCTATTTTCTATTTTAACAAGAAAATACTCATTTTCATTGGATTTGAGGTACATGCTCTTGGATTCACATGTATACTTGAATAATGTTGAAGATTATGTATTAGATATATACCATTTAATATACTAAAAGCATATACACGATCTCATTCTTCACTAAATAGTATGTTTTTAAAAAATGTTCATGATTATGTACTTACAGACCTTGGTTTCTTCTGATGTATAGTACACCATACATAATGATGATCTAGTGGATTTTACTTATTTATTTCCGTAGTGTTGGTTACTATGTTAAATCCAACTGAATGCTAGCATAGTCTCTAATGAAATGATTAGCCCTGTACATGGGACTGTGACTCTAAGTGAACTTTTATTTAAAAAATACTGATTCAGAGATAGAATTACTGTGTCATAATATCAAAATATGATAAGTAGGTATTTGGTCCTATGCAAATGTACATGGTGGCATATGATCCATGTCCAAAGGTTCTGGAAATTTGCTTTTATCAAAAATGTTCATGAGCATATTTTCTCAATGCCAAATAGTCCTTGATATTTAGTCTTGTCAAAATATCCACACTTAAGAAAATGCCCTTGGGTTCAGGCAACCCATATATTTTTTGTTCTTTTTTTTACAGGATTAATATATAAAATATACTAGCATGTTGTATTCGTGCAATCATTGTTTTGTGCCTGTATTACTGAAAATAACCCTTCTTGCCTGAGTAGTCTATCTGGTCATAGCACATGGAGTTAGGTAAATGGGTTATTATTTTATGATTAAACTTAATAATTTATCACTTTTATTATATATTTTGTTCTTTAGTGTCCATATATCTGTCTCTGTCTTTGTCTCTCAATTTTATTCAATATTAACATAAATTCATAAAATTTCTTATTTTTAAAGAATAAGGTTTTAAAAGAATATATAGTGCAACATTCTGCCAAAATTTCTGTCCTTTCATGCAATGAACTAAGTCTCTATTATGCATCAGTTTGGAAATTGTGCTAAGTTACATATCTGTGTCTTAATACATTTCACAGAATAAACCTCTCCTCAGTTTTTTTCTGTTTTACTTATTTCACTCCGTATAATGTTATCAAGGTCCATTCATTTTGTTGTAAATGATCCGATGTCATCATTTCTTATGGCTGAATAGTATTCCATAGTATATATGTACCAAAGCTTTTTAATCCATTCGTCCTCTGACGGACACTTGGGCTGTTTCCAGATCTTCGCTATTGTGAACAATGCTGACACAAACATCATAATTTCATACATAGGTGGGACATAAAAGTGAGACTTGTGAGACATGGACAAGAGTGTGGTGGTTACGGGGTGGGGGGAGGGAGTAGAGGGACGGAGAGGGGGCGGGGAGGGGCACAAAGAAAACCCAATAGAAGGTGACAGAGGACAATTTAACTTTGGGTGATGGGTATGCAACATAATTGAATGATAAGATAACCTGGAGATGTTTTCTTTGAACATATGTACCCTGATTTATTAATGTCACCCCATTAAAATTAATAAAAATAAAATAAAATAAAATAAAAACCTTTCCTCTACCTCCCAGCCAATGGCACACATGGAAAATAAATGATTGGAGTATGGCTCTGGAGAGTAGCTATGTAATAAAAGATTTGTAATTCATTTGCATATCACCAAATGATCTTACTCTTATACTTAGTTGACTCTTCTGTAAAATATGGCTAATATAGCTATGGCATATTGCTTTCCATAGATCCATGTAGTAATAAAGAAATGTTCATGTAGGAAATACACGGCACTTAATTTGTTAAGTGCCAATCAAAATATAGCTGACTGTTTTTGTTTTTAATTGAATTTTTTGGGGTGACATTGGTTTAAAAAATCATGCAGGTTTCAATTGTACAACTCAATAACATATCATCAGCACTCTGTATCATGTGACCATCACCCCAAGTAAGATCTCTTTCGATCCTCATTTTTTCCCTTTTACCTATTCTACTTAGCTCCCACCCCCTTTCCCCTCTGGCTATCACCACAGTGTTGTCTGTATGTTATGTATATTTGATTTTTTAAAATCCCTTCACCTTCTTTTTTCCAGTTCCCCAACCCCTTTCTCCCCCCCCCCCCCCACACAACTCTCAATCTGTTCCGTATATCCATGCCTATGTTTCTGTTTTGTTCATTAGTTAATTTGTTAGACTCCACATACAAATGAGATAATATGGTACTGTATTTGTCTTTCTCTGACAGACTTATTTCACTTAGCATAATACTCTCTAGGTCCATCCATGCTCTTGCAGAAGGTAAGATTTTCTTCTTTTTTATGGCCTCTTGTATTCCACTGTGTAAATGTACCACAGATTTTTTATCTACTTATCTATTGTTGGGCACTTGGGCTGTTTTCAGATGTTGGCTATTGTAAACAATGCTGCAATGAACATAAAGGTGCATATATTCTTTCAAATTAGTGTCTCACATTATTTAGAATATATTCCCAAAAGTGGGTTGATATTGTTCTTTAAAATTTAAGATTATAATGGCCTAGTCAACATTGATCTCTAAATCAGTTTGGAGATTATGATAACAATAGTCCACCTATAATAGAAGCATTTAAGCATAATTTTTTCACACATTTTCAAAAAATAATTTAACTTGCCTAATGTTTTATTTAATTTTGTCCATATATTGAGGTTCATCATTGTCTACTAAATATTTGCAGGTCCTAGTAAAGCAGTATTACTTTCCAATATCCTATAGACTTCCTGCTGTAGATGGTTCACTCTTTCCTCTGAGGCAATAATTTTGCATTCAAATTTAGTGTATTATAATTATATGTTCCTTTGTTTTAATATTTGCTGCTCCTACTGAATTGAGGGGATCTTTATATGCATGTGTACATAGTACCTATTCTACTTAGATTTTTTTTTCCTCCTTGCATGCATTTGTTATTCAAATACCACCTTACCCTGATGGCTGCTCTCTCACTTTACTTTCCAACAGCTGGAGTTGTGCCTTTAGGTTCTATGTCTGGACCTCAGTTTGGATTAATTTGGGGCAAATCTGCCTCTGTGATTTCCCTTATGAGTTACGTCCTGCTTGACTGCTCCAGAGTTCTGCCTTCCGCTTATTGTTTTCAGGCTCATTGGAAATTCTTCATAAGTGTAGTTTGCTTTTGTTTTCAATAGTTCATACCTTTTGTTTTCCTTTTGTATTTCTACTTTCCCTGTGTCTTCAGATAATCATTTCATAATTTCTGTGCTTTTTTACATAAGGTTGTATATTTATTTATTCAGATATTAGCAAACACCGGGGACTGCTTTACCTTTGTTTATCAAGGAATTCTCCACCATTTTTTAGAGTCCTTCTCCACCACTACCCACAACCAGAACAACTCACAAATCAGCTTTCTAGTCCAATTAGCGGCTGTCCTCAAAGCCTCTGCTATTGACTCTGGCCATTTCTTCCATCATTAAGTACACAATAGGCACATCCTTTCTCGCTTTGAGAACTCCTCTATCCTGAAAAACTTTTGATAACTGAGAACTTTTCATACCATTCCTTATTATACATTCTCTTGTTTTGTTTTATCTAGTGACTGTGCAAAATTCTGATTTGGGTAAAAATTCTCTTACACGTGTTTTTTCCATGTTCTAACACTTTTAGTTTTTAAATTTAATTTTAGGTTTAAAATATATTTGATTTTTTTTTTTTTTTTTGCTTAGGCTTGTTTTTTTAGTGTATTTCTTTTTCTAGAGGTTTTCAGATCCTGTTACACAACTGAGTCTGAGCCTTCAGATATTTCAATTTTGGTTTTATTGTATATTATATATGTCCCCTTTAGAACAAATTTTATTATATAGACAATGCTATCTTATACTGAAAATCACTATAGGATTAAAGGATAAAAAGCAAATATGAGGCAAAATATTATACAGGTAAAATTATGAAAACAGAGAACATTTTTATGTAAATGACTTTACCATTTTACTTATAGAACAATTTTAAAAATATTATTTTATATTTAATTCCTAAAAGGTATGCCCATACTAATATTTACATATGTTTTCAACTTTTCACAGTACTTATTGACTAAGGAATATTAATATTTGCAACTTATGCACAAATCTGCATTACAGGTTTCTTTTTCTTAAGATAATTATGTACTGTTTAATTATTTCTCTCTCTGTATAGAGTTACTGTTAGCTAAGTTATTGTTAAATAAATTTATAAATAAAATTATATAAACAGTACTTTAATATAAACCATGTATTGTAGAACATTTATATTCCTTTTCCTGTATAAATTTCTGGTCATTTTTTTGCATTGATTATTGCCTTAAATTTATTTTATTTAGTTAGTTTCATAGGTGGCTCTCACCATACAATTTGTTACTAAAAATATTGTTAACAAATTAATTGCTTTATTTATTTTAGTTAACTTCTAAATTTTAGTTAATTTATATGTTTTCTTAACACATTGTAAAAAACTAATTAAAATTCAAGAACAAGAGAGAATTGCACCCCTATCAAGTTTATGGCTTGAATTCTTATTCCTTATCTTCGACCTTTATTGGCTTGTCTTATATCATAAGATTTTTATTGCCCTGGACTATGAGCCAGGTATTCATCCATAATTATTAGCTATATGACTTATTATTTGTTTTGATTATCTTGTGTGTGTGTTTTTTTCTGAAGTGAGAAGAGGGGAGGCAGAGAGACAGACTCCGCATACCCCCAACTGGAATCCACCCAGCGTGTCAACTAGGGAGCAATGATATGCCATTCTGAGGCATTGCTCCGTTGCAATAGAAGTCATTCTAGCACCTGAGGTGGAAGCCATAAAGCCATCCTCAGCACCCCAGGGGACTTCGCTCCAATGGAGCTTTGGCTGCAAGAGGGGAAGAAAAAGATAGGAAGGGAGTAGAGGGGGAAGGGTGGAAAGCAGATGGGTGCTTCACCTGTGTGCCCTGACCAGGAATCAAACCAGAAAATCTACACACCTGGCTGATACGGTACCACTGAGACTACTGGCCAGGACCTTGATAAATTTTTATATTATTATTTTAATATAATGAAACCTTATATATTAAGTGAAAATGTGTGTGTGTATCTATGTGATTCTTTTTTTCTGGGAAGATTCATTCTAGTAAAAAAAAAAATCAGAGGTACACGTATAAAATATTTTAAATAAACTCCCTGTATATATGACTTGAATACATATGTATCCTATAAAATAAATACATCAAAATTATTTTATGATAAATGACATTCATAAAAAAGGCAAATGTGTTTTTTGACTAGAAACATGTCAGGTATGAAAAAATGTAAGAAATTGTTGAGAGTGCAAATTTTCTGGATTATGGATCTAGAAAAACAAAACAAAACAGGGAAAGCAAGTCTTTTTCCCTCTTCAGAAGTTTGATATTAAGGTGCTTGATGTGAAAATTGGGACTTTAGTCAAAGTGAATGTGGGAAAAGATGATTGTCTTGTTCGTTAAACCAGTTTGACAGAGGTGTTTCCCTCTGCTGCCTGTAGACATGTCTTCATGAAATGTGTTGCCTAAGGAATATGGAAGACAAAGAACAGCCTTACTATCAGGAATTGATTCAAATGCCCAACAGGCTGAAGATTTTAGATGTCATGAACTGAAACCCATAGATCTAGTTTTAACCTGAGGCTTTGGGGTACTCAGTGGAAAAAATCCTTAGGACATTAGTCAAGAGTAGAGAAAAAATTATGAATGAAAGAGACTAAAAAGACTATACATATAGAGAGAAGATATAAAAGATAAAGTTGCAAGTCAGAATTACATGAAGAATCTAAAATTCAGTAATTGGATTAACTCTAAAAAAATACAAGAATATTCTCAGATATATAGAGACATTGGAAATATACATAATCACAGTTATACCATTGCTAAAAGAATTGCCAAAGAGTGTTTTTTATTTAAAAAGAATATGGAAGACAGTGAAAAAGACAAAGAATAGGCAAATAAATTCATCAGTACATGAAAAAGCAATAAATTATTGCTCTTGAAAACATATTTAATATTTGTTGGTAACTTTTTAAAAGATGCTTAGAATTTTTTTTTTTTTATTGCTGACATCAGAACAGTAGCTGTCACATTGTGCCCTAAAATTAAACAGCAGGGAGAAATAGATTAATTTTGTTATTTTATTTTTTAAGTTCTCTTGCAAAATAAAAAAAGACAAACCAGGTCATCTTTAAATTTACTAAACAGAAACTATTAATGTTTATTATATCAGCACATTTTTTTCATACTCAGATTTACCCCAGAAAAATTTTAAAGGGAAAAGATGCTGTAGATTCCATAAAAAGTCTAATATTTAGAAGTGTGGGTCTGCTTTGTGTAGTTAAAGTAAACTAAGATATATAAACAAGAAAAACATATGGATTCTGAAACATTATAAACTTCTGGAAAGTATACTAAAATATAATTTTATATAGGCACTGTAGTGGTAAAATAGGCTTTATAGCTCCTAAAACAGCAGATATGATGCTTCAGGGAAAAATAGTATAAGAAGAAAGAAATACCTTTAGGAAGCTACACAATAAAAAGGAAGGAGCATAGGTAATTTAGGTTCCTACAAGAAAAAAAGGTTGTAAAAAAGAAAGAATATACAATTATTCTTTTATCCCACCTTCCACATAAACTGTGGACAAGGCCCGCCTGGGGGTGAGGACGATGGAGATGCATAAGACCTGACTTGGGGACAAGGTTCAGTGACACAAATCCACTTTATTCAAGAAGTAAACTAGCTTATATACATGGGTTCAGCAAATAGGATGCTATAGTAGGGCAAATGGCCAAAAAAGGTCAGGAGGTTAACTGGCTAGCACTGAGTCATTTCTGTATAGTGGGCAAGCTCCCTTCCTGGGAGTTCCCAGAAAGGATTCAGGAGCTGGAGTATTCTCACAGCATTGCATCAGCCACAGCTGCTAGATAAATGCTCTGCACTCTACCTACATCTCCCCTTCTCTTTTAATTAAGGCCAGTTGTACTTGCTTGATGATTGTTTGTTTCTGTTGTAGCTTCTGAATGCTATGCATTATGCAACGGAACCCTAGTAGAACTAAAACAACTATAATACCTATTATTAGCTGTATTAAACAATGAGGCAAGCTTACTAGTTAGGAAATAGAATGGGGGCCTTAAACAGGGGATTTCTCCCCAGGGTGGAGATGTCATTTCCCTCCCATTATGTTACAGAGACCTTCCAGGTGCCGTTAAACACAGTTCCATTTTTGATTGTAAAAAATGGACGTAGATCCATGCATACCCCCTTTCCACAAAGGTCCCAGCATCTATACACAGAATGGATGGCTTGCCGGGGGCTGCGTACTGCATATGGTTGTATTCCATCTCTCAGCTTTCAATGCCAACTCCAAGGTTGATGGTGTGCTCATCCAGGCCAGAGGCAATGCGGCAGTCTCTCCAGGGAATTCCTTCTGTTGGGGGTGTTCTTAGATGTTCGTCATACAGGAATGGGCAAAGAGGCAACCCTGGGAAGTCAAGGTTAGCGGGGCAGGCCCAGTTGTTGGTAACTAGGGGGAGGAGGGCTTGTAGGTCAAGTACTGAGCCTTGGTTGGTAGTACCATTTTCAGCAAAGTACCCCATAGTATGATTTCTTCAAAGGAGGACCCATCCCTCTGAGGCAACGGTGTTAGTAAACTTAAGTAGCATTAGGTCACTGAGGTTAACCCATATAGTGCCGTTCCACTGTTCAGATTCCTGGCCACTATTGTCACAAGGGAGACTAAGGGAGCAGTTACTAGAATATACTGCTGGGAACTGTGGGCTATTAACTTCAACAGGCATAATTATGCCAGGGTGGGGAACAGCCGCCCAGACGTGAGTATCTCCTCACGCCTGGGAGTTCGCTGTGATAATGGCACACATGAGGAGGAACAGAGTGCCTCGACCTGGGGGTCAGTCAGGGGCTAATAATATCTGAGCCTGTTCAGCTAGCGCCTTCATATCTCCCCAGGTTATGTTATGAGCACATTGGTTTCAAGGTCTCCTCGTGGAGCGCTGAGGACCTCCTCCAGGTGAGGCCTGGGGTATCCCTCCTTTCCTTTTGAATTTGAAGCTTGATGTCTCTGTGTTGCCGTTCTATAATAGTTTGTCCTTGGGGATTATAAGGAATGCCAAGGTGGTGTGTGATTTGCCATTGGGAACAAAAGGCTTTAAATGGGCTGCTGGTATAACAGGGTCCATTGTCAGTTTTAATTTCCCAAGGTACACCAAGGCAAAGCATGGCCTGTCGAAGGGCACAAATTGCATGTTAAGATCTCTTTCCAGCCAGGGCCGTGGCCAAAATGGCTCCAGAGAAGGTGTCTACCAGTACGTGTACATAATGAAGTTTGCCAAATTGGGGAACATGAGTGACATCTACCTGCCGTACAGCATTAGGCTGTAGGCCCTGAGGGTTGACACCTTGTGGTTGTAGGGGGGGATCAAAGGGTAGTAAAGGCCCATATTGTTTACACTCACGTACAAGGTGTTTGCAGGCTGTGTGAGTGAGATCGGGAAAGAGAGATTTAAGTGAATGTGCAGACATATGAAATCAGGCATGCAGCTACCTAGCTTACTCAATAGGAGAAACTGTTAAAACTAGGTAATTCACCTGTGCATTGCCTGCTGTAAGCGGACCAGGTCAGCCTGAGTGAGAGCGAAGATGTAGAATATACCAAGGGTGTTGACGCTCCTCTAATAGTTCTTTAAGCTGGCTGAGGGCCTTATCAAGTAACGTCTGCTTAGGGCGAAAGGTGGAACAGGCAAAGACCTTTAACTGTTTGTACAGCATAAGCACTATCCGAGAAGATATTGAGGGGAGCCCGTTGCCAGAGACTTAGGGAATAATAGATGGCTAGGAGCTCGACTACTTGTATTGACCCCGTATAACTGTATTTATGGAACTTTGTGCTTTTTTTTTTTTGGTGATTTGAATACTATCCCACAATGAGAGCAGCTAGTGTTGGTGAATGTGAGCATGCTATGTGGAATAGGGGTAGAGGCTGGATAGAAATGAGGGGTTGTTTGTAATGGGGCTCTCTGCAGAGTTTGCAGGAGTTTATCATTGGATAGGTCATTGTCTATTTGACCAGGAAAGTTAGCTACAAGTGATTGTACTTCTAGGTCTTCGGGAAGGAGGAACTGTATATGGTCAAAAGGGATTGGTAGGATGAGTACATCCAGTTCTCGACCCTACAGGGTGACACAAGTGTGTCGTAGCTTTCGGTCAAGAATGCAGATTGTGGTCTTGCTGGGGGTGATCTTAGACAGCTGACTGTATGCTAGGTTACCTGATAAAGAGGTTTGTTCTGAAACAGGACTCCAGTAGGAGTATGTTTTGTGGCCAAGACAATGGCTGAGATTGGCTGTACTTTCTCTGGTGCTACAGAAAGTCCAATGACATTCAGATTAACTAAGAGCTACTGGTAACACTCCTCTAATACTGTAGGATCAACATGAGCTATTAATATGTCATCCATATAATGGTATATGAGGCATTGCTCCCTCAAGGGTTGTGTTGCAGTGCCTACATACCGCTGGCAGATGGTGGGGCTATATTTTATACCTTGCGAAAGGACTGTCCACTGATACCTTTGAGCCGGAAGGGCATGATTAGTGGAGGGCACAATAAAAGCAAAATAAGGCTTGTCTTCTGGATGGAGGGGGATTGAGAAAAAACAACCTTTGATGTCTATAATTTTGATATGGGCCACCTGCAGTACCGCAGAGGGATGTGGCAAACCTGGTTGTAAAGTGCCCATCTTTGCCATGGGCTTGTTAACAGCCCTTAAATCATGAAGGAATCTCCATTTTCCAGATGCCTTTTTCTGAATTACAAAAACAGGTGAATTATGAGAACTGGTGGAAGGCTCAATATGTTTGGCTTCTAATTGTTACTGAACTAGTTTGTCTAATTTTTTTTTTTAATTTAGAGGCTGTTAATGGCCACTGCTCAACCAAAATTGGTTGGTTGGTAACCCATTTAAGTTTGATGGGTTCTGGAGTCTTTAATTGAGCAGTGGCCTTTAGAATTGGGAGGGGGGGGCTGGCTGGTAATAGAGACACTGAGTAAAGACAGCACACCCCATCCCCAAAGTGTATGTGGCAATTCAGTCATAAGTAAATGTCTGAAAACTCCAGTTGCCTGTCAGGATCTATCCAATGGAGTGGCTGTATGGCTTGTTGGGCTGGTCGCACTCTGCTAACTCCTTGTACAAGAGGCCTGGGCTGTGTGGCTCAGCCTTCCTTTTTATCCTCTTTCCTAATTACAGAAACATCAGCACCTGAGTCTATGAGCCCAAGAATGGGGTGGCCTTCTACTCGCAGGGTCAGAAAGGCCTTATTTTGAGTTAAGGGTAAGGTCCAACAGACTCCTGTGTGGAGTTGCTCTCTTATGCGCGGGGCTGAGAGCTGTCCCGCTTCCTGTTTAAAGTCTCTTAGAGGCTTTTCATCCACGGTGGTGATTGAGTGACACTATTGTTTCCAATGAAATTCGTTTCTACAATGGGGGCACACAGAAGGTGGCTTTTTATTGTTCTTTCCTTTTCTGTTAGGGCACTGGTGTGCAAAATGTCCTGTGCCCTTGCATTCAAAGCAGGCTCCTTGTGTCAGTTGGCCCCCCGATGGGAAATGCTTAACTGGGCTCCAAGAGTTGTAGTGAGGGCTGCCATTGAGTTGCTGCCTGCATCTCAGCAGGCAAGGACCCAATCATCTAGGGGCACAGCCCTAATTGGCCCTATTGCCTGTCTACACTCATCATTGGCGCCTTCCCACACCAATTCTTTAGTTAGAGCATCGGCTGCATCAGCGTGCATAACTTTATGCTTTATAGCTTCTTGGACTCTTCCTAGAAAATCTGAAAAAGGTTCATTGGGACCCTGAAGCAATTTGGAAAGCTTTAAGGACCTTCCATGAGCATTAGTTTGGGTAAATGCTCTAGTAATACATAGGCATACTTGATCAAAATACTGAGGAGGTCCGGTAGCCTGTATGGCGGGGAGGCAAATTGCCCCTCTCCTTTGAGGGCCTCAGGGGAGAGGTTAATGCCAGCCCTTTGATTCCTTTCACCTATTATTTCACATTGCTCATTATCTAAGGCTTTCCATTAAATTAAGTCTATCATGTTGAGAACTGCTCGGGCTAACGTCTTCCAATTGTGGGGGCAATTTAAATCAATACTGATATTCTCAAGTAATTGCTGAACATAGGGAGAGTGAAGGCCATCTTACTGGATGGCCTTCCTGAGAGTAACGACTGTTTTTTAGTCATGTGGATACCAAGCTTGCAGTCATGCAGTGGTAGGGTTAATATTGACCGGAAAAAGGTGAGGGGACTCTAGTCCTAATGCTACATGGGAAATATCTCTTTGCTGACACATAGGGGTGTATAAGCTGGCCCATGGGTCTGCAGCAGAAACACGTGTTGGAGAAAATGGTGTCTGAGAGGCTGGGGTGGGGCACTAAACACCCGCAGGGAATGCGGAAGTAGCAACTTCCGCTTCTTAGGGTGGCGGAGTTGATGGCACAGTTTCTACTGTATCTAGTTTCATTTTTGCACACTCCGCTGCAAGTCCATCAAAGACGGTGGCCCAACCCTTTTTTTCCTCTACAGGGGGAGGCAAATACGGAGGTAGGGGTTCCTCTGGTCAAGCAGGCATATATTGCCAATAAGGCAGGAGTTAGGCCGAGGGGAAAGTTTGTCCTTCATGTACTTCGGTCGAACGAATGTGTCGGAGAGCTTGGGCTCAAGTATCCAGGTCCCAGAAGGGTCCATCCTCAATCCAGGGATTGAGACCAGAGAGAATCTCCCAGTAAGTGCAGAGATCCTTTTCACAAACTTCAACTTGCCTACTCTGCAATAGGGCGTGCAGGGCTCAAGCCTGCAGGGCTCGAGAATAAGGGAGGTTTCCCATTGCAGAAGGTCACTCACCCATCCTGTAGATGCCGGTTAGGTCCCTGCTCGAGGAGCCACTTGTGGACAAGGCCTGCCTGGGAGTGAGGACGACGATGATGCATAAGACCTGACCCCAGGGACAAGGTTCAGTGATGCAAATCCACTTTATTCAGGAAGTAAACTAGCTTATATACATGGGTTCAGCCAATAGGATGTTATAGCAGGGCAAATGGCCAAAAAAGGTCAGGAGGCTGCCTGGCTGGCACTGAGTCATTTTTGTATAGTGGGCGGGCTCTTTTCCTGGATATTCCCAGTAGGGATTTGGGAGCTGGAGTATCCTCACACCATTGCATCAGCCACAGATGCTAGGTAAATGCTCTGCGCTCTAACTTCACCACTCAGACAGCTTACTCTAAAGAAGAATTCTGTAAATCAGATGAAAGTATCACCCCCCATACATCTAATTACAAAGAGAAAGATAGTAATTTATGATGGACAAAATTGACAGACACTCCTTTAACTCATTAAAGTTGAAGTCACCACTAATGGGATTCATCAATACAATGTGTCCTCTGATCTGAGGCACTAAAAAGAATGCAAAATTTATTCTGTGATGTTCTTGCAAAAAATACATTATGTGACTTAAATTATGAAGATAGATTAAAAAAAACTCTAATTTAAAAGGTAGTCTATATAAGATACTGATACTCTGCATCTTGCTGCCATATGATTCAAAAATATATAAAGAGTGTAGCAGGAGAGAGAAACACACACACAAGAATGTTTAAAACTGTAGTAAATATAGTACAATACTGGCAGTTGGGGGAGTGGGTAAAATGTACATACAGAAAAACATGGTATTATTGTTGTAACTTTCTTGTAAGTTTGAAATGACATCAAAATAAACATTTTTAAATCCTAAAGAAAATTGTAAAAGTAATGCTAAAATATATAAATAATTTGATAATTCAAAAACTCAATAAAATAGTACTTAAACTAAGAATTTTAGGTGAAAATTAAAAGACAAGAAATTTAATAATTAGAGAATTAAAATCACAGAAAGAACAAATTATTTCTTTATTTCACTCTACATGTAGAAAAATTATAAAAAGTAAATATTAGTTCATGACCAGTTTTTATTTGTGAACAGGGAATGAATTGAAATTCTTAACCCAGTCATTATTTTCTATGCACAACCCTTTGCAAATATCATCCATGGTGGTGAATGTTTCATATCATTCCTGCGAAATCCATAAACAAACAACATCTTTTCACACATCTTTCACCACCATAGTGGAGGTGACAACCAATGCAATAAAAGATTTTCAAGTTTTCAAATAAAATTAAAATTTGATAAGAAAATTAGGTTTAAGAAAAATATCTAAAAACAACCCAAATGTTCTTCAGCAAAGACAATCTTTTGCAATGCTCACAGTTAATCCAGCATTTTATACTTTTGGGTAAAAAATGTGAACAAATTAGAGGTTAATTGTTCCCTGCCTTGAAATTATATTGCAATTTTGACCTTTTGATAAAAACCCACAAAAATGTTTCATGATTATATCACTTCATTTTATTTTCTGAGGGAATAAAAATGTGTCTACTTTAGCCCATTGTTCATGAATTTCTCTACATCTGTCAAAATCTTACACAAAATAGAGTTTACTTATTTCTCTATCTTTTATTACTCACCGTCTTTCAAAGAAACAGCAGTAAGGAACACACATGCTTGGAGAATATTAAAATATGTCAGATCATCAGCTTTCCATTGTCTTATTATTACTAAGCTGAACTCAAAATAGAAAGAGAGCACATTATATTACCATGTAATTTAACACAACAAAGTAAAATAATCTGGAACTAGTAATAGGAACATTGATTAACCTTTAAATATAGTTCTATGTCTATGTTTCTAGACTTTAAGGTTGGTAATGACAAAAAACATCCTGAAACACTCAAGCCACTAAATATTCTGGAGTCAGGATACAATAAATATCACTTTAAGAAAGGGTAAATATATCATTCAACTTGGTGAAAGGTGTGATTCATGAGTTTACAGTTCAATTATGTTCATCCTTATTGTTCAGTCAATAGGCAGTTCTCCTCTAGACACTGGAGGCAGAGATAAAACCATCACATCAAAATACAACTCTGACATCAGAGCATATTATTAAAAATTACTTTAATTAAGTTTTAATACTTCATCTCTTATCTACATTAGTTAAAATACTGTGAGCTGATTGCACTTCTGATTGAGTGAAACATAACAAAACTCTATATTGTCAATGTGGTAATGGTACTTATTTTTTGAAGAGAACATTAGGATCAGGCTACAGGTTGTTATTCTTTATTAATTTGGATGGCAATACATCCATTCTAAAGGGAATTCTTATTTTAAGTGATATGCCTCATAAAACAGTGAAAAAAAACATTAGTGTGATGAAAGGTCAAGCTATTTTCTCTTAAGAGTTTATCAAAATGTAGTTTCAGATTAAATGGAAGATAATCAGATATGTAGATTGTATGTCAATGGTCAATCAGTTCAGCACTGAAGAATCCCAAGTGTAATCCATATAGACCTTTGAATCCAACAAGCTACAACGTACCCTAGTCAGTAAGTCTCTGAAGACTCCCAAAGCATATAATGCCTAGGGCTGCAAAGGCATAAGGGGCCTTCTTATACATTTACCTAAAAAAGGAGTTCTAAGTCTTTCAGAATTTACCACAACTTGTCACATGGCAGCATCATTCACTTTTCATTTTTTAATTAAATAATCTTATTATAGTTTTATATTTTTATTGAATTTATTGGGGTGACATTGGTTAATAAAATTATATAGGTTTTAGGTGTACAATTCTATAATACATCATTTATATATTGTCTTGTGTGTTCACTATTCCAAGTCAAGTCTCCTTCTATCACCATTTATCTGCAATATACCCTCTTCCACCTTTTTTTACCCCTCTTTCCCTCTGGTAATCACCATATTGTTGAATGTATATAAAGTTCTGTTGTTGTCATCTTTCTGTGATTCTCTCTCATCTCTTACTTCTGTCTTTGATACTCATTATTTGATTAGTAATTGGTTGTGTTCAAAATTGTCAGACCTTTGTAATATGTCAAAAGGTTCTTCATAACATCTGGTTCAAAATGTCCATGGAGACATTTGGTCCAGGCCAAAATATCTTTAATCATATATATGCCTTGACAAGCTAGGCTACCCAGAGAAGAATGGTAGAATGGTTAATATTAGCAATACAGCTATAACACAATTATTGAATCAATAAAACATTATTGTAACACAATTGAATGATAAGATAACCTGGAGATGTTTTCATTGTACATATGTACCCTGATTTATTGGTGTCACCCCATTAGAATTAATAATAATAAAATATATATAAAAAATCATTATTGTATTATTATATAATAATCCTGTAAAACAAAAATAAATAAACATTATGGGTTATTTGAATGCAGGGTATTTGCTAAGCAAGGACATTTTTGACAGGACCATGTAGCAAAGACAATTTGGTATAGACTAAATATGCTAATGGACATTTTTGATAAGACAAAATTTCAAGAACTTTTTAGTGTGAACATAATGTCTCAATGAATCTTTGGACAGGACCAAATATCCTACCAAAATTAATTTTAATCTACCCTTTTGTCTTTTGGTGAGCATTTCCATTCTTTGTCTAGGTGATTTTCTTTAGTTATTAGCTGTCAAGAGAATAAAAAATGGTATTTCAGTACAATACACTAAGGGAATGTATAATTGATCTTGAAAGTT
The DNA here is from genome assembly GCA_037038555.1 of Rhynchonycteris naso. Classification (NCBI taxonomy): domain Eukaryota; kingdom Metazoa; phylum Chordata; class Mammalia; order Chiroptera; family Emballonuridae; genus Rhynchonycteris; species Rhynchonycteris naso. Next base: position 255,366,536 of record CM072995.1, read on the forward strand.
TGATATAAAAACAATATTTTATAGATTACATTAAATGATTTAGTCAAGCAAATAAAATGTGAGTCAATACAGAATGGTCTAAAGATAAATAGCCAAATGTGACTATTATCTATGGGGCAAAATAGGCACATTTATATAATTATAAAAATTATAATTAGAGTAAAATTTACTACATTTTAAATATTCTTAGCCTTCATTTTTTTTTTCAGGGATAGAGAGAAAGTCACAGAGAGGGATAGATAGGGACAGACAAACAGGAACGGTGAGAGGTGAGAAGCATCAATCATCAGTTTTTTGTTGTGACACCTAAGTTGTTCATTGATTGCTTTCTCACATGTGCCTTGACCGTGGGCCTTCAGCAGACCAAGTAACCCCTTGCTCAAGCCAGCAACCTTGGGTCCAAGCTAGTGAGCTTTTTACTCAAGCCAGATGAGCCCACACTCAAACTGGCAACCTCGGGGTCTCAAACCTGGGTTTTCTGCATCCCAGTCTGATGCTCTATCCACTGCACCACTGCCTGGTCAGGCTTAGCCTTCAATTTTGATAATAAAATAATGATAATAAAACAACATGATATTTTTAAAAAGATATGCCCAATTTAAGTAAAGAGTACAATAATTTTCACCATTTTTTTGTATTTTTTTGAAGTGAGAAGTGGGGAGTCAGAGAGACAGACTTCCTCATGTGCCCAAACAAGATCCACCCAGCATACCCACTTGGGGGCGATGCTCCGCCCATCTGGGACATTGCTCCATTGCAACTGGGGCCATTCTAGCACCTGAGGTGGAGGCCACGGAGCCATCCTCAGCGCCCAGGCCAACATTACTCCAATGGAATCTTGGCTGCGGGAGGGGAAGAGAGAGATAGAGAAAGGAGAAGGGAATGGGTGGAGAAGAAATTGGTGCTTCTCCTGTGTTCCTTGGCTTGGAATTGAACCCGGGACCTCCACAGACCGGGCCAATGCTCTACGGCTGAGCCAACCAGCCAGGGCTACCTTCTTTTCTATATCATTCCTTTCCTTCTTCTTTTCTTTCTTAATTTTTTCCTTCCTTTTTTTCCTTTTTTTTTTCTCTTTTATTTCTTTTATGTCTAAATTTATTGAATGTTTACTGTATGCCAGATACTACTACTATTAATAAAAAGATCTTTTATCTTGGGGCTTGCATTCTCTTTGGAATGACAGAAAAATGCATAATGCACATTTAAATAAAATGGCATTTTAGAAGATGACATGTACAAATGAAAAAATAAAACCAAAGCAGTTTAATCGTGATTGTTATTATGGAGGCTGACTATTTGTAGTAGTCATGGGGTCAGGATAAGTTTCACTGAGGATGTGAGATTTGTGAAAATACAGAAATGAGATCAGTGAGTCATCCCGCCAAGTATCTGGAGGATATTGTTTGTGTTAAGGATGCCTTTCATGCTGCAGTGTGCGCTAAAGAACCACAGTCTATCATTTGGCTATGAACATTTCTCTCCTCCCATATTAATCCTGACATTAACGGGTGGCAACATGACAAGTGATAAAGAGGTGATTTTCTGAGTTAGAGTTTTTGGTTTTCACACCTATCTACAAGTTGGTCTAAATGTAGACAATTCAATTTCTGTGAACCTCAGTTTCCTTATGTGGGTCACCACAACTGTCAATTCCTTGGGTTTTTATAGTAATTAAATGACACCAAATAGCTATTTGAAACACACATCATGTAGAGGCAGCGGCAATGCATTTCAGTGTCAGAATGTGAACTGGAATAGATGGATATATCTCTGTACTGTTTTTCAACATTGTATTAAAAAATTTTCCATTCTATAATTTTCTTATACACCATTAATCTGTTCTTTGTGGTGTCCACAGGGTAATTATATGTGATTATAACTATGACAGAATCACTTAAATTAATTTATTTAATGAGTTGAAACAAATTATTCATAAAATTGTTTCAAAAAATTTTTCTGGGTCACTAATTTTTCTTCTCAAAACTTCTAAAAAAACAGAGAATTTTAGAATAATCACTCATATCAAAGACTTATTCATGTTATACCTCTGCCAAGTGATGTCTCAGTCACACCCTAGAGACAATAGACCCTTTCAGCTGTTGCACATCTAGACAAGACAAATCCTGAGATGTGTGGCTGCTGGTTCAGCTTCATATTAAGCAGAGCTTGGTTGAATGCATCAATCTCACCCTAATTGTTAACCTTACCGGCCCACTGCCATTAAAGCTATATCATCTTCATTTTTTTGTTTGTTTTGTAAACAGATACACCAAGTTCAGAATCAATAAAATAAAATACTAAAATAAAATAAAATCATAAACACCAACCAGATTATCTGTTCTTGGTCTTTCATAGTTAACATTAATTCTGGAATTAGGTTGTCAGGGTTATGTAGACAACTTTCAAGGAAATCAGTACCAAGTTTATGGAGGGAAAAGTAATTTCATCCATCTCCTCAGTAGGATTTTTATGACTTACTATTTCTTTCAATTTATCATTCATAATTATGATCAAATAAATATTTTATCTCTCCATTTTTGTATCTGGCTATTTTTATGACCACCCATCTCTCTCAATGGTATTTTTTAAATGCAATTCTTTACACCTTTATTAAATTTAGCTTTAGTTATTATGGACTCATTCTTTCTCACCAGTTTTTTGCTAAAGTTGACAAGGTATTTTAATGGGAAAATGACATTTATTTTTACAAGTTGTGTAGGAAATGAATACTGATGTAGGAAACATCAACTTCAGAAGTCACCTCATTCCATAAATGAAGATTAAATAGCAATGAGTCATGTACCTAAATATCCAAACTAAAATATAAAACTCCTAGGAATATATGCAGGAGAAAAATCTCCATGACTTTAAGGCAAACAAAACTTTTGGAAAGAAGATAAAGGTCATGAACATATGAAAAGTTGATTAGTAAGTAACTATTAAAATACACAAGCTCAAAAATTATTTTTGTATTACATAAACCTGACAAAGTTTTGTACACAGGACATATTTAAGAATTTTGAAATCATTAAAAAGAAGAAGCAATAATTGATAAAATATTTCATTGGGCTCTTCACTAAAGATCTTTGTCAATAAACATGTAAATGGTTATTAGTTATTAAATAAATGTAAATGAAAACTTTTATTGTTTAGAAACACATGCTGTGACATGCATAACAACTAAAATTAAAGACTAATAATAATAAATATGTGTAATTATTTGGAGCAATTAATTATACATGGCTAGTAGAAATGGAAAGTATTTCAACTTTGGAAAACAATTTGGCAATGTTTTTCCCAGTTAGACATTATGATTCACATTACTCTGCATTCCCACTCCTAGCTGTTTGTCCATGGGAGAGAAAATTCAATTCCATACAAATTATTTTGCATGAATATTCATAGCAACTTTACTCTTAAATGTCAAGATTTCAAAACAACTCATGCTCAACGACAAGTAAATGGATCAACAAATTTGTATCTAATTCTAAAATGGATTACTACTTATTTATATAAAGAAATGAACTATTGATGCACACAATGTTATGGTTGATCTCAGAGATATATTGATGAGCAAAAGAAACTGACCCAACAGTACATGCTGTATAATTACATTTGATTTCTTCTCCACAAGTACAGAACTGTTCCAGAGAGAGATGGTAACTGGATATCAGCGTGCGAAGGCATGTGGACAAGAACCAAATAAAGCTAAAGAGGTACATAACCAGGGCAGCCAAAGTATAGCTACTACTATGGACCTTGGAAAATAAATAAATCTCTTGCATAAGTCTCTGAGATTTTGAGACTTTTTTAAAAATCATAACAAACCTGACTAGTACAAAGAAACAGAAAACCAGGAGAAAATGGAAAGCATTTCAGAAATAAGTTTTTTAAATTTGTGTGAAAACATAGGATCTAGTACACAGATACCTGCCTCTGTGGATGTTATAATTCAACAAAGGGATGAAAACATACAAAAATAATAGGCTGCATAATCAAGTTATATTTATAGATATTAACAGTACTAAGATACATTAACATGTGCATTTATCCCACCTCCCCAAAAACTGGACTGGAAAGTTTCCTTTAAATAGAACAACTCAATTCAAAAACAGTCTCTTAGAATCTTACTACAGATAGATGACACCAACACTATGGGACCCTTACAGTATTTCACTTCTTAGAGAGAAATCACAGATTCATCATTTTTATATTCTTGCAATAAACAAACACAGTCTTAAATGACAACGTAAAAGTATTGTAGTTTTGGTAAAAACCATGTGAAGGCATTGGAACATAGGCAGAGCTATTACATGATCTAGAATTTCGAATGTAAATTTGGAGCACTTAAATTGACTATAGAGCTAGCATATCTGTTCACAAACATAAACAGAACCCTTGGAATCTTTTGAGTTTCAAGCCCAAACAGCCAAATTATACTTGGTCTCTCTTATCTAAAGAGGCTCATAAATATCCCAATATGCCCAGACTGACTTTATCATCAGTCATACATACTTTTTTCTTTCTTTTCTATTTGAGAAATATCTGGAAATCATTGTAAGTCATCTAAACATATATCTATAATTAAAGCCTATATCACATTATGTAAATCTAATAGATCTCTAAGTTATGCCCATTTCTTAAATGTTTTTCATCATTGCTAACTCTCATAATATTTTTAGTTATTCTAAAAGTATACATTCCTATGTATTTTCCTTTCCTTGTGAAAATATCAAAAAGAAATTGATCATCATAGATCTTGCCTTGTCTTAGCTGTCTAATTATTTATCATGCTAATATAATTACAAGTTTATGCTTTAGTAAAATATAAGGGAATAAAAAGTAATCAGAAAGTACCATTATCTTCTCTAAATAATGATAAAAACAGTTTTAACATTTTTTTTCATTGACATGATCCAGAAAATATCTGCTTATGTAAAAGAAAGAACCTGTTGAAATATAACTTAACTGAGTTTGAAAATCACTCACCCTTAATAAGTAAAAAAAGCCTTGCAGTGTCTTCTTTAATTCCTTTAAATAATTTATCATTTGAATCCCCAGCCTTGAAGTTATATAGGGTCAGTTATATATTGTTTTCTTTTCCTCACATGCCCTTTAACTTAAAACTACATCCAAGACAGACCGGAGTTACTTGTAATAAATGCCACGTTATTTTCAAAGACATACATTTCAACATGGCTTATTTGACAAGTCCACAGGATATATTTTAGGAGGTGAAAATAGTACATTTGACATTGGCTTTGATATCCATTTCTGAATTTAACATGGCTTTGATAAAATAAGCATATTAATTCTGGTCTACTTTAAAGATTCACAAGTAATTATTTTTTTATTCAAAGCTATGGGATAATAAGAAATGTGAATCTGCCAGAAATATGAATAAAAATGTCTGTGACAGACAAACCTCATTCTCACATGCACAGTTGCTGATATATATATCATCTAGGTAAGTATAATAGAAAGAAAATAGTTTAATAAGCAGAATATTTTCTAAAGAATCTGCTAAGAGCAGCCATAAGAATATATTGAACTACCATAAATATGAGACTGTAATATTTTCTTTTATTCCTTCTGTGATATAAACATATTAATAAAAATTCCTAACTAAATGCCTGTGTAAACTCCACTAGTGCAAAATCCTATTTAATTTTCAAAGATATCTATTTGATTTCATTTATAAGAAATCTGGTCGAAGAAAAAGATAAATGACTCCAATGGCATATTATTATTAAGATATTTTTTTATACTTTTTAAAATTTATTTGTTGATTTTAGAGAGGATGAAATAGGCAGACAAAAACATCTATCTGTTTTTGTATGTGTCCTAACCAGGGAATGAACCAGCAACCTTTGCATATAAAGATGGCACTTGAACCAACTAAGCCAGGGGTCTGGAACCTTTTTGGCTGAGAGAGCCATGAACACCACATACTTTAAAATGTAATTCCGTGAGAGCCATACAATATGTTTAACAGTTTAACACTAAATACGAGTAAATGTGTGCATTTTATGTAAGACCAACACTTTTAAAGTACGATAAGTCTCTGAATTCCTTTTAATAATGTTGTTATGCTGTTGCTAACCAATGATGAATAAAGTACTTCTTACCATTAATGCAACTTCTGGTGCTGCATGGTTTTGCTGATGGTTTTATAATCTGGTTGATATATAGTGAGGTTAAGCTTCATGCAGGCATTGAGATTTCTATCCATTAAATGTGATGGTAGGTTGGTCTTAATGTTCTTTATATGTGAGAAAGACTGCTCACATGCATACATAGAACCAAACATTGTCAGTACAGCAATACTCACACTGCAGTGTGTGGTAAGTGAAGGGAAACGCATTCTGAGTTTTGACAATCATCAGGTCCGCAGGTTAAAGTTTTTTTTATTTCTCCCCACTTGTGTTTGCTTGCCAACTCTGCTTGCTGTCATGCAAGTATTTCCAAATCTTTATTCAGTGACATAAACTTATTCACTCACATGTCTAAGACCTTCAGGTCAGCAGCTTGTATCTCAAAATCTCTGACAGAGACACCAGGGATGTAACTCAGGTCAACTCTGTCCACTGCACACTCGTGTGGATGGGTGATGAACTTAAAAAGATGAGTGTGCTCATGAAATTCTCCAAAGCACGCTTTGAATGACTGCAGGAGATTAGATGTGAAGCCTGCTAGCTGCTGGAGATCAAGATGTTGAGCAAGGTCACTTGCTGTGCATGCATCTTTAAACTCTCCCAGTTTTTCAAAGTGTAGTAAACGACCTGCTTCAATGTCGGCGATGAAGAGTTCCAGCTTGTTTTCAAATGCAAACACTGCTTGTTGAAGGGATAAGACTGTATTTCCAACACCTTGCATTTTCACATTGAGCTGGTTCAGATGTTCAGTCATGTCCATGAGATAGTAGAACTTCAGGAGTCACTCAGTGTTAGCTAACTCAGGATGCTCGATGTTTTTCATTTCAAGAAAAGTCCGGATTTTGCTCAGACAAGCCGCGAAACAGCTGAGCACCTTCCCTCTTGACAACCAATACACATTGCTGTGCAGAAGCAGACCAGGATAATTATTCCCAACTTCATCCAGCAGTGTTTTAAACTGGCAATCATTTAAAGCTCAGGCAACAATAAAGTTGACCACCCACCGAAATGAGCAGTGACATCACCTCACCAAGCTGCTCACCACACATATGAGTACAAATCACCTCCTGATGTAGGATGTAGTGAAAACTTAGGATGGGTCTCTTTTTATGTTCACAAAGAAGCACTACGAATCTTCTGTTTTTTCCCACCATGCATGGAGCACCATCAGTACACACTGAAATAAGTTTATCCATTGGTAGATTTTTTTCTTTAGTGAACTCAGTGAAAGACTTGAATAAATCCTCCCCTTTTGTTGTCTCTTTCATAGGCAAAACAGCAAGATGTTCCTAAAGTAGTGTGTCACTGACAGCATAACTTGCAATCACGCTGAACTGGGATAAATGGCTTATGTCTGTTGACTCATCCAAAAGAATGGTGTTACATTTATGTCTTTCACTTGTGTTGTCTCAATTTGATTTGCCATCATGATGGTATGTATGATCTTGAACAGTTCTTGCTGACAGAGGCATGTCTTTTATTTGTTTGATTATCTTGTCTTTATTCAAAAAGTCGTCAAAAAGTTTATTGGCAACATCAAGCATGAATGTTTTGGCATATTCCCCATCTGTGAATGGCTTTTCCTTTCTCACAATTGCTAAAGCACCAGCAAAGCTAGCTGAATTTCAGTTACTTTGTTGTGTCCAAACACAGAATTGCTGCTGACTACCTTGCACTCTGCACAGTAGCTCTTTTTTTTTTTTTAATTTCTTTTTATTTCATTCACTTTAGAGAGGAGACACAGAGTGAGAGAGAGAAGGAGAGAGAGAGAGAAAGGGGGGAGGAGCTGGAAGCATCAACTCCCATATGTGCCTTGACCGAACCAGTGCAGGGTTTTGAACTGGCGACCTCAGTGTTCCCAGGTCGACGCTTTATCCACTGCGCCACCACAGGTCAGGCCAGTGGCTCTTGACATGCATTCTTCCTGCTGTCCCCACTGGATATTTTGATGCAAATGTAGTATGGCATGTGTCGAAGTGCTCCTTTATATTTGACCATTTCATCGATGGGTTTTATTGTTGCATATTAGACCCACTGCAAAACCTGCTCTCTCCACAAAGGCAAATTCCTTTGTTCATTCTTGCTGAAAAGTACGATACTCCTCATCTTTTTTCTTTTAGCCATCTTCTTCATCAAAATGGTTTCTGCAATTAGCTAGCTGACTACTTGATTAAAAGAAGGAAAGTTTACTTCCTGACCTCATAATGACCCGTGTACTTTACGCATTATCCAGTAAAAATTTGGTGTTGTCCCGGAGGACAGCTGTGATTGGCTCCAGCCACCCGCTAACATGAACATGAGCGGTAGGCAATGAATGATTGTAATACATGAGAAAGTTTTATATTTTCAATATTATTATTTTTTGTTAAATATTTGTCTGCGAACCAGATGCGGCCATCAAAAGAGCTACATCTGGCTCGCAAGCCATAGGTTCCTAACCCCTGAACTCAGCTATTCGGCCAACACTTTAGGGTAAGGTAATTCTTTTACTTGAATTATATATCATATTTTACAAGGTCCCAACTAGTCTGGTGGTTTTATACAATGTTAATGCAGTTAGAATGCAAGACCATACCCTTAAAGTCAAATGTCAGTTAGTCAATATGCTGATATTTTAGTTATGTATAGAAACAAATTACAATGCACCATAAACCACTAAAAAAAAATAAGATTGTTTAGGGTGCATTTTCTTGTATATTTTTACTAAGATGATGTCTTTCCGATTCATCAGCAGTAATCCAACTTTTTTAGAGTAACATATTAAGCTACAAGTCACTCATTTTTATATAGAGATACACATATGTACATCCATATATTTATTTACAATTATGTTTATTTTCTTTAAAGTAAATTTCCTTGAAAAATGATTTAATGTAACTGACTATATGTATGACTATCCATAAAGCATTATTTTAGCAGATAATATTAAATTGTTCCCAGAACTTTAAAAATATTTAACTGAATCATTTCAAGAAATCTCTAATGTAAATATTATCATTAAATATTTAAAAAATTAAAGAATTTATTCAAATAACAGTACACATTTGCCCAAATGTGTCTCTAACATGACTCTCATGGTATTTCAATCATAGCTTAATTAAACAGTTTTTTATGCCTATAATTAAGACAAATCAATCTGTAAAATATATATTATACTTGAAATAAATATAATATATAATAAATTATAATTATATAATAGGTATTATACATAATATAATGTGAGTGTAAGTATTATGGTTTATTTAAATATTATAGTAAGTATATTATATACCACGTTTCCCCATGTATAAGACGTTCCCATGTAGAAGATGCATCTTAATTTCAGGGCTCAAAATTTGAAAAAGAATATATTACATAAAGTTATTGAACTCAAGTTTTATTCATCATAAAATTCTTACTACTCCTCATCCACGTGAAAAAGCAAAAAATGCAAGTAAAAAAATTTACAACCACTGTATAAAACACACCCAGTTTTTAGAACCCAAAATTTTCAGCAAAAAGTGCATCTTTATACATGCGGAAATATGGTATATATAACATATTATATATAATGTGTGTATATGTGCATATAAAGATAGCTATTTAGCTATATTATAATTCAAAGACTTCTGTATTCTGCTTTGAAAATGAGCATACTTTTAATAATTTACTGTGGAAATGCAACCTAACAACCAATGTGAAATTTAGAATTTTAGTATTAAAACTACCTTTTCACCAGCTCAACAGTCCCTCAGCTAAAGGAAGAATGGTCATCTCTCCTGTGGTGAGAAGTAAGGCAGAACATGAAGTCCCAGGACTGTAGCTCAGGGTGAGCCAAGATTATATTACGTATTGCAGAAGGAAAATTTGAGGACGTTTATTAAATGCTTAAAGCAGATCTAGAATTATGTTATATGCTGCTACAGGCTTCTAGTTATGTTCATTTTACTTTGTTTCTGTAGATAATGCAGGGCTCACATATGCATGCATGATGAGTATTTCTAAGTCTTGTGTTTCTAAAAATGGCACTGTTTTAAAAGGTTATTGAAAATTTCATAGTCCCTGGATTCTATAAATTTAATATTTTTGAATAGGAAAAGCTAAAGTGACAAGGTGGTATTCAATTGTACAAGTTTCAAAATGCACAGACACAGGAGACTATCCAATGCTTCTCTGAAAAATCTTAGCATGTTTTATATCACTGCCTTGTTTCTTGGTATAAAATCATCAATTATTCTGTGACGGTACCACTGTGTGGCTAATAAGAGTAAGTAGCATTCTAGCTTTTAAAACGTAAAATTTCTGTTGGTACTTTAACAAGCAAATAGGTTTGTGTTCTATTTCATAAGTGTTTCTTTGTTTTAATATAGCTCTTAATTACCATAACAGTATTTGATAGATTGAGATAACCGTTAACAAATGAAGCAAAAAGTGGTGGTGAGCCTGACCAGGCAGTGGCACAGTGGATAGAGCGTCGGACTGGGATGAGGAAGACCCAGGTTAGAGACCCCGAGCTCACCAGCTTGAGCGGGCCCATCTGGCTTGAGCAAAAGCTCGCCAGCTTGGACCCCAGATCACTGTCTCCAGCAAGGGGAGGCTTGGTCTGCTGAAGGCGTGCAGTCAAGGCATATGTTAGAAAGCAATCAATGAACAACTATGGTGTCGTAACGGCAATGAAAAACTAATGATTGATGCTTCTCATCTCTCTCCGTTCCTGTCTGTCCCTATCTATCCCTCTCTGACTCTCTCTCTCTCCTTGTAAAAAAAAGAAAGAAAGAAAGAAAGAAAGAAAGAAAGAAAGAAAGAAAGAAAGAAAGAAAGAAAGAAAGAAAGAAAGAAAGAAAGAAAGAAAGAAAGAAAGAGAAGCAGCCAAGCTGCCTTAAAAAACAAACAAAAAACTGTTGGTGAACACAGCTGAATTTGGCTTAGGGTAACACAGCCAAAGCACAACTTAGAGCCAACATTTTATTTTGAGAATAGTGTTACCTCTTGATGGGCAAGTTTATTCCCAAATTTCAGTATCTATAAAAGAAAACTTAGTGAAATTGTTTCTCCTGGAATAGCTGTAAGCAGATCATAGCATGAAGGGATGAAGCAATTATTTATGGCTCCTTAATAGTTATCATGCCATTAAAGGGATATTTGTAAGCATCTGTGTCCTGTACATTAGCATATTTTTGTTTTTTGTTCGTATTAATAGTTTTATTTAGACAATTAATTTTAACCGGGTCACACTGGTCAACTAGAGCACATAGATTTAGAGAAAACATTTTAAGATCATTTTGACATTTGATTATGTTGTATACCCATCACCCAAAGTCAAATCGTTCTCCTTCACCCTTCATTAGTTTTTTGTTACATCCCTCTCCTCCCACTACTCCCTCCCTCTCCTCCCTTACTCTCTCCCTGGTAAACACTGCACTCTTGTCTATGTCCATGAGTCTCAATTTTGTGTCCCACCTATGTATGGAATCATACAGTTCTTAGTTTTTTCTGATTTACTTATTTCACTCAGTATAATGTTATCACGGTCCATCCATGTTGTTGTAAATGATATGATGTCATAATTTCTTATGGCTGAGTAGTATTCCATAGTACATATGTACCACATCTTCTTTATCCAATCATCTATTGAAGGGTTTTTGTTGTTTCCATGTCTTAGCCACTGTGAACAATGCTGCAATGAACATGGGGCTGCATGTGTCTTTATGTACCAATGTTTTTGAGTTTTGGGGGTATATACCCAGTAGAGGGATTGCTGGGTCATATGGTAGTTCTATTCTTAATTTTTTGAGAAACCACCATAATTTCTTCCATAATGGTTGTACTACTTTACATTCCCACCAACAGTGGATGAGGATTCTTTTTTCTCCACAGCCTCTCCAACAATTGTTATTACTTGTCTTGTTGATAATAACAAATCTAACAGGTGTGAGGTGGTGTCTCATTGTGTTTTGATTTGCATTTCTTTAATAGCTAGTAAAGATAAGCATCTTTTTATATATCTATTAGCCATTTGTATTTCTTATTGGGAGAAGTGTCTGTTAATGTCCCCTTCCCATTTTTTCAATGGATTGTTTGCTTGTTTGTTGTTGAATTTTGTGAGTTCTTTATATATTTTGGATATTAGCCCCTTATCTGAGCTGTTGTTCAAAAATATCATCTCCCATTTAGTTGGCTGTCTGTTTTATGTCAGTTTTTTTTTTTTTCTGTGCAAAAGCTTCTTAGTCTGATGTAGTCCTATTCATTTATCTTTGCCTTTACTTCCCTTGCCTTTGGAATCAAATTCATAAAATGTTCTCTATGGCCAAGGTCCATAAGTCTGTGTATTTTATTGTTTAAGATTTTATATTTAGGTCTTTGATACATTTAGAATTAATTTTAGTACAAGGAGACAAACTGTAGTCGAGTTTCATTCTTTTGCATATAGTTTTCCAGTTTTCCCAGCACCATGTATTAAAGAGGCTTTCTTTTCTTCATTATGTGTTTTTGGCTCCTTTATCAAAGATGATTTGACCATATATATATATGTGGTTTTATTTCTGGGCTCTCTGTTCTGTTCCATTGGTCTGAGTGTCTATTTTGCTGCCAATGCCATGCTGTTTTGATTATTGTGGCTCTATAATATAATTTGATGTCAGGTACTATAATGCCCCAGCTTTGTTTATTTCCCCTTAGGATTACTTTGGTTATTCAGGGCTTTTATGGTTTCATATAAACCTGATGATTTTTTTTTGTTCCATTTCTTTAAAAAATGACGTTGTAATTATGATGGGGATTGCATTAAATTTGTATATTGCTTTAGGTAATATGATCATTTTAACTATATTTATTCTTCTGATCCAAGAACAAGAAATATTTTTCCATTTCATTGTGTCTTTTTTTATTTCCTTTAACAATGCTTTGTAGTTTTCATTATATAGGTCCTTCACATTCTTTGTTATGTTTATTCCTATATATTTTATTTTACTTTTTTGTAACTGTAAAAGGGATTTTTTTTTAGTTCATTTTTTGAAGTTTTATTGTTGGCATATAAGAAAGCAATTGACTTCTGTATGTTGATTTTGTATCCTGCAACCTTACTCTATTGATTTATTGTTTCTAATAGTCTTTCTGTGGAGTCTTTGGAGTTTTCTCTACATAGGATCATATCATCTGCAAAAAGTGAAACCTTTACCTCTTCTTTCCCAATATGAATGCCTTTCATTTCTTTTTCTTGTCTGATTGTTCTGGTTAAAACTTCCAGCACTACATTGAATAGGAGTGAAGAAAGTGGGCAACCTTGTCTTGTTCCTAATTTTAAAGAAAAAGTTTTCAGTTTTTTGCCATTTAATATGTTAGTTGATTGTCATAAATGGCCTTTATTACGTTGAGATATTTTTCTTTTATACCCATTTTGTTGAGTGTTTTAAACATAAAATGATGTTGTATTTTATCAAATGCCTTTTCTGCACCTATTGATAAAGTCATATGGTTTTTCTTATTTGTTTTGTTGATATCGTGTATTATGTTAATTGTCTTATGTATGTTGAACCATCCTTGTGATTCTGGGATGAATCCCACTTGATCATGGTAAATTATTTTTTTAATGTGTTGTTGTATTCGATCTGCTAGTATTTTGTTTAGGATTTTGAACCTGTATTTATTAGAGATATTGGTCTGTAGTTTTCTTTTTTTGTGTTTTCCTTGCCAGGTTTTGGTATGAGAGTTATGTTGGCCTCATAAAATGTGTTTGGAAGTATTGCTTCCTCTTCAATTTTTTGGAAGACTTTGAGAAGTATAGAAACCAAATTTTCTTTGAATGTTTGATAGTATTCACTAGTGTAGCTATCTGGCCCTGGACTTTTATTTTTTGGAAGATTTTTGATAGTTGTTTCTATTTCCATCCCGCTTATGGGTCTGTTTAGGCTTTCTAGTTCTTAATGATTCAGTCTCGAAAGATTATATTGTTCTGGGAATTTATCTATTTTTTCTAGATTGTTAAATTTAGTGGCATATAGTTTTTCATAGTATTCTACAATAATCCTTTGTATACCTATGATATCTGTGGTAATTTTTCCTCTTTTATTTTGAATTTTGTTTATATGAGCCCTTTCTCTTTTTTTCATAGTGAGACTTGCCAGGGTTTATCAATTTTGTTGATCTTTTCAAAGAACCAGCTCCTTGTTTATTTTATTCTTTCTATAGTTTTTCTGTTCTCTATTTTATTTATTTCTGCTTGATTTATTATAATTTTTTTTCTTCTGTTGGTTTTGGGTTGCCTTTGTTCTTCTTTTTCTAGTTCCTTAAGATGAGATGTTAAGTTGTTTACTTGGGCTCTCTCTTGTTTGTTCATGTAAGCCTGTAAAGATATGAACCTCCATCTTATTACTGCTTTTGCTGCCTCTCATAGATTCTTATATGTCATGTTGTGATTTTCATTTGTCTGTATATATCTTTTGATCTCTGCTTTTACTTCTTCATTGACTCAGTTATTGTTTAGAAGTATGTTGTTTAATATCCACATTTTTGTGTGTTTTTTTTTTTTTACTTTCTTTTTGAAGTTAAATTCTAGTTTCAAAGCTTTATGGTCAGAGAATATGCTTTATATAATTTCAATCTTTCTGAATTTGTTGATGTTAGTTTTTTATTCCAACATATGGTCAATTATTGAGACTATACCATGTGCACTGGAGAAAAATGTATACTCTGATGTTTTGGGATGAAATGTCCTATAGATGTCTACCATATCTAATTGTTCTAGTGTTTTATTTAAGGTTAATATTACTTTATTAGTTTTCTGTTTGGATGAACCATCTAGAGCCATCAGAGGTGTGCTAAGGTCTCCAAGTATGATTGTATTTTTGTCTGTTTTTATTTTTGATCAGTTAGTAGATGTCTTAAATTTTGGTGCTCCTTGGTTTGGTGCATATATATTAAGAAGTGTTATGTCTTCTTGATTCAATGTCCCCTATATCATTATAAAATGATCATCTTTGTCTCTGATTACCTTTGTTATCTTGTAGTCAGCACTGTTAGATATGAGTATGGCTACACCTGCTTTTCTTTGGATATTATTTGCTTGGAGAATCGCTTTCCAGCCTTTCACTTTGAATCTGATTTTATCCTTGTAGCTTCAATGTATATCTTGAAGGCAGCATACAGTTGGATTTTATTTTTTTGATCTACTTTGCTACTCTGTGTCTTTTTATTGGTGAGTTCAATCCATTTACATGTAATGTAATTATTGACACTTGAGGGTTTTCTATTGCCATTTTATATATTGCTTTATGTTAGTTTTGTATCTTGTTTGATTCTTCTCTTTTGTTTTTCTGTCATTTGTTTTTGTTTGGTTGTATTTCATATCTCTCTCCTCTGTTTCTTACTTTTTTAAACCATGTGTTTCAGTAGTGGTACTTTCAAAGGTAGTTATCATTAGGTAATTAAAGAATATATATCATATTCATTGTAGTACAATATCTCATGATTGCTTTTGCACCCCAACCTTCTTTGTTACTGCTAATTTTTCTCTTTTCTCCTTTTTTCGTTTTTGTTGTCACAGATTCTTTTTGTTTTAATTGTGCTTTTGTTGGAGCTTTTACTTGTAATTTTGTTTTGTTTTGTTCTTTGTATCTGGTTGGTTTTCCCCTTTAGTATTTCCTGAAGTGGGGGTTATCTGGTGATAAATTCCCTCATCTTCTCTATATCTTTGAATGTTTTCATTTCCTCTTCATATATTAAGGAAAGCTTTGATGGATATAGTATTCTTAGCAAAAAGTTCCTCTTTCAGTACTTCAAATATTGGGGTCCACTCTCTTCTGGCTTGCAGAGTTTCTGCTCGAAAATCAGATGATAACTTAATGGGCCTTCCTTTATATGTTGTAGTTTTCTTTTCCCTGGTTGCCTTGAGAATTTTTTCGTTGTCATTGATTTGTGATAATTTCATTACAATGTGCCTTGGAGTAGGTCTATTGGGTTAAGGAAACTCAGTCTTCTGTTTGCTTTTTGGATTCAAGGCTCTAATTCTTTCCACAGGCTTGGGAAATTCTCATTGATTTTTTGTTTGAATATGTTTTCCATTTCTTTTCCTCTCTCTTCTCCTTCTAATATTTCCATTATTCATATATTGCTCTTTCTGATAGAGTCAGACAATTCTTGTAAGGCTTTCTCATTTTTTCTTAAATTTGTGAGTCTCTTTCTTTTTCACTCTGTAGTATCTCTAGTTGCCTGTCTTCTATGTCACTAATTCTCTCTTCTGTCTGGCCTGTTCTATTAGCTAAGCTTATCATCTCATTTTTCAGTTCATGTATTGAGTTTTCCATTTCTGTTTGGTTCCTTTTTATAGTTTCAATTTCCTTGATGAAGTAGCCTTTCTTTTCATTAAATTGTTTTTTGAGCTTACTAAATTGCCTTTCCGAGCTTTCTTTTATTTCACTGAGTATTTTTAGCACTTCAATTTTGAATTCTCTGTCATTTAACTCCAAGGTTTCCACATAATTGAAATTCCTTTTTAGAAAATTTTCATCCTCAATCTGAGCTATGTCTCTGTCTTTTGTATTCATGATACTTGATTTCTTTTTTCTTAATGGCATTTGGGAGTAGTATTGTAAATAGCACTAATAAGAAATAATTAAGAAAGTAAACTAAAAGTTGAAAAAATACAGTGAAAAAATAAAATTCTATAACGATAAATGTAACAAAAAAAACACTACAAAATACAAGGAGGAGAAACTGAGGAGAGATGACAAAAGAGATAAAAAACAAGCAATATGCCATAAGAAATATGAGTCCAAAATATAATAATTTGCTGATAAATGACGGTTAGATGAGAGCAAAAAATAAAAAAAAAAGAAAAACTAAAGGAAGAAGAAAAAAATAAGGGAAAAGAAATAAGAAGAGAGAATAAAGAGTAAGAAAGGGCAAAAAGCAAAATACAAAACAAAGAGAAAGAAAAAGAAAAAAGAACAGAAGTAATTTCTGAAATGAAACCCTCCCAAAAAACAAGAATAAAAAACATAACTATGGATACTGTAGTTCAAATGGGAAATAATAAAAATAGAAAAATAAAATAAGAAAAAGAAAAGAAGTAAAAATGACAAATAGTGTTAAAAATGTAATTTTTTTCTGGTTTTGAGAGGTAGCTTTTTCCTTTTCTTCTGCAAGTGGTGCTGTACTATGTGTTTGCCTTTGTGGGGCTCTAGGGCAGAGGTGTGCTGGTGTATTGCTGTGGCAATGACATAGGCTGGGCCTCTGTCCCATTGGCAGGTGGGGCTTGTTAAGGCTTTGCAATTATATGGCTCTAGTAATGGTAGTCTCAGTTTTCCAGGTTCCTCTCTGTACATCCCTCCCACTGGAGCTAGTAGCCTTGAGACTTAGCTGTGGGGTCTGCCTCAGCTACTGTCCTTGCAGCAAGGCAATCTATGCACAGCTAGGTCCCCCCTCCAGCACTGCTCAAAGCATAATTCTGGAGAAAGAAGTGGGAACCAGAGCCACCAGCATAAGCAGGCAGGGCAGTGCACAGACAAAGGGCCAAGTTCCTTTCTGTTACACACAGACAAAATTCTGAGCCAGCAGGCATATCTGGCATGCCTCAGTGGGCCTTTTAATCTCTACCGGCTTTTCCCGCTTACACTGCTTGGTAGCCCACGACAGGCTACGTGTGTGTTCATCTCCCATGACTCCAGCAATGCACACAGAGGGTTTCAACTGCCATTCAGATACCCAGTGTGGGCATTCTTAGGCCAAGGGTCTTAGCCTGTGTGCACACCCGATGTGGAGATCCTAGAGCCAGGAATGCCCAAAGACACTGGTGCCCCCGTAGGTGCCCAACACTGACAATCTCAGGCTAAGCAAACTGGTCTCTGCATATGCCCTATGCTGGGGACTGTGGAGCTGGGAGAGCCCCAGTATGCTGGTGCTCATGCAGGTGCCCAACATTGTTAATCTCCAGCTAAGCATCTCAGCCCACATGTGTGCTCACTTGCTCCCTGTGCTGGTGATGCTAGGTGGAGCCACTAGTTCTGTGAAGGTGACCGTGGAGCTGGGAATGAACAATGATGCTGGTGTCAGCCTACATGGATACCCTGTGCTGGTAATTTTAGGTGGATCCCATGTGCGTGCCCAGTGTCCGCCATCTCAGGCAGAGCTGGTGTGTTCTTTCTTTTGTTTGGGCACCCACCCTAACTCATCTCCATCCCCACTAGTTCAGGCTCTCCTTTTCACCCTACCCCAAACAAAAGTGCCCCTACCTCAGATCAGCATGGAAAGAAAAATGCCCCATCCTCCATCTTATGTATTCATCCACTTTTTTACCCAATCATAACTTAGCTGGTGTGTATAATTTCAGGGTTTTTTTCTCTGTGTTTAGTTGTTGAATTTATTGAAATTTCAAGGGGAGATATTGGGACTGTCTTTCACACCATCATTTCTCTGATGTCACTGTCACATTGGCACATTTTTGAATAAGAGAGACAAGCTCTTTGTCCACTGTGTTATTCGAGTGTCACTTGGAAGAATTATCTCAGTGTACTACAGCTGAATTCTTTTCCTTTTTTAACTTGTGATGCATTATTTATTTAGATTATTGTGGTTAAGAACATTCACAAATTTAGAAGGGCCCAATACAGCGTTCTTAATCAGCTCTTCTCCACTCTCTTTGTCAAGAGGTATATTATTTGATTCAATAAATCTTAGTGTTCAAATCCTGCCTCTACTTCTAATAACCTGTATAACAGTGAACAAATCAATCAACATTTCTGAAATTCAGTTTACTCATCATTAAAATGTTAATAACATTGCCTGTTTGTATTCACCTGCTACTAAGGATACTATCAAAGGAAATATTCATATAATTAGAAGGTAAACACTTGGCCCTGGCTAGTTGGCTCAGTGGTAGAGTGTTGAACCAGAGTATGAATGTCCCAGGTTTGATTCCCGGTCAGAGCACACAGGAGTAGTAGCCATCTGCTTCTCCACTCTTCCCTCTCCTCTTCTCTCCCTCAGCCCTTCTTACTGCCATGGCTTGATTGGTTTGATCACAACAGCATCAGGCACTGAGGATGGCTCCATGGAGCCTCTGCCTCAGTTGCTGAAATAGCTTGGTTGTGAGCATGGTTCCAGATTGACAGAGCATTGGCCCCAGATGGGGGTTGCTGTGTGAATCCCGGTTGGGGTGATTATTGGAGTCTTGTCTTTCTATCTCCTCTCCTCTCACTTGGAAAAGAAGAAAAGAATAGGTAGTAAACACTCTGGGATTCTATGATAATATAAAATATCAATATTAATTAATGTTTTATGTATAAAGTGCATATCTATAGAAATGTCCTCTATAAAAGTACAATAAAATGCTTTGTCAGTATTATTTCTGTTAAAGTAAAGTAAAAACATTTAAAAATACCAATAATTACTAATTTTCTTCATTCAGTTGTTAAAATTTTCTAGAACATTTAAAAATACCTCTTGACTAGGTTTATAGACTTATACACTTATACACTCTGCTCTAATTATTCCCTAGTCAGAGACAATAAGAGAATTTCATTGCAGTTTATGTAGAGTTCTGACACTACTGAATTAGAATGTTTGGCATGCATTCCTAAGACAGGAGAGAGATATAATCAGCACATATTCAACTTCTTGAAATCAAAATTTCTATAAAGACAAAAATATAGTCACAGCTTTTAGGAGACAAATACATTTCTTTTTTGTTTTTTTGGGGGGTTTTTTGCGACAGAGAAACACATAGAGGAAGGACAGACAGGAAGCGAGAGAGATAAGAAGCACCAATTCTTCATTGTGGCACCTTAGTTATTCAATGACTGCTTTCTCATATATGCCTTGACCGGGGGTGGAATGGGGGCTGCAGCAGAGCGAGTGACCCTTTGCTCAAGCCAGCAACCTTGGGTCAAGCCAGAGACCTTGGGCTTCAAGCCAGTGACCTTTGGGCTCATGACAGCGACCATGGAATCATATCTATGATCCCTTGCTCAAGTCAGCAACCCTGTGCTGTGCTCAAGCCAGTGGCCTTGGGGTTTTGAACCTGGGTCCTCCACATCCCAGTCCAATGCTCTATCTACTGTGCCATCACCTGATCAGGCCAAATGTCTTTATTGATAAGATATGAGGTTCTTTTCTGCAGTTAATCCTTTTGTTCTTCATACCCTAATGTTTATTTTATTGTGCACTTGGGATCATCAGTTTAAAAATGGGGAAGCCCTAGTTGCCATTTGTACTTAACACTGATAGCTTTTTTCTATTATTTCCACAAGCATCTTGAATCACTGTAACATGCATCAGGATAAGGAGGAGGTTAATAGATACTTTCACAAGAGTCAATTAAGTTTATATGGACTTTTATTACATGATCTAATTAAGAGAGAGTGTGATGTCACCAGCCACCATCCCCCTACAAAGATCAGCAATTAGACAGTATCCACACAAAAACACCTCAGGGAGACCTGAGAGTCCACTTAAGAAATGTCAGCAGCATAGTGGAACAAAAAAATCTAAGAATAACCTCATGAAAAAAGAAAGAACAGCCTCATTTGGACTGTGTCATCCCATTCTCCAACCCAGCTTTGCTCAGTGACAGTAGGAAATTCTTCAGCTAGAAAAGTCCCCTTTACCAGGAAAAGGAGAACAAAGTGAATGACCAGCTTCTCCATCCCAGTGGGGTACAACAACATGAAAGAATGACATCAGTTTCACTCCTTCCAGAGAATAGCAATGCTGAGGCATAGAGAAAGGGCTAGGAAGAAGGATGGAAATCAGGATATACACCATATCAACAGATGCATCTAGCAATCCCTGAAAGAAACATGTTGAATGATCTGAATGCCAGATCAGATAACATATGCAAAGGCCATTCACAGGGTTTGCAAATAAAAGATTAATTATTTTTAATACTGACTCTTAACCTTGTCAGTTCCTTAACAAGTCAGCATCATTTGTGTGCTTATGAAAGATAACATTATTTGGTTTTCTAACAGCCATTTCTCTTCTTCCCTGTGAAAAATTAAAATAAAATAAACACAAATATGTTTCTGGGTGTCAGTGATTACCCCATGGCACTTTCCCAGGTAATATATGCATTTGCTGTAAAGCAAAGTCTTCTGGTGTGCTTCTCAGAGAAAAGCTTCACCTAAAATAAATACCTTTTGCCAGTAGTGGGATTCAAATAATTTAATAACTGGTTCTTGGCCCTAATGACCATTTTAAGTATAAAAAAATGATTTACCAAAAGGTAGTTTATTACTTCATGCTATTAATACTTAAATAAGAACAATAAAAGAGGTGCACAAAACTAGATTATAGAGTTTTAAAATTTTAATGAAAAAATATTAAATAATACCTGACAAATAGCAATAAAACTTTTATTTAAGATATTTTCATATTGCTTCTTGACTGGCATCCTCACTTGCAATTTTTTTCATCTATGGACAGAAAGAACATTACTATGGGTGCGTAGAATATGCTGTTGTGCAAAGGAACATTAAAAAAAAGTGTAAGGAATGTAAAGTTGTGATTTCCACATTAGGCGGCTCACCAGGCGCCCACCTTAGAGAAAACTCTAATTACAAGTGCCATTTTGGCCCCGGTCTGTTGGCTCAGTGATATAGAGCATGGCTCAGTGTGTGGGACTCCTGGGTTTTATTCCTGGTGAGGGCACACGGGATAAGTGACTATTTGCTTCTCCACCCCTATGCCTGCTTTCTTCCCCTCCTGCAGCCATGGCTCAAATGGTTCAAGCAAAGTTAGCTCTGAATGCTGAGGAAGACTCCATAGCCTCCGCTCAGGTGTTAAAATAGCTTGTTTGCTGAGCAACAGAGCAGCGGCCCAGATGGACAGAACATTGGCTGGTAGGGTTCTTGCTGGGTGGATCCAGGTTGGGGCATATGCGGGAATCTGTCTCTGCCTTTCCATTCCTCAATTAATTTTAAAAAAGCAAAAAAAAAAAAAAGTGCCATTTAAACAACCAGTTTGCCAAACTCAACAAAAAATTAGGTATTGGTTCTACCAAATCAGTGCAAACTGGCTGAATCCCACCACTGCCTTTTGCTTATCACTCACACTGTCTTTGAATTTAAGCATCAAAAATGGAGTTGAATAAAGAGATGACATAGTGGGATTCAGGGCAACACACTGTGAATGGTTGAAAAGAGAAATAGACTGATTAATTTGTTGACCTTCTATAAAATCCCCTGTTCGTAGGATAATTAAGTTCTTATTTCATTAGTCATTATTGGGAATTCTGATATATGTAGTTGATATAATTCAAAGTCAAATAATCAAAAGTTACTGTGCCTGTATAATAATTTCTTTCTGAAATCATGTTTATGAATGTGCTATATACCTTAAATTAATAGTGCAAATATAAATTATTCAATTTTTAAATGCAATATTGCTTGGCAAATCTAGGACATGAATATGTCAGGCCTAGAGCCTGTCTTCACAGAAATCTTTTAGCATATTGTGGAGATAAGAGCAAGATGATATGTGATATTTGGGCAAGACTTTATTACTTCTCACACTCTCTTCTTCCCTTCTTATTTTAAAGGACCATGTCAGTGCCTCTAAGATGATAATCTGTGCATATGTCAGAGTACTAACAATACTTTCCTTTTTTTCAGGAGTATTACCCAGGACCAATAACACTGTCTTGTTCAATGCTTTGCACAAAATATTATCAACTCAAACTTTTCATTCACAAATTCTCACATTATTTATTACTTTTTAAAAATTTAATAGACATTTCTTAAACAGTAATTTATGGGCAGATTCTTCATAGGGTATAGTAATATTTTTAAAATTGAAAAATATATAACTTATGTCCTTTAGGAGCTCATGGTTTACTTTCACAAAATAAAGAAAATGTGACATACTTTTAGAATGCATTATTACAAATGCATTATTAAAATAATAATGAAACAAAACACCACCACCAAATATAATGTAACAACTTGACCAGAAGACTTGCGAAGGAATTCATAGAAAAAGATACATCTAAACTTAGGTGTGCAGAGTATGTTATATTTAGAATAAGAACAAGGAAGGCAAGAAAAACAGAACAGGAGAAGAAGGACAAAGAAGGAGAAAGGTTGGAAGAAAGGAGAAATAGAAGAACAAAGATGGGGAGAAAAAAGAGAGAAAAAGAAAAAGAAGGAAGTGGAGAACAGGAAAGAGTATGAGAATAAGGGAAAGAAGAAAGGAGGAGAGCATTGTGGAAAGTGTGAGGAACATGGGGACTTAAACAGATTTGGAATTTTGAGAAGAGAAAGACATACTTTGATGTGATAATAGTTTAGATAGTCGTGTAATATTAGTTCAGAGAGATTTGTGTCACTGCAGTTCTGTCACTTAATGAAGGAAATACATTCTGAGAAATGTGTCTGTAGGTGATTTCATTGTTGTGCAAACATTATAGATTGCACTTACACAAATCTAGATGGTAAAGCCCTCTACATGCCTAGACTATGTGGGCTAGCCATTGCTCCTAGGCTACAAACCTGTACAACATGCTATCGTACTGGATAGTGAGGGTAGTTATAACACAATGGTATTTCTGTATCTAAGCATATCTAAATATTGAAAAAGTAGAGTAAAAATACATTATGAAAGATAAAGAAACAGTACCCTTGTTAGGGTACTCATCATGAATGAAGCTTGCAGGACCGGAGGTTGCTCTGAGTCAGTGAGTGAGAAGTGAATGAATGTGAAGGCTTATGACATCACTGTAGACCAGTGGTTCTTAACCTGGGTTCTATCAAACCCTAAGGGTTCGATGAGTCCATCTCAGGGGTTTGGAGAAGCCTCTGACACGGAGGCCAGAATAAAGTAATACTGTAATTTGTTGTGAGTTCATGCACTTTGTTGGTTTTGTTCTTTGAGCAAGGTGATGTTCATGCACGGCTCATTTTGTGCACCAGTAAAAAAAAAACATATACCTATATCTTGAATTTGGAAAAAAAAAATCATATTTTATTTATCACTAAAAAAGGGTTCGGTGAATGTGCATATGAAACTGGTAGGTTCGGTACCTCAAAAAAAGGTTAAGAACCACTGCTCTAGATTTTAACAGTGTCATCTGTTCAACAAGCTCCTCCCCACTTCCATCTGACAGATTTAGAAATAGAACGTCAAGCTGTCAATTCTGCTCTATGAACAGGGCTATGAGTTGAATTGATCAAAATATCAAGCAGAAACTAATGTGTTAAACATAAGTTACTATAACAGGGACTGTCAGGAGGGAGAGAAAGGTGGTCTGAGAATCAGGAGGCATAAGAAAATAAAATGGAGAGATAAAGAAACAGAGCGGATTGTCATAACAATTTGTATTTTGGCTAATTCCATGTTGGGGCAGTGGTTAGATTAAGAAACTTTGTGATATTCATAAAAATATAGAGAGCTCCACACAGAGAGGGTGTGGACCTGAAGACTCAATACTTAGAATTTGGAAATTTGTTTTTTGTTTGACTGACGCTACATGGCAAAGGGCTCTCCTGGTATTGATTTGATAGAGGAAGTAAAACTTATCTATACTTTATGTAATAACAACCTGAAAAAAAAATTAAAGTACAGGGACAGGCTGGCTTCACACTACTACAGAAAGCTTTCACTTAAGTGGCAGTAACACTTAATACATGTTAAGTTATCTCCTGTAGACCCCCTTGAGCTAGATTCAAGAGGGTCGTAGCTCTCTCTGAATGTGTGGTTCTAAGGGACAGGCTCCTCTGTGCTGAAACAGGTCAGGGGCTGACTGACTGAGATTTGTCTTTGCACTCTAAATTAAGATGCTTGAGTAAGAGGAAGTCTATTGCCAAGCTTCACAGACACTGCTTATGTCAGAGAAAAAAAAATTTCTCCTAAACCACATATTTTCCCATTTATTACAGGAATTTCAGCTCCATTATAATCTTATGGTACCACCATCATATATGTTGTAATTGACTGAAACATCATTCTGCAATACATGACATTAATTTGAAGATATGTATACAAAATATAACCAAGAAAGACTACAATTTCTATCTCTGAAACTTGTGCACTATTTTAAACATTAGAGCTGGTCATGGGCATTCCTGGTTTTCTTTACCTTTAAGGAATATGGGAAGATTGCACTTTCATGTCCCTTTCAAGTTTAGTATGGCTTTGGGAATACCCACAATCCAATGGGGTCTTACATTCACTACAAAAATCTCAGTTCTTTAACACTGCTTGAATATTTTATCTCTTCTCAAACTCACAAGGTGAATGTCCATCTTGTTCAATGGAAATATATTATTTCCTTTCTAATATTTTTACCTCTCTTTCTAATTCTTTCTTCTTTAGACATATGACAATGTCAACTCTTTTTCACATTGAATGAAAACAAACAATATTACAAAGCCAGAAACAAAATGCCCTTGCTTTCATCCTGCCTAATTTCCAAGGACTATCTGACTCTCCTTATCTTTCAATAATCTTATACAGTCAATATGAAATAGTTTCATATAGTTACTCTCTCCAATTTTAAACCTCAGATTCATTGAAGCCACTGTCATGTGGACCGAGGTGTTGGCTTAATAAGGGTCTCATCATGGCACATTATATTTTACTGTTATTTTATGTTTTCTAATAAGGTATTTATTATATCTAGGTATACTCTTTATTGATATTTATCTATAAGTATAATTTGGTCAATTTTTGCTAGTGCTTACCAATAATTGTAAGCTTTAACTAAAGTTTTCAGGAAGCTAGTAACTGTTGGCAGTCTATTGAAGTTGAAATTCAAAAATTTTTAGTATAGTTCTTTTAGAAATTGTGCATGGTAAATAATCTAGACTGTTATTTGAGATGTCCTAAATACTGTTTGTACTTTATAAATTATGGTGAATTACATATAATAAGATATATCAAAAAATATCACCCAAGTAATTTCAATCTTTGATTAGGTTAATGTTAACAGATTATAGATGAACTTTTTTTCAAAATTATTATACTCTGAAAGATAGCCCACATAAGTCAGAATACATATATTCCTGCAATTTTGATAAATATAAAGTTCTTAAATTTCTTAAAATTGAGAAAAGAACATGTTGCTTTAAAATACTACAGTATGCAGACAGCTGATGTCTCTAAAGAAACTATGTAATGCTGAAGATGGTGGAATATCTTCAAATGTTTAAAGAAAATGACTACTGATCCATGAGTCTCTGCCCACAATTGTATCCCTCAAAAGGAAAACCAACTAAAGATATTTTGAACCAAACAATTATTAATCAATTTGACAACAAAAGAATGTCACTATAATAAAAAAGTTTTAAAGTTCTTGAGGCTTATGGAAATTATTCACTGATAGAAGTGCAGAAACTAAACTTTCTCTTTTTTAAAAAATGTTCTACCTTACCTTTTTCTTCCTTAGTCTTCCTAATCTTACAAAGTGTTTTCAAACAGGTTTTTTTCTTCTTCTTTTTCTTTTTTTTTTGTGTGTGGCAGAGACAGAGAGAATCAGAGAGAGGAACAGATAGGGACAGACAGACAGGAAGGGAGAGAGATGAGAAACATCAATTCTTTGTTGCGGTTCCTTAGTTGTCCATTGATTAATTTCTCATATGCGCCTTGATTAGGGGGTTACAGCAGACCAAGTGACTGACCCCTTGCCTGAGCTAGTGACCTTAGGCTCAAGCTGGTGAGCCTTGCTCAAACCCAATGAGCCCACACTCAAGCTGGCAACCTTGGGGTCTCGAACCCGGGTCCTCTACATCCCAGTTCAACACTCTATCCACTGTGCTACCACCTGGTCAGGCTCAGATACTTTTAACCAATTAAATTTGTGACTTGTGAGAGAGAAATATTGGCATGTTTTATTTTATTTTATTTTACACTTTATATTTATCCTGATTATTCCTCACCTCCTCTGACATTTATCCCTTTGTTGGACACTTTTAAAATTATTTCAACCTTTGTTATTGAGGGCCTTTATATTATATGACTACTTTTTAATACTTTTACTAAAACCGTATCTCATGTTTCACTTGACATTAAATAATAAATGTTAACAATTTAAAGAACTTAGTATAAATTAAGTATTTTGATAAATCATATATTTTAAAGAAATGTTTCTCCTTTTATGTTTATTCACAATGGCCAAGATGTGGAAACAATATAAATGTTCATGCATAGGTGAATGTGTAAGAAAATGTGAATATACATATAGAATAAAATATATCTAATGAAATAGAGTGGTACCTTGAGATACAAACAGAACAAAATACAAATTTTTATTAAGATACAAGCTGCGACTCGGTTCGTACTTTTGTTCAAGATCCAAGTGAAATTCCGAGATATGAGTCATGATTCAGGAAGTTGCTGCTAGTTGGTGCGTTGGCGCATGGGTCCAGTATTGGCAGTTTGATATACAAGTTGACTGACTTACAAGCTCTGTTACAGAATGAATTAAATTTGTATCTCAAGGTACCACTGGATTATTCAATCTTAAAAAAGAAGACATAATGCCTTTATAGATAAAACATTAAGATAAATCATTTATTTTTATATGAACAATCTTTGAGAAAATTATGCTAATAGAAATAAGCCATTCACAGAAGGACAAATACCTCATGATTCCACTAACTTATCTACAAGAGTCAAACTCAAAGCAGATTAAAATGGTGGCTGTTGAGGGATGGCAGGGAGAGGAAAATGAGGAGTTGCCATAAACAGATGTTAAGCTTCAGCTTTGATGAATGAGTTCTATTGTGCTCTTGTTGACGATATGAATAGTGCACTTCAAAATCTGTTAAGAGCATATATCTCATGTTTAGGGTCCTTACCAAAATAAAAAAGTTATTTAATTCCATAGTTCCTCTGATTTCCTCAAAATTATTGGTTCATGGTTGATTCAGCATTTACTATAGACTCCTAAATTCTAATATAGAATCACTCAATCTGGGAACCTAGTTATTTTGAAAAAGTAGTACATGAAGTCCCCAATGAGAGAAGAGTTATGCATGAGATATTTTTCTGTGAACTGCGTATGTCATTGAAGTGCTTAAATTTCCATTTGTATAATCAGCATTTGAACAAGCTTGCTTTGGGTTTAATAGCATCTGGGAATCAATCTCAAGTCTACTGTAATACAAACCGTAAAACTAACAATTAAGAAAAAAAATATTTTAGGCTTCACAGAAATTGCTACTATACAAAGGGACAATGAAACATTTTCAAAAGAATACTTAATAAAGTACTTTCTCACACTGTGCTATGACTCAGAGTGATAACAATATTGTAATGACAATCAAATGAGCTGAGAGATATATAATGCTAAGGAAAGCAGGAGACACAAAGGTTCCTTTGCATATATAAATTTCCTAGTTACTATCCAGTTTGAGATTGGTTGAATTTTTGAGGTGAAATGTAACTCTTTTATTGCATGACTCTCACATCCATATATGAAGTTTTATGACAAATAGAAGTGGATATATATAAACTGGTAATTTTTACTATATTGTAATATAAATTTGCAGGTGAAGTTTGTGGCTTTCCCTCAAGCTTAACAAAATGTGTTTGTGTTATCCCATGCTTTTATTCAGAGATGATAGATAGATAGATAGATAGATAGATAGATAGATAGATAGATAGATAGATGATAGATAGATAGACAGAAACAGATATATAGTTCAGTGGTTTAAAATAACCTATGTTTTAAGAGACAGAACAGTTAAAAATCAATATTTTAAAATTATTAAAAATTTAATTTATTACAGTGACATTGGTTAATAAAATGTTATAGGTTTCATGTTTACAATTCTATAATACATCATTTGTATATTTTATTGTGTTCCCCACCCCAGTTACCCTTTATCTTTTCCATTACCATTTATCCCCCTTTTAGCCACTAGTATCTTCCTCCTCTCCCTTTTCCCTCTTGTAATCCCTGTACTATATTATTTGTGTCTAGGAAGTCTTTCTTTTTGCTTAATCCTTTTACATTTTACACCCACCCTTCAACTTCCATTCCCTCTGACAGTTCTCTGTTCTCCAAACAAAGAAAATAAAAATCAATACTTCCAATAGATAACTGGCACTAATTCTTAAAAATAAAATATCAAGTTTTAGTTTGTTATATATACCCGAAACTTAAATGTATTTTCAAAGCTACTATTAATTTGAGTGAAATACTGCAAGAGAAATAATAGATTTTTTGAACTGAAAAGAGTCAGAAAGCTAATACTCTACTGAGTAATTTTGGTTTACTTTTCACTTTGCTTTGTAATATCTTTTTACGTCTTTATAATCTTACTGAAAACTCCAAAATAAAAGTTATCAAAGTAGGGCTGATTGGTTACTGAGATGGGAGAGAAAACTAACATTTCTATAAAAAACTAGAGAGCTTTGCCAAACACAGGTTGAAAATTAAATTAGTGTCATCTGTCCATTTTCAGATGAGGAAGAAATGACATGTTCAATTAGCTGAGGTTGCAAGGCGGATTAGATTTGTATCTTGTATTTTAGAAAATTTACTGCAATGACAGAGAATAACATAGACTTCCAATGTTTAATATTTTTTCTACAGTGAGCATTGGTTATTTATATTTTCATAGAAAATAATGTTTACCGTTATGGATAGTTGAGTTTATCTGATTTATGGTTTTTTTTACATGATAAGAAATAGCAAGACACAATAGTAATGGACCTTTTCCCATTCACTCTAACAAGGACTCCTGGGAGGAAAGGGTCACAACCTATGGTAATGTTTCTGCTCAGGTCAACATGCTATTGGTTCTCGGTAGCAGAAAGATAATGTAAGTTTTCATGCAGTGTGCTTCGCATCTGTCTACACCTACACTTCTTATTGAAAACAAAACCAGAATTTATGGATTTTGGAGCATGACTAGATAGTGGACACTATTCCAGTAAATAATGTAACAATTTTTTTTTTTTAGTTGAGCAGTTATTTTCCAAATATATTATTCAGAAGGAACTTTGTGTGTTAAGTCAAAGTTAAAGCCAACTTACTGTGAAAACAAATTGAGAATTTTGGATATCTTCCTCTGATTATCTTAAGATCATGTTTTTCTTCAACTTGATATTTGCATAAATCTTTTAAATTTTAGTACAATTTAGAGTTAATATTTCTGATTGATCTGCATCTGATTTTGCAATTCAATAATTTTAAAATAAATTTATGTTAATTTTAATAGCTTTTTGAAAGTTAACATGTAATATGGATTATTATAATAAACCCATTTGATCAATTGAATGTGTGATTTCTGTGTTTAATTGTTCTAAAGTTGCCTGACCAGGCAGTGGTGCAGTGGATAGAGCATAGGACTGGGATGTGGAGGACCCAGGTTCAAGACCCCGAGGTTGCCAGCTTGAGCATAGGCTCATCTGGTTTGAGCAAAGCTCACCAGCTTGGGCCCAAGGTCCCTGGCTCGAGCAAGGAGTTACTCGGTTACTGAAGGCCCACAGTCAAGGCACATATGAGAAAGCAATCAATGAACAACTAAGCTGTTGCAACAAAAAACTGATGATTGATGCTTCTCATCTCTCTCCGTTCCTGTCTGTCTGTCCCTATCCCTCTCTCTGACACTCTCTGTCTCTGTAAAAAAAAAAAGTGTTCTAAAGTTAAATTTTATGATGATTATGTTATGCTATACTATTTAAGGCAGCCTTTGATGGCACAGTATTATGTGAGATGATGAAATTAGTATATTAGTTTGGATTTGTCTACAAATTAGTACTATTTCCTCCCAAATAACTCTCTAGTCCCTTGCCTCTAACTGAACTAAGAACACTAAATGAAGTAAAAATAAAAAGTCATGGTGATCACAGTGAGAATCTCTCATGATTATTTTTTCCTAAATCAGAAAAAAGCAGCTCTATTTTCTGATTTTTCCCAATAATTTCTTAAGCAAGCTTCCATGCTGTATGTCATAGGATGATTTCATCATTTGATAAATAAAATTATTTTAAAACCCCTTTGTATTATTTCTACATATTTTATTTTTAAATATATTTTTATTTATTTTTAAATTTTATGTAAACAGTGTACATTTCTATAATACCTAATATGTATATTGCATTGTTTTACCTCCACCCAAAGTTATATAATCTTTTGTCACCATATATTTACCCTCTTTTACCCTTTACTACCCTGTTGCCTCCTCCCCTCTTGTAACTGCCACACTGTTGTCTGTGTTTATGAGTTTCAGTTTTATATCCCACATATGAGTGCAATCATATGATCCTTAACTTTTTCTGACTTATTTTGTTTATCAAAATATTCTTGAGGTCATCCATGTTGTCACAAATGACAGTATTTCATCTTTTCTTATTGCTGAGAAGGACTCCATTGTAAATATGTACTACATACTCTTTATCTGTCCTCTATCAAAGGATACTTTGGTTGTCCTCATGTTTCTGCCACCATACATAATACTTCAGTGAACATAGGGGTGCATATATTTCTGTGAATAGATGTTTTCTAGTTTTTTGGAAAGATACCCAAGAAGCAGGATTTCTGGGTAATATGGTAACTTTATACTTAAGGTTTTGAGGAACCATTATACTGTTTTCCATCACGGCTGTACAATTTTACATTCCCACCAGCAGTGAATGAGGCTTCTTCTTCCTCCACAACTTCTCCAATACTTGTCATCTGTTTTGTTGATGATAGCTTTTCTAACAGGTAAGAGGTAGTATCTCATATAGTTAGGACTTCTATTTCCTTAATGGCTAATGAAGTTGAACACCTTTTCATATATCTGTTGGCCATTTGTATATCTTTTTGGGAGAGATATCTTTTCAGGTCCTCTGTTTATTTTTTTATTGGATTGTTTGGTGCTGAGTTATATGAGTTGTTTATATATTTTTAATATTAACCTCTTGTTGGAGCTGTTGTTTTTATTAAACTTATTCGTTTACTTAAAACCTGGTATTTATTATTAAAAATTAAATTTTTGAGATAGCAACAAAGAACCTCCATAATAAATAACAGTAGCATCAATAATGTAGATGTTTATTTTTCATCATCATAAAAGTCTTGAGTTTGGAAGTTCAGAGTTTTTTATGGTTTTGTTTTTTTGTTTTTTGTTTTTTTCTATAAGAAGTTTTCAGAGACTTGGGCTTTAACTACCTGTTGTTCACATCAAAGATGGTTTCCATTCTCAAGGTCAACTCATGACCCTAAAAAAGTGCGTCAGGACTGTTAGCATTCCAGCAAACATGAAGGAGGAAATAATGAAGAATAAAAAGGAAAGAAGGACCTTCTTGCATTTTCTGGGAAAACATCCAGAGTCTGACCCTTTACATCTTTGCCTATATCTCACTGATCAATGTGTGAGCATAGGGCTATAGCAGGGGTAGTCAACCTTTTTATATCTACCGCCCACTTTTGTATCTCTGTTAGTAGTAAAATTTTTTAACCACCCACCGGTTCCACAGTAATAGTGATTTATAAAGTAGGGAAGTAACTTTACTTTATAAAATGTATAGAGTTACAGCAAGTTAAAGCATATAATAATAATTATTTACCCAGTACTTTATGTTGGATTTTCACTAAGTTTGGCAGAATAAATTTTTATAAAACAGCTTACTATAATTAAATCTATCTTTTTATTTATACTTTGGTTGCTCTGCTACTGCCCACCATGAAAGCTGGAACGCCCACTAGTGGGCAGTAGAGATGAGGTTGACTACCACTGGGCTATAGGGATATACCTTATAGCAAGAAAAAAAAGAAAAAATTAGGCAGTATGCAATAGTGCATGCTAGCAAGGGTTACAAGTGCAGGCTGAGTTTATCTTGGCTTTGCTTCTCCTAGCTCTCTGAATTTGTATAAATCCTTTCCTCAGTTTTCTCAACTACTAAATGGGACTATAATAATAGTACTATTTCAGAGTGTTTAGAAGCATTAAATGTATTAATGGTTGTAGTAGCCTTAGAACAATACTTATCATATAGGATGTACTCTGTCAAGTGTTTCACATTGCTGTTGTTGCTATTACTTATTCTGGAAAGTTAAGTGTAGCTATAAATTGGGCATCCCGTTAATATAGAAGAAGGGGAACTACAGAAATAATTAGTATAATATAGTGGTAATATAAATTTTTAAATATAATCTGTAACAGTAACAGATGTCTGAATTTATGTCAAAAGGAGTTTTGAAGTTGTGTGCCTTTTTCTTTTCAACAGACCATTACAGTCATACAGAAATGAGAGATAAGTTATGAAAAAGAGCAGTTAAGTAGGCATAGCTTTCTTTACAAACACAATAGCATTTTAATTATTCAAAAGAGAACTCATTAGTTTAGGTTCAAATATTGGGCATATCAGTCTCAAGGACTAGACACAAGCAGATGTATCTATGCCTTTTCATATTGAGATGCAGAGGTAGTATAAATTGGAAGCAGTCTACATGCAGGATGTATGGAGGGCCAGTTTCATGTATGAAAGTGGGGGCTAGAGGCTGACCCTGGAAGATGGGCCAGGAAATGCTAAAAATAGCAACCTTGCTAGTCATGTTCTGAGTCAGTAATTATGAGAAAGTCAAGGAGGCAGTGAAGCTTGGTTGACATCACAAGTTAGCTCTGAGACCCCATTTACACTATCCCTGTGTCATCACAGAATTAGCAACCTAACGTTCCAATATAACACTGTAATGGGCTGAATTGTGGTCCCCAAATTTATATATTGAAGCCTTAAATCCTAGATCATAAGAATATGAATGAAATGAGAGATAGTTCCTTTATAGAGATTATGAAGTTTAAATTATGTCATTTGTGTCCTAATTCAATCTTACTAATGTCCTTGTGAGAAGACAAATTTTGAACACACAAAGAGAGACCAGTAATGTATGAGCACAGAACAACCATAAGAGCATAGAGGGAGAAGGCAGCCATGTACAAGCCAAGGAGAGAGGCCTTAGAGAAACCAAACTTTCCTCCACCTTGATCTTGGCCATACTGATTTCAGACTGTGAGAAAATACATTTCTGTTGTTTGAGCCACTCAGTCTATGGCAATTATTTAATACAGCCCAAGAAAACTGACAAATAATTTAATCTGAAGTAGGGGAATCAAGAATCCGGATGGAAATTATAAAATGAAAAAATTATGGACTTAATTTAGGGCACATGCAGGCAAGGCAGGCAGCGTGAGGTCAGCAGAAGTGCTAGGAAGGGAGAAGTGAGTGAGACAAACACAATCCCAGCTCAAACTCAACTTGTTTGCTAAATAAAAGCCATTATTTTTCACGTACATTTAATGTGCCCACAGTCCCTGCTTTTTCACTTATCATCAATCCATTTTATTTTGGTAAATATATAGGCATATAACTAGTTAAATAGGTGCATACCCTTTCACTTTATGGATAATAACAGTTTCCTTTAAAATACCCCTTTTTGGAAGTTAGGTTGTTTCTAAGTATTACCACTCTAAAAGTTCCACAGACAGTGTTTAAAGTGTTAGATTTACCTAGATTTAAATTTTTGGTGCTGAAAACTTGCCTGTCACCTGGTTAACATGTTTTTGAAGTAGTAAAGTAAAATTGCAAAGATTTCAGAAATCAATCAATGAACCAACTCTACAGTGAGCCAACAGTCTTATGATGTGACAAAGCTCATTATAAACTTTTACTTCCATCACCCCCATTTTTAGGGGGATTATGTTACAATGAAATTGAATCTAGTCAACATTGTATTTGTTGATAAATATCATAACATTGTCTATTTAATATTAAGGTTGTGATTTATTATATTTTGTACAATATTAGCAGTGTTTTATTTCTCAGTGATTAGTATAATGTATCACTGCAATATGTATTATTATATTTTTGGAATTTTATTTAATAGTAGATAATTCTCTGAAACTGTTTCATAAAAAGTTTATGTACTTACTAGGAAATCAAGACATCCTTTTTTCCTTTTCTTTAAACAGTGAAAAAGACAATTTTGGTCATGTTGACATAAAACAGATTTCATATAAGTTGTTTTTAGTTGGATCCAATGTCCTCTCTTTCCTTTCATTTTTTTTTTTAGAAATCAGGTTTTATTTATATTTTGTTAGCAGAATAATACCAGCAGAACTCAGTTTTATTTACTAGTTTATGAACTATTTCATTAAAAATATTTTTGTTTCATTTTAACAGAGCTCCAAGTCTTCTTTCATTTAGATATTGCCATTAGAGTCTTTTGATATATTATGCCTCTTTGAAATGTGTTTCTGTATATCTGACTAAAACTTCCTGTAACAATTAAATTTCTTTTGAATATGATTCATACCTCATGTGAACTTCTGATATAGCACTCATTTGATAAGCTTTAAGAAAAGAGCTGGATAAGAGCTGACATTTTCTTGGATATATTTCTGTTATACATCTCCTGGTATATCTATGGCTGCATCATTTTAAAGATGCCTTTGTTTAGTGCAGTTAAAGAATTCATTGGAAAGATTATGAGATTTTCAGGAGAATAATGCTTGATGTCCTTATATTTTTAATAAATCTTTTAAAAACAGAGCAGATGTACCAGAGAAAAATACACCAAGGATTTTTTCTGCCTTTTTCTATGTGGAGAATTTCAGTGTGTAGTCAAGAGAAGCAACAGTTAGTATATAACTTGCAAGAGCAAAGAGCATGCTGCAAAATTCAAATATACAATGCGTTTGAATAATATGTTCGCTTTTATGATTTCTTTGCTTTTATTAGGTCCTTCGTATCGACAAAGTAACAGAGAGCATGGCATGATGTATCGGCCCAAACACATGTGTTCTCTAGAGCAGCTCAAGGATCAGGAGCACATAGAAAACATTTTCTATGAAAATACTATCAACTCTGTTACAAAGTAGTTTGTTATCCCTCTGTGGTGGTATATTTTCCTGCAAATGGACTTTAGGCTTCATGGTTGAGCCTCTATGTATTGTCCAACTCTGAAACAACATGGATCATTAGAGGCAGTTCAAAGTACTCTCACTCCCTATTCCTGAGTCAAGTTAGTGATTGAATTTTGTAGCATGGTGTACTTTGTTTTTAAAATTTAGGCTTCTAGCAGGTGCTTGCTGCCTTCATCTCTCTGTCCCTCTTGGAATTCTGACTAGAGAAGAGTGCCATCTCCACATATTAATGCGTTCCACTCAGGCCCGTACCTCTCCACATAGTGTGAAGTTACACCTGGGACTCCCCAAGGAGAAGCAGTTCTTTATCT
The DNA here is from genome assembly GCA_037038555.1 of Rhynchonycteris naso. Taxonomy (NCBI): domain Eukaryota; kingdom Metazoa; phylum Chordata; class Mammalia; order Chiroptera; family Emballonuridae; genus Rhynchonycteris; species Rhynchonycteris naso. The sequence continues at coordinate 255,402,827 of CM072995.1, forward strand.
CCCACCTGAGGTCTCCAAACATGAGCGGGTGAAAATGAAACATGGAAAAAGGCACGTGGACCTGAAGCTCAGTGCCTTAGCAAAACAATGCTGTGTTCTAGAGCGGCACCTTCTACAAGAAAGATCTGTAGATTATAAACTTCACCTCTGTCTCCTGTGAGCGTTGTTTTTACACCAGGAATAGGCAGAAGTCTCTACACTGCCACATGTCTCAGCACAGGTTGACAAGAGTAGAGTTTTACCACCGAAAGCATTTTCCTGTATGAATATGTGCTTTCATGTGTGTTCAGGAGTATGTGTAACTGAAAGTATATGTGAAAATGACTTGAAACAATAATAGAAGATTAAGAATTTAGCATGTTGGACTGTTATTCAAAACTGCAAACTTAATGTATAAAAGGAAGAGGGGAATGTGATGAAAGAAAATTCCAATTTAAGAGGGTAAATCCTATGCATTGGGAGAGCTCTTCGATATCATAGGGGAAAATAAAAATGAAGCTACATATCTACTGAGCAATGTTCTGTCAGGAAATTATCAGTCTTGACTGTGCTGAGAAAAATTCTCTGAGTCCAAGGACTGGAGACCTTAAAATATACAGACTTAATCTGAGAAGGCATTTGACTTTGTGGTGTGAAGCATCTGTGGGTCCCTGTATTTCAAACATTAAGTCCTTTCACAGACAAGTGTGTTTGGAGATAGAGAATGCTGTTTCCTGAAGCAGAACAAATATATAGTATAGAGTTACCAAAAATACAAAGTTCAAGACTGTCAAAAGGGAAACAGTTTAGAAATAAGATAGAGAGTAATTATACTAATGAAACATCAAAGAAATGAGGACTGGTAGAGCTATATTGCAAATGTGTGAATGTTAAAAAGAGGCAGGAACATGGAAAGCCCACTTCTACGAGAAGATGTAGTACACATTATATTGCTGGCATGACTTGTTTTATAGTAGGCTGTTATTATTATACACCCAGAGGTATGTAAAGGTTTATTACATACTTAACTGATGTCTCTGGGGAGAGCAGGACAAGGCTCTCAAACATGTAAGAAATGTCTTGAGACCAAGGAAAGAAGATTGTCCTAGGACTTTATTGTGCTTTGGGACTGAGGGCAAGGTAAGGGTGCTCATGCATGGACAAGAGCTCGTGTGGGGTCTGAATCTCCAGCTGACCCTAAAGGAGGGAGCACCCAAGCTCCCAATTGCCTTGCCCCAGTGTGGCACATAAAGGCAAGAGGAAGAGGTGAGACTGAAAACTGTAAACAGTGAAACATCAATAGGAGGAGCCAGAGTCTTCTGATAGCTGTCATCTGCTGAATTCTCTATACACCTTTCTGATGAAATAGTTTAGACAGATGATCTAAGCATATGTAAAATGGGAAAGTGAGCCACACATAACTCTTAAATCTAGAAGAATTGCAACAAAGTGGGCCGCAGTAATACCTTAATTTATTCCTCAAACTTCTGTTAAAAACATGAAATTTAAAGTCATCTATAAGGCCAGTGATTGTCACCATGGTGGCCATTCACATGCAGGTTCTCATTGAATTCAGACAGATGGTAAAGAAAAAGTGGAGCCAAAAAATGGTGGGCCATTCTGTTTATTAATATCTCGCACGGGTCGAGGAGCAAACAGGCAGGGAAAACTGCTTCCCTCGCATTCAGAGCTCCCAAAGCCCTGACGTGTTCTCAGGTTCCACAAACTGGATAATCTTCTCTAATTCCTCCTGGAATCAAAGGACCCACCAGTTTTAGCAGAATTCCCAAAGCCCCTCAGCTCCAGTTCCACACCAACACTCCTGCAAAAACTGACTCCTTCTTTAGCACTCTGCATTCCCTCCGCTCTTCCCTGCAAAACTGGCTGGACCCACAAAGACCCCGACTCCAGCAAACAGCAAAACAATGGCCCATCCAAGCAGAAAGGTAATCCGCAATTTGCAATCAACTGCACTGCTCTGAGAGCAAACACACATGTGGCTGCCCAGCGCTATTTTTTAAAAGTAAAAGTGAACAAACTCAAAATATACAAATTTTACAAACTCATTTGTGCAATATCATCTCAAATCCCAAAGGGTTTCTGTGATTTGAAAAAGAGAGAAGAAAGCCTGGTGACTAGTTCATGTATATTTACAAAAAAATGTGACATCTCTGTGCCATTGAGAACCAGTTATTGAAAGGTTGAATTGTTTATTAAATGGTGCTAAAGTCATTTGAGTGAAAAGGAAATCCTTACGTCTCTTCCCCACCATGCCAGATTTTATATGTATTTTCACGTAAATCAAAATTATGACATTGCTGTTTTTTAAGCTTTGGGATGTAGTGGTGTTGGTCAAATAAGTTTGTAAAATATGATTTTTATGTTTGCTTGCTTATAGTTTGCATTGGGGGCTGGGCAGCACCAGGTATATGTGGGTCTGTGAAATTACAAATTACTTTCCTGCTTGAGAAGGACCACTGTTTTGGTAATGTTTGCTGGAGGAGAGATTTTTATGCCACAAGTTTTGAAAAGAGAGAGAAGAAGAGAAAGAAGCCATGTTTGCAGAGTGAGAGCAGAGAGAATGCAGAGTGCTGAGGAAGCCATGTTGACAGGGAGAGAGAAGATGTACAGATGGGAAACCAGAGGTGAGGGGTTTTGCACGTTCTACTGATACTGGTGAGGCCTTTGATTCTAGGAGAAACCAGAGAAGATTCTCCTTGTTATGGAACCGGAGAATGTGTCAGGGCTTCGGGAGCTCTGAATGAGTGAAAGAGAAGTGTTTTCCCTGTGCGGTGCTCATCGGCCAGTGATAGACTTTAATAAAGGAAAGGCCCACTGTAAAGCCAGTAGTCAGGGACACCTTCATAGCCTCCTGACCCGTGCAGGTTCGCATTAGATTCGAACAGACGGTAATGAAACAACGAAGCCAAAAACTGGTGAGCCATCAGCTTTAATTCTAGCTTGCACCCAGCGGGCAAGCAAAAACACACACTGGGCTCCAAAACCCACACATTCAGTGCTCACAAAGCTACTGACTTATCCGAGTTTCCTAGAATCAAAGGGCTCTAGCTCACCAGACTTATTCATTTCTGTTCCCCATCTCCTCCTGCACAAACTCTTCCTCAGCACTCTGCCGTCTTGGCTGCTTCCTCTCCTCCATGTGGCCTTCATCTGCTCTCCTCTCTGATACTAATCTCAGGAACCCAGGAACCGAGAGAGGGAGAACAAGTTCCTGGCTCGCCCCACTTTATAGTGTAGAATCCAAACCTTTAATCCAATCTAAAAACAAGGAGGTCTCTGATACAAAGTCACCCATCTGAGGCATAATGGGAATCCTCAGGAGAGCGCACCACCCCACATCATCCAATTAGTCATCCAAGGGCATGGGGAAAAGCTTACTCTTAAAACAAAGCCTTAGGCTATAACGACCGTCCTGCCCACAGCCTGTTCCCCATTACACGTTAATATCAATGAACTTCCATGTGGGCAGAGCCATCTTTAACAAAGTGAGCATAATATATTTTATCTGCCCAACACCCATCATTTTTTGGATCCACTCTTTCTTTACTGTCTATCCGAATTCAACGAGAACCTGCATGTGCATGGTCATGTTGGTGGTGACTGCGGGTCATACAAGTGGTAATTTTCTGAAGTAGAATTTTTAAAACTTTAGAAAGTAGCTGTAAAGCCAATAGTCGCGGTGTTGGGCAGATAAAATATAATATGCTCACTTTGTTAAAGATGGCACTGCACACATGGAAGCCCATCACCCAGGTGATATTATTTGCCCTTGTGCTTGGGATGGGTGTGGGGGAAAGGCTGTAATGTAAGCAGGCCAGGTTGTTATGACCTAAGGCTTGGCTTTAAGAGTAAGCTCTTCCCCACACCCTTGACTGATTGGATAATGTAGGGGTGGTGCACTCTCCTGAGGAATCCCATTATACAGAGATTTCCTTGTTTGTATAATTGGATTAAAGGTTTAAATTATCTATGCTATAAAATGGGAGAGACCAGTAGCTTGAGCTCTCTCGGTTCCTGCTATCACCATTGCAGGGGCCTCCCTGATCCCTTGACCTCCATGAGAAAAGCTGGTTTTCTGCTTCTCCCTTGTCTTCTCTTGTGGCTTGCCTGTATTGGTGAGACACCAATAAACAGAATGGCCTACCATCCTCCGACTCTGCCATTTCTTCACCGTCAGCCCGAATCCAATGGGAACCTGCATGTGAATGGCCACAATAGAGGCTCCTGGCCTTACACGTGGCCAATATCAGAGCCGCCCGACCCGTGCAGGTTTGCATTGGATTCGACAGATGACAATAAAACACAGGAGCCAAAAACTGGTGAGCCATCAGCTTTATTTCTAGCTTGCACCCGGCGGGCAAGCAAAAACACACACTGGGCTCCAAAACCCACACATTCAGTGCTCACAAAGCTACTGACTTATCCGAGTTTCCTAGAATCAAAGGTTTCTAGCTCACCAGACTTATTCACCACTGTTTTCCATCTCCTCCAGCACAAACTCTTAACAAACTGGCTTCTTCCTCAGCATTCAGCCATCTCGGCTGCTTCTCCTGGCCTTCACGTGGCCTTACTCTGCTCTCCTCTCTAATACTTTAGGAACCAAGAGAGAGCAAGCTTCCGGCCTGCCTTACTTTATAGCATAGAAAATCCAAACCTTTAATCTAATCTACAAACAAGAAAGTCTCTCATACAAAGTCACCCATCTGAGGCATAATGGGATTCCTCAGGAGTGTACCACCCTACATCATCCAATCAGTCAAGGGTGTGGAGAAGAGCTTACTCTTAAAACTAAGCCTTAGGCTATAATGACCCGGCCTGCCCACAGCCTGTTCCAGAACACTCATTAATATCAACGAACTTCCATGTGGGCAGCGCCATCTTTAACAAAGTGAGCATAATATATTTTATCTGCCCAACAGTAGCAAAAGTTACTAATTATAAATTCAAAAACTAGAAGTCGAAAAGTTAAAGACTTATCTACTTAAAAACATAAAATATACCTTTGCTTGCTTTTAAGTGGTTTCCTTTTAAAACAAACGGGGTTGTGTGTGTGTGTGTGTGTGTGTATATATATATATATATATATATATATATATATATATATATGCTTCTCAAATTTGTGGCCTCTTTTCTTATGCTTTGGCCTGAAATGCAGACTCAAACGGGGTTGTGTGTGTATAAAATAAACTCCATAACATATAAACTTAATCTTATTTACTTCTTAACTGAGTAACTGTAACAAAAATTCTTGCAACGTAAATGAAAAAAAATAATAACACCCCAGATAAAAATGTAAAGAAAATATTCACGACTGTAAGGTATTTTCTTTTCCCTGCCAAGAAAGAATAAAGTTAGCGTAGTTATTAACTATTAATTATTGAGGCTTTATATGGTACAGCGCATTTATCGGTCGGGATTCACTGGCACGGAGATGAATACCAGGAATCTCGCACCGGGGACTGCATGGCACCAGATTTTAAAAAGGGGCCCTCCTGGGGTCGTCTAGCTAATATGATGTAGTGAAATCTCACTGGCTGACAGACAGTCTCTTTTTTCCCAAAGGTTTATGGGAAGTGTAGTTTCCGTGCGCCTGGCCATGTGGGCGATTCCAGATAAAGACTGGTGCTCTGATTTCCCACTTGACCACCCCATTGCTAATCACCCTACAACAACGAGTTCATAAAATACAAAAGTAAACTAGTTTTATTTTCTCATTTTCTAGCCAAACAATTAAATGTACATAATAGGAATAAGGTATTTTTTTTAAAATCAATAGTAACTTTTTTCTATTTTTTAGGATACACAAAAAAGGAATTATCAATGTAAAACATTTGGTATTAGGGTAAAAAAAAACTGTATACTTTTTTCTTTTAGTAAGCATTCCAGATAAATATCATATATTTAAATTTACTTATATATTTATAAGTTCTCTAACATAAATCTGAATTCTGTAAAATGTGAATTGTTCTTAGAGATTAATTAAGCCTTCCAGTAGTCAGACGGTAAAAAACCTCTGATTATGGACAATATCATAGCATCTAGGCCTTAGCGCTCCTTGAAAATTAAAAAAAGTTACCCCATACATACATATTTATATTTTGGCTTCTTTCTCTGTTAGTGACATTACATACAACAATTTAATCAATATAATTATTAGGTTAGCACTGGCACATTTTCTACAGTTTATGACAGAGATAAATGAATCAATCAAATAAAGTTTTTACAATAATGCCAGTTTTTCCACACTTATGTGTTAAGTTTGAGCCAACATTCCCATTCAAAAAGTCTTTTCAGGAATTTCAAATCAATGTGTTAAATATGACTTAGTGTAGCACTTGGAAATCATTATCTCAGGCAAGAAAGAATTCAGTTAGTATGACTTTACAAAGAAATTGAGAAGGTGGGATTGGAGACTTGAAAAAGATGCGAAATGAAAGGCAGAGAGCTGCTATAATAATTTTCACCCTATATGTGCATGTAATTTAGAAATGAATGTGTGCTTAATGGAATCATTGTGCACCATGCCATATATGTCCTAAAGCAATTCAGAAGTAATATGACAAAAAAAAAAAAATAGTGACCTTTTAAGTATAAAGGCCTAGATCTTTAAAATACAGCCTTTACTGTGCAAATAATGTTGATTTTTAAAAATCTAAAACAAAAAATGCTCTCAGCTTTTCTATTAGCTGTACATTTATTTAATTCTTGTCCTAAAATTCCAGTAACCATTTAGATATATAGAGAGTAAAATGTAAAATTATATAGAGTAAAATATTAAATCTTTTGAAAATATTGAGGGAAAAACACTGTAAAAAAGGATAATGACTATACACTCTGGGGGATAAAAGAACAATTTGAAGTTACTGTGACATGAATAAAGGCAGGCAGATTCAGCAGAGAAGTGGAATTTCACAAGAACAGAGTCGCAGAAGGTGAATATCTTGTCTATAGCAGCTTTTAGCCTGGAGGCACACTGCAGTTTGCTCTGCAGGCAGCAGCTCAAATTCTGATAGAATTTTATCTATAATCACGCTGGCAGAAGCAAGGGGAGACAGAGTGGGGCAAGCACAGCTGCTGCAAAGAGGAGGGGCAGTCTCCAGAAAAGAAAGAGTTGGAGAAAGAAATTTTGCGTATTAAATCTTCAAAAATCTCGCTTTCTGGGGTAATCCCATCAAATCTTTAAAAATCTCACTTTCTCGGGTAATCCCTGAACCACTCTTAATGGAACATAGCCAAAGCAGCTCAGCTATGGGTACAATAACTAAACTGTAATTGAAGTTGTTGACAGACAACATTTCTAGATTAAACCCTATCAATTTATTTGCCTGCTAAAATAAGTGAACAAATTAGAATATCGACAGTAATTAATGAAGTACGTAATGCTTTAATTGTCTTTTAAAAAAATATTATGACTGTCTTTAAATGAAAAAGAAATGGCAGATGATAGATAGATGATAGATAGATGATAGATAGATAGATGATAGATATAAAAATCAGACTGTTAAAAATTTTTCTTGAAATTTAGTTCTCTGAAGGATGAACAAGGATCTGCTTAGATCATCAGATTATCAGAAGGCTCTGTGTTTGGTATGAGCATAGAAAGGATATATACTATGATGTCACAGAAAATTGTAATTTTCCTAATGGGTGAAGATAATGTCCTGTCAAGCAGTTAACAAAGTAGGGGATGCCATGTACCTTCGGTTAGCAGTATAATGGAGTGGAATAACACCACTTAACCTTACACATTATCACATTTTCCCAGTGTGCTCATATGAGTTACTACTTATTATTGACCTCATTCCCCTCATCCCTAAAATCAGAGAATGTGCTCACTAACTTTGCAATTTGCAGATCATTGTTAGTCCCAGATCTCTTTCTACTATCTACCTCTCTTCCCAAAATATATACAACAATAAAAATCTGCTTTGATTGTAGATTATCAAAGTTTGAAAGGTTCGCTCTCATCCTATCTCTCTATCTGCAGAACCTGCCTTCTCCAGAGTGAAGGGGTTGAAGATCATAGGAGGAATGTGCCAATTAACTCAATTGTAGTAATAATTTCACAGTGTGTACATATATTAGATCATCACATTGTACAACCTAAATTTGTACAATTTTTATTTTTTGATCAAACTTTAATAAAGTAAAGAAATAATTTTAAATAGCAAAGAAAACACCACAGTTTGAAAAGCACTGTATTAGTAGTTTAGCACTAAGGGTCTAGATGCTGTCTTCTGTAGTAAAACGATTTTCAAGATATTGTCTAAAAGTTTGTCCATGCACACTGATATGTGTTTTTGTGACCACCACAACAACACATTAAATGTATAAGTGCTGGCCTTCCTGTGTGGACACAGTTTACTTAGCTGTATGACTTTGGTATCACCACTTGGAAAAGCCTTATTTTCTGTGGCAATGACAATTTATTGTTAAAGGTTCAAATGATACTAGTTTTGCACTAAGATTTTATAATTTCACTTGCAATTCCATGCAGTAATCAATTTTGTGTGTTTAACTGTATATCTTATATGAGTTATGTAGATGTAACATTTTGCAAATATAAGTTTGATTTTGGGTGAGAGAAAAACTAAAATGTATGGAAAGCTTCATAATAATAAATGACATAGAAACGCGAAGTTAAAACAGCTGTTTGATTGCAAAGCAATATGTTAATTAGTAAGAAAATAAATTAAAATATACTGTACTATAAATACTTGCTGTTTTATTTAGAAAGCCTGTTATATCTACAATCTACTTGAAGTGATCTTATTTTACTTCGACAATACAGGAAGAAAAGGCAAAGGGAGAAATTGAGTTATGTTCTTCCTGGTTATACTTTTGGGTAATAGCTTACTTAGGAAGTTATTACATCCTTGTATTCATAAGACTTCTTAATTCATAGTTAATGCATTTAATATACTGTAGTTTATATTTTGTTGAAGCAAATTACATTCATCAGATAAAAGACACTTTTCATGTTTGTGAATCTAAGAGTAGAAAAAAATAAAAATAAATAAAAACTAACTTTCTTCTACAGATAAAAATGTGTTTGTAAGCTATAAATCAAACTGCATGTGAAGATAAAATGTTTTGTAATTTTAAATTACTTCAAAATTTTAATGAATGCATGTGGTAAACACTAAGCTATGTTAGGAGAAGAAACCATATATAGAGAAAATGGTGAAGATAATTTTTCCCTTAAATCCTCATTTATGTTCTTTTGAGCTGGTGAAATATTTTTACCATATTTACCCTTAAAAAATAAAATCTGAAATCATACTGAATAGATTACAATTCATGTAAAATAATAAGGGTGATATTTATACAAACATAGTAGTGTCAAAAGCAGCAGAGAAATTGGATAGATCCTGTACTAATTTCCAGAGAACATGAGAAGTGTATATAAAGAACAAATAATATTTAAAATTTACAAAATAAATGTAGGATACCAAAGACATAATTCCAAATATCCAGGATTGAAATCATTATTGTTTTTATCAAGTCAATTGATCAATTTTATATTGGATAAATAAAATATTCCTGTAATGGTAAAATTTCTTTTCTCTAACCCAGGCCAATTCTTGTGCTTTTTTTCCCTGAAAAATTATTCATTTAATTTATTGTATTGTACATTTAATTTACAATGTACCATAAAGGGCTATTTTATATCTTTACAAGAATAAGCTAGGTTTTTGGGGAAAGGAAATCTGCTTTACTGGTTCCATCATGTTACATAATATTTTATCAATCCAGCTCTCTCTCATTGCATATTAAATTTTTTTTTAATTAATTTATTCTCACAAGTAATTCACCAACATTTTGTTTAATTTCCTTTTGGAAACATGAGCTAGCCTGCCCTTAGAACTATGCTGTTCAAAAGTGACTTCCAGCCACATGTGGCTTTTGAACAATAGAAATGTAGCAAGTATAAAATAGACACTAGATTTTGAAAGCTTTATATGATAAACAGAGATTAAAAAATATTAATATTTTATGTTGATTACATGTTTAAATAACTTGGAAATATTAGGTAAATACATAATTAAAATTAATTTTACATTTTTATTTTTACTTTTAAATGTGTGTATGCACATGTATGCATATTTATGCACATGTATATATATATACAAGTGCATATATAATATATTCATGAGTACATAATATATGTATACATGCATAAGTAAAATTATTTAGAAAAGTACATGTCAGACATATAATATATCAATTTATTTTAGGTAGTATTATTTTGCCACACATTTTTAAATATTATAGCTTTAAAATAAAATTTGAAAACTGGCAGATTAAAATTCTAAATTTATTTTCTTTCTTTTCCTTTTATCGTGCCTTATATTTTCTATATTTATGAAACTTTATTTTTTCCATACATTTTAGAATCACTTTATCTTGTTCAATATATAAAAATATTTTTTCAATTTCAATGTGGTTACATTGCTTTCATAGATTATTTTGGTCAATCTTGACTTTTCTTATCAGTGTGTATGGTGTATGTCTTCGTTGTTATTCCCTAAAAATAGTTATTTTTCCTATGAATAACTTCCATATCTCAGTAAAACTAATTATGCAATACCTTCAGTACAAGTATTTTATACTACTTGCTATTCCTCCTAATATATTAAATTTTAATGTTTGAATGATGAATTGTACACATAGAACCTCAACTGATTGAATAGCTAGTCTATACAGTATTTTTTTCTCTCCAGAGAAAAGATACTTTTGCTTATGACTTGCCTCCTTGTTATAGAGCTGTCAGAGAATCTTTCCAAACTACAATATCGAAGTCTTAACTTGTCTAAATCTCTGTTATTTAAAGAAATGAGGAAATGAATCCTGTGCATAAACCCGCCTTCACACTTTGCTAAATTCTCCCTCTAAAAGGACAAGGCAGTAGTTGATAGTCTACTTTGTTGCCTTGATTCATGATTAGTATTCTACCTTATAGTCCTGGCATCTAGCAAATCATGATACCTGTTTTGAAAATAAGAGCAGAGCAATATTTATACAGTCTCCTCGCTGGGAAGCAGTAAAATACTTCTATGGAAACATTTGATAAAAGTTTTCCAATATGTCAAAATACTGTAAAAGTGTTATTTGTATTTTTGAGTTATTACTTACAAAGAGTAAAAGGCATAAATCTTAAGGGCATAATTCAATTTTTGCACCCATGTAACAAGAACCCAGAAAAAGTTGTAGAAGAGAAATCGATAGTTTCTATATTTTCTCAACACAAATTGATCTGTGCTCTTGCATAATTCATTTTATGCTTCTGTGACGTAATAAAAACAATGCTGTTTTATTGTTATGTAATGTTGCATTGTATGAAGATACCACATTTATTGTCCATTTTTCTTTTTATGACTATCTAGGTTGTTTCCAACTTTTACTGTTAGCAATAAATCTCTTGCAAACAGTTTGGGACATGAGCACTCATTCCTACTAAGTACAAACTCAGAAAAGATTTCTGGGTGATAGGATAAAATTAAGTATAGTGTTTAATTAAAAAGAGAAAATCAGTTTTCCAAAATTGTTTTAGCAGTTTTACACTCACACAAGCAACTGTAAGATTTACATTTACCCCACATTTTCTGAAAATTTGGTTTTCCATTCTAATTTTAAATCAAATCCTCTTAATTACAATAGAATGGCGGTTATCTAAGGGAAGGGGATGGACAGTGCTGGGAAGTATAGGGGCCCAGTATATGGTGACAGAAGATGGTTTGACTTTGGGGGATGAGCACACACACAACATATGGAACATGTATCATGGAGTGGTACACCCCAAACTGATACAATCCTATTAACCACTGTTAATTTTAAAAGTTTAAAAAGATTTTATTATTTTAATAGACAGTTATTAAATTATAACAAAAATGCAGTGCTGCATTTTTTTTATCACTGCAAAGGATACTTTTGTCCCACTATGATCCTGCAATTTCATTTCTGAGAACATACCCCAAAGAACTGGCAAATTAAAAATAAAAACCAGAAAAAAAAGAAAAGACAAAAGAAAAGAAAAGAAAAATTGACCCTCGACACAAGGGTTTGTAAATTAAAAATAAAACCAAAAAAGGAAAAAAAAGAAAAAAAGGAAGAAGAAGAAAACAAAAATTGGCAACAGGGTCTTGAAGAGATATTTAATAGAAGTATTATTTACAATGGCTAAAAGTTAGAAGCAACCCAAGCGTCCACTGATGAATAAATGGGTAAAAGAAATGTCATATTTACATACAATAGAATATTATGCAACCTCGTGAAGAAATGGAATTCTGATAAATGCTACAAGGTGGGTAAACCTCATGAGCATTATGCTAAGTGAAATCAGCTAGGTAAAATAGGAAAAATACTGTGTGAATTCACTGAACAAGATTTACAGTACTTAAATGTATAGAGACAGAAAGTAGGATGGTGGTTGTTAGGGATTGGGGGAAGAAGGAATGGGACCAGCATTTTAATGGATACATAGTTTCCGTTTTGCTTCATGAAAAGTGTTCTAGAGATGGATGGCAGTGAATAGTGCTCAATGAGAATGTACTTAATGTCACTGAAGGCTACATTTAATAAAGGTTAAGATGATCAATTTAATGTTATGTGTATATCACCATAGTTTAAAAAAATGAAAAAAAATGACGTTTGCTCCATTTCAAGTATTAATCTATACTTGTTGCCTAGGGCTACTGTTACAAACTACCATAAACTGGTGTTTTAAAGATAAGAAAAAAATATTTTCTTACTCTTCTGAAGGGTATAAGTTCATAAGCAATGTATTGTCAGGGTCATGCTCTCTTCAAAACCTCAAAAGGAAGACACTTCCTTGCTTCTTTCAGGTTCTAGTAGCCTGAAGCATTTTTTTTCTTGAGGCAATATAACTCCAATCTGCACCTTCATCTTTTTCTAAGTCCGTTGTCCTTCTGTGTCTGTGTTTCTCTGGGTCTTCACATGACATTTACACCCTGTGTCTCTGTTTTCTTATAAGGACACGAGTGTAATTGGGCTAAGGCTCACACTGATCAAGTATGAACTTATCCTAATTTGAATACATCCACAAAGGTTGTATTTCCAAATAAGGTCATATTCATAGCTACTAAGGGTTAGGACTTGAATATATCTTTGGAATGGGGACACCATTCAACCCCAACACCCACAACTCTGACCTTAGAAATTCACTTACCTGGCTCTGTCATTATGGACTAAAAATTTTTTATACTTTCATATAATGAAATAAAAGAGTATGTATGTATCATGTAAATCTGGCTTTTTTGCTCAACATCATAATTAAAACGATTATCCATTTTTTTCAATGCCTCTGTCATATTACCAACATGACAGAAATGTGTGAAAAAAACAAGTTGTTCAAATTTTGCTAACATTTGTTGTCCTCAGTCTTTTTAATATTAACCAATCTAGTGAGGTTAAAGAGATAATAAGCTTATAAAGTTGTAAAAGACATTTTTCTTTTTTTTTTGATTTAGTGAGAGAGACACACACACACACAGGGATAAACAGATAGGAAGGGAGAGAGATGAGAAGCATCAACTCACCATTGTGGCACTTTAATTGTTTATTGATTGCTTTCTCATATGTGCTTTGACCAGGGAACTCCATTTGAGCCAGTGACCCCTTGCTTAAGCCAGTGACCTAAAGCTTCAAATCAGTGACCTTTGGGCTCTAGCCAATGACCTTGGGGTTATGGCTATAATCCCACACTCAAGCTGGCAACATTGGGGTTTTAAACCTGGGTCCTCAGCCTCTTAAGTCAATGCTCTATCCACTGCACCACCAATGAGTAAGGCAATAAAGGACATTTATTTAATTAGTGATGATATTGAATAAGTTTTCATGGGCTCATTAATCTCTTTTATATCTTTCTTGTGGAATGTCAAAATCTTCTGTCTATTGTTCACTGGGAGGTTTTTTTTTTTAGTATCATTATTTAATTGATTCAACACTATTTATTTAAAGTGTCATACTCTTTCCTTGGAATTGACTGACACCTTTGTCAATATCAAGAGGTCATATTTGTATGGTTTTACTGATGGAATGCGTTTGCATTGAAATATGTTTATGTTAGAATTTTCGATATTGACTCACAGTTCTTGGATGTGAGCTCTAGACAACATTCCATCTGGTTTCTTTCTGGTGATTCTTTCCTCAGCCTCCAACAGTTTCTTCACATGCTTATATTAATTTGTATTCAAGTTAACACTCTCAGCAAACCCTCTAAAGATTGCTAGATCTTTCTTGCTGTACAGTTTCCTCTGTGTGTGTGTGTAACAATCTCCTTAGCACTCAACCCATCGATTCTGGCTGGCTTTCCCTCTGTAAATACTTAACTATTTTCTCAACTTGAAAGATTGCTAGCAGACCTGGCCAGTTGGCTAAGCAGTAGAGCACGGCCTGGTGTGTGGAAGTCCTTGGTTCAATTCCCAGTTAGGTCACACAGGAAAAGTGACCATCTGCTTCTCATCATCTCTCTCTCTCTCTCTCTCTCTCTCTCTTTTTTCTCCTCCCACAGCCATGGCTCCAATTGTTTGAGAAGGGTTGGCCCTGGGCACTGAGGCTGGCTCCATGACCTCAGCCTCAGGCACTAATATATCAATAGCTCAGTTACCAAGCAATGGAGACGCTTCCCAGCTGGGCAGAGCAACACCTGGTTGGGGCTTGCTGAATGGATCTTGGTCAGGGTGCATGTGGGAGTCTGTCTACCTCCCCACCTCTCACTTAATTAAAAAAAAAAAAAGGAAAGAAAGATTGCAAGCCTTACTTTAATTTTTTTTCCCCCTATGCTGTGGCTTGATTACATTCTTCAGTCTGTAATGTAAGGCAGCTGTAGACCTCATCTTTTTTTATTTCTTTTTTCTCAAGGAAAACTGAGTTGCCCGTTCATGAAAATCTAAAAACATTTCATATATATTGCTCACAAAAATTAGGGAATATTTCAAAATAAATATAAAACAATAAAGTATCTCCTAATTTTTGTGAGCTGTATATATGTTTAATTTTAAAATTGCTTAAGATGTGAATCCTTGTTACTTTATTCTAACTGGAAACAAACAACAACAATTTTTAAGCATTACATCTCTTAAATATACACTCTGCTAACAGGTTCAAATATAAACTTATTTCAGTCAAAATATTGATTTATTCATTGTTTAATCTGATATTCATTAGGTCTTTCCTTGACATTAAGAAAGTGTTAAATAAATGTTGAATAATAGGATAAATGCAAGAATTAATGTATAAATTAATTAATAGATATGTTGACAATAAAATGTCATTGTTTTTATTGAGAGAGAACTTCATAATAAAAGTGAGAAGCAAGAAAAGAAGCAATATTTTGAAATAAATTAGAGCAAAGGATAGGTTTACGAAGAACAGTGAACAGAGTGCTTCAAAATAATGCCCAAATAGACAATCTGAGAGTTGTCACAGATGGCAACTCTCACTTGAAAACTATTCCTTTAAAATCCAGATGATAATATTGAAAATAAAACCTAAAATTATTTGAAAGTATTTTCTAGTAGGATATTTTTTCCTAAGAAATAAGAAGAAAACCAAAATTGTATGCAACTTTGACAACCTTTCCATATTAGAAATAAATCCACAAATTTCAGTAAAAGGACTTTATATTTAAATAATAAAAATCTTAAAATTACAAGGGAAACAAAAGAAAGATGAACAAATGGTACTACATCAAATTAAAAAATGGACGAAGGACCTGAATAAACACTTCTCCAAAGAGGACATAGTAATGGCCAACATATGAAAACATACTCAATGTCACTAATCATTAGAAAAATGAAAATCAAAAACAGTGCAAATTAAATTCACACACCTGTCAGAATGGCTACCACACTATATAAACAAAACAAGTATTGGTAAGGATGTGGAGATAAATAAGTGAACCCTCTTGCAGTGTTGGTGAGAATGCAGACTGGTACAGCCACTGTGGAAAACAGAATAGAGTTTACTCATAAAATAAAAAATGAAACTGCTCCAAGACCCAGTGATTCCATTTCCGAGAATATATTTGAAGAAACTCTAAATACTGATTTGAAAGAATATATGCCTTCCTATGTTCATTGCAGTTATTTACAGTAGCCAAGATTTGTATAACAAAAAAAAAAAAAAAGGAAAATAAAAAAAGAAGGATTTGGAAGTTGCCAATTGCTCATCTGTGCTATAATTACACAGCAGAATACTACTTGGCAGTTATAAAAAAAAAAACTAAATTTTACCTTTGTAACAGCAAAGATAGACCTGGATAATATTATGCCAAGTAAAATAAGCCAGATAGAGAATGACAAATATCATATGATTTCACTTATATGAGAAATCTAATAAACAAATAAAATACAAACCAATTCATTGACATAGAAATCAGACTGACAGCTGTTAGAGGAGAAGGAGTTAGGAAGACTGGATACAAAAGGTGAAGGGATTAAGCTCATAGACACAAACAACAGTATGGTGTGATTATCAGAGAGGAAGGGGGAAGGGCGGGGTGGAAAAGGGTAAAGGGGTATAAATGATACAAGGAGACTTGATCTGGGGTAGGAAACACACAATACAATATACAGAAGATATATTATATAATTGTATACTTGAAACCTATATAATTTTATTTTTCAATGTTACTCCAATAAGTTTAATAAAAATTAAAAAAAAATTATTTCTAATAATATTTTTTAGAAATATCAAATTTTATAGATTGTTGATGTCATTAAGGAATGTGTGTAATGTGAAAATCTTCATGATACTCAAAATTGTGGTGCAATTCTTCAGTGGAGTGTGGAATTCTACTTTGCCAATAGAGAAACAGCAGGTTAGTTATCTCTCATAAATTCCCTTAGATGTGGCTATTAGTCGTAACCTCTGACTCATCCCAACTCTTAGTCAAGATGTATTTAACTACATGATGAGCTGTGATGGATTGTGAGAGAATCAATTTTCATTTTGGAGAAAATGGAATAAATCTGCACCTGCTGGTGACATAAAGGTCACAACCTCATCCTGGAAATTCAGAGGAAGCCACAGATGGCTCTAGTTTTATAATTTCTAGATATGATTACTATAATTCAATGAATCTACACACCTGAAACTTCTTACCCAGCAACTTTAGGGAATATAGACTGAAGGGAATCAGATATATAAAACTATTAATGATAGTGCTTCAATATAATTTAATAGACATTGTATCTACCTAAACAATACTCCACCATTGTTACACGTGACCAGTAGAGGAACTTGTCATATAATACTTGAAATACTCTATGAAGCTGAAAGTGAAATAGAACTGAAACACAGGAGCTCTCCATTATTGAATACTTACTGTATATGTGATTAGACAGTGATTCTATAGGCATATAGAAGCAAGTACAGCTGTCTGTTTCATGACTGCAATGATACTATTATTTGGCCTTTATTATTTTCATGTTTATATTAGAATTTTTAAATTTAAAGAAAATATGACCAGTAATACTAATTAAAAATCTCATGGCTGGATTAAGGCTATTTAACTTTAAAATCAAACTCAAGACTTTTCTTAAAAACAGAGGCACATGCAATTTCTATTATTATGGTTACAATTTCAGTTGTCCAGGGCAGCTTTATAAAAATATTTGTTTTTCTAATAAACACCTTAACAGTATAACTTTTATTTATCCATATTATATATAAATGTTTAAGTTATAGTATGTGTAATATAATAAAGTACCACATTAACTATACTGCTCACAAAAAGTAGGAGATATTTCAAAATGAATATGAAGTGATAAAAAGAAAAGAAGCGTTTGATTTTTTTTATTAAACAGGAACGTCAGAAAAACAAATGAGCCTGACCTGTGGTGGTGCAGTGGATAAAGTGTCGACCTGGGAATACTGAAGTCGCCAGTTCAAAACCCTGCACTGGTCTGGTCAAGGCACATATGGGAGTTGATGCTTCCAGCTCCTCCCCCCTTTCTCTCTTTCTCTCTCTCTCTCTCTCTCTCACTCTGTGTCTCTCTAAAATGAAAAAAATAAAATTTAAAAAAAGAAAAACAAATGACAAGTCAAAGAAAATTGTTCAATTATGCAAATGAGATGCAAAACTAACTTTTATTTTATTGGTGAAAATGCACTATATAAAAGGCTGAAGGTACTGGAGAATCAGCATGTTCCATGATCCCCTAATTTTTGTGAGCAGTGTATGTTTTCAGTGAACAAAGAGTTGTATTTAAATATGAATGAGAACTGAAAAATAGCTTCTTTTAAGACACAACTTTTTAAAAAGGGACAAAAACCATGTTTAAATGTTAATTACTTTTATAGAAATCATGAGTTAACTATCATTGTTGTTATAATAAGTAAAACATTTTTTGTGGGAGAGAAACTTTTAAAAATACTAAAGAAAGAATAAGAAAGGGAAGGAAATGGCCAGAACACTCATCATCTAGATCTTTCTTCTTTTATTCTTATTGCTCTATACATCTATTCTGAAATGACAGTGAGATTATTTGATGATTGCTTTGGTGGGCCTGTAATGAGAGTGGTTCAAGTATAGGTAAGAGTAAAAATAGGTCAGAGAAAGTGGGCTGGGAAAGACAGGCTTTCAGCAGCTAAATACATCTCTTTTTTTTCCCCAAATGGTAGTAGAAGATTTAGTCCTTAATATTTAAGTCAATTTGGACCTAAGGGTAAACTCACAGAAATGGATGTATAGATATATTTATTTTCAGGCTAAATAGCTGTTGTAGAGCATGCCCGGCCATGGTCAGGTTTATGGAGGCAGAGTCAACTCCTGGATGAGAGAAGAGGCAAGTGTAAGGCAGGTAGATTAGTGCTATGGGGTCAGGGGTCAGAGCAAAAGCAGAAATGAAGTTATTTTTACTGAACCTATATCGTGGCCATGAACAGACTCCCAAGCTTAATAGACAAGCAAAGACTCCCCAGGGCAACTAATCCCAAACTTTTTCTGAGTTGTTCGGTATAGGGCTGAGAATCCTCTGCCTACCTTTATTAAAATTGGCTATTACATGGGGAAACTTGCCCCTTAAAACTACTTTAAAGTAGGTAAAATTACTTTGTAGACTACTGATGGGTGAATTGGAGAAGACTGGACTAAAAATCTATTATAAATTGCTAAAAGACAATCCTAATAAAATTATAGAACATTGTATATGTCTAAATTCACTTTTGAAATCTATCTAGAAATGAAGAGTGGGAAAAAAAGGGAAGGATTAAATGATTAAATGATATTATTTGTAGTATACTTGGCATGGCAGAGATTAAGCTTGGGCAATTTGATGGATCTTTCCTCATAGAAACAAGTATAGATACAGAATATGGGGTCAGCAATTCCCATCTTGCTCTGATAAAACTGATGCTCAGTAAGGTTAGGTAAGGACTATGTCACATTTATAGGAAGTGTCATATTCACTGTATGAACCAGAGCTTGTCTGACAGACTCTGAGGAGAAAATTCATGAGCTTTCAGACAGATGAACACTTCTGTCATGCGCTTCTCCACGTCTTCCTCTCTTTCCAACACAACGGATCTGTCCTGGATTGACTTTTAAGGATGCGTGTGAAGTGTTTTTCACACATGAAAATGGACCCAATTTTCTGAAAGACACAAGCAGTGGAATTAGGTGTATATAAAAAAAGCATTTTGAGAGCCAAAAGAACCAAGCTATACTAATAAATAGATGCTGTTTTTTTGTTTGTTAGTTTTTTGCTAAAAAAGCTACTTTCAGAAGCATCATTAAATTAATTCCTCCTAACTGCAAAAAGTGGTCATTTACATTGCATACTAACTAACAAATTTTTGAATTACTAAGTATATAATAACATGGTGGTATATTAAAATTCTGTCTAGTAGTGAAACCTTCTAGTGTTTCTGAAAACTACCAATGCTTTTCAGGCCACATTGCTTGTTTCATGTATTACTGGAATTTATTTATTAAGATCCTGTTCATTTATTTCTTCAAAATGCATTGATAAATTTTATCCACTATATTTCCTTCTTTATGTCATTTTATTCGAAATTGGCAACAGAATCCCATATAACACATGGAGTATCTGCTAACATTGAGCTTTGGACTTGTGCATTCTAATGTTTGAATCTCAGTTTTGTCATTTTCTACCTTGAACAATTTAGGTAATTTAGTTATATGTAAATTTCCCTGGTTTCTTGTATTAGAAATAAGGTAACCATAGTGTTTGTGAGGACTGATTGAGGTTGGAAATAATGCAGGAAAACCACTTGTTCCAGTTGTTGGATCTTCAGTATTAGTCAATAAATATCAATCAAAAGATAATGGTAATTATAATGTCTCTATATTTTTATTACTAACTTATATTTAGAAGACATGAAGTCTTTCTTGAACATTGTGTAGGTCTCTGCTTTCCAGGTGCTGAGCAACAAGACAGAGTACAACATTTCAGATATCTGCTTGTTAAAAAGAAGAAAGTCATCACAATCACTACAGCTTCTTTGTTGAAAGATTTATTTTCTCTGGTTTTATAGCAAATGTAGATTAGCTTGATAGAGCATCTATTCCTTGCTTATCATAATTTCCTTAGGCACCCTATCCCTGCACCCCCAGCTTTGACTAACATGGCTGTCCTTATTGTATAACACAAAGAAGCCCACCCAGGAGTCTGGATATGTTTCCCAGAGATGCTTCAGAGATCATGATAAACCCAAATTCTGAACCTTAATCTCTATCTAGCCTTTGACATTCTGAGTTAACTGATTTTGCTGAGAAATCTTCCATTAACCTTTTTTTTTTTTTTGTATTCAGAAAATCACATTAGGTGGATCTGACTTCATTTTTAATCAATTTGAAATATATTTAAGATAACTTCCTTGATAACTACATTTTCTTTTTAAAAATGTATAATTCAGGTTTTATCCTGACCATCTTTTGGATGGTAAATGATCAATTATCATCCAAAAGAATAGAGCATAATCAATAGGTTTTCCATTTTCATCTTAGTATTACCTTTATGTTTTGCACCAAGTACCCATTCATATTTTATTACTGCAATTACCAGGTAGTGTGGTTTCTCAGAGTCAGCAATACAGAAAACTAAGAACACCTAAGATTACAGCATCTTCTATCATCAATTTAATTTCTCTATAGCAACTATTTAAGGAAGAGAGGATTATGTTTCAGAATAGTTAGAGAACAGCTGCTCTGACGAAATAGATTTCTGTCAATGTTATATCCTGTTGTTAGATAAGGCTGTTGCCTAAATGTTGTGCTCTTTTCTGGAAAACCTGTTAAAGGCTATAGCAACAACTCACTTTGAAGGAGCACATATTTGCATATTATAGCACAGCACACTACCTAGTGGTAAATGTTTTATAAATACACCTAGTGACATTTATGGAGCGGTGGATAACAATATGAATTAATAAAATATGTAAGTAATATGAGTATTTATAAATATATAAGGTATAAGTTTGACCATAGAAGTGTGCTGAAGATTGGTTTAAGAAAAAGAGAAAAGGAAAGTTAGCTGAATAGATTCTGAAGCTTTGCTATATATTTTTTCAACTTTTTAAGACATTTTCAGTAAATTCATGATTACTAATACCCAGACAAACAGTTAGCCTGAGATTACTCAGCAATTTTTATGAAAGAATATGAGGACATACACTTATTTTTATAAGGGACTATATATATATGTAGTAATTATGGTATAGTGCATAATACACATTTTTTAAAAATGTATGCAAAAACATATGTAAAATGTGTGTATGTGTGTCTATATGCATGTTAAAATGTGTATTGCTCCTTATTATAACTTACTACATATTTACATTAATTACGAGCAAAAAATTATGATTCCGGTTCGCCCAATATTAACAGAAGTTCCATGTTAGACACAGATATTTACATAGCTCTCTGGCCCATTTAGTGCGTTAGAATGATTTCCATTTGATTGAAATGAAGATTGAATGTATTGAATGTATTTTCAAATACCCTCCAACCTAATTAAGTCACAATACTGTTTTTTTATATATTTTATTTTTTTTACAATACTGTTTTTAACATCAGGCAGAGATATCAACTTTTTTTTTCTTTATTTAGTGTTATATAAATTTAGCAACATAATCCACATTACAGTTATGTTCTACATTTGAGCATATATTTTGTGTTGTTTTGTATGTCTTAGGGAGAATATGGAGTAAGAGAAGTCTTTGACCTGTTTCCCATTACCTGAGCACTTGTTTGAGGGATCTTATCCAATTCAGAATTTGTATGACAATTCTGTGTTTCTATTCAGATTTTTAGGTATAATAGTCATCCATTAGAAGAGTAGTTATTTCCACAAGTTAGTTATATGATTGATGAAAAGTGATTACTGAGAAATGTTAACCAAAATTGGGGGACTTCAACACCAAGGAAAAAGATAATTTATAGTTTTGAGTAAGAACTATTTTCCAAGGAAAATAATCACATATGACAAACATATTCTCAACCTTTGCTATTTCTCTTCTCTTGCATTTAGAGCATTTTAACTTGGCCTAGGAGCCCTGCTCAATGTATTTCTTTCAATCTTGTTTTATACAAATGTCATAACATGTTCATTCCATTATGCTTGCTTTTTATTTTTCTACCCCGTACCTGCCACAACGTTTCTCATTCAGGACCATTTCATTCAATTCAAAATTATTTTCATGGCCTTTCACAAAGTTGGCTCTCTGAGGAGCCAAGATTTACATCTAAGGCCACCTCCAGGAAAGGCTTCTCACAAACATCTCTCTTGAATGTCTTCATACATTTCTTATAGCCGAAACTTATCTTACATTCATTTATTTCAATTTGAAAATCATATTTATATTGTTGTTTTAATATTTTTTTAAATCTCCAATAGAAGGTAAGCTCTAGACAAGCAGTGAAAATTTTCTTGTTCCTGAATTTGGACAAATACCTAGATGACACGGTAGGTATGGAATAAATATATGTTGAATAAATGAATGGATATATGAAAAGATTAGTGATGACAACCCAAATGTTTGCAAAGAAGAGGTGACAGCCACAATATCTCTTAGAAATGTGAAAATTCTTCCATGTGAAATAAGCTTATTTTTATTCAATTACAATGTACATGTAGAATAGAACTCAATATAGAGTATACATCTGGCCCAAATTTTGAAAACTGAACACATCCATATAACCAGCACATGGATTAAGAAACAGAATATTATCAGCACTAACAACCTGTTTTATTCATTATATTAGACATGATCCATAAAAATAAGAATTTCAGGTATATTAAGTATTAATTATTTAAACAGACTAAGTATTTCCTGATATATATATGTATGTGTATATATATATATATTATTCCTTCAGCAAATATTAGCATGTTTACAAAGAAGTCCATATGTTTCATTCAATCATTTCCTTTGGAGTCCCCTAGGAGGAAGAAAGTGAAGTGTAGCCTGTTATTAATCTTTCTTTCCCAGAATATAGACATTTCTTTATGTAAGAAAATGGTGGACACCCTAATCATCATGTTCAAAAGAATCTTACCTCATTATCAAGTCATTGCAAGTTAGTTATAGCAATGGCATCCTACTATTAACTCTTAAATTACTATTTTTGTTTGTTTTAAATATTATCACTTATTGGAATTTAGTCTAATGCTGGTAATCAATTTAACAATTTGTATAAAAATTTTGTTAAACTCATCACACTTAACCCAATAAGTTAGCCCCTAAAATATATGAATTATGGTAAAATATTCCTAAACAATCTTAATATTCAACATGTGTCAAAAACTACAAAATGAGTAAGTATATCTTAATTTTCCCTGAAAATAAATTGTATCATCATTTAAAATGCTATGGAGACTGTAAGTGATGCAATAATTTGCTCATAGACTAAATTATAGAATGACATTTAAAAAGTCTCATAGTTTAAGCTAGCAATTAAGCTTTCTGAAATTTATCTAAGAAAGTGTAAAAACATTGGAATGTATTTAAATATTCCAAATTATTTGGCTTATAAAAAGAATAAGTATTAAACAATTGAAGAATAGAAATATAAAAATGCTAATTTTCTACACGAAATTATTATGCAGTGGTTGTGCTATGAATAATTATAAATTGCTCCTAATAAGAATAAAAATTTTAAAAGTATGTAAAATTACATGGAACAAAGTTTTAAAAAATAATTTTAAGATAAAAATACATGTAATCTGTGTAAACAATTTAAAAACTGGAGATTATAGAGGATTTTCTAGTAAGACATGTCCCATGTAACAACTATGTTATTATTACCACATTGTAGATTATACTCCACCCTTTCTACTTACCATCTTATTTTCCTACAACATAACTGTGATGTTTTTAAAAGTAATATTTATATTATTATTATTATTAAGTGACCTTTTTTCACTACTATAGGAATGTGAAAAAATGAAATATGTTGTTTATGTGCTCCTTTGTATTAAAAAAAGACAGTTTATTTCCTTTATAGATGCTCATAAGAGTGGAGGTAATTATACTAAATAGCTATGTAAATTCCAATAGTAAAAGTAAATCAGTTCTCTTAATGAATTTCAATAAGTTTCTAAATTCTTGTGAGACAAGATATTCATTTATTTGTGCATAAGTTTCATCAAAATTACTCAATTGGCCTAATGAAATATCATTTTACATTCCATTAGAAAAAATTTTATTCTTTTGTTTGATTTGTAAATAAGCAGGCTGGAAAAATATAAACCTAAAAATGAACACAGACTTAACACATAAAAGGTAATAAAAACCACATTTTAAGTACCAACTTTCCTATTAAATTTTATGTAATCTCTTTTAAGTAAAAAATATTAAATATACAATATTTTAAAGTAGTTATTCTGTACATTTAAACAAGAACCTATACATTATTTTATTTATGCCAACTACTATTAAATCTTATTTATGTACATGGCTTAAAGAATAAGACAGCAATAAATAAGATTCAGAGTTTTATAGTTTTATCCAAATTGCCCACATTTTATCAGAAATTGTTCATCACCAAGAACTGGTAAGATCTCTATTTGAATGACAATAGACATTGTAAAAAATAAAATGACAAAGATGTTAGAATTATCTGACAAAGACTTTAAAAGAACATCATGAATATGTCTTTGCCTGTGTCAGTTGGCATGCAATTGGGTGAATACATTTTAATATTATATATTCATAGAGAATTATAGTCTTTGAGCATTATAAAGTATTCATTTTTATGTCTTCAATCTTTTTTTTAAAATTTTAATTTTAATGAACTTTATTCGGGTGACATTAGTTAATAAAATCATATAGGTTTTGCAATAGCATGGGTGGACCTGAAGATCATTATGGCAAATGAAATAAGCCAGTAAGAAGAAGACAAGTACCATATAATTTCATGGATATGTGGAATCTAATGAACAAAATGAACTAGCAAGCAAAATTACAATAGACATACACAGAGAGCAGACTGACAGCTGTCAGGGAAGAAGAGAAAGTGTTGGGTAAGGGATGTAAAAGCATAGAGCAAAAAAAGAATAAAGAAAATAACTCAAGGACATGGTGATTACTGGGGGGTGTGCAGAATGATATGAGGAGATAAATGGTGATAGACAAAGACTTTACTTGTGGGGGTAAAAACACAATACAGTGTATAGAGATGTGTTGTAGAATTGGGCACCTGAAGCTTATATAATTATGTGAACCAGTGTTGCCCCAATAAAATTCAATTTAAAAAAATATTATATAGGTTTCAAGTATACAATTCTAAATACATGATCTGTATATTGCATTGTGTGCTCAACACCGAAGGTCAAATCTTTCATCATCATATAATTGACCCCCTTTAACTTTTACTTTCCTCCAATCCCCCTTTCTTCTGGTAACAACCATACTGTTAATCTGTTTTTATGAGTTTATGTTTGCTTATTTTTCTTGTTTGTTCATTTATTGCTTTCACTTTTATAACCCACATATGAGTGAAATCATATGGTTCTTAACATTTTGTGTCTGACTTACTTTGCTTAGCATGATATTCTCAAGGTCTATTCATATTGTCACAAATGGCAGTATTTCACCTTTTCTCACAGCTAAGCAGTATTTCATATTATATATGTAGTATATCTTCTTTATCCAATCATCTAGTGAAGGACACTTTGGTTGTTTCCATGTCTTGACTTCATTCTTTTGATCAGAATTTTACCTTTTAATATATATAAACCATGACCTCTGCTTTCTTGTGATTTATGTTTTTCTAGTGTTTGTTCATGTATAATTTAGTTTTAACCACTCCAACTTTATTTTTTATTTAAGAATTTTTGAAGACCTTTTTACATTTTCTGTTTTTTACAATTTTCTTTCTATATTTATGGCATAATACATTGGCATATTTTGCTCTTGTGTTCTTTCTAGTTCAAATTTTATGTGTAAAATGGCTTATTTAATTTTTAATTTTGTCTAAGTTTGTAGATCCTTTTTCCAAATATTTATTTATGCCTATTTTTTAAAATGTCCAATATTTTTAATTCTTTTTTATGACAAAGTTTCTGTTATCTTATTAATATATTTCAGTTCTTGAAATATTTTTTTTTATTTTGTAGCTATGACTTCTTAGTGTTTCTTCTTAGTAAAAATATTTTTCTATACCCCTGAACCCACTGTATACTTAGCTCCTGAATGCTGTGTACTTCTTATTGGCTGGTTTAACAGGAAACTAAAGCACAAACATCTTAAGCCACAGAACAGTTGTCATTTACTCCATTCTTTGCAACTAGACATGCTAGGCCCATATGGTCTTCTCTAATTTATTATTTTAGTTGGGTCACAAAAATATTATGCTAGTACTTATTTTTAAAAAGTTCTTTCAATGGTTAAATGATTAATTTCCATTGAAGCACATTATATAAAACCTCTCTAATATTTAACCATGAATAAAATAACATTGAACTATTTTAAAATACCAAAACAAAATATACACCTAAGAATATTCATCTGAAAACATGGTTTGTTATGTTAGAAGACAAGTTTATTTTTCCTCAAAACATTCCACTATGAAAGAAGAACAAAGAGAAAGAAACCCACACAAAATACTAATTAAATAGCTTAAAAGATCTACTAGAGGTTTATAAATTGCATTAATTTTATGCATTTTATTAATCTAATGTTTCTTAGTCTTTCTTGTTTGGAATTATTTTCTGTAGGACTTCTTTATGAATGCTAGAAAACGATTACATTTTAGTGTGTATATGACTGAAAACATTTCAGTTTATTATATTTAAATTAGAATCCTTTCAGGTTTTACTGACCCTGTAAACATTCAAGGCATTTTTCAACTGTGACACTGTGACAATTATATCAAACATACCATTTATACCAAATGAAACATGATAAATATGACATCAGTTTAATGGGAACCTTAAGTTGCAGTGAATTAAATGTTAAGGAGTACAGCTCTTCTTTGTTATGTGCTGGTATACATATTAACATATCACAATTCTACATTTGTTTTAATAAATTAGCAATATGAAGGTTACAATTTTAATTACCAATCTGTGATAAAAACTGTGTGCTTTGTTACTAACACATGGAAATTACTGACATCAAATAAATGAAAAGATGCCTGTGTTTATGAGACATGTGTACTGCTTGAGAAACCACAAACCTTGGTTGTTTAAAAAAATGTAACTAATCTTTGGCAGACAACCTCCCTGGAAAAGAAGACAGGCAGGGAGAACTAGAAAGATTCAATGGGGACTTCTCCGTTATTCTTGTCCCGTGTGACAAAAGAGGAACGGTCTCTTAGGCCCAATCGGACTCAAATGATTGTGGAGAGCAGTGAAGAATGAGGGAGAAGAGAGCTCCTTCCAGAGAAGAGAATTGCTGCCCACCCATGTAAGATTCACAGCCTTCACCTGTGAAACATCCCTAGATCTGATCACACTGATTTCAGAAGTACTATGGCCCTCTGTCTTCTTCTCTTCATCCTATTACAAAAGTGTGTGTATGTGCACGTGTGTGTGGATCTGCACGTCATGAAAGTAAGATAACTTCATTTACAAGCTCATAAATTCCAAAATAAGAAAAGGAGGTTTGGGATAGGCTGTAGAAATTTCTGTGTATCAACCAGAGATCCTGGACATTAGCTGACGACAGTAATCATATATTAATCCAGTTGGGCTGCATAACAGAAATACCATAGACTGAGTGGCTTATAAACAGGAGAAATGCTTTTCGCACTGTTCTGGAGGCTGAGATGTTTTATATCAACATGCCACTGGTTTGGTATCTAGTCAGAGCTTGCTTTCTGGTTCACAGATGGCCTGCTGCTTGCTGTGGCTGTATTCTCATGTGGTGAAAGGGAAAAGGGAGCACTCTGGCGTCTCTTCTGTAAGGACACTAAGCCATTCATGAGGGCTCTGCCTTCATAGTCTAATCACTTCACAAAGGCTGTCTATTCAAACACCAGCATATCAGATCTTAGGTTTTAACCTAAGAGGTATGGGGGATACAAACATTTAGTCTGTAGCAGATGAGATGGGACTTTGGGCTGTTTACCTTGTCAGGGATTCAGTTAGCTCTATGTGTGTGGGAGAGAGAGGGGTGGGAATGATACAAAGGATATTTAAAGACAAGGAGGAAAGACTGTATCAGAGGTATGTAATGGATACTAATGAAACCATGTGTTTCTCTACATTTCTTGGCCACCTTGAATAAGTAGGCTGGGCTAAATAACTAATAACTGGCCAGTGGGCTATGGCCGGAATGGGATAGGTTTTGTCTATGCAGAAATATTTGGAATTCAGTGCACTGTTTTTTTTATGTTTTCTTTTCATGATTCAACAGCTATGGAAAATGTGGTGCAGTGGATAGAACGGTCAGCTTTAGTCCCTCTCATAACCATGAATGGTCTTGTAACTTGGGTAAGAAAGAAACCTTGTTATTTTAAGTATCCAAGGTTGGGTGGCACTATTTGTTTCTTTGTTTATTTTATACTTTTTACTCCCAGCATGGTCTAGTCTAACAAGTAGGTTGTCATAAATTGTCTAACATTTTATTGTCCATCAGATTTATATATGGATTTTAATTTAGGTTCCCATTATTTAAAATATATAAATACAGTAATACCCCTTTAATCACATTTTACTTTCCACAGTTCCAGTTAACAAAGTCAAATATGATTTGAAAATATTAAATAATAAATTCCAAAAATAAAGAATTTATTAATTTTTAATTGCGCACAGTTCAGAGTAACTTAATGAAATTTCATAAATTTTCATTTTAATTCTCCCAGTCATAAATCAACCTTTTGTTTAGAACATATATATGCTCTATGCTGCTTGCCCATTAGTCACTTAGTAGCCATCTAGGTTACCAGATCAACTCTCACAGTATAACGGGTTTGTTTTACTTGGTAATGGCCCCAAAGCACAAGAGTAGTGATGCTGGCAATTGAGACATGTGAAAGAAAAACCATTATGTACTTTCTCTCTTTCGTGTGTGACAGAGACAGATAGACAGAGAGAGGGACAGGAACGGACAGACAGGAAGTGAGAAAGATGAGAAGCATCAATCCTTTCTTGCAGCTCCTTAGTTGTTCATTGATTGCTTTCTCATATGTGCCTTGACCAGCGGGCTACAACAGAGTGAGTGACCCTTTACTCAAGCCAGCAACCATGGGCTCATGTCTATGATCCCACAGTCAAGCAAGCAACCCCATGCTCAAGCTGGTGAACCTGCACTCAAGCTGGATGTACCTGCGCTCAAGCCGATGACCTCGGGGTTTCCAACCTGGGTCCTCTGCATCCCAGTCCAATGCGGTATCCACTGCTCCACTACTTGGTCAGGCCATAATGTGCTTTTTTTACAAGAAAGGGTGAAACTTCTGGACTTAATAAGATCAGAAAACAAAATAATGCTGAGATTGCTAAGCTCTATGCTAAGAACAGATCATGTATTTGTGAAATTGACTTATATATAAATTAAACATCATAGATGTGTATGTACAGCAGAAAACATAGTATCTATACAGTTAAGTACTATAGAGTTTTCAGGCATCCACTGTGGGTCTTGGAACATATCCCTCACAGATAAGAGGGGACTATTGTATAGAAAAAGTTTCTATTAAGCTTCTTTCCTTGACAGTACTTCATTTTTTTTTCCTTTTTATTGAATTTTTTGTGGTGACAATGATTATCAAAAGTATACAGGTTTTAGGTGCACGATTCTACAACACATTATCTCTACACTGTATTCACCAATCCAAGCCAAGCATTAGTCCATCGTCATTATCACCGCATACCCTCCTGAACTTTCGCCCCACCATCACCATATTTTGTCATTTTTTCTTTTTTGCTTAATTCATCCACCCTCCCAAACTACCTCCTCCTTTGACAGCTGTCAGCCTGCTCTCTGTGTATGAGTCTGTTTTTATTTTGCTTGTTAGTTCATTTTTTTCATTAGATTCCACATATGGTAGATGTCTTTCTGACTGGCTTGTTTCACTTAACATTACAATTGTTTAGATTATAATCACTAATTTATTTTACTAAGTAAAATAAATATTCTCAAAAACATTCAGAAAAATGTCTATGGAAACTTGTAATGACATTTTAATAATTGGCAAAAATAAATTTTAACTATTTAATATTTTAAATAAATTTTAAATTTTATATATTTTAAAAATCAGTATATATTACCAAAATATGTCATTTATCAAAAATATCCAGTGATAAAATTTAACTGTAAAGTTGAAAAATGTAACATTACATTATATAAATCAGTTATAACATTGCTACATTTTTTAAAAATAAGCATATTTTCTATTTGGTGTTCAATATTTTCTAATGCTATTTTTCAATCAATTACTATCATTAACTCATAAAACTTCACCTTTGCCACAAAATATTTTGTAATTACTGTAGTCCCTGGAATTAAACACCATTATTAATGGTCTAGAGAAGTCACCTTTTAAAAATTGTCTGCAATGACTACCTATGTTTTTCATTTAACTTAACATAGTTCTCATCACTTATATGATCAAGTTGTTAGAAAGCTATATAGGCCACAGTATTTGAAATCTACCACCAATCATAAGAGGAGGTATACATTTTGTTTATTTGGACATAATTTAAAAGCTTAGATTTTGCTTTCTGGAAATCTCTCTATGATTGAATACCTTCCTCAAGATTTTAAAACAGACTTGTCTATGCTTAAGATTAATAGACTACACTGTTTCCCCACAGAAGATTAACAGAAGAAATACTCTTTTAACCAATGAGCATTTTAAGAATATAGGTAATAACATATTTGTAATATACCTCCAAATTTTAGTAATTATAATGAAATAAGTGTGGGTGGTTTGAGAATAGCTATGTATGTGTAGTGTGTGTGTGTGTGTGTGTGTGTGTGTGTGCCTGTGTGTGTGTGTCTGTGTGTGTGTGTCTGTGTGTGTGTGTGTGTCTGTGTGTGTGTGTAAAATTATGTGATTCAGAACTGGTTAGCCTAATCAGTTAAGTGACTATCAGCCTACTAAAAACCAGTTGGTCAGAATTTTTGATTTACCAAATCTTTGCATGTGTTAATTACTTTAAAATGTTACAAATTATTTTTTAAATTGGGTTTAAATAATTTTCAAAATTGTTTTTATTTCCCAGTTGCACAGTTGCTTAGTCAAAATTTTCTCTGTCTTGTTGAATGAACTGATAATTATATGTACACTAGCTTCTAAATGCTGAGCATAATTGTTTATGTACAAAAGCATGCTAAACAGTTTTTCTATAAAACAAGCTAACAAACTGGTAAATAAATTAAAATGAAACTAAATAGAGTGAGAATGCATTAGAAGAAAAATCTTGCCATGTATATTATGCTCAAATTTCAAAATATAAAGAATTCTTATTTTGCAATTCTTATTTGGAAAAATACTTATTGAATTCTAAAAGCAACTAAATTTTGGCCTGGTAGCAAAATGATTTTAGCTATGCTAATATTAATATTATTAAGCTTTATGATAACTAAATAATATCACCAGTCGTTAAAATCGCTGTGAATGCTTAAATTGGTAGTGTGAGTATAATTCTGATGAATAAATACTTGTTAATGGTAATTTTTCAAGTGAAAAATAACTCATATTTTATTTTTATATATAATCTTATGAGGAGATAGTACTATACCATCAATAGAAATAAATAAAGTGAAGCTGATGGAGTATAAGAGATTTATCTAGATGTATCCTAATAATTAGAATGTAGACAATAGTACTAGTGATATATTGCTGATAAGTTATTACTGAATTGACAGTGAAATTTTTCCTTCCTCAATTGCTCATTTCACTATTTCCAATTGATTTCAGTATACATATACCTCCCAATTAGGTCATTGCTCATATTTTTGGACCTTTTAAGGCAAATAATATACTATAACATGTATATTAAAAATAAATGAGCATATTGTTTTCAATTTTTTAAATGTTTTGTATGTATCTCTACCTACTGATCAATTTATCTATCATTTATTATAATAATAATAATCATCATCAATGTAGAATGCACTAG
Organism: Rhynchonycteris naso; assembly: GCA_037038555.1. Lineage (NCBI taxonomy): Eukaryota > Metazoa > Chordata > Mammalia > Chiroptera > Emballonuridae > Rhynchonycteris > Rhynchonycteris naso. Next base: position 255,435,385 of record CM072995.1, read on the forward strand.
AGTAAAATCAAGCTGATAGAAATTTCCAACATCAGAGTAGGATAGATGACTCTCCAGATATATCTAGTGAGGCAGGTAGGGGATTTAGAGTAATTTTATATTAAGGTTTATTAAATTCTTGGCAAATATTATAGATAATGTGCACATATAAATATGAAGGTCAACATTTACTCTGTCCCTATTTTAATTTATTAGTTGTCAATAAGTATTTTTCCAAAAGACCTTCAAACTTATCTACAATTGGAGCAACAATTTTCTTGATTTTTATGTCAGAACATTATTTTAATTAAGGCAGGGAGAACAAAATGCTCTTCATTTAGGCATTCACCTCTAGACATCAGAGCTTATTACAGAATCTATCCCAGATATAACATGTGATAAAGTTTGCAATTAGTAATGAGTAAATCCTCAGGAAACCTAATAGCCAAATCCTTCCCCCTATTTTATCTTTTTTTTTTTTTTTTTTTTTGTAATTTTCCCAAGTGAGAAGCAGGAAGAGGCAAACAGACAGACACATGCGCTCAACTGAGATCTACCTGGCATGCCCACAAGGGGGCAATACTCGAACCATCTGGGGTGTTGCTCTGCTGCAACCGGAGCCATTCTAGCACTTCAGATGGAGTTTCATGGAGCCGTTCTCAGCACCCAGGCCAACTTTGCTCCACTGGAGCCTTGGCTGAGGGAAGGGGAGAGAGAGAGAGAGAGAGAGAGAGAGAGAGAGAGAGAGAGAGAGAGAGAAAGAAAGAGAGAGAGAGAGAGAGAGAGAGAGAGAAGAGGAGAAAAAGTGGAGAAGCAGATGGGTGCTTCTCCTGTGTGCCCTGGCAGGGAATTAAACCCGGACTTCCACACACTGAGCCGAAGCTCCACCACTGAACCAGCTAGCCAGGGCTTATTTTATCTTTTAATTGTCAACCTAGACACATTGAAATACTGTATATAATTTTCAGAGAATAATGAATCCATAACATTCCCTGCATCAAAAATAGAGACCATCTCAATCTTTTATATGTAATCATGCCTACATAAAATAATTCTCTGTCCACCTTAGTCTGATGTTTCTTCTTCTCTTTTTTCTGCATTGCTATGCCTGTACCTCTTTATTTTCTCTTATTTTTAACTTGCTGTTTTTCTTGTACATGTGTTATTTTTAACAACTTAAATAAATATTTTGCTAGTTATCACAGTATTACATTTTCATGGTAATATGTCATAGTAGGAGTGTTAAGTAAAATATAGAGTGTTAACTTTAATTTTGTTACTTTTTAAAAACTATTTATTGAAATTATTAGAGTGACATCGGTTAATAAAATCACATAGGTTTCAGGTGTACAATTCTACAATACATCATTTGCATATTGTATTGTGTCCAGTACCGCAAGCCAAGCCTCCTTCCATCACCATTTATCTCCCCTAATCCTCTTCTACCTCTCCTACCCCACTCTTCCTTCTAGTTGTGACTTTTATGGTTTAAGATCTACAAGCTTATTTATAGCTCTCTTTTTATAATTCTCTCTTTTTTTCTGATTAGATCATGTTGCTCTTTATTTTAAAATTTTCCATATTGATTTGCAATTCTTTTTCATTCAACTTGTAGTTACATTTCCTTTTATTTCTTCTGTAACATTGGTTGATTTTTGATAACTTAGTTCAAATAGGAAAATATTTTTCTTTTATTTTATCTTTTCTCCAACAATTTTATTTTCATGCCATGTCTCTTTCTTCTCAAAGACTTTTTACCTTCTCTCTCATGAATTCCAATCATTCAAGTTTTTGATTTATGCGTAGATTCGTGGCAAAGAAGGTAAAGGACAAACAATATCTCTATTTAATTGATGCGTGGCAGTCACATCTTAGAATGTTCTAATGAATCGCACCTACAATAACTCTGAGTCATTAGTATATATAGAAACTGATATTTGCTTTTACTCAACAGAATATAAAATAGCACATGAAATAGTCACCCTCAGGATTATTTATATTATCCAAGATTTTATCTTGAAAATCTCAACGAATGGATTTTCTTCCTAACATTAAAAAGTGAGCTGCTATGTTGTGAGGTATCTTGTGTGAGGACCACTGGCATGCAATTGCAGCAGCTTCATGGAGCTGAGAATATCCTTAGATGACATCCAGTAATAAAGTTGGAACCTCAGTCCTACAACCATCAGAAACTGAATTATGACAATAACCACTTGATTTTGGAAAGGATTTTGTGCTCCAGAAAGAAACACAGCTGAGGAGACAGCTTGATTGTGGTCTCTAAGTAGAAGAGCCAGTTAAGCCATGTCCAGACTTCTGACCCACAGAAACTGTGTGATGATAATATATGTTATTTTAAGCCAATAACATTGTAATATTTTATTAAGCAGCAATACATACATAATAATAATACATAAAACTATTTCTTCTTGTTTTTATAAATAATTTTTCCTTTAATATTAGTAATCTAAATTTTAATTAATTAACTAATTAATTTATTTCCCCTAGCTTTATTGAAATATGATTGAAAAATTATAATTATATATATTTAGGTTTAACATGTAATATTTAAAAATTTTAAATTGGACATGATTTAATATATTTATACACTATAAAATGATTCCTATAAACAAGTTAATTAATACCTTCATCACCATTATTATTTTTTATGTATGTAATGAGAACACTTAAGATCTACTCTCTTCAAAACCTCAAATATAACCAAGGTTCATGAGTTTAGTACCTATGTTTTCTTCTATATAATTTATTGTTTCAGGTCTTATATTTAGGTCTTTGATCCATTTTGAATTAATTTTAGTACAAAACATTGGTATGTAACGAAACATGCAGCCCATGTTCATTGCGGCATTGTTCACAGTGGTCAAGATATGGAAACAACCAAAAAGCCCTTAAATAAATTACTGGATAAAGAAGATGTGGTATATATGTACTATGGAATACTACTCAGCCATAAGAAATGATGACATCGGATCATTTACAACAACGTGGATGGACCTTGATAACATTATACTGAGTGAAATAAGTAAATCAGGAAAAACTAAGAACTATATGATTCCATGCATAGGTGGCACATGAAAATGAGACTCAGAGACACGGACAAGAGTGTGGTGGTTACTTGGGGGTTGAGGGGAGGAAAGAGAGGGAGAGGTAGGGGAGGGGAAGGAGAAGGGTACAAAGTAAACCAGATAGAAGGTGATGAAAAACAATTTGACTTTGGGTGATGGGTATGCGACATAATCAAATGTCAAAATAACTTGGAGATGTTTTCTCTGAATGTATGTACCCTGATTTATCAATGTAACCCCATTTAAATTAATAAAGAAAACTTTCAAATATATAATACAATATTATTAATGATAGTCACCATACTTTATATTACATTTTCAGGATTAATTCATTTTATAACTAAATATTTTTATCATTTGATTTGCATCTCCCCTTTCTCCCCTATACTCCAGCCCCTAGCAACCACTATTTTACTCTCTGCGTCTATGACTGAATCTTCCTTTGTAGATTTTACACATAAATAAGATTACACAATATTAGTCTTTCTGAGTCTTTCTTATTTCACTCAGCATTTCATTATGTCTTTTAATTTCATCCATGTCACAAATGGCAGGATTTCTTTTTTTGTCTGAACAGGATCCCATTATTTAAACACACATAAAGAGTCACATTTTCTTTTTCCACTCATTGGGTGGAAATATAATTTAGTACAGCCACTATGTAAAACAGTGTGGAGTTTCCTCAAAAACTAAAACAGAACTGCCGTATGATCTAGCAATCCCTCTTCAGTGTGTATATCCAAAGGAAATAAAATCGGTATTTTAAAGAGATATCTGCACTCCCCTGTTTTTTGTTCAAAAAGTCAAGATGTGCTCTAACTTTTTAATTAAAGTCTTTACAAATCCACTCTGGCAGTTCTATTTCTCTGGATCTAAATTTTGACTGCTTTGCCTGATAATCTTCTGTGTCCTGGGTCCTTTAGATGAATTTTTAATTTCATGTTCAGCTCATTTTTTATTTAAGTCTGGTTATAGGAAAGTGCTAAAGAACAAGATTTCACCAATGATTAGAGAAATGTGGTCTTTATTTACAGGCGTGAGATATAAAGTGTGGTAGTCTGTGGGACCTGAGCAAGAACTTCTGCTCTCTGGTATGGTGATCATCTTCCAGCTTCAAAGGCAGAAATGCTCAGTTGGACTCTTTATCACATCCTTAGTCTTTCTTGGGTCAGAAATCTCTATGACAAAATAATAATAACAATAACAATAATAATAATACAAGACTTATTTTTAATATTTTATTTTATTTTTCAGCTATAGTTGACATGTTATATTATTTTCTGGTGTTGAACTCAGTGACTTTTATGAAAATGTGATTGTTATCAATAAAACTCAGATTACCAATCTTCCCCAGAATCCACCCCTTTCTAATCCTGTTACCTAGGATTCTTCAATCCCTGAGATAAAAATTGTAGACAAATTTCCCTTGCTGAGATGCAGAGAAAAACAATGGCTTTTATACTCATTTTGTTTGCATTTAATACAGGTGTCTGGATCTCAGAAGCCACTTGGCTCATAAGAATCTGACATCACTGCCTGACCAGGCGGTGGCAGAGTGGATGGAACGCCAGACTGGGATGCGGAGGACCCAGTTTCGAGACCCTGAGCTCGCCAGCTTGAGTGCGGGCCCATCTGGCTTGAGCACATGTGAGAAAGCAATCAATGAACAACTAAGGTGTTGCAATGGCAACTAAAAACTAATGATTGATGCTTCTCACCTCTCTCCGTTCCTGTCTGTCTGTTCCTATCTATCCCTCTCTCTGACTCTCTCTCTGTCCCTGTAAAAAAAAAAAAAAAAAGAATCTGACATCATGGATTTGGCAGGAAAGGAAAATAGAACAAAAACTTGTGCTTTATATTCCCAGAATTCCCTCTGTTCTCTTTTCACTTCTGCACCATCAGCCTCACTCTAGACTACTATGTTCCTTTCTGTTTTGACTTGTGATATGTCCAGTATTGATTATTAAAAGACTCACATTTTAAGAATAAACTTTAATGTTAACACTAAGAATTTCAAGTTAACCTAAGTGCATGTGAAAGAAGGAAAATAAAACAAAACAAAAAACAAGTCTAATAAACATGGACATTACTGTGTTTAAATTAATATTTTCTTTTAAAATACATATTAATAGTTTTAATTTTTAGATACAGAACTTCTAGAGAGAAGGCAAATATTAACTGAAAAGGACTCAGTATTTTATCATCTGAAAAGCTTGCTATTGTCTTTATATGAAAGAGGAAGAGAGAATACAAAGTTAATTTTTTAAAGTTCACTTATTATCATTTGCTTTCAACCTTTAGAAGACAATGATTAATTATCTAATAATGGGATGACTGCACAATCTAAATACTTCTGTGTTTCCCTTATTGTAAAATATTTCCATGTACCAATCTCTTTTCAAGTGAACTCAGGGGATATGTAGTCTTTAAAATTGCAATTCTCATCTCATTTCATTGTTAATAGATACACAATAAAGTAGAAAGAATATTTCAGAGAGCATAGTTTTAACCATTTTGCATTAGACCCATCCTCATTTTCATATTTACTGATATTTGAAAGATAACTTCAAGATCTAAAACCAATTTATTTTTTCATCATATTTATAGGTCTCAAATACAAATGACATTTAAAGTTTTGGTTGAATTTGTTTATAAGTTACTAACTTAAATCATAAATTTAAATCTTCTTTTCTAACAAACCCTAGAGTTTTAGCACCTATACATGCTCTCATCTATCTACCACTCTAAAAAATATTTGAAGTGTTAAAAGAGAAAATCTTGTTGTTCATACATGTCTTTATATATAAAATAAATAAAAATTATATTTATAAATAACATGCTATAGTAATAAATAATAATATGGGCATGAGAAAAGCTAAATACAGTTTTTAACTATTTTATAAAGTTTTATTTTGTTGTGTTTTTGTTCATTTAAGAGTTTAATAATAACTTCATATTTTCTCGCTAACAAAATTTTAATAAAGTTTAATATTGGTTGACCTTAGAGAGTTAAGCAAACATGCAGACAGGTTTTACAATATGACATAGGAGAGTAAATGGAGTAAGTATTCACTATTCCTATTGGATTAAACCATACTTGAGTAAATTTTGCAGTACCTAATTTTAAAATTACACTTCTAGAATATAGTACAAATGGCAGATCAAAACAGTGATCAGACTATGTTCCTATTAGTATGATATTAATGGGGACCTCACTTGCAAACATAAGTGAATCTGGTGAGTGCTTCCTTGATACGACTATGGAAATGTTATATAAATAAAAATATATACTTAAATATACATAGGACTTTGAAACAAAAACTATACTCTGTGGGATTATAGTAATTTTCTATATTGAGACTTGTTTATAACAGTTAAATATATTTTACATTTAGAAACATGGTATATTTTTCTTAAAATCAGGTTTCGTACATTATTTTGATTTTTTCTTAATCAATAATAGTACTTTTCAAACTGATAGATTTTCTGTTAAAGATTGAGTAATTTACTCATTTATGTAATACCACCTATATGTTTAAAATAAAATGCCAAATACAATTTAGGTCATGAAAATTTAAAAATGCAATTGAAAAGCAGAAAGTGATATTCCCACAAAGGGCCCCATTAGTAATATAACAGCTAAAACTCAGCAATTTTGGCTCTAGTTAAGCTGGATGAATCATCCCATAAGAAAAATTATTTTGTGAACCCGTATACTTTCAGAGCCCTAAGATAAGCCTGGAGAAAATATTTTTCAATGTATAGCTGTTACTATTAAAATGACCTTTCTGAAACTAATTTGTCTAGTCTACTCCATGCTCTATTTCTTTATAAAGTGCAAAAATCTTCAATCACCCTATTCAAAATCTTTTCATGAGAAGTGCCATAGTGTATCAGATAAATATTAATTCCCCAAATTATCTGAGACTCTGTGCTGCCTGGCTCTTCATGACATTGCTAAAATTTTATCTTAAAATATAATCTCTTTTTTAACCTCTGTAGGATAACATGTCACTTTGAGCTACAGTTACTAGACTCCATAAATGAGACTAGAGCAATATTGGGAAATGTTTCCTAATAATACAGACTTCTATAAGGACAATTTTCCATGTGCAAGATGAGACTCCTGCTCAGGAGTCCATACATGAAATTAATAATGGTCGTGTTTTTTGCCTGTTTTACAAAACATTCCTGGAGAAGAGAAGCACACAACAGGGAGGCCTTTTCATGATTACTAAGACAGCCTCTTGAAAGACCTGTCTGCTCAAACTTGCACTGTACTGATGATATAAGGTGAACTTAAAAAAGAAATGTTTTCTACTGCAGTGTATTATCTATTTTGCTGAACAACTTATTTCATGATTTTTTTTACCTTCCTCCTTTTAAATGAGGACACAACTCCATAAAAAAGAGTCTGGCCCTAGCTGGGTTGTCATGAGTGGGTAGAGCATTACCCAGCAGCACGAGGTTGCAGGTTGAATCCCCAGTTAGGACTCATAGGAGAAGCAATCAATGAGTACACAACTATATGGAAAACCTCCATATCTCTCTTCCCCTCCCTTTCTCTCTCTCTCCAAACAATGGGAAAATATTTTAAAAACTATGAAGACAGAATTACATTTTCCCACAAATATTACCGGTAAGGAAGTGAATATGTCCTTCTACAGAGGTTTGAACTGAATTACTGTACTTTGGAGCATAATGCTAGTTTATGTTCTGATTTTGTGACATGTTCCAAAATCAACTTAAACAACGGTATGTTTTTATATGGACTTCTCACTCTGGGCCAAGAATTCTTGCCCAACCAATGATTTTCACTTGACCAAGTGGCTTCCTTTCGCCAATGGAATGACATTGCATGAGATGGGAACCAAAGCTTTGAATGGCTTGTTTGGCTTGTTTTCACTTGACCAAGTGGCTTCCTTTCGCCAATGGAATGACATTGCATGAGATGGGAACCAAAGCTTTGAATGGCATGATTTGGCTTGTTTCTTGCTCTCTAATGAATTTTCCAAAGTACTGAATTTCCAGGTAGCATGGACTTCTGCTCTAAAAAGGCATAATAATGGTCCTCCAAAAACTACTATGCCCTAGTCCCTAGAACATGTGGCTATGTTACATTAAATGACATAAATTTGCAGTTTTGATTAAGTGCAGGAGTTGACCCCTTATACATCGATTTGTATAACCACAGTCAGCTATAGTTCATATATGAAAAATTCCAGAAATAAACAATTCCAGACATAAACAAGCTTTAAACTGTGTGTTGTCCTGAAGTGGGATAAAAATCTAAAGTCATTCCATACTATCCTGCTCAAAACATGAATCGCCACTTGGTCCAGCATATCCACATAGTATTCCATGTTGCCTCATAATATATGAAGTTAAAAAGACTTGAAAAATTTTAGAATTTGAAGTATGTTTTTCTTAAAATCAATAGAGGCTATATATCAAATATAGGTAGGTAATTAAAGAGAATATAGGTAATTTAATATAAAAGACATTTATTAATTGAAGATTGCAATTAATCTTTTATATAATCAGAGTTAATGTTTATTGTCAAAATCATGAAAAAAAATATAAATAATCATTTAAAATTCAGAGCTACACCCAATCCTTTGTTAATCAGGTAGTATTCTGATTTTGAGGTGAATAAGAAAATACTGGACATTTTTATATTATGTCACTAAACGAGCATAAAATAGGTCTTTGATTTAACAGCTTATTAGCAATAGCTCTAAATTGAGGACATATGCATAGTTTATCTTCCTGAAGAAGAACATGTATTAGTTTATAGATCCCTCTGTCATTTATCTATTTACCTCTTTTTATCTAACTATCCATCTTCTACCATCTCTCTAAAAAATTGTTAGAGAAATAAAAAGCTAAGTTTGCTATATACAAGGCCCATACTGGTGAGAGAGAAGTTCTTCACGAGCCAGCCCTCTTTGCATAATGAATGGTAAGGTAACTCCCTCTCTTCACAGCCCTAGGTTCTCAAGGTTATTCTGACACTAGCTGCAGTTCAGCCATAGATTTCCTTACAGCAACATCAGCAGATACCCAGACGTGACTACTTTGGTTTAGAAATTAGCCTGGGGATGGCATTGACACCTAACAGTGTGTATTTTGCCATGCCAAAAATTGCCTGAGTTACAAAGGTGTGTAAATTTCTGTGTGGTGGCATTGGAATGGGAGGATTAACTGGCATTGGATCTGGGTACAAGTAACAGGAATTTATCATGTAGGTGGAAACTAGATCATGTGTGGATTAGAACTCCATGCAATGCTTTACTGCAAAAGTCATTGTTTACATTGACTCTTTGCTAGGTCCACTTATGCTGTCTTCTTGGGAAAAGGACTTGTCTTAGTCCCTGGGCTGCTGTAACAATATAGTACAGACTGGTAATTAATGAACAACAGAAATTATTTCTCAGGGTGCTGGATGATAGAAAGTCTGAAATCATAGAGTCAGCATAGTCACAATTCTGGTGAAGGCTCTTCCAGGTTGCAGATTGCTGACTTCTCACTGTACCTTCATATGGTGGAAGCAGTAGGCAAGCTCGCTGAGGTCTCTTTTACAAGGGCACTAATCCCATTTTTGAGGGTTCTGTCCCCATAAATTAAGCACCTCCTAAATGTCCTACTTCCAAAGACTGTCGTCATCTTAGGGGTTAGGATTTCAACATATGAATTGTGGAGGAGCATAAACATTCAAGCAAGACCAAATCCTCTCTAATTTTAGTAGTTTTCCAGAATGTTCTTCTGAGTTTGAGGATTACTATTAACCCTTTGAGTGGTACAAATGTTCATGTATATCCTCATGCTACCTGACCATCCAGAGTACAATAGATTTATTTTAAAAATAAGTAAAGCAACATTTTAAAAAGGCAAATGTATGTTCTTCTTGTTCCCATAAATTGGTTATCAAACACACATGATTTTAAGTTAATAAACTGTAACTGCAACTAATTACATTTTTTGAAAAAAATAAAACACAAATTCACTCCTGGCAGTCAGCAAGCATCAAAATATCTCAGTACTCAAAAGGTTAAATTTCCTTCTTTCTTCCACTCTCTCCAGGCCACTACCCAGCTCTGCAACATCTCTTTGAGAAATGATCATTTGCCAAAATGATTTTCCTTCTGCTATTTTCTGATAAGTTTGATGACTTGTTATACCCAATGCTCTCACTGGGGAACAATTTTATTTCCATTTTCTGTTGCATGAGGTTTTAGAACTTTATATATATATGTATATGTGTGTATATATATATATATATATATATATACACACATATACATATATATAGATATACACATATATATATATATATATATATATATATATATATATATATATATATATATATATCTGCATCGTGATTCCAAATCTGAAATCTGTTTTTTGGTGCATGCTCTAGTTTTTATGCAATTTTAATTTCTTTATGTTACAGTTAATGGCATGCATTGGCTTTTAAATTGGAGTTAAAGGGCAACAACTCTTGGATTGAACATAACCACAAGGCAATTAATATTTTACAAACATCACTTTTACATAATTGTACCTGTTTATAAGTGTAAAAACTTAATATCTGATTAAAACACTCTCTTACTTTGTTTTAAGATTGAATCATGGCTTCTTTGAGTAGGTGTAAATGTAAAAATAGTCCTGACATTTTTTGTTATACATGTGGCTGTTACAACTTCAACATCAAAGGTGCAATATTTCATCATTTGTGACACGTGCATATATTGCCTATTGTCAAGTTCCCCTTGGCGATCAAGACAGGAATTGGGCTCCTCGTATTCTTGTTATAATTGTGAGGAAATGCTTCGTGGCTGGACAAAAGGAAAACACAAAGGAATGCCTTTTGGTATTCCCATGGTTTGGCTTGAACCTAATGACCCCAGCAGTGACTGTTATTTCTGTCTGATCCATACAAAGGGCATCAATAAGACAAAAAGGCATATGATTGCATATCCTAATATTCCTTCAGCAATACAACTATCCCACACTCTGAGACACTCCTGGTTCAAGTTTTCAATGGTTTTATTTCTTCTAAGGATGAAGAAAGTGAACATGTTGATCAAATATATTTTGATAAGATACATGAGGAAATAGTTGTAAAATCTGAAGGGTCTTCTTCTCATGCCAAGCAGTCACTAACCCCTCAGCAGTTTAGCCAACCCAAATTGAATGACTTAGTAAGAGATTTGGGCCTATCAAAGAAACCAGGCTTCAAGAAAAGAATGTACTTCACCAGTCAGCTAAAGTATCTCATTTCAGGAAGCGTAAACAAATTTTTATGGACTTTTTTTCCAAAGACATACATTTGGTTTAATATCATGATTTCAATTGTCTTCTCAGCCAGCTAGGTGTCACCACTTACAGTCCAACAGAATGGTGGCTATTTCTTGACAGCTCTAAATGATGGCAGAATACTGCTGAAACATCAAATGAGATTGTCCTCAACAAGTACACAAACCAAGAGCTACAAATGCATATTTTTGACTGAATAGAATTTAAATAAGTTTTGCACAAATTTTATGATTAAAATAAGTGTTTTAATATGTTCTATTTTGAAATAGTATACAAATTCTGATGCATTCATGTCTTTTAGTGTATTAGTGTATTTACTGCATAATATAAATTATTATATTTTCACAATGATGATGCTCAAGAAGACATTCTACTTCTTTATGTTAAACTATATGTTGAAAATTTTACAATTAGAAGAAAACATAAAACCTTGAATTGCAAATAAACTGTAGCTTACAAAGAAAAACTAATGTCAGATTTGAGATCAGCACACGCAAATTAGGTAAGAACAAGTGTTTTTGTGGACACAACAAAAATTTTGTTCCCCAGTGATTAGTGATTTTTTATTTTATTTTATTTTATTTTATTTTATTTTATTTTATTTTATTTTATTCATTTTAGAGAGGAGACATAAAGTGAGAGAGGGAGAGAGAGAGAGAGAAAGAGAGAAAGGGGGGAGGAGCTGGAAGCATCAACTCCCATATGTGCCTTGACCAGACCAGTGCAGGGTTTTGAACTGGCAACCTCAGTGTTCCCAGGTCGATGCTTTATCCACTACGCCACCACAGGTCAGGCGTGATTAGTGATTTTTAATAAAGGCTTATTTTCCTAGAAAGGGCTTAAACTACATATATACCATATATACCCAGAAAATGTAAGGCCAATATGTTCTTGCCATTCTTCTAATGAAGTAAAATGCAAACAAGAAATATCAATTGATCATTAATTTTCTTTCTTACTTAATTTGAAATGTAAATGACAGAGGGATATTTTTCAGCATTTTTTTGGAGGTTGCTATTATTTGATATTCATAAAATAAATTTTTGGTGGAAAAAGATTAGCATTTTAGCAGTTTATTCTTGACTAGGAAGCCCATCCATCAAGCAAAAATTCCAAAGTAACAGAGCAATTAGATATAATCAGAAAGTTGGAATTTTCCTACTTTAAATGAAAGACATTTGTGGAGAAGAGTGATTGCGTTCTAGGAGGAGTTCATGCTGTAAAAGAGCAGAGTAAGGCCATGTGGAGGCCAGAAGAAGCAGCCAAGATGGCGTAGTGCTGAGGAAGAAGCCAGTTTGTGCAGAGTTTGTACAGAGAGAAGGAAATGGGAAGAGAGTCTGATCAACCATGAGCCTGAAGTAAAACTGGAGAACTGAGGAACTTCGTAAATACAGCTGATCTCTCCTGTATATACCAATATTCTATTTTCACAGATGAAAAAACTAACTTTGGAGTAAAGCATCACTTATTCATTCATTGAACAAGTAAAGAGCATCCATCTTCCAGGCACTGTGGTGCTACTGAAACAGCTTCCCACTAAAGATCTTAGTCTTGGTAGAAACAAAGCTGAGTGTTCATCACCATTTCCTTTTTCCTGCATACACAAAAAGATTGCATTTCTCTGTCCCCACCTCCTACTGCAGGTGTGACTGAATTTTGGTCATTGTGTGGTGAAAGTAATAGAAGCCACTTCTAGGCCTAGCCCTGAAAAATGTCATCTCATTTGACCTTTTGGTCCTTTCTTCCCCTGAGTAGGCTACACAGATCCAGATTACATAGCTATAATGGAGGGGGCCTCCGAAATGGCACTGAACTGTGACATAAAAGAAAAAAAAACATTTATTATATTAAAATTTTAATATTTTGTCTTCAATTTGTTACCACAGTAGTGTCTATTATTTCTTTCTTGTCTAAAACAGTTTCATGGGAATGACACTAGACAATTAAATACAAAAAAAAATTTGCTTTCAAGAAAACAGAATACCATAATCTGGAGTCACCCACCACATTTTCAAAAAATACCAAAACAAAACAGTATACTATTAATGTTGGGTTTGGCTCTATGACTTGCTTTGGCCAACTAAGTGCTGAGCCTAGGTATTAAAGGGCTTTATATGTTTCTGCTCATATAGTTACTCCTCTTTCATGAGTAAGGGCTGAGAAATGTACATGTCCAGATTAGCCCACTTGTCCTAAGAGGAATATGTGAGTTATATGGATCAGAGTAGCACACCAAAAGCACCCTAGATCTGCTGACATCCAACTGACCTCCAGACACAAACAAGGACACATGAGATTAGCAAAACCATTAGTGAGGCCCAGCCTAGCTTGAAAGGTCATTAAGCAGGGAACAGCAGGATGGCGATGAAGTAGGCAGACATACCAACGTTCAACTCCCAGAACCAAAGTGAATTATAACTTAATTTTGAGAACCATCATCTGGATATACCAACTTTGAACTAAACTAAGTGGACTCTTCAACCAAGGAACACTGAAGAAGCCACATTGAGACTGGTAGAAAAAGCGAAAACATGAAAAGGGCTGCCCAGCTCCCTGGAGCAAACGGCAGCCCGGAGAGATTCACGTGGCGGGAAGAGAGTTTAGTGGAGAGGGAGGGACCAGGGTACGAGGAACAAAGCCCCAGCCTGCTGCCCCAGAGCCTAGAAGAGGCATTTGGACAGTATTGAGCTGTGAAACAAGTGAGGATACTTTTTGTGAGAAAGAGACAGTTTTCTCAGACCCAGGATTCTTCTTAAAGGGGCAGCGCAGAAAACCCCTCTCACAACCACTCACCCAGGATTCCAGGGGACAGGGACAGAGGAGAGAACTGGAGAAGCAAGACAAGAGTGTGGACTGGAAGGCACAAGGAGAAACACTCTGAGGGACAGTCACCCTAACCACTGGGCTGAGTCACTTCCCTAATCAAAAATGAATATTTCCCTGAGAACTAGCAATACCAGCAAAGGGAGACAAGACACTAGCCAAACAAGCTCTCCCGTGGCACTTAGAGCACAGCTAATTAGACGGAGAGAATCAAGAGAAATCCCCAGAGAAGGTCCTGAATGAACCAGATATAACCAAATTACCAGATGCAGAGTTTAAAATAATGATAATTAGGATGTTCAAAGAGCTTAGAGCAACAATGGATAGCTATAATGAACACCTAAATAAAGAGGTAACAAGTATAAAAAAGGAAATTGAAATAATAAAAAATAATCAGACAGAAATAACAAATACAGTATCAGAACTGAAGACTACAATGGAAGGAATTAAAAGCAGGACAGATGAAGCTGAAGATTGAATCAGGGAGTTAGAGGACAAAATAAACAAAGGTACAGAAGCAGAGCAGAGAAAAGAAAAGAGACTCAAAAAATCTGAGGAAACTCTAAAGGAGCTCTGTGACAATATGAAGAGAAAAATAACATCCACATCATAGGGGTTCCTCAAGAAGAGGAGAGAGAACAAGGGATAGAAACTTTGTTCAATCAAATCGTAGAAGAAAACTTCCCTAAATAAGGCTGGAAAACGTTTCACACGTTCAAGAAGAACACAGAACTCCATAAAAGAAAAACCCAAAGAAATTTACATCAAGACACTCATAGTTAAAATACTAAAGCTAAGTGATAAATAAAAAATTTTAAAAGCTGCTAGAGAAAAAAAGGCTATTACCTACAAAGGAGCCCCCTTAAGGATGACATCTGACTTCTCAACAAAAACACTTGAGGCCAGAAGGGAATGGCAAGATATATTCAAAGTAATGCAGAACAAGAACCAACAACCAAGACTACTCTATCCAGAAAGTCTAACGTTAAAAATTGAAGGAGAAATAAAGAGCTTCCCAGACAAAAAAAAGCCTCAAGAAATTCATTAAAACCAAACCAGTTCTGCAAGAAATACTAAGGGTCCTGTTGTGAACAGTTCAAAGGGGGAAAATAATATAGCAAAAGAAGAATACAGCTTTAAAGAATAAAATAGCAATAAACAACTACATATCAATAAAAACCTTCAATGTAAATGGATTAAATGATCCAATCAAAAGACATAGGGTAGCTGCGTGGATAAAGAAATAGGACCCATATATATGCTGTCTACAAGAGACACATCTTAAAACAAAAGATGCACATACTGAAGATAAAGGGATGGAAAAAAATACTTATGCAAATGGAAATGAAAAAAAAGCCGTGGTAGCAATACTTATATCTGACAAAATGGACTTTAAAACAAAGACTGTAGTAAGAGATAAAGAAGGACAATACATAATGATTAAGGGAACAATTCAACAGGAAGATATAATGATTATAAATATTTATGCATCAAACATAGGAGCCCCGACATACATAAAGCAGACTTCGATGGATATAAAGGGCAAGATTAACAGCAATACTATAATAGTAGGGGATTTCAACACACCACTAACATCACAGGATAGATTCTCAAGAAATAAAATTAATAAAGAAACAGCAGACTTAAAGGATACACTAGAACTACTTGATTTAATAGATATCTTCAGAACTTTTCACCCTAAAGCAGTAGAATATACATTCTTTTCAAGAACTCATGGTCCATTCTCTAGGATAGACCACATGTTAGTACACAAAAGTGGTCTCAACAAATTTAAGAAGATTGAAATCATATCAAGCATTTTCTCTGATAACAATGCCATGAAACTAGAAATTAACCACCAAAGAAAAACTGAAGAATAATCAAACACTTGGAAACTAAATAGCATGTTATTAAACGATGAATGGATTAACAATGAGATCAAAGAAGAAATAAAAAAGTTTCTAGAAACAAATGATAATGAGCATACATCATCTCAAAATTTATGGGACAAAGCAAAAGCAGTACTGAGAGGGAAGTTTATAGCACTACAGGCATACCATGAGAAGCTAGAAAAAGCTCAAATAAGCAACCTGACCCTGTATTTAAGAGAACTAGAAAAACAACAGCAAATAAAGCCCATGACTAGTACAAGGAAGGAAATAATAAAGAGCAGAGCAGAAATAAATGACATAGAGGCTAAGGAAACAATACAGATGATCAATGAAACCAGGAGCTGGTTCTTTGAAAAGGTAAACATAATTGATAAACCTTTAACTAGACTCACCAATAAAAGAAGAGAGATAACTCAAATAAATAAAATTAGAATTGAGAGTGGAGAAATAACAACGGACACAACAGAAATACAAAGTATTGTTAGAAAATACTATGAAGAACTCTATGCCAAAAAATTAGGAAACCAAGGTGACATGGACAAATTTTTTGAATCATATAATTTTCCAAAAATCAGTCTGGAAGAATCAGAACACCTAAACAGACCAATTACAACAAATGAGATTGAAACAGTTATCAAAACACTCCAAACAAAAAAAAGTCCTGGGCCTGATGGTTTCACAAGTGAATTCTACCAAAAATTCAAAGAAGAACTAACTCCTATCCTCCTAAAACTACTTCAAAAAATTCAAGAAGAAGGAAGACTTCCAAACTCCTTTTATGAGGCGATCATAATTCTGATCCCAAAACTAGGCAAAGACAACACAAAGAAAGAAAATTATACAGCAATATTCCTGTTGAATTTAGATGCAAAAATTCTCAACAAAATATTAGCCAACCGGATTCAACAATATATGAAAAAAATCATACACCATGATCAAGTGGGATTTATTCTGGAGAGGGAAGGCTGGTTCAATATTCACAAATCAATCAATGTGATTCATCACATAAACAAAAGGAAGGATAAAAATCACATGATAATTTCAATAGATGCAGAAAAATCATTTGATAAAATCCAGCACCCATTCATGCTCAAAACTCTCAGTAAAGTGGGAATACAGGGAACATTCCTTAACATGATAAAGGCCATTAATGACAAACCCACAGCCAATATCATAATAAATGGGCAAAAGGTAAAAGCAATCCCCTTAAGATCAGGAACCAGGCAGAGGTGCCTCCTTTCACCACTATTATTCAACATAGTTCTGGAGGTCCTAGCTACAGCAATCAGACAAGAAGAAGAAATAAAAGGCATCCAAATTGAAAAAGAAGAAGTAAAACTGTCATTCTTTGCAGATGATATGATATTGTATATAGAAAACCCTAAAGTCTCAGTCACAAAAACTACTTGACATGATAAATGAATTCAGCAATGTGGCAGGATATAAAATTAATACTCAAAAATCATAGGCATTTTTATATACCAACAATGAATTATCAGTAAAAGAAATTAAGAAAACAATCCCCTCACTATTGCAACCAAAAAAATAAAGTACCTAGGAGTAAATTTAACCAAGGAGGTTAAGGACTTGTACTCAAAAAATTATAAAACATTGATAAAAGAACATGTGGAAGCTTTTACCATGCTCATGGCTAGGAAGAATAAACATCATTAAAATGTCTATATTACCTAAAGCAATTTATAAATTCAATGCAATACCAATTAAAATACCAATGACATACTTCAAAGATATAGAACACATATTTCAAAAATTTATATGGAACCAGAAAGAACACGAATAGCTTCAGCAACCTTAAAAAGAAAAAATAAAGCAGGAGGTATCACTCTTCCGATATCAAGGTATACTGCAAGGCCATTATACTCAAGACAGCCTGGTACTGTCCTAAGTACAGGCACATAGATCAATAGTAGAGAACAGAGAAAATAGATATAAACCCACACCTTTATGGACAACTGATATTTAACAAAGGAGGAAAGAACATACAATGGAGTAAAGACAGCCTCTTTAACTAATGTTGTGGGGAAAATTGGACATTTACCTACAAAAAAATGAAACTAGACCATCAACTTACACCATTCACAAAAGCAAACTCAAAATGGATAAAAGACTTAAATGTAAGCTGTGAAACCTTAAGCATCTTAGAAGAAAACATAGGCAGCAAGCTCTCTGACATCTGTAGCAGACATATTTGCCGATTTATCTCCGCGGGCAAATGAAATAAAAGGCAATATAAACAAATGGAACTATATCAAACTAAAAAGTTTTTGCACAGCTAAAGACAATTAGAACAGAATAAAAAGTCAAACCACACAATGGGATAATATATTCGACAACATGTCTGATAAGTGGTTAATAACCAAAATTTATAAAGAACTTATAAAACTCAACACCAGGAAGACAAACTATCCAATCAAAAAATGGGCAAAAGAAATGAACAGAATTTCTTTAAAGAAGACATACAGATGGCCAATATGCATATAAAAAAATCCTCAACATCACTAATCATTAGAGAAATGCAAATTAAAACCACAATGAGATATCACCTCACACTCATAAGCAAAACAATACAGAATAGATGCTGGCGAGGATGTGGAGAAAAGGGAACACTCCTGCACTGCTGGTGGGAATGCAGACTGGTGCAGTCACTGTGGAAAACAGTATGGAGATTCCTCAAAAAATTAAAAATTGAACTGCCTTTTGACCCAGCTATCCCACTTATAGGAATATACCGTAAGAACACCATAGCACTGTTCAAAAAGAAGAAATGCGCCCCCATGTTCCTGGCAGCATTGTTCACAATAGCGAAGATCTGGAAACAGCCCAAGTGTCCGTCAGAGGATGAGTGGATTAAAAAGCTATGGTACATATATACTATGGAATACTACTCAGCCATAAGAAATGATGCCATCGGATCGTTTACAACAATATGGATGGACCTTGATAATATTATACGGAGTAAAACAGGAAAACACTGAGAACAGCATGATTTCATATATGTGGTGGTTACAAGGTGGGGGAGGGAGGAGAGGGAGGGAGGGGGGGAGGGAAAGGGCACAAAGAAAACCAGATAGAAGGTGACAGAGGAAAATTTCAGGTTGGGTGATGAGTATGCAACATAATTAAATGATAAAATAACCTGGAGATGTTTCCTTTGAACATATGTACCCTGATTTATTAATGTCACCCATTAAAATTAATAAAAATAAAAAAATAAAAAGACAAAAAAATGAAAGACATTTGTGTTTTTCATTTTGAAATATGAATTAATTGCTGTACTTTTGTGTTCTTTCCTTATAGATTACTTATATATTTATTATTATAAAGATATTACATAATACCCAATGTATTATCCTAGAATACTGACATTGAATATATAAACTTATGAATAAATACAACTAAATAAACATATAATTTTCTATGAATGAACATATAATTTGCTGTAAAAACATTTTGGTTAAATTTAGGAACATTAGACATTGTTTTAAACATATTATCTTTATATTATTTAATATTTAATTTAAAGAATTATGCTTCTTAATCATTTTTATGAAATTACTAAATAAAAATTTATATAATTTTCTAACAGTAATTCTACTGAAACTTGTTTATTCTGTTTTGCTACAATTCTTTTCATTTTTAATCTTTTTGCTCTGGAAAGTGGAAATTCTTTCCCATGGAGACTTTACCTTTCCAAAATGTTCAAAAAACATTGACAGCTCTCAGGAAAGTTCAAATAGAATAACATAGGCCACAAAAAGAATAACTCAACTATGTTTACATACAACTGTTCATTCGAACCTAGATCTTGAGAGACATTGCTCTGTCTCCTAGGCAATTATGTCATTGCCGGGTGCATCAGATGTTTCTGTTCAGGCATCATCAAAGGGCAAAGGATACTCTGAACTCTATGAAATGGGTAATATCAAAGCACACACCCAAAATTAGTGTTGTGTCTGTGTGATACTGGAAATAGTCCAAAACAGCTAAAATGTCTGCATAATACTGGAATTTTAGCAAAAAAGAAAAAGAGATCTTCATATTTATTTGTTTATATGTTTTAATCTGTTGAGTCCATTGTTGCTAATAAAGTTCTAATTGAGGTACCAGAAAAAGACAAACTAAATCAATCAACTAGTTTGGCTCTGATTCCTCTGAGAATCACAGATAATATATAATTATCTGTGATTATTTGTAATAGTAACAATAATTGCAATAATGAAAAATAGATCAATTTTATTTATTAATAATTTGTATTTGTGTTTGACTAGGTTTCTATCTTCTTGTGGCATTTTGATTACCAGGATAAATATAAAAAATATTTCAATTATACAAAGTTGAGTAAACCCCAAAACTTTATTACAATGATTTTTTCCTCTTTAATACAATATTCTAGTTAATATTTAATAGGAAAAGAAATACGTATCACATATAAAAGAAAAAACATATTTAAATTTTTTTAGCACTTATAAGTATTGTGAAACATATTTCATAAAATGTAAATCAAGCACATATGAACATTTTATTATACTACAATTATTTATACCTAGCAGAAAATTAGTCAAATGATAAAAATAAGACATCTAATGCTATATGTTACAAATTCCGGATGATTTCTAATGGATTTTGCTAGTCAACAGTGCATATTTTAGTGCTTCCTTTCACAGGTAGAAAGCTATATATAATCATAAGAAAGCTTAAGTTAATTACCTTTCTTAGGAAATTACATGCTTTATAGAAATTAGTACATTGACCCTCTTCATATCAAGATAGCAAAGAAATATAGAACTTCAGTGATTGATACTAAAGATTGTAACCTGTAACTCATAAAAAATATTATTAAAATTAGTGTTTTATGTAATAAGTTGTTCTACTAATAATGATTAAATTAGTATATGTTTTATAGTTCTTAATGCAAATATAGTTTATTCATAAAGACAAAGAGAGCTTTGTAATCCTCTTCTTTTCTTGGGGGAGGCTCTGATGGTATTAATAAATCCAAAAATTCTCAGGCCCTGGCATGTTGGCTCAGTGGTAAAGCCTAGGCACAGCATATAGATGTCCCAGATTCGATTCCTGGTCAGAGCACACAGGAGAAGTGCCCACCTGCTTCTCCACCCCTCCCCCTCTGCCTCCTCACTATCTCTCTCTTCCCCTCCTGCAGCCAAGGCTCCATTGGAGCCAGTTGGCCTGGGTGCTGAGGATGACTCCATGGCCTCACCTCAGGTGCTAAAATGGCTCTGGTTGCAATGGAGCAATGCTGAAGATGGGCAGAGCATCGCCCCCTAGTAGACTTGCCAGGTGGATCCTGGTCGGGTACATGTGGGAGTCTGTCTCTCTGCCTCCCCACTTTTCACTTAAGAAAAAAAAATTCTCTTAGATTTCTGATTCATACACAGTATCAGTGGTGACTTTTGGCCTGAAATAAATTAATAATACACTTTTTGGGTATTTCTTTGGGAAACTCAGTGGGTTTCTCCATAATACGAATATGTTTCCTCTTATAAATATACTATAAATATACTATATTTATACTTAATCCACTTTAATGTATACATACAAATATATAAATAATACTAGATATAGTTCAATATATACTTATACAGATATTTATTTAATTTCATAATATCGAGTGTCATCTATCCAATCTGCATCTGTCAGTATAAGGATCAGTTGTTGATATTAATCCTTTCCATAGTTGATTAATGTAAACCAGTTTCCACTAGAAGTAATTTTGCCACCGTAAGCAAAATTTGGAATCATTTTATATTGTCACAGCTGGAAGGAAGTATCCAGTTACTAGATCTACTAAATAGAGGCTAAGGATGCTGCTGAACTTCATACAATGCACAGCACAGCTCCCATACCAAGAATGACCCTAAATTTGTGTGACCCTAAATTTCAACAACACTAAGGTTGAGAAGCTGATATAAATGGTAAATGTATGATAAACAATAATTATTTTAAGTTATAAGAAAATAAGGATTTACTATATTAATTTATTGAACAACAGTTTAACAAACTACAGCAGGTAAAGTCACCATTATAATAATGCATGTAGTCCTCAAGTCCTAATTGCTATGTTACCAACTGATAACACTATTTATTTTTGGAAAAGAATGGTGTTAAGATCTTGGTGTTTGGAATCACATCATTTAGGTTCATATTAAAGTTTTACTTACTGTATATATAATCTTAACAAATTACTAAAAATCACATGCTGTATTAGCCTGTTCAGGATACTACTACAAAAATGCCATAGACAGGCTAGTGAAAATATAAGCAATTTATCAGAGTTCTGGAGGCTGAAGATCAAGGTTCTGGTTGAATCATTTCCTAATAAAAGCCTTCTTCTTGGTTTTCAGTAGATGCCTTCTTGTTGTATTCTCACATGGCAGAGGGAGAAATCATCTCTCTTGTGCCTCTCTTATAAGTACACTAATCACATTCTTCGGGACTCCGCCTCATGGCCTAATTACTTCCCTAAGGCCCCACTTCCAAATACCATTACATTAAGGATTATTGCTTTAACATATGGATTTTGGGGGAACACTAACATTCAGCCCATAGTAGATACTTTATCTATAATATGGTCATATTAGCACACACATTTTAAGATTACTGTGGTATTAAATTATTCAAATCTTATAAAGTTTTTACAGTAGTGAATATCACACATTAAATATTATATAACTACTATTATTGTATATCTTAAATACTGAATATTATGTCTTCTAAAAATGTTTTGAGAGTTCTACATGGAGGCTATTTGAAGGACAAAAAAGCACTTTTCTAATTCAAAAGTGTTTATTTTAATTTGGTAATATTTGCATTAATAATAATCTGTTTATTAGGATACTGTCATGTTTCTTAAGTTTAACATTTTAAATATGCTCCTAAAGTAGAAATAATTCAAATTCATTATCTCTTAACCTAGTAAAGCTACAAAAATATTCTACCAAAATGAGCAGTTTCAGTCTATCAAAGAAGGGTCAAAAAGCAATAGTGATTTTCAATAAGTAATTATATTCTAATAAATTGAGCTAGTTTTTTTATTTGAAATTTAATTAGTCTTTGAGAGAAACTATTCTAGAAAGGAAATGTATAAGAAAATTTACCAATGTAAAATATGAATATTTAAAATCTAAAAGAATTGTTTCTATATTTATAATTTTTAACAGTATCAGTAACTAGACACAAAGTTAATATTACTTTCTATTTATAAATCTACTCAGGGATTTTAACATTTATATGATATGTGCTAGAACTATGCAAACTAAGGCTGACATTAGAATTTCCCAAGCTCAGGCAATGTATCTAATATGTCTATATTCATTCATGTGATAATTGACCTATATGCATGGCTTTAAGTGCTATATATATATAATCTCCAAATCCCAAAATGTTGTCTGTAGTCCAAAACTCTATTTATTTTATACTACATGATAAAATAATTCTTAAATAAGTATATATTTATGTATGTCAACATTATCCTGAAATCTACTCTTAAAAATTAAAATACCAAAAATAAAAATAGTGAATAGAAATAAAGCTCTGTATAATACCAGGATGACTACAGCCTGTGCACATTAGTTCTGAGGCTTCAATCTGCAAGGTTCTGTGGTCACTGAAGATCAACTGTAGACACCACACAGTCATGCAAAGTGAGTACATCTTATATTAGAGGCTATGATAGTCATTGTCCAGGGGTAACAATTTTGTATGAATTTGATCAACTTTTTCTCCCCACACTTCTAAATATAAATTTAAATATATTTGTACCTAATAGTTTCCTTACAATGATTTATTTGTAGGTTCATGTTTAATAATCACTAAATTATCTTCTAATTTTATGTTTATTTTTAGATCTTTGTGTTTAAATTTAAAAGCATTTTGAAGTCTTGAGTAAAATTGTTTTGTTATATGGAAAATATATTTTTATTACTAGCATTTGCTTTTTTAATTAATATTATTTTATTTAATTATATTAAAGTCTACTCTTCAGATAACCTCTGTTTGTGGGTATGTTAAATTGAGAAGAACAAAAGCTATAGATCAGATTTTTAATTTGCATAATACTCTAGATAATTGAAAACCTACATTGATTTGAGGACAAGGGACTTCACCTCTATGATCCTTCCTCCACTAAAACATTAAACCCAGTCTAACCATGAAACAAACATCAGACAAACCAAAGTTGTGGGTAGTTCTATAAAATGCCAGAGTAGTACCTCTTAAAATTTGTCAAGACCTTGAAGAATAAGAATGAGAAAAAACATCCCAGACTAAAGGAAGCTGAGACAAGATTTAAAATATAAAATGCTATTTTGTATACTGAAACAAAACAAGTAGAGAAGATGGGATGAAAAAACTGTGGAGGTTAGCTAACAAGAATGGACCAGCCATGCCCTTAGTTCTGACAGATGCACCATAGTGCTATAAGAAGTTTCCAACAGGAAAAACTAACTAGGTGTGGTCTATGTCAGAACTCTCTTAGTTTGTATGCAACTTCTCTGTTAATCTAAACTTATTTAAAAATAATGCTTCTTTACATATAATATGTCATATAGAAAAAGGTCAACAGATTATACAACTGAAGTCATAAACAAAATAGCCATTTTAAATAATTGAGTCCTTTTGTATTTTTAAACACTTGAGAGAATGTAAATCTAGAGCATGTAGACATTGATGAGAAAGGCCAAGAAAAACAAAAAAGACATCTTTTCTAGGTATAATTAAGAGAGAACCATTTGAAGACACATGATTAACAATTAAAATTTAGAACTTAGAATAGTACAGCTCTATCTATAGTGGGAAAAGAGCCTTTCGTCTCTTCTTTTATATATTTTTTAAATTTTAATTGAATTTATTAAAGTGACATTGGTTCACAAACCCACACAGGTTTCAAGTGTACAACTAAATAAAACACCATCTGCACACTATATTGTGTGCCCATTGCTCTAAGCAAAGTCTCTTTCTGTTCCCATACCCCCCCACCTTTTAACACCTCCACCTTCTTTCCCATATCACCACTCTGTTATCTGTGTTTAGGGTTGTTATATATGTTTTATTGCTTCATATCTTTTCTCTTTTCATCCAGTACCCCCACTCCCGTTCTCTCTGACAGCTGTCAGCCTTTTCCATATATCCATGCCTCTATTTCTATGGTCAGTTTATTTTCCTTATTGGATTCCAAATGTAAGGGAGATCATATAATATTATCTCTCTTTTAGAGATATTACAAGTTAAATAAAACTAATTATCAGAAGACAATATAAATATCTATTCTAAATTTTGTTTTCAAGGAATTTGCTTTTTTCAGATTCCAAGAAAAAGTTATATGACTCTAACTCTATTTTATTTAAATGCTCTGAAATTAAGTCAGTACAAAAGTACAACAGAGGTTTTCAAAAGGTGAAATCATCTGTAACTTTTTTCTGAGTTCTGCCAATTCTCTGTCTATATATCTGGTGAGCAATGACCACATGGGATCAATCATACTTTCATCATTTGGGGAAGCAGGTAACTTTGCATACAGCAAAGTAGTTCATGTTTTTAAAAGATAATGTAAAACAGATCATATATATATAAATATATATGTATGTATTCTAACTCATTTAAAAAATAGGATCTTACTTGGAACATTCTGATAAATTAGTATAGTTGCTTTTACAGCAGAAGAAAAGATATTTACTACCCAGGAGAAATCATCTAACTTAAAAAGATGGGAGAAGAATAGAGGCATCTTTCTCACACTTGGAAAGAAGCAACAAATACATGACAATAACAGGGTTTGCACTCAATTGGTCATAAGTGAGCAGCCATGGCAACCACTCCTGATGACAAAATACAGGAAGGAGGGAAGGAGGCAAGGAGGATAACAGTCTTTGACTGGTGCTCCAGATTTATTTCTGTTCAGCCCTTTAGTACCAGAGAAGGTAGAAATATACTGACATTTCTTTCCTCCCATCAATTTGTAAAAATGAACTCCAATTTTATATAGATACTTCATCCACTCCCCTGCAGGGATCATTTAGGCCTCACAGGAAAGGATTTTGGTGTAAATTAGTTCAAAATGACTCCGCCCCCGTGTACTAGGAAGACATTAAAGCAAGTAAACGATTTCTAAATCGGTTGGAAGTCCCTTGTAAAAGGTTATGGATTAAATCTAACTGGAAAGAAAAAACACAGCTGTGATAAATACTGCTCCTGGAAGGGCTACATTAACCCAGGCCCAGCTGGTAGAAACCCAGAGAGTACCCTCCTTTGACCTAGACAATGAATTACCTGATGATGCTGCTGTAATGTGGGAGACTATGACAAGGACATGATGGATTGAGGAATGTCATTTGAATAAGAGAAATGACTCCCCACACAGCATCACACAGAGAGGTGACATACGAAAAGTGGTTACAGCATTTCAAAAATAATGAATGATATCCTATGATTTATAATGGTTCACACAGCTCTACTTCCTGAACAGTTACCCACAAAAGAGATTATATTTTAGATGGGGCTTTTTATTCTTGAAATGTGCTAAGTTCGGTGATTTGACCCTTTGAAAGTCACTGGGAACATCATTAACATCTTCCTACACATAGCCTTCAGAGCTCAAGTGGTCAAATATGGAAAATGACATGAAATCATACTCTTCAATTCTTATGGAGTTGGTGTATACGTGACAAATGTACCAGATTTACCTGCCTAGTACTGAATGAGATACTTTCAATTTCAAAATTTTCACACCATGCTTGGATTTCAATGTTTAAAAACCATTGTGAAAGAGCTGACTATTAAAAACCTGGAAAAAAATAAAATCACTTAGAAATTTAAATTCAATAAAATGAGAAAAACAGGCTCATAGGGTACAACCCTCAGAGCAGTAAAACCTCTAACATGCTATGAAAAAGAAAAAGCGTGTGACTTGAAATATTATTTGATGTAGCAAATAAATACAGCATTTGGAAAACTTTATTCTAAGTAAAAAAAGAAAAGAAAATATAATAAAGGAGAAAAAATAAATGTAAACAACAATGGCACATCTGGCTTCCCTTCTCAAACGGTCATATTAAGAATTCTAAATCCTTGCTGACCAGGTGGTGGCGCAGTGGATAGAGCGTCAGACTGGGATGTGGAAGACCCAGGTTCGAGACCCCGAGCTCGCTAGCTTGAGCACGGGCCTATCTGGCTTGAGCAAAAGCTCGCCAGCTTGGACCCAAGGTCGCTGGCTCCAGCAAGGGGTTGCTCAGTCTGCTGAAGGCCCGCAGTCACGGTACGTGTGAGAAAGCAATCAATGAACAACTATGGTGTCTCAATGGTAACGAAAAACTAATGATTGATGCTTCTCATCTCTCTCCTTTCCTGTCTGTCTGTCCCTATCTATCCCTCTCTCTGACTCTCTCTCTGGCCCTGTAAAAAAAAAAAAAAAAAAATTCTAAATCCTACAAGGTGGGCATGTCAATTTAACAGAAATAGTAATTTACTCTTAGTTAACCAAAGTAATTAATTGATTATCAAAAATTTCCAGTATTGCAATTATACATATAGGAGAATATTTTTCAATTTTATTTAGTAACTTTGTTTTACATTTAAGTACTATTGATTCTGAAATAAGGAATCTTGAAAACACAAACTTGTTTCTGGAATTGTAAGCATCTTTCTGTTAAAAAATGTTGCATATTTAATATTTTTTATTTAACTAAAAATTCCTTTAGGTAATTTTTCTAGAAATAAGTTGCATTCTGTTAATAAAATAATCATTTATTTGTCCCATTTATCACACCATAATGCACAGTATTAGTTTTTTTTCACAGTATTAGTTTTGATGAATTATTTTAAAGTCATATTGCACTATTGTCAGAAAAAAGAGGATCTTTGAGAATATGCTCTTAACAATTTACAAAATGAACTTAGAGTAGTTGATTTTCTTGTCAATAGAAGAAAAGTTCTTTTGCTTTTTAAATCAATCAAAAGTAGTATAAAAGGGAATAGAAAATACTTTTGATCTGATTGTAGTTGATACTTTACTGGATCGCTTTGTAGGATTATAGATGCTAATCCTTTTGGTGTCATTTTTCTTTTTGGACACTATATTACACTCAATATATTTAGTTTGAAGTACTCTTCACACTCCCAACCATTTTCTTAAGATTATTTTATGTTAAGTGTGGGCAATTTAGAACTTCTATAATCTGCCAGTTTAAACTATTTTTAATCTTTTTAGGTTGTTTGGAATGTTATCCACTATACTGGATATCTTTCCAATGTTTATTTTTGGTAAGCATGATCACTAGTTAATTTTTTAAAATGTGGAATTTTACCCAAATTCAAACACTTTTATGTAATAAAAGGATTCTAGTTAGTGGGTTATAATGAAGTAAAAACTAACTAAAGAAAGAATATAAAATTGTCAGCAGCTTCACCTGACCCGTGGTGAAACACTGGATAAAGCATTAACCTGGAATGCTGAGGGCATCAGTTCCAAACCCCAAGATTTCCTGGTCAAGGCACATACAACAAGCAACTATGAGTTGATGCTTCTTGTTCACCCCTTCTCCTTGTCTTTCTCTCTCCTCTCTCTCAATAAATAAGTAAAATATTTCTTAAAAAATTGTCAGAAGCTTCAAGAGCCTTATTTTTCTTAGCTATCTTCTTTTTCCTGAATTTTAAGGTATCATTCACTGTATTATTTTACTTTTTTGTGTGCATGTTACTACTAACTAAACATTCCTGAACATCCCTAAACTATGTGGTTTTGTTCTGTTTATTTGAGCAATATATAATTAGTGGAATCAAGTAAAATGCAGGTTTTATTTCTGGTTTATTTTTCTAAGTGTTATGTTTTTGAGATTGTGTTTTATTTATTTTCATCCCTGTATAGCATTACATTACATATGTATATAGCAATTTATGCATTCTACAGTGGTGCACATTTAGGTTGTTTTCGTTTTTTGACAATAATATTCTACTGTTAACACATTATGATATCACTGTAAAAACCTTGAATAACATATTAACCCAAATATTCTTTGAATTGTATGATAGACCAAGAGCAGGTAACATTTTCTATTTATGCAAATGTGACTCAAAATGAAGAAATCTAATAATCTAATTTATAATATTTATTAATTCTAAATGTAAAAAAGATACATGCTGATCTTAATTTATTTTAAATTGACATTAATGAAAACCAATGTGTAATCTCAGTTACAACAAAAATAAATTCTTACTAAACCAGAAAATAAAATTTCTGTTAATATCTAAAAGTCTGGCCTATTTGAGGATGAAATAAAAGAAATGTTCACATTAAATACAATAGTAAAAAGTGATTGAATTCTGGTTTTACATAATTATTTATTTTGTATGGACTAATTAACCATTCTATTTAAAGAATCAAATATAATAAGTGATATGTAAATTGGCAAGTAAGTAACACTATTAATTATTATTTGCCATTAAATTTATCAATTTATAAGAACCCCAATAGAGTCAAGTTACAAAAATAAAAGGAAATAACAATAATAGCTTCAGAAAAAATCTGACTTTGTTAGAATAAATTTTTTTCTTTATTATTTCATTTATAAACAATTAAAAACACATAACACAAAATAGCTCTCTAAAAGCAAAGCTAGAGAGTAATAAGTGAGAACTGTATATTACTTATGTATTAAAAATGCCATAAATTCTACTTAGCAATGTGTAAAAGATTGTATCAGGCTGAAATATATAACACTTTTTGTTCTAAATGAATGATACTTACAGTGATACTTTAATATTACATTAAAGTGATACTTTAATGAGTATTACTTAAAGTTGGGAGTTATCTTTAAATTAATGTATAAGGTCAATATAATGACAATTATAAAGCTAGCAGAGATAAAGATAAATATCAGAAGGCTAGTAGTACATGCAAACAGATAGAGTTATCATACAGTTTTAACATAAATACCAAGTGTATGTCTCATGAACTTTTCTCTAGGCAGTCATTTGATAAGGGAATTACCAATATACTTTCAATGAGGGATAATAAATCATGTGAGCAATTGGCAGCTACTAAAGCTAATTTCAACCATATTTTGGATTGTTTATATTAGGGTTTTAAGATAATTTCACACCCACATTCTTCAGTTGATAAATATATCTTAATGCATGTGAACTTCTCATTTTCACTCTACATTTACAAAAAATGAATTTCTAAGCTACCTGTATATGACTTTCATTTTTGGCTCCAGTTTCTACTATCTCACTGCTTGTATTTTATTACTTTTCAATCAACTGTATTATTTTGTTTTTACATATTCATGAATTGCTTTCTGAAGAAGTGATTTATTGGTTAGAGTGATGAAATCTCACAACTCTCCTTTCATAGATACTTTATATTGTGTTTGGGTCTCTGTACTAAAAATAAATCTCTGTTTATCCATCAATATTTAGCTAATGAAAAATATAGATCAATCCAGGTCCCCAGCTTCATGACTTCCATAGTTACAGTTTCAATAAATTCTTACATTCAGCAACAAATAGTTTCAATAACTTTTTCTAGTGGCTATTTGTACAATCCTGGAAATTTAAGAAAAAAATAACAAATTTTCAGCTAAAAAGGAAGAAATATATATATATAGTTCTATCATCATTTGCTACCTCTACTTTCTTTTTTAAAATTTTATTTAGAAAATTAAATTCAACAGGGTGACATTGATCAACAAGAGTACATAGCTACCTATATTTTCAAATTCCTTTTTAATATAACAAAAGAAGAAAATAAAGCCTTGATACTATACATATATTACTATCAAGTGTCAGACCATTGTTACAATAAAAAATCCTTTCAGTAATATAAATCATTAAATTTCAGAACCATTATATTTGCCAATGCATTAGCATATAGACATGAATGTATGAAACGTTTCTATTAGAAAAATTAGTGCTGAACATTGAAACTTACTGTTAAGTGTAAATTATTTTTGTTTAATAATAAAGCCACAGAGAGACAGAATTTAAATTAATTAAAATGATTAAATAAATCCACACTTGTGTGAAATGTTAGACTATCAATATACAGAGTCAAAAGTGAAAATTATTCTTAATTTATTGTCATATAATTAATCTTATAAACATATTAACCACTGCTGTTTCTCTGGGTTCATAATAATATAATTTTCCTTATTATAATAGAAAATATTAATATTACACATCTTGATTTTTTGTGCGAAATTACTTAGATATGAGACAAATAGGCTTCAAGAATATATGGCACATTTCATTACTCTGTCCTGATTAAAAAATGTGTCCTATGTTTTATATATACTGAATTTTTTCAGAAGGGTTGATTATTGGATTATAGCATAATAACTGTGCTTTGTTTGGTGGTATTTTTAGAGTCCTTAAATATAGAGTCATTAGGCAAGCTTTAAACAACATTAGAGCAGGATCCAATAAGCTTCACAAGTGGCATACCCAAAGGGAGATCATAGCAGACATAAAATTCTGCTGAGGCAAATTCCATTAGTGTGATCAGCACCTATACAGCAGCTCACATGCATGGTTGGTGTTTCCCTCACAGTCAGCCAGCCTAAGGGTAGATTTCATGCATAAATGAATCAACGGCAATCAAGACTCAATTATAATGCAAGGGACATTCTTGTAGCACCCAGCTCAGGTTATAAAAGAAAATGCACCACTGCACCTCGCAGAACACCTATTACATAAGGCCACCTCATGAAGACTGGGATTTATAGCAGACCTATCTAATACATAGAGATGAAAACAAAGAGGCAGCCAAATGGGAAGACAAAGAAATAGACCCCAAATGAAACAATGAAAGAAATCTCCAGAAAAAAAGATCTAAATGAAATGGAGACAAACAATAGATCCTTTATAAAGTTCAAAGTAATGGTTATAAGGATAAAAAATTACATAGAAATCCTATTAAAAGGATCAGTTAGAAATGAAAAATATACTATCTGAAATAAAGAATACACTGGAAGGAATAAAGAGTAGGTTTGATAAAGCAGAGGACTGAATCACTGATTTGGAAGACAATGTATAAAAAAAGCAAATCAGAAGAGCAAAAAGAATTTTAAAAAATGAAGATAGTTTAGAATACCTTTGGCATAGCATGAGGCATGACATCTGCATTATAGAGGTGTCTGAAGGAGAAGTGAGAGAGCGAGGGAATGGAAACCTATTTGAAGAGATAATAACTGAAAACTTCCTTAACCTGGTGAAGAAAAATGACACATATGCCCAGGAAAACAGAGTCCCAAACAAGATGAACCCAAAGAGGCCCCCTACAAGACACATCATACTTAAAATGGCAAAAGTTAAATAGAAAGATAAAATCTTAATAGCCACAAGAAAAAGATGGTTACTTACAAGGGTGTTTCTATTGGACTGTCAGATGACTTCTCAACAGAAACATTTCAGACCAGAAAGTATTGGCATATAATATTCAAAGTGATGAAAAGCAGGGACCTACAAACAATGCTACTTTACTCAACTAGACTATCATTTAAAATTGAATGAGAAATAAAGAGCTTTCCAGACAAGAAAGAGCTAAAAGAGTTCATTACCACCAAACCACTGACAAAGAATGTTCAAAGGCCCATTAAAAGGAGAAGGAGAAGGAGGAAAAAAAGGAAGAACATGATTTAAAGAATAAAATGGCAATAAATATGTACCTATCAGTAAACAATTTAAATGTATGTGCCTTAAATGATCTAATCAAAAGATATAGGGTAGCTGATAAGAAAATAAGACCCATATACAGTGTGTCTATAAAGTCATGGTGCACTTTTGACCTGTCACAGGAAAGCAACAAAAAATGATAGAAATGTGAAATCGGCACCAAATAAAAGAAAAATCCTCCCAGTATCTGTAGGATGATGTGGCAGCATGTGTGCATGTGCAGATGATGACGTAGCACCGTGTATACAGCGGAGCAGCCCATGGCCATGCCAGTTGAGATGTGGACAGTACAGAGGACAGTTCAATGTGCTCTGTGGCTCACTAAATTCACATCTGTGACCAAAACGCAATGTGAATATCGGCGCATTTATAGCGAAGCGCCACCACATAGGAATAACATTACTCGGTGGGATAATCAGTTGAGGGAAACCAGCATTTTGGTGGAGAAACCCCATTCTGGGAGGCCATCAGTCAGTGACAAGTTTGTACAGTAGAGGCTATACGGGATAGCTACCTAAGGAGCCCTAAAAAATCTGTGTGTGCGTGTGCTCGACAATTATACCTAAGCAAGACTATACAGTTCATAAGGTGTTAAAGAAACATCTCTGTTTTATGGGGTACAAATTGCGGCTGTTCCACACTATCAAACCAGTGGATAGACCCACACAATGCGTGTTTGCTACGGATATGCTTCATGAGATCAACAATGATGCAAGATTTTTGCAGAAGATTGTGTTTAGCGATGAGGCGACCTTCCATATCTGTGGACATGTTCATCGCCATAACGTCCGAATATGGGCTGCTGAATATCCTCATGCCTACGTTGAGTACGAACGTTCCACCCCTAAAGTGAACATGCGGTGTGGCCTGATACATGATAAGGTGATAGACCCATTTTCTTTCGCGGAGCAGTCTGTGACGGCAAACACCTATTTTGACATGTTGGACTTGTATGAAGTGCCACAATTTCCAGAAGGTGTCATCTTTCAACAGGACGGCGCTCCTCCACACTACGCCACTATTGTTGGTGAGTTTCTGGATAGAACATTTCCCTGGCGGTGGGTAGGCAGGGGTTTTGTCAAGCCATGGCCACCACGATCCCCGGATCTGATGCCCTTAGAATTTTACTTTTGGGGTTATGTGAAGCAACATGTGTACATTGAATGTATCAATGACATTAATCACTTAAAACAGAGAATCATAGATATTATACTCTCTGTTACACCAGACATTCTTACCCGTGTGTGGCAAGAACTTCACTATCATTTGGATGTGTATAGGGCAACAAATGGAGCCTTTATTGAACTGCACTGAATAGGTATGAAACTGGGAGAGTTTTCCTTTTATTTGGTGCAGATTTCACATTTCTATTGTTGCTTTCTTTTGTTGCTTTTCTGTGACCGGTCAAAAGTACATCATAACTTTACGGACATACTGTATATGCTGTCAACAAAAACCAACCTCAGAACAAAGGTTACACAAGACTAATAGTAAGAAAACAGAAAATGATATTTTATTAAAATGAAAAAAAATCTGGTGTAACAATATTTATATCTGACAAAATAGAAATATAAAGACTATAATAAGAGTCAAAGAAGGATACTACATAATGATAAAGGGAACAATCCAACAAGAGGATATATCTTTATAAACATATATGCACTCAACATAGGAACACCTAAATATATAAGCAAATCAGACATGAAAGAAGAAGTAGATAGTAATACAGTCATAATAAGAGATTTTAAGACCTCATTGACATTAATGTATAGATCTTCCAGACAGATTTTCAACAAGAAAATGGAAGCCTTAAATGACATACTAGATCAGATGGATTTAATAAATATCCTCAGAATATTTCACCACAAAGCATCAGAATATATATGTTCTTTCTAGTGCACATGGAACATTTTCTAGGACAAATTAAATGTCAGGATATCAAACATCTCAATAAATTTAAATATATTGAAATTATATCAAACATTTTTTCTAACCATAATGCTCTGAAACTAGAGATCAATCACAAGAAAACAAACTGAAAAACATTGAAAGACATGGAAGCTAAATAATTTGTTACTAAACAGTAAAATAGGGTAACTATGATCAAGAAGGAAACCAAAAGATACATTAAAACAAATAAAAGTGAAAACACAACACACCAATATCTATGTGACACAACAAAAGCAGTCCTAACAAGGATATTTATAGCATTACAGACCTATCTCAAGAAACAAAAGAAAAATCTTAAACAATCTAACTTTACACATAAAGAAACTTGGAAAAGAATAATAAACTAAGCTTAATGTGAGTTGAAGAAAGGAAATAATAAAGTTGAGTAGAAAATAAAATACAGTCTAAAAATACTACTAAAGATCAATGAAACCATTTTTTTCTTTGAAAAATTAAACAAGATCGATGACCCTTTTACTAGACTCATCTAGAAAAAAAGATGCCTGACCAGGAAGTGGCACAGTGGATAGAGTGTTGGACTGGGATGTGGAGGACCCAGGTTTGAAACCCCGAGGTAGCCAGCTTGAGCACAGGTTCATCTGGTTTGAGCAAAGCTCACCAGCTTGGACCCAAGGTCGCTGGCTTGAGCAAGGGGTCACTCAGTCTGGTGTAGCCCCCTGGTCAAGGCACATATGAGAAAGCAATCAATGATAAACTAAAGTGTCACAATGAAAAATTGATTATTCTCATTTCTCTCCCTTCCTGTCTGTCTGTCCCTATTTATCCTTCTCTCTGTCTCTGTCAAAGAGAGAGAGAGAGAGAGAGAGAGAGAGAGGTGACTCCAATAAATAAATCTGAAATCAAAGAAGAGGAATAATGACCGACACCAAAGAAATACAAAGGATTTTAAGAAAACATTATGAGTAACTATATAGCAACAAATTGGACAATCTGGAAAAAAATGGATAAATTTCTAGAAATATACAATCTTCCAAAACTGAATCAAAAAGAATCAGATAATCTGAATAGACAGACTACAAGTAGTGAAAATGAAGTAATCAAAAACCTCCCAACAGATGAAAGTCTGAACCCAGATGCCTTCACCAATGAATTTTCCCTAACATTCAAAGAAGAATTAACATTTATTCAATCCAAAGTATTCCAAAAAATTCAAGAGGAGTGGAGACTCCCAAGTTCATTTTACAAGGCCAGCATTATCCTAATTCCAATACCAGATAAAGACACTACAAAGAAAGAAAATTATAAGCCAATATTTCTGATTAACATAGATGCTAAAATCCTCAACAAAATATTAGCAGACCAGATCTAGCAATACATTGAAAAGGTCATGATCAAGAGATATTTATTACAGAGATGCAAGGTTGGTACAATATCCAAAAATCAATTAAGGTGACCCACCACATAAATAAAATGAAAGATAAAAAACACATTCATGCCTGAACAGGTGGTGGCACAATGGATAGAGCATTGAACTGGGATGAGAAGGACCCAAGTTCAAAACCCCGAAGTCATCAGCTTGAGTATAGGCTCATTGGCTTGAGTACAGGCTCACCAGCTTGAGTGCAGTGTTGCTGGCTTGAGTGTGGGATCATAGACATGACTCCATGGTCACTGGCTTGAGCACGAAGGTCACTGGCTTGAGAAAGGGGTCACTCACTCTGATGTAGCTCCTTGGTCAAGACACATATGAGAAAGCAATTAATGAACAACTTAGGTGCCACAACAAAGAATTGGATGCTTCTCATCTCTCTCTCTTCCTGTCTGTCTCTCTTTGTCTCTGTCATAAAAAACAAAAAAACCCCACATAATCATACTAATAGATCCAGAAAAAGATTTTGATTAAATCTAGCACCTATTTATGATAATATCTCTCAGCAGCACAGTGGGAACAGAGGACACATACCTCAACATAGTAACGACAATATATGACAAACCCACAGCCAATTATACTTAATGGACAAAAACTACAAGTATAGCCCTTAATAGGCAGAACAAAACAGGAATGTCCACTTTCACCACTCTCATTCAACATAATACTGGAAATCCTAGCCACACCAATCAGAAATAAACAAGAGATAAGTCATCCTAATCGGAAAGGTAGAAGTAAAACTGTCATTAGTTGCAGATGACATGATCTATATATAAAAAAGCCTAAAAATTTCACCTAAAAACTACTAGAACTGATAAATACATTCAGCAAAGTAAAATAAAAAATAAATATCCAGAAATCACTTCATTGATTGCTTTCTCATATGTGCCTTGACTGGGTAGCTACAGCAGAGCGAGTGACCCCTTGCTCAAGCCAGAGATCTTGGGCTTCAAGCCAGTAAAGTTTGGGCTCAAGCCAGCAACCATGGATCATGTCTATGATCCCACGCTCATGCTAGCAACTCTGTGCTCAAGCTGGTGATCCCATGTACAAGCCAGATGAGCCCATGCACAAGCTGGCAACTTCAGGGTTTCGAACTTGGGTCCTCCACATGCCAATCTGACACTATCCACTGTGCCACCACCCGGTCAGGCCCATATTTATTTAAAAATATATATATAAAAAACACCAAAAATCAAACAATCCAATTTTAAAATAAGCAAAGTCCTTGAATAGACACTTATTCAGAGGACATACAAATGGCAATAGACATATAAAAAATGCTCAACATCTCTATCAGAGAAATGCAATTAAAACCACAATGAGATCTTTGAAACACCTGTCAGAATGACCTATCATCAATAAATCAACAAACAAGTGTTGGTGAGGATGTGGAAGAAAGGGAAATCTTATGAACTGTTGATGGGAATACAGATTGGTGCAGCCACTGTAAAAAAGCAGCATGGAGTTACCTCAAAAAATTAAAAATGGAACTGCCTTATAACCCCACAGTTCACTTCTGGGAATATATTCGAAGAAACCTGAAACACTAATTCGAAGGAATATATGCGCCTTCATGTTCATTGCAGCATTATTTACAATACTCAAGATTTGGAAGCAGCCAAGTGCCCATTAGTAGATAAGTGAATAAAAAAAAAAGGAGGTATATTTGTATGATGGAATACTACTCAGCAATAGAAAAGAAGGCAATTTTACTTTTTGCCACAATGTGAATTAACCTGGAGCACATTATGCTAAATGAAATTAGCCATTTAAAATTGTGTACAATATGATTATACTCATGTGTGGAGTCTAATGAACAAAATAAACTAACAAACAAAATAGAAGCAGACTCATAGACACAAAGAACAGACATACAGCTTCAGAGGGAAGGTGGGTTATGATTCTGAGTGAAAAAAGTGAAGGGATTAAAAAAAAACATAAAAACTCATAGACACAGACAAACAGTATGTGATTACCAGAGGGAAAGGATGTTGGGGGACACAGAAGATAGTGGTAATAAATGGTGGTACAAGAAGAGCCGACTTGAGATGGTAAACAGATAATACAATCAATATATAAATGATGTATTATAGAATTACACCTAAAATCTATATAATTTTTTAATCGATGACCACTCCAATAAATTTAGTAAAAAATAAAAATTTATGTTAAGATGAACACTTCACTGAACATATTTATCTTTCTTTTCTTTTTTTTTATTGACAGGAGGGAAGGCAGAGACAAACTCCTAAATGCGTTCTGACTGGGATCCACCCAATAAGCCCCCTACTGGGGATACTCTGCCTATTTGGGAATGCTGCTCTGTTGCTCAGCAACTGAGCTATTTTAGCACCTGAGGCCGAAGCCATGTAACCATCCTCAGTGCCCAGGGCCAACTTTGCTCTAACTATGTTAGCCTTGGCTTCAGGAGGGGACGAGAGAGAGAGATAGAAAAGATGGGGAGGGCTGAAGAAGCAGATAGTTGCTTCTCTTGTGTGACTTGACCAGGAATGGAACCCAGGACTTCCACATGCCAATCCAATACTCTATTGCTGAGCCAACCAACCAGGGCCTTTTCTTTTTCTTTTCTTTCCTCTTTTTTTTTTTTTTTTTTTTGAGACCTCACTAAACTTTTAAGGATACTATCCAGAAGCAGAGTTTATATCAGTCAATAACCTCCTCAAAAGGAACAAGGTTATTCAATATTTAGATAAATTTTTGTGTTTGGGTTACACAGAAAAAGGGCCAACTTTTTATAAACTTTTTATAAACTTCTTTAGTATTGCATTCTGGCTTAGGAAAATTAAATTTCTTACGTAGAGAATGTACTCACCCATAGGTGATTATTTAATCCAATATAACTTGGCAGCAGCAACTGGTTTCAAGTTTTAGGCCTGACCAGGAGGTAGGGCAGTGAATAGAACATTGGACTGGGATGCGGAGGACCCAGGTTCGAGACCCCGAGGTCGCCATCTTGAGCGCGGTCCCATTTGGCTTGAGCAAAAGCTCGCCAGCTTGGACCCAAGGTCGCTGGCTCCAGCAAGGGTTTACTCAGTCTGCTGAAGGTCCACGGTCAAGGCACATATGGGAAAGCAATCAATGAACAACTAAGGTGTCGCAACGAAAAACTGATGATTGATGCTTCTCATCCCTGAGAAAAGCATCCGTTCCTGTTTGTCTGTCCCTATCTATCCCTCTCTCTTACTCTTTCTCTGTGCCTGTAAAAAAAAAAAAAAAGAAAAGATTTAGGTCTCAGTATGTGCTATGTGATCCTAGAAAATGTTTTAAGCTCATGGGTAGGATACATGCACTAAACAGGAATGTCTCTGCTAATCAATAATAATAGACTATTTATTAGAATCTTGATGTGACTCCCCTTCTGTTTTATAAAATAGAAATAACAAGTCTTTTTGAAACTGTTATGTACTAGGTTCCTATTTTCTTATTTTTTATAAAATATTGTTTGATGCTTTATATTTCTATTTAAAAGAGTCATCAGGGCTGATTATCACTGGGGGCAAACAGAACAGTTCCCAGCCCTGTACTCCTGCACTTAGTATTTATTCTTGTTTCATAGAATACTTCAAGGGGAAAAAGAAAGTAACATGCCCCTAAAACAGTTTTATTTTTTGAAATTATTTGGCTTTCAGTAATTTTAATAAATCAATAAATTTATTCCATCTACATGTACATTTTAATACATCATTTATAATAAGCCTATGCCAGAAAATAATATGAAAAGAAGTCTGTGTTTATGATAAATTGAAGACACTTACTTTTACTTGTTTTGTTTATGTGGAGAAGAAGAAAAAAAGTGTTAAGACTACAAAATGAATAATATAACATATTTCTATGACTATAAGAACAGACATATTGAGCAGGTCCTGTTGTTAAGATCTTTAACAAGCAAAGAAGGAAAATTCACATCTTTTGTATAAAAAAGTTTGTGTAAACTATAGACACAGCACAATGCACATTCTGAATACTTACAAATCCATTTTGAAAAAGATAATATTTTAATATAACTACTGGTAGTAGCTGTACATGTATAAAGAATTCCTGTTTGATTTCATTTTTATACAATGCATAAGAAGTT
The DNA here is from genome assembly GCA_037038555.1 of Rhynchonycteris naso. Lineage (NCBI taxonomy): Eukaryota > Metazoa > Chordata > Mammalia > Chiroptera > Emballonuridae > Rhynchonycteris > Rhynchonycteris naso. The sequence goes on from CM072995.1 coordinate 255,475,630, forward strand.
GTTTAGACTGAATATTACAGAAAAATATCCTCCTTTTGGAACTTATGTTGCATGATACTAATATGATTACTGAGTATTGTTATTATTATAGCATATTTACTTAGAAGATTAAGAAATGAAAGAAATTTTTTCTTTGTCATAAATACTGTAAGAAACTAAAGTATTTCATGAAATTGGAACTAATTTCTGCTTGAGATAGTCAGAAATGTGAGAACAGGATTTTGAAGTGAGGAAAAAAGACAATGTGTTTAGACTAAAAAGGTCCAACCGAGTTTGAGTCATGGATCTCATCATTAATCTGGATCCATTTACTTTTCTGTGAAATTAATAAGTTGGTCTGAAAGAAAATTTCTCTTTAAACATTGAGTGAATATATTCCAGATACCCATCTAAGTATCTGTCTTTGAAGCTGCTCAGACTCCATGGAAATGATTCAATGAACCAAAGTTTTATTTCTCTAACTTCCAATTAGGACTAGATAAACCCACACTATTCTGCCCTGATTTTATTACCCTCTGGATACAGCATTAGAATAGAGCAGAAGGTAGTCATTGTGTTCAGAGAGCCTTTTTAGTTCAGAACACAAAGCCTTTTTAATGTGCTAAGCTACCCTCTGCATGATTATCCCTAACAGAGAACCTGTCATACTGTTTGATGATTATGCACTTACTCTTCTATCTTTCCTTACTAGACTGCTAACATCATGAAAATATCATGAAAAACACAAAGGGTATCTTTTCTTCATTGACTCCCCAGTGTCCTGTGCAAAGAGTGGCATTTAAAATCTCTGTAATGAAGCACTGAGTAGACCAGGGCTCAAAGTGCAAGAGAATAATAAATGTTTAATCAGTCTAATGATTTGGGTTATTCAGTGTTCTACTAAGTATAATAAGAACTTTAATTTTGGAGGGGTTTTTTAGTATTGCCTCTACTAAACTTATTAAAAACAAAATATAAAATTTCTTGAAATCAGATGTTTTTATCATTAAGATAATCTCTCTATAGGTGCTTGAGACTCAACACAAGGGTTGCTCAGCCAAGAGAAAAGAATCAAAAAACCGCTCTTCTATTAGAATACCATTATGGCCAGACAACAGGCTTCCTATTTCAGTCTTTCTTTAGGAAAAAAAAGGATTAATATTAGCTTATTTTAAATATAATTTCAGAATATATTGCTGCACTGTTGTTTATCTCAAGTTGAACATAAAAGAAACTTTAAATAGAAGCCCTTTATTTTTTTATTGATTTTTATTTATTGTGTTTACATGTTGCCCCAAATGCATCCCCCCTCTGAACATTATACACATTTGTCACATACACATTAAAAATATATATTTATATTTTATTGAATAGTAGTTATTCACTAAGGTGACTTCACAATATTTTTCTATTGGCAAGTAAAAAATATATTACACATAATATTATTTTAAAAATTTAATAGTGTGATTTAATTAGAAAATAACTGTTATTAAATTGACATGCTTATCCTTGTGATTTGATGGCCTAGCTAAGTTTTACATCATCTCTTACTTTGCTTATTGACTTCTCAATGAATTGCATCGGGTTTAGATGCTTTCTTTTCTAATTATTTAATCTCTATGCACTTGAGCCAAACAAATCCTAGTGTCTCTAGGGTAATCAGACAGAGTTAGCAAAACACCTGTACCTATAACACCTGGTGGCAGTAACAAATACATGCAGATTGCTCTCTTAAAACTTAGTCTTTAGGATCCTGAGGATTTTGGCAACAATAAAAGTAATTATAAGGCATCACTAGGAAATCAAGTTGTACAAATAGCTAATTTTGTTTCAATAGAACCATTGAAAATTTACATAGGAAAATAAATGCAATTTAGATCTACCACTTTCTGGTCTGTCACCTTTCTCAATTTTTGCTTAAGTGAGCTAAAGCAGGCTGAGCAAATTGCCATAATCAAATGTAAGAAATATATCTTTATTTTAATTGTAAAATAAGCCAACACGTTTTGATATAGCAGCTTTTAGAGGCAGTGTGGATATATAGAGATCATTAAAATCCCCATAGCCTAACTTCAGAAGATTCTCCAAGCAAAAAGAAGCCAATTTAGTTCTAACTTAATTGGAAGAATCTAAGAGTAATCTATTGCAGACTATGTCGAAATTACCCTGGTGTTTGGTGTTTATAACATATGTGCTCAAGTTTCTCAGAAAGCTGATTGTTTCAAGTATTTTGCATGCAAATTTACTATAAAGAAGAAAGTGTACTTAGCATCAAATGCATAGTGCCTATCCTGATTCTCAGTACATCCCTGTCGAATGCAGGACAGGTCTTTGAATAATTACTGAACCAGATATTTATTTTTATCAAATATAAAGAGTACTTAATATTTTCAAAAATCTTTCTATTTCTTTGGAATATTATTTTGGAGATTATTTGTTCTGTTTTTTATGCTTTTATTACAGTTGTACTCCTTGAGAGCAGATTCTCTTAATTCTTTCTCCTTTCTTCCTTCCAAATCCTGACTTCTACCCATTACTTTCTCAGAAATTGCTTCAACAATTTCATCAATGAACACCATATTGCCATGTTTTAAAGCTACTTTCTTTATGTTGGAGTTGTTTTCTCACTTGGCTTCTGTGACACTCATTCCTTGGCTCACCCGGCTCTGTCTCCTTCAAGGTTCCACTCCATTGGAATTGTTTAATTGTCTTTCTCTTCCACACTTCTTTTTGGTCATTAACAATTACCATCTTTACTGATCACTCCCAAAGGTGTAATTCTGTCCCATAATAGCCATTACCTTAAAATTTTTATATCCAACCACCTGAAAGACATTTATTTATATATAATGTTCAAAGTCATCATATTTTCTCTAAATTCTGTTCCTACATCTTTCTCTATTCTTTTACAGGACATAGCACAATCATCCACAAAATCATTCTCAGTAAAACTGATAAGCTCTGCAGTTTTCTTGGATTTCTCTCTTACCCACATTTCCAAGCAACCAAATGGTATTTTTCTCACATCTTCTACTCAATCCATTTTATTACCTCTGTACCTAGTGACACTGCTCAAGCTCTTCAAATCTGTCTTATTCAATTGTGATTGGGTTTCTCATGCTTCACTCTTGTATGTTTCAAATCCATATTTTGCAGAACTGCCTGATCAAACTAAACAAAATAGAAATTTGAACAGATACAGTTCTCACTATAGTACAGCAGGACCAGAATTAACTGGGAAATTGTTTGAGATTAAAATCTTAAGATTATCCCCATACAACCAAATCAAAACTTTAGGAATGTGGCCCAAAATTTTTGTTTTACAAACTCTCCATGTTATTCCGATGTACAGTAAAGTTTGAAACATTATTCTACATCATAAAATCTAGGACACATACCCATACCATGTAATCTCTTGTTTTCTGTACCTAGTTTATTTTTCTTCTGCCTGAAATATAACCTTGCTATCTTCACTCATCTGAATTCCTCAATAAAGTCATTTAGACTGATCAGATTACCTTACTTCCACAATTTATTTCTTGAATCCCAAACTCTCCAATGTGCCAACTCCTCTAGTTTTTCAGGTATAGCTCTATAATTTCTTGGACCACAGATTTCATTATTGTACTTTCTGTAATTTAAACTGCCTGATCTCTTGGCTGAATGATGATGTGGTATTTAGTTCTGTGTACATATGCTATATAGCCATTAATAATTTCCCTAGTGTACTAAAAATTGATTAAGATTGATGCTACATCCTGAGACCCTGTATTCTTACCCAGAATGAAATTACAGGTCTATGTTCTTTAATATAGGTTTATCACTTCCTTATTATCTCATGAAATTCAGTATCTTTAAATTCCTGTAGCAAGATGAGACTTTTAGATTTATTCATGTTTAAGTTTAGACCTACAACAAAAATTATAAAAACAAATTTGAGGTCCTGGCCAGGTGGCTCCATGGATAAAGTGTCAACCCGGGGCACAAGACATCACAGGTTTGATCCCCAGTCAGGGCACATATGAGAAGCAATCAATGAGTACAAAAATGAATAGTGAAACAATAAGTTGATGTATTTTTTTCTCTCTCTCTCATTCATCATTCCTCCTTATTTCTCAAATAAGTGGAAAAAAATTAATGTATTTGACTAGTTGAGAAAGAAGAAATACTTCACAGCCACAACCTGACTTCTAAATAAATTGACAGAAACTGTTTTAAGTGCAGCATGACCACATATATATTTTATTTTATTCTACAGATAGCATAGAAGTTCTTGAGATTAAAGCAGTTTGAAAACTAAAGAAATTATTTACTAAAAAGAAATAGATTAATTGTTAATGAGAAAATGTGCAAGAAAAGCATTTTATTGAGCAGGTGTGAGTGCAGAGATGAAGCCGTGGTATGGCATGTTGCTCACGGATTGAAACTGGAGTTAACAACATGATGGGAGGAAAAACCCCAGGATTAAAAAAAATTTTGTACATATGTTGCTGACTAGGCAATCAAAACAAAATGTACAGATTTATCGTACAGGGACAGAGAGAGGGATAGATAGGGACAGACAGGAATGGAGAGAGGTGAGAAGCATCAATCATTAGTTTTTCGTTGCCGTTGCGACACCTCAGTTGTTCATTGATTGCTCTCCCACATGTGCCCTGACAGGGGGTCTTCAGCAGACTGAGCAAACCCTTGCTGGAGCCAGTGACCTTGGGTCCAAGCTGACGAGCATCTGGGCCCGCACTGAAGCTGGTGAGCTCGGGGTCTCAAACCTGGGTCTTCCGCATCCCAGTCTGACGCTTTATCCACTGTGCCACCGCCTGGTTAGGCGATCAATAAATTTGAAATGGTACTTCATATAAAGAGAAACTCAACTTGGCTAAGAAAAAATAAAAATTGCCTGTCTCATTATAAATAGAGAAATGTAAATTTAAACATCAAGGAAACATGATTATACATAAAGCAGATGAGCAAAGACTAAGAAGTTTTCTACCTTGAAGGGATGGTGAGAATACAGAGCAATTAAAACTCTCTACTTTGAAGGGATGGTGGTGGCAGTGGGGATGAGTCAAAATGATTATAAGTGGTTTGGAAAATAATTTGAGACTTTCTAATGCATTTGAAAATATGTATATCAATAATAATAGGCCAACAGTTGTACCTCTGCGTATATATCTAGAAACTTTGTACATATCTCCATAATAAATATACACAACAGCCAAATTTATAGTATCTAAAGTGGGATAAATAATTGTTCTACAATAATAGGTAAATAAATTGTAACATATTATTTTCTATAAAACTGAAGAAAAATTATGAATACCTTTCTGCATGATTATCACTAAATTAATTAAAATATACAGAAAGATTAAGAGAAAGGATGGGTCTATCACTACAAATTTTTGACTACTCCAGTTGACAGTGTGATTACTTAAACTGTAGAATGAGGCCCCTACAATTCAGAGGAAGGTGAAGATCAGAAAGTGTTGTGACACAGGATTAAAACATAAATACTACTATCTAATTAGAACTACAAAGAAGATTTGGTGTTTTTCTTCTCCTTCTACTATACTCTCACCAAAAACCTGAAAGTGTTTAGAGCCCCACCCCACTTCACCACTTCATCCTACCAAATAAGTGGGATGCAAAATATATATATATATATATATATATATATATATATATACATACATATATATACATATATATATATATATTACTAAAATTTATTTTTCTCATTTTATAATAAATTTATAAGATATTTATGCTCTCATTACTTTAAAAAAATGTCACAATGCAAGCATGAAAAATGTGTTCTCTGGGAGCAGGTAAGAAGAATATTTTCTGATCCGAAGTTAAATAGAACTAGTTTATCTGATCCTGGATCCCATATTGTGTTTGAGCTAGTATATTAGCTAATTCATGTACTAGAGAGGAGGTCATCTATACTGACACAACGACACTATTTCTAACACATAATGTACTTTAGAACCAGACATTCTTCTTGTATGGGTATACTATTCAGGACTGATATAAGCAAGAAAACATGGAAGGAAAAGAAAAGCAATTTCTCCTCAGTTGTTCTTAACAGGAAGCAATTAAAGATTTTTAAATCAATACACATAAGAACCACAAAGTAAAACCTCATTAATTGTGCAAAGACATGGGCAGTAATCATTACAAAAGAAAAAAGCATTTTACTCTAGAAAAGAAAATATTCTGGTTCCATTTAACATTTAAAGTGCAATAATCTTAAAATGAGTTGAGTTTTTAATACACTATAGCTGCAGTGTGGACGGAAATAGCTATGTTTTTAAGTACAGGCTTTGGTAAGTTTTAAAAGTTAAAAAGTTCTATCAAAGACACTTCAGATAGAAATGCTACAAAAGGTAGAGAATATAATTGAAGTAAATAAAATTTGTCTTTATATCACAGATTTTATAAGAAAAGGTGCTTCAGAAACAATTATGATTGCAGGTATCGAGTAACAATGTGAGTTGTCAGACAGAACATCTGTTACAGCTATAAAGTCAAGACAAACTTCAACACCATGAAAACAAGGGCTTGGAAAGATTGACAATCTTATAAAGGGGGCAGAAACTCTAGCAGGTCGTTTACATATTGAGTTTCTACATGTATGTTTGTGTACATGAATGGAGGAACATTTTCCTCTCAAATATTTATGGGCACTCAAATGAGCATCCCAGTTATCTTAAATTATGTATTTCTGCATTTCTATTTTAAATAAACAGACATCAACTAACATTCCTTTTTCTGGGAATAAAAAAGTTTCATATCTGGATTTAGTTATGGAACACCAAACTGTATTTTTGCTAAGTCTCCCTCAGGCAACCAGGAGTGTTTTTTACAAAAAAAGTAATACCAACCTGCACAACCTGAAGTCTTTGGTGCATGAAACACACTTGGTCCAGGGATTTGCCCAGCAAGTGCAAGGTTAGAATTTAATATGCACTGTTTCTCCACTTCATCTATATGACTCAGAAATAGTGATTTAACTTGACAAAGCTCCACCATGAGGAAGCTGAGACTTACCCGGTGATCTCCTATATCATGCTGTCCATATTCTCAAATATTTTAAACTCACAGAATTTTAACACAAAATGAAGAACACAAGAAACTTTAATTCTATATATTTACTAAATATAAAGTTCTCATGAAATAAAATATTTTCATTCAAAATATGAGAATTTGAACAAATAACGGTGATAAAAATTACACGGGTTAAAAGTTATAAATTGTTTATTAATAAAAACATGAATATCTTTTTGTATAGTACCATGTAAAGTCATAACAAATAAGCCAAAATATATTTTGTATAAATTATTTATATGCATTATGTATATTTAAATATATGTGTGCCCATGTGCTTATATTTGCATACCTCTATGTCTACTATTTTGAAATTCTTTGTTTTGAGCTGATTATTATAGTTTTTTTTTCCCATTTTACTCCATGTCCTATTATTTTTTTTCTTACTTTATTGTAGAAATTTCAAAAATATGTTCAAGAAACTATAGTCAGAAATTATGCATGAGTTCTTAGGACATCAATAATAATATTCATATTTAATATACTACACATGACCTTAAGAAGCTAACTTAGGAAACATGGAGGGTTCCCTGATAAAAGAAAGTGTATGTGCTGGAGTATAGTAATGATTCAATTAAAACACTGATGATAGCAACTATCCTCCAATCATCAAGTTGCCCCTACATTGAATGTGCACACTACTTATTCTAAATGTTGTCTAAACCTTAACACTGTCCTTCACTTGGCACAATGTCTTACAGTTATGTTGGCTATTGAATTATGTCTCTCCAAAATTTATATTCAAATCATTATCCTGGTTCCTGGGAATGTGAAGTTATTTGTAAATATGGTCTTAGCAGGTATAGTTAAGATGACAATTAAGATGAGGTCACATTGGAGTAACATGGAGCCTTAATACAATATGACTAGTGTCCTTATAAGAAGACAAGATGAGCCATAAAGAGAGGGACATGAACAAGGAAGACAATGGGAATACACATCATTGTGCGGGAGAGACAGGGATTGAGTGACGTGTCTACCAGTCAGAGGTTGCTGGGACCTGAGAGAAGGCGTGAAGCAGAGAGATTTTCTTTTGGAGACTTCAGTGAGAGAACAATGCTTAGCTGTCTTGATTTGGAACTTCTGGCATAGAAATGTAAAAGGAATTTCTCTTTTTATAAAGCCATCCAGTTTGTGGTAATTTGTTATAACTGTCATAGGAATTGAATGAGATAAGAAGAGATAATGACATGTTAATTTAACTCCAATATCTTTTTAAATACCCTAAAAGCCTTATCTACTTAAACCATGCATCTATTTAAACCTCATTATGAATCATCCCATTTTATGAATGGGTAATTGCTGAAAGCATGATGAGATTTTCCTTGATAATAAAACACACTTTTGGGATAGTGACACTAAAAACAAGGTTTCTTTGACCACAGAATTTGTGGAAGCAAACTATTGGGAAAGAAGGAAGAGTGATAAGATCATGTCAAATGGGAAAGGAAGACATCTGCTTTCATTTTGGTATAGAACATCTACAGGACATCCATATCCTCACAGAGACTTGGCTTTGTATGGAGAGCTGTGTGAAAGGCACCTGCAGAGCTAAAGGAATGAGAGGTTGTAAATTCCCAAGTTAAGGAACTCAGTGCCTTCCCTGTAATAAACATGCAGATGGTACTTTCAAGTGTCTATGGCAAATACATAAACAAATTAATAGATAAAATATGTGACTTGCATTTTTTCTCTTAACCTTTATGCTATATTTCTTTGAACCAATATAAATCATATAGCAATACTCCAAGTTGTCCCTTTTCCTTTAGTGTTGTAGACTCTGGTAAATGAGCTGTATTCTGCCTTTCTCAGCAGAAAGGTGATAATTATCCAGAAGGGAACTGTTCTTTTTACTATTGCTATATTACAAATCATCGCCAATTCAGTGCTGTTTACTAATGATTGTGACAAATGACAAAAATTTAGCAACCTAAAACATCTAGTTTATATTTCTCATAATTTTGTGGACCAGTGTATTTAATTTTATCACTGCAAATAGCAGAAACTGAGGAACAAAACCCAACACTATTTATTATTACAAAGTTATTTTGGGTCAGGAGTCTGGACATAAAATAGCTGGGCTCCCTGCTCAGGGTCACAGAAGGCCTCTTCCATCTTCTAAGCCAATAGTAGACCTCCTTTCTATTGTGCTATTCAAGAATATTTTAAAATATAACAATCACAGGAGTTACTATCTTTGTTTGGTAGAACATGGCATAATCAAGGGAGGGAATATCCTGCCATATTTACAAATATTGCTCATACTTAAGGGGATGGGAATAGACAAGGTGTGCATTCTGGGGCCGTGTTAGAATTCTTCCTGTAAGAGTCAGGAATTAGGCAAGAGCTTATCTGGGCAGTTCTCACTTGTCTGGATCTCACATGTACTACAGTCAGACGTCAGCTGTCTGCAGTCATATGCAGACTAGAGTGGGCTGGATACCTAAGATGACTTACTTATGTGATGGTATTAATGCTGGCTGTTGTCTGAGATATGTGATCATAAAGGTTACACATGGGTTCTTCAACATGGAGTGTCAGGCTGTTCACATGCTAATTGCCTTTTTCTGGGTCAAATATCTGAATAAAGCAGGCTGAAGCAGCCCAGTGTCTTTTGATCTGGCCTGGAAATCCCACTGGATTATTTTCCCTATTCTTTGTTGGTTATACCAGTTATAACTTCCTCCAGATTTAAGGGTCAGGGATTTTAATGGAGTGGGGTAAGGAGGGGATGTAAAAACTTTGCAGGCATATTTTAACTACATATACATAGACTACAAGATTATCAAGACAGTCAGTAAAATTACAAATCTCTATGGGACTCTATAAAAGGATAATAAAACCTACTTAGTAAAACTCTTACAATTAGGAAGAGCACACATAGATATATCTAGGACATAATTGAATTGATTTTGTTTTGTTTTGTCCCAAATTTTTTTCTTTTACACTTCACCTGTTATTTCACTAATGGTCTTATCTTGGTTTATATCAAAAGAGGACATCTTGATGTTTTCTCTGAAATATGTTTTGTGTAATGTGATAGTGAGTGCTCAGTGATTAGAGTCTGGGTTTTCAAATAATTCACATCTTTTTAGGTTCACAGGCCTTGTAGCTTCATCGAATTTGATCAGTATGTATGCAAAAAACATTTGCAAATCCTCAACAATCTTTATAGATAAACGTTTCCCATTGTTACCTCGAACAAAAGCAGGATAAGACTATTGCTTCATCACCTTTCTCATGATATTAAACTTTCCCTTTCAATATTACCTCATATAAAAGAATTCTCAAATACAGTATCTTTCAGCCTGTATTTGGTATAACATACATATTTTATTGGAAAACCCATAGGAATAATATTACCTCTGTTTGAATATTTGAATATTACCTCTGTTTTTACACCATTAATTATACTTAAATATATACTTGCTAATGTTTCCTTTTCTATTTTTTATTTTAAGGATTTGACCACTATTTATGTAAAGTGTCTTAATAAATATAAATGACTATTAGCCAATGAGTTTGACCCTTTCACTTCTTTGAATTAAAGTCATCTTTGCATTGAGGAACTTTTTTAGTTAACTTGATGTGGATACCTACTTATACTTGGAGAAGTGCAGGAACAAGTGCAGTTAACAGTTACTGTATGTACAACCAGAATGTCAACTTAAAATAGTTTGAAAGTTATAGTTCTAGAAATTTATGACTAGAATACATTTAAAATATTTCATATATATTTTCAATATAAAGTTGGGATTTATTATCTATTTGTAGTATATGAGAGATTGATAATTATGAATCATATATAAATAAGAAATCTTGTAAAATATTTTGCCTGATTTTACTTGACAAGTGAACACATATAGAAAAGTCAATAGCTTTTACATGTCATGAAACTTAAAAAATGTATAATTTAATGCATCCTGCACAAGTGATTTTGATACTGTGAGGATCTTACATGTCATCGTGGGATTAAAGGTTATGTTTTCTTTGTTTTTCAGAGCTCTGTGGTTTCCTATTGATGCCTTGCAGGTTCTACAAAGCTGTGATTGATATGCTCCAGGGGATGGGTCACGAGAGGACATTCATTGAACCTTTCCACTGTTCTTGGGGTGTTTATTTAAAATTTTTTTCCCATAAGCACTTTATGGGTTAGAGCAGATCCCTGGGCTCTAATAACTCAGAAAAGCTTGCATGTGCCTTTCAGCCAAACCCCTTATAAGCATATGTTTTTCTAAAATGACAAGTTTAGAATTGTCACTACACAAATTCATTGTAAAACTTCAATTTGTTATTCAGAATGGAAAATAGAAGTAGACCTATTAATCTATCCTAATGGCAAGACAAGATTTAAGTAGAATGTTTTCCTGGTGCAGACGCAGCTTATTACTCATTACCAAATCTCCCCCTACTCCATAGTATTATTTAAGTTCTTTATTCTGAGGACTTATAACAAGAACAAAACAAAATACTCCATTTATTTTCAGGTAACTGCTGGAAAGATGAGAAACAGTTATGAATAATATTCAGAAGCAATTTACAAAAATGGCTTAATAGAAACATGTCATAGCAAATTGAAAATATTAAACTGTTTTACTTTTCACATGAACCCATGCATATTTATCCTAACATTTAAGAGCCACATATATGAAAGAACCTCTAACTTGGTTTATAAAATCACTTAGAACAACTCCAACGTCGCATGTTGGAAGTTGACAAAATAAAACTGTTATTTCTTAAGCTAACTATACTAATCACTAATTGCAATGATGAGATGCTTCAATTAAATTTTAAGTAGAAAACGCCTATCATGAACCTTAAATAACATCCCAAAACAGGTATTAGCAGCCACAGGAAAAAATTTTAATTCATTCATGTTGCAGCAACTTTCTAACTGGCTCTACATCTCTCCAGACTATACTATATAATTTGTTTTCTTGTTTCATTGAACATCTTATCTCATTAAACAAAAACATGTCTAAACACCTTAAAATGTTTGCCTTTGCATAGAGTCCCTAGGTTTTAACTGATGGATGGCATATACCTATTCAACTTACAAACACCTAGATCACTGAGGAAATAGTTTCTCTTGGTCTATTTGCTCTATTTTCAATATTTCTATCATAAATTAAATTTCTTCAGGCTCTGAACTGACCCTTTTTAAAAACCTGTACTTTCTAAGCATGGTAAATAACAGTCTCAGTAAAATTATCTAGGTATCTTGTTAGTCTGATTGTTAGGTGTTCAAATTTAGAGTTCACTGTTGACAATGTACTATATATTACAGGTAGACTAGCACAGTCAGCAAGCTATTTGCTATTTCTGTTCCTATCTATTTTACAAATTTGAAATAAAATAATTTGGATTTTCATATGGAAACATCATAATTTTTACACTAAACATTACCTTGTTCAATTTTGCAAAAGCTCCAGAAGTACTAAGTTTTCAGTTGATTTTGTAGATTTATTTAATAAGGCTTTCTTTTCTAGGCATTTCAAATTATACTTGACCTTTGAACAACACAGGAGCTAAGGGTGCACACCCTCACACCATAGAAAATCCACATATAACTCCAGGTCCCCCCAAACTTAATTTCTAATAGCTTACTGTTGACTGAAAGCCTTACTGATAATATAAAAAGCTGTTTAACACATATTTTGTGTGTTATATGTGTATTCTTACACCAAAGGAAATTAGAGAAAAAAAAGGTTATGAAAACAATTATGAGGAAGAGAAAATACATTTATAGCACCACACTGTATTCATTGATACTGTAAGCTTATGTCATCTGTTCACGAGATGAATTCTCTGTCGATACCTACATCAGTATTGTCTTATTTAATACAAAACACTGTAGATCTTATATGTATTACTAACACTAAACATCAAAAATGAAAAGAAAATGTGCAAAAGCAATACATATTTATTTTCAGATATAACAATTCACTCACTGAATTGTATGCCTACCTCTCCTGCTTCCCCTTTCACCTCCTCTGCCTCTTCTGGTTCTGCCATTCTGAGACAGCAAGACAAACTCTTCCTCTTGCTTCCCCTCCTTAGCCTCAACATGAAGATGATAAGAATGAAGACTTACCATTCTGATGATCCACTTCCACTTAATGAATGGTAAATCATTATGCCATAACAGTTAATAAACTTATGAAGAATTTTATGAATAAACTTTAATGAAAAATCAATGATTTGATTATAATTTTTCAGTAGTATAGTATAATTGATAGGATTTCTTAATGGTAACCTAGCCTATAACTAATGAATTAATCATTATAAAACTTATATGAGATACAGTATAGTTATATTTATAATATAGTTTTGAAAACATTGTTACTTTAAAAAAAAAAACACAACACTTACCTGTCATGATAAGCTGACATGCAGTGTCTTCAATTATAAGAGAGAAAGAGGCATACTGTACCATAATGTAATTAACTGAAAGCAATGTTATCAAACATTAGAAAAACTAACACATTATTGATTTTATATTAAATATTACTCACCTCATGCCTCTCCAAAGATAAGTTACATACACTTCCATACAAATTTTGCTCACAAAACTCTATTTAAGTGATTATGATTAGATGATGATGATGATGACACAAAGACCTCTCGTAAAGTTCTTGTTGTATAGTTAATAGATTTCAAATGAAGACACACACACACAATAGATAAGTTACTGTTATTATGCAGTGATTTACTATTCATTAAGTAGAATTGGATCATTATAAAAGTAAGTCTTCATTCTTATCATCTTAACTTTGAGGCTAAGAAGGGGGAGAAAGAGAAAGAGTTGGTCTTGCTGTCTCAGAATGTTAGAATCAGTAGAGGTAGCGGAGGTGGATTGGGAGGCAGGAAAGTCTATCACACGCAGAGTAAATTTGAGGAAATACATTGTAATTTCTGTCTGACCTTTTTGTTGTTTCATTTTTTAAAATATTTTTATATGGTATCAACCTACTTTCTCCACTGTTTCCTTCAGTTGCAGTACCCTGATAGAAGTGTCCATGTCATAAACAAAGTGAAACACAGTCTTGAATAACACTGGGAAACAATTTTGTTTTAATTTTCCGTTGCATGAGGATTTAGAACTGTTTCTATATATATATCTACATCGCTGATTACAAATATGAAATCCATTTTGGGGTGCATGCTCAATTTTTATTGCAATTTTAATTTCTTTTTGTTACAGCTAATGGCATGTAATGGTTTTTAAATTGGAGTTAAAAGGCAACGACTCTTGGATTGAATACAACCACAAGACAATTAATGTTTTACAAACATCAAATTTACATAATTGTAGTTGTTTTTAAATGTAAAAAATGATTATCTGATAAAAACACCCCCTTATTTGGTTTTAAGATTGAATCATGGATTCTTCGAGTAAGTGTAAATGTAAGAATAGTCCTGACACATTCTGTTATATATGAGGCTGTTACACACTTTAATGTAAGAGGTGCAATATTTTATCATTTGTGGCATGTGCATATATTGCCTATTTTCAAGTTCCCTTGGCGATCAAGACAAGAACTGGGCTCCTCATATTGGTTGTCATAATTGTGAGGAAATTTTTCGTGACTAGACAAAAGAAAAACACAGAGGAATGACTTTTGGTATTCACATGGTTTGGCATGAACCTAAGAACCACAGCAGTGACTGTTATTTCTGTCTGAACCATACAAAAAACATTGGCAAGAAAAAAAAAACATATGATCACATATCCCAATATTTCTTCAGCAATACGAGCTATTCCACACTCTGAGACACTCCTGTTTCCAGTTTTCAATGGTTTTATTTCTTCGAAGGATGGAGAAAGTGAACATGGTGATCAAGTGTATTTGATAAGATGCATGAGGAAATGGATGTAGAATCTGAAGAATCTTCTTCTGATGCCAAGCAGTCATTAACCCCTCAGCAGTTTAGCCAACCCAAATTGAATGACTTAGTAAGAGATTTGGGCCTATCCAAAAAAGCAGCAGAGTTATTAGCCTCCAAGCTTCAAGAAAAAAATGTACTTCACCGATCAGCTAAAATATCACATTTCGGGAAGTGTGAACAAATTTTTGTGAACCTTTTTTCTGAAGACAAACACTTTGTTTACTGTCATGATGTCAGTAGTCTTCTCAGCTAGCTAGGTGTTACCACTTACAGTCCAACAGAATGGCGGCTATTTCTTGACAGCTCTAAACAAAGTCTGAAATGTGTTCTCTTACATAACAGTAATGTTTATGCAGCGGTTACAATTGGTTAATCAACTCATCTGCAAGAAGATTATAATGACATAAAAACTGTCCTTGACTTACTGAAGTATGAGGAGCATAACTGGATCATTTGTGTGGATCTTATAATGGCCAATTTCCTGCTGGACAGCAGAGAAGTTTCACGAAGTATCCTTGCTTTCTGTGTTTGTGGGACAGCCGATGCTGGTAAGAAACACTGGACACAGAAGGAGTGGCCAAAACGTGAAGCTCTGGAAGTAGGAATGCAAAATATTGTGAATGAACCTGTAGTTAATCAAGACCGAATTATTTTTCTCCCACTTCACATCAAACTTGGCTTAATGAAGAAATTTTTCAGGCTTTGAATAGAGAAAGTGAATGCTTTCAACATATTATTTCTGCTTTTACTGCCTTGTCTTTTGAGAAGATAAAAGCAGGTGTATTCAATGGACCTCAAATTTGAACCCTCATACATGACAAAGAATTTGCCAAGAAGATGAATAAGGAGGAGAAAGCAGCATGGCAGTCTTTTGTGGCAGTTACAAAAAACTTCCTTGGCAACAAAAAAGCAGAAAACTATGAACTTCTGGTTCAGAGGATGCTGTTGACTTTCTGCAACATTGGATGTAACATGAGCATTAAGATTCACTTCCTGAACAGTCATCTTGATAAGTTTCCCGAAAATCTTGGCACTGTTAGTGATGAGCAGACTACTGCTGGAGCATCAAACGAGATTGTCCTCAACAAGTACACAAACGCAAGAGCTACAAACACAAATTTTTGCCTGAATAAATTTTAAATAAAGTTTGCGCAAATTTTATGATTAAAATAAGTGTTTTAATATGTTTTGTTTTGAAATTGTAGACAAATTCTGATGAAGTCATATTTTTAGTGTATTAGTGTATTTACTGCATTATATTAATTATTATATTTTCACAAAGATGATGCCCAAGAAGAAATTCTACTTCATTATGTTAAACTGAATCTTGAAAATTTTGCAATAAGATGAAAACCTAAAATCTTGAATTGCAAAAATAACTTTAGCTTACAGAGGAAAAACTAGTGTCAGATTTGAGATCAGCACACTTGATTTAGGTAAGAACAAGTGTATTTGTGGATGCAACAAAAATTTTGTTCCCCAGTGTAATCTATCTTTGGATAAATTATCAAGTGTCAATTTGTTTTCCAGCATTGCTTCTACTGTATCCTCTTCCTTATCATCTGTCACTGCTTCAGAAGTACTCATCTCCATCATGTTGTCTTCTATTAAAATCACTGGTGTGGTGTCTGTTCGCTCTTGAGACATTGTGTTTGTAGAAAAGTAGGCAACAACAATTCCTTTGATTTTTTTTTGTTTTCAATTTTTTAAATTTATTGATTGGTTTTAATGAGACAGAGAAGGAAGGAAAAAAGAGACAGAGAGAAATGCATTTATTTATTGTCCCACTTAGTTGCATAGTCAGTGATCATTTCTCATATGTGCTCTGACCAGGAATTAAACTTGCAACCTTGGTGTATCAGGACAATGCTCTAACTAACTGAATTAACCAGTCATGGCTCAATGTCTTTGATGTGGAACTTATGTGTTTCTGGGTAGTCAGGGGCATGGTTCAGCAACAACAGAACTATAAAAACATTTCCTTACTGCAAGGTACATCTTGACCTCAGGGACAAAGCAATAAAAGAAAAAAAACAAATTGATCCAGAAAAAGGGTTCTTCTTGCCCAGGTCTTTGTGCTTTACAATCAAAAGATGGCAGCTTGTCTCATATTTTCCCTGCAAAGCTTGGGATTTAGCAGATTTATAAATAAGGGCAGTTCTGATCATAACCCTGACTAGATTTGCACAAAACAATAGAGTTGGACTAATTAAAGAGTTGCATAATTTATATTTTATGTTAAATTTTTATATAAGTTTAATTGGATGTATTTGCATTTTTTTCTGGTAGTTATGAATCTTACATTATATAGCACCTTATCATCAACATAATAACAAATTGTTTACAATTAACCCTTACTTAAATAGTAATGTGGTGTAAAATAAATAGGATTTAAAGATGACAAAATGCATATTTAAAATTGTTGAACAACTGATCCTATTAAGAAAGAGATACTGAAAAAGCAGGAAAAATGTGCAGCTTCTGTGAATGAGTAAAAAATAAATTTTATTGGGAAAGTAACACCAGAGCTTGAGTCTGAAATGAAAGTAAATCTTTTGGAGCAACCTATGATTTTTGTGTGACATTCAAACAAAGCTTCTCTCTCACTAGATTATTGAATTTTCCTAAGACAAGGGTTAAATTATGATTTTAATTTTAAGCATTTAGTTTAATAGCTAAGGAAAAATAGAAGAAAATTATGGAGCTATCATTCAAAGTTGTTTTCTCCTTTGTGAAAACTGAAAAGTCATAGTTATCCAGAGGCTCATAAAATGTGATGAAAAGTTATGACAAATACTCTCAGTCAAAAAGTAAAACCAAGTTTTTGGAATAATTATTTTCTCTAATGACATAATTCTTCTATGATGTTAATGTTATACCATATGGCAGGAGTGTCTCCTTTGTTTATAAAAATAATTAGAACATTATGAAATTCTCAACATTCAGTACTCAGTACAGTCATGGTAAATACTTTAATAATTTTTGTATTTTTTTATGAGCTGTGATATAGCAAGCATTCATTTTTGTATTGATGCACATGAACAAAATATAACAATAAAAACCTGTTAGAGTGCCTGACCTGTGGTGGCACAGTGGATAAAGCCATCGACCTGGGAACACTGAGGTCGCCAGTTCAAAACCCTGCACTGGTTCGGTCAAGGCACATATGGGAGTTGATGCTCCCAGCTCCTCCCCTCTTTCTCTCTCTCTCTCTCTCTCTCTCTCTCTCTCTCTCTCTCACTCTGTGTCTCCTCTCTAAAATAAATAAAATGAAATAAATAAAAAATTAAAAAAACATTAAAAACCTGTTAGAAGAATCCATGCATTTGGGCCTATTTGTTAAGCCACACCTTAGCTAATATAAATAAATATGTAAATGTTCCTTTGTTCAAAATCTTAAATCTCTGAAAGTTCTTCATTGATTGCTTTAAAATTTTGACACAACTTTGCATTTGAATACATGCATGTTTTTATTCCAAAATGACATAGCCTTAGGTCTTGTGTCATCTGGAATGGCTGTGATATTCCTACAAGGTGAAGAACTGCTCATTCCACATTGAAATTGCCATTGAACATGGAAAATATATTGCAGAAATGCAAACTTATTGTTTGGAATGAATATACAGTGGCACACAAAAATTGCTCAAGGCTTTTGATTGATCATTGCAAGATTTGCGTCGATACATCAGACCATTTGGGAACGCATTAATATTGCTTGCAGGAGATTTCAGGCAAACATTATCTGTAATTCCTGGACGAATACCAGCGGATGAAATAAATGCTTGCCTGAAATACTCTACTTTGTGGCAACGTGTAAAGACATTAAAATTAACTACAAATATATGTGTCCAGTTGCAAAACGATCGATCAGCTGAGGTATTCTCACATCAATTGCTGAAAATTGGGAAAGAAAAGGTGCTGGTTGATCTGACCTCAGGACAAATTTCATTGCCTCATAACTTCTGCAATTTAATGATGTCAAAAGAAGAATTGGTTGAAAAAGTATTTTCCATTATTCAAACCAATTATAAGAATCACGATTGCGTGAGTGAACGAGCTATTCTTGCGGCCAAGAACAAAGACGTCTACAAACTTAAAAATATTATTCAGTCTAACATTCAAAGCGAGGCAGTCACATACAAGTTCATTGACACTTTTGTGGAAGCAGATGAAGTGGCTGATTACCCAACAGAATTTTTGAATTTACTTGATCTGCCAAGGATGCCACTGCATGTACTGAAATTGAAATTCAGCATGCCAATTATCATGTTGTGAAATATCAACCAGCTAAAAGCTTTGGAATAGCAGGCAACTTGCAGTAAAAAAATTAATGAGCAATGTTGTAGAAGCAACAATCTTGACAGGACCTTTCAAAGGTGAAGATGTCCTCATTCCTCACATTCCTATGATTCCAATGGATATGCCATTTCAATTTAAGAGATCGCAATTCCCAATTTGATTGGCATTTGCAATCACCATCAACGAAGCTCAGGGCCAATTTTTAGAATTGTGCGGTTTAGATCTACACAGATTGCTTCTCACATGGACAATTATATGTTGCATGTTCTAGAGTTAGCAAACCAGACAATCTCTATATCTGCACAGACAACGGAACAACAAAAAATATTGTATACCAACAAGCATTGTGAAATTAAACATATTAGAAACCTGCACTTTCTCTTTTCTTTCTTTTCCGTTTAACCAGACTGAGCCACAGCAACACGTGGCCGGGTATAGCTAGTTTTATATAAATGCAATAGTCAATTACCAATTATTGGCTCCTAATCTTGATTCATTTTTAAAAATGTAAATTTTGACACTTGATTGTATGTGACTTCAATGTGCTATAAAAATAAAGAAATAGAGAGCCAGGGAACAATCAAAATACAACTTTGTTTTTCTCACTCTGAAGTCCACTAAATATTCATTCATGAGTTTTGAAATGAAGGTTGTGCCTTGGCCAGACATCTCTGTTGGACAGAGCATTGTCTGGACACACTAAGGTTGCCACAGATTTCTAGTCAAGGCACAACAGAAACAGACAGATGTTTCTCTCTCTCTCAAATCAATATATATATATATATATATATAAAATTAAAGTTGAAATAAAACTGGTATTTTAACCATTTTCTTGGTATCGGTAACTACTCTTTATATGATTTCAAGTACATTTCAAGGGTTTCAAATCTGTTATACATCAGAGTTTTAAGCATCTTGAGAGATCTAAATACATTATTTTTGTGTGTACATAAAAATATACCAAGACTGAAAACAAAATTGTGATCAACATTATTTGATTTCTAAGATACTGATGTTTTAAGAAAACTTGCTCATTCCTTACTCATGTCAGATTTTTAAAAAATAATTAGATAATATTGACATAATTAAAATTTCTTAAAGCACTTATTTGGATATAAACAATTACTCTGCAGAATCAAGTGAAATCAAATTATGCATTAGAAATCTAGCCCCTAATTCCCTGCTTTCTCCCAATTTGAAATTCTTCCAAATTTTGATAGCTATTTGATTATTCTCAGGGTATCTAATTATACATTTCAAGTGGACTTTAGTAAGAAAAATCTCTGTGTTTTTTAGTGCATGTTACATTTATCTTTTTATTCAAAAGCTTTGTGGTTTATAATTATTCATTATAAATTAAGAATTAAAAAGTGATATATTATTTTAGTGGCAGATAATAGTGGTTGAAAATTTGTTATAAAGTTTTCATAGTATTTTAATAACATTAATTATGCACAGTTCTTCTGTTCATAAGGTAGTTACCAAAGTAATTCCATAAAATTTCATTCATAGACAATATCTTCTTTTTGCAAGCAGGAAACTGAGTGTGTAAGAATGCAATGTATAATAAAAAATATAAGATTAGCTTTCATATGCCTGTAAATTTATTATAAAAGAAAGAGACATATTTCCAAGTGATGCCTCAGATAAATCTCTGAAATACTATAAAATTGATTTAATAGTATAGAATCCAATTACCTTATTATTTAACAATACATGGAAATTTTATTAAAATGAGACATAGATTGAAGAGAAGAGGTAGTCAGTGAAAATAAATTCTGAGTAGGTCCAGAGATTGGATTTAGCAGGTAAACAAACATTGAGCAACCAAAAGCATATGACAATGATTGCTGACAGGACTGTTGGAGTTTGCTACCTAAAGAGAGTTCTAGACCTCAGTACAGAAAGAGTGTATTAAAGAGTAAAACAAAAGAGCATTGTGGTCTTTCTGTTTAAAGTTTATTATCCAAGGATGTCAAATTGGTTTAATTACCCACCTAAAGTTTATAGTTTACATTAGGGTTCACGCTTAGTGTTATACATTCTAAGGGTTCAAGACATGTATCCACCATTATGAAACTATAGATGATGGTTGCACTGCCATAAAATTCTTTTGTGTTATGCTCTTTTATCTCTCTCTCTTGCAATAACTGGCACCCACCAATACTTTTACTATCTCCATAGTTTTGCTTTTTTAGAATGTTATACTTTTGGAATTCTACAGTACATAGTCTTTTCATATTGGATTATTTTACTTAATAATAATCACTTAAGTTTACTTTGTTTTTTCATAGCTTAACAGCTTTCTTTTTATTAAATACAGAATAATATTTCACTGAATGTACCATAGTTTACTCATCCATTTACTGAAGGGCATCTTGACTACTTCCAAGTTTTTGTAATTATGAATAAAGTCCCAATAAAAATTTGTGTGCAGGTTTTTGTGTAAACAAAACTTTTTAGCTCATTTGGGTAAATACCAAAGAGTATGATTGATGGATCATACGGGAATAGTATTTTTAGTATTGTAAGGAACTGCCAAATTGTCTTCCAAAGTGCTGTACCATTTTGCCTTCCTACCAACAACAAATAAGAGTTCCTGTTGTTTCATATCCTCACCAGCCATCTGTTGTTGTCAGCGTTCTGAATTTTGACCATTCTAATAGGTGAGTTATGGCATCCCATTGTTTATTTTGTATTTGCTTGATAAACATGATAAAGAACATCTTTTCTTATTTGCCATCTGTATATCTTTGTGTGTGTGTGTGTGTGTGTGTGTGTGTGTGTGTGTAAGAGAGAGAGAGAGAGAGAGAGATGCCTATTAAGGTCTTTAAATTATTTTTTAAATTAGGTCATTTGTTGTTTTATTGTTAAGTTTTAAGATTTCTTTGTACATTTTGGGTAATTGTCCTTATCCCACATGTCTTTTTCAATTTTTTCCCCAGTCTGTACTTTGTCTTATTATTGGTCATAGATCAATATATGCTGTTAAAAAGATTATGCCTTCACCCTAGAATCTATGTAAAAACAATTAATTAAATAAAAAAAGCAGTGGTACACACACACACACACACACACACACACACACACACACACACACACAAGATTATGCCTTAAGCCCCCTTGCTCAGTTAGATTTCTGTTCTTCAGCATTGAATGTATGTATGCCTGGAGACCACTATAAAGTCTTTACTGTTACAGATTTTTACACCATTTCATTTGTTTGCTAGGAATGCCATAACAAAGTAACATAGGCTGGGTGGTTGGTACAGCAAAAATTCATTATCTTACAATTCTGGAAGATAGAAGGTTAAACTCAAAATAATGGCAGGTTTGGTTCCTTCTTATGACTTATAAGGTAATATTATTTTACAGTTCCTTATTTTCTTGGCTTGTAGATGGCTGTCTTTTCATTATGACCCTTTAAATAATTTTCCATTTACTAATGTTTATGTCCATATGGCCCTTTCTTATAAGTGCGCCAGTAATATTGGAGTAAGAGCCATCCTAAGGACTTCACTTTAACTTGATTACCTCTGGAAAGACCCTATCGCTAAATTTGGTCACATTCTAAGGTACAAAGGTTTAGGATTTCAACATATAAAGTAAGAACAAAACTCAACTCATAACACTTATATTTAGCCAAAGGCTAGTAGCTTGGATGTTTTCTCTCTAATTGGTCCTGAAAAGGGGCAACCATGATCTTGAACATAGTATTTCAGACTGCCTGGGATGATTGTGATTCCTAAGAATTCACCTGGGTCATTGTAACTTATTTTCCAATGTTTGGCCAGAGGTTCTCTTTCACGCTTTATGCTGCCCTATGTTGACGTGTTTGTGTAAAGTCTAGGGAATATTATGCCTCATGCCTTTCTCTGGTGGCTTCTGTGTTAATACAGGCTAATACATGTGCAAAGTCTCCTCGATCCACATATTTTAGATCTTAGGTGGGATTTTAATGATTTTTTCTTTACAGGTTCTCTCTATCAAAGTTCTGGCTGCCCTGCTGCTTCGTTATTTTTCTGTGTAAGTAATAAGTACTTAAGATGTTGCAAATGTGTCTCAACCTGAGGCCAGTGCACAGAGGTCCATTACAGCAGGTAATTACATACCTAAAGTATTCAGGTATAGCACATCTGTTCAATGGCTCTTTTCTCCAGACCCCGCAAAGCATTTCAGGTTAGACCAACTCAAACAGATAAGCAGGAAAATAGCAGAGTCTGTGTCTTTTAGTGAGACTTTTTGATTTTTATTTTATTTTATTCATTTTAGAGAGGAGACACAGAGTGAGAGAGAGAGAGAGAGAAAGAGAGAAAGGGGGGAGGAGCTGGAAGCATCAACTCCCATATATGCCTTGACCAGACCAGTGCAGGGTTTTGAACTGGCGACCTCAGTGTTCCCAGGTTGACACTTTATCCACTGCGCCACCACAGGTCAGGCTAGTGAGACTTTTTGATTTTACAGAGCCTAAGCTCTGAATTCTTTTGTCTCATAGTCTGAGCATTGCTACCAGTTTTCTATACAACGTTTACATCTTTACAGATTCTATTTTGGATCTTTATCATTGAATACTGTGCATTGCATTTCAGCTTCTGTAAGAATTGAAAGATCTATTATTTGAGAAATTGTGATGTTTAGAGAATTTGATTTCTTAATCTGGTGATGCAACTGTATGGGGACAGAGCCATATAGTCAGGTGTCCAGAAGAATGCAAGGCAGAATAAATCTCACAGAGGCATTTCTGTGGGGAAGTGTTGTTTGGTGTCTGTAATTTGTGACTACAATAAGATGACCAGATTTTAAAATTGGTGAAGCGGGACACCATTGACTGGGGGTGGGGGGTGTTCTTGATTAAAATTTTGGTCTATATGGAGTAAAAAAAATTTTCCATAAAATGCAAAAATAGTATTGCAATATATATTTTTAAATTTTAACATATGTACAATTTACAAATATAATACATTTAAATAATATGTATAGTATTATTTTATTCTTTGGCATATTTCTCATTAGAGTGATTTATTTTTAGTAGATTGCTGTCATTGTTTAAAAGGTCATGAAATTTTTCACAAGAATTTGTTAAATTATATTTCAGACATAAAATGGCTTTCAAAGTCTCAACACTTAATTATAATTTTTCTGATGTCCCCACTTTATTTACCATAGAAAAAATGCATTCAGTCCTGGTACAGACAGCGTGTATTCCACAATTTTTAGTGCATTATTGTATGGAACATGGTTTGTTTCAAAATGATAAAATATTTCTAACCATTTGTTCTCTATTGTGATTTTTGCTGATGCCCAAGATTTAACCTTTTCCTTATCAATATATTTTTTAATAAATATACCTCATTAAAAAGATCATTTTTGGAAATATTAGTATATGGGAAACTTTGAGTAATATGATAGAATGATTTTTGCACATCATTCCAATTAAGTTATTGTTTTAATGTAACCCAATGAAAATGTTCAATATCATTGTAATGTACCGCCCATTCTTCTAAATAATCTATGCAGTTACTATAGAACTTTTTAACGTGATTCATGTTATCTGCATGATTTATTGCACCTTGTTCTTCTAGCTGGCTTATACAATTACAGATAGTTAATGGAAGAAAATTATTTTTTAACTGTTCTTGACACTGAAATTTTAAATTATTAACTTCATTTGCTACTTCGATTACCAAAATTTTGTCACCTTCAATAAGTTTTATAGCATTTTGAAAAACAGCTGCTTGATTGTGTATAAACTCTCGCCAAATTTTTAAAGATTCTTTTTCAAAAAACTCTTCTAAAATTTTAGGACATTTATCCTGTGATAGAAAGTAGGATTTCAAAAGACTGTATATTTTCAAAATTCTTTTGACAGCTGGCAAAAGAGCTAACCAGTGCGTTTTACTGTATCCAAGTATTTTTTGATATTCTACATCCGCAGTTTCACAAAATTCTTTAAGTATTTCATGCGCACATTGTACATATAGAAATAAGAATATATTTTAATAACAATATTTTCTACATCTACGGGCAACAAGTCAGCAGCTGTTTGAATGGCGTTATGTATTATCTGCGCTGCACAACCAACATCAATAATATTTTGATTAAGGATTTTGTTTAATTTATAAAAAAAATATTATTTGTACCTCTTCTTGCTTTTTCTCCAAATTTTCCGTTCATGTTGTCTGCATAATAAGCAATCATTTTATGTTTTAAATTATTTTTTTCCAAAATATTAATAATGGAACTGAAAATTATTTCAGAAGTTTTGCTGGGCAAAGAAACAAAATCTAAAATTCTATTTTTATTTGTTTCCGAATCAAAAAATGTAATAATAGTTAGAAATAACTATATATCCTTATGATTAGATGCATCAAAATATATAGATATAAAATTAATTTTTTCTAGATTTTTGTTTAATTCTGAAAATGCATATGGGGAAAACACATTACACACAATTGCCTTGGATTTTGTTCTAGGACTGGCAAATTTTTTGTTGAATAATTTTTTGACAACTTGTGATGTATAGTCCATAGATCTGAAATAATGATTGTGATTAATAGCATGAAAAGACAAAAGTCCTTCTGCTAATGCTAATTTCTTTTCTTTGTCTCCATATGTTGTTTTTTGAAAAAATTCCTGTATTTTGGAGGAAGATGCAGCAGTGTTTAAATATCTTTTATGTTTCTGTTTCACCAAGTGCTTTGAAATGGCATTCTTCCCGCCGTGCGAAATAGAAAATTCACCATTACATTTCTCACATTTTACCATGTAATAGCTTTTTTTTTTTTAATAAAAGGAAATTCACTTCTTAGATCATCGTTGAATTTGCATCCTCTTTTCTTATTCATTATGTTAAAAATCTAAAAAAAATAATATAAAATTATATTATAAATTATTATATACATATTGCTTAAAAACACAGTAAGTAGGTACATAATAACATGAACATATTTCATTGTTACTTTATAAATTAAATTAATTTGATTGTTATAAAGTAACTATGTTTCAAAAATTATTTTAATTTTAATCCTATATTTATTTCTAAATAATAACAATACTAACTTGTATAATTTTTCCTCTGAATTTGCGTAACGTAAGTCGTAAATGTCACTTTCAAGGCCGGCGCTAGACTTTTTGCTGCCACTATAAAATATAAATAATACGAGTACTGTCTGCTAAATTCAAGAAAATTTATGTATTTATGAAAAAAATAAATAAATTACTTATCTAAATTATCTGAATAGCTGATTTGTTGACATCACTTGTTTAACTAGCACTAGCATGCAGTATAATGTGTATCGTCTGAGAGACAGTTACAAAATGTTTTCATCATTGCCAATGCCATTGTTCATAAGTCCAAACAATGGTGGTCGAATTCTAGCAACTGATCAACAATGCGAACTTTGAAAAGCAGTTCTTAATAATCAGTTCTCAACAATTATTTCTTATTATTAAAGTTTAGCATTATAAAATTAACAAAAATAATAAACTCATATCCTGGTAAAATAGCCACATGGTCGCCGAAAACCGTATATTCCCTTCCCATTCTCCCACTGTTCCCTAGCTTTTCATGCATTCTTTCCAAAAATCAGGACTTTTTAAAAATGCTGCGGGACAGGGGACAAATTGTTAAAAATCGGGACTGTCCCACCAAAAGTGGGACGTCTGGTCACCTTGGACTACAAAGATGAATCAAATTGTTTTTATTTGCTGCATATAAATTTTAATGTTATCTCTGGTCATGGTACAATAAGTTTGCCAGTTGCTGAACCTTATCCTTACTGACCGATGAGTGCCATCAACTCTGATTACAAAATATGAAACTTACCAATAGTCTATTATAGCTTTGACTTTATATTAGCCTAATCTGGTGCTGAGACAGGTTTGCCAAATTATTTATAGACACTAAAGTAAATTACTGCTGATTTTAAGTGTGAAGGTTGCCCAGTGATTTCACATCCTCACTCCTTAGACTTAGAAGCAATTCAATTTAATGCAAGCTCTTTTGTGGAAGTCAAATTCTGTTAAATAATACCATATTATTTCCCTTTTCTTTTTTTAAAAAAATATAAATTTTATTATTATTAATTCTAATGGGGTGACACCAATAAATCAGGGTACATATGTACAATGAAAACATCTCCAGGTTATCTTATCATTCAATTGTGTTGCATACCTGTCACCCAAAGTCAAATTGTCCTCTGTCACCTTCTATCTGGATTTCCCTGTGTCCCTCCCCTCCTCCCTATCCCACTCTTCCCTCCCTCCCCCCATCCCGTAACCACCACTCTCTTGTCCATGTCTCATATTCTCACATTTATGTCCCACCTATGTATGAAATCATGCTGTTCTCAGTTTTTCTCTTTTCCTAATCTACTTATTTCACTCCATATAATGTTATCAAGGTACATCCATTTTGTTATAAATGATCCGATGTCATCATTTCTTATGGCTGAGTAGTGTTCCATAGTATATATGTACCAAGGCTTTTTAATCCACTCATCTTCTGACGGACACTTGGGCTGGTTCCAGATCTTCGCTATTGTGAACAATGCTGCCACGAACATGGGGGAGCATTTCTTCTTTTCGAACAGTGCTATGGTGTTCTTAGGGTATATTCCTAAAAGTGGGATAGCTGGGTCAAAAGGCAGTTCGATTTTTAATTTTCTGAGGAATCTCCAAACTGTTTTCCATAGTGGCTGAACCAGTCTGCATTCCCACCAGCAGTGCAGAAGGGTTCCCTTTTCTCCACATCCTTGCCAGCACTTATTCTGTGTTGTTTTGCTGATGAGTGCCATTCTGACTGGTATGAGGTGATATCTCATTGTGGTTTTAATTTGCATTTCTCTAATGATTAGTGATGTTGAGCATTTTTTCATATGCCTATTGTCCATCTGTATGTCCTCTTTGGAGAAATTTCTATTCATTTCTATTGCCCATTTTTTTGATTGGGTTGTTTGTCTTTCTGGTGTTGAGTTTTATAAGTTCTTTATAAATTTTGGTTATTAACCCCTTATCAGACGTGCTGTCGAATATGTTCTCCCATTGTGTGGTTTGTCCTTTTATTCTGTTCTTATTGTCTTTAGCTGTGCAAAAACTTTTTAGTTTGATATAGTCCCATTTGTTTATCTTGCCTTTTATTTCATTTGCCCATGGAGATAAATCGGCAAATATACTGCTGCTACAGATGTCCTAGAGCTTGCTGCCTATGCTTTCTTCTAAGATGCATATGGTTTCACAGCTTACATTTAAGTGTTTTATCCATTTTGAGTTTGTTTTTGTGAATGGTGTAAGTTGATGGTCTAGTTTCATTTATTTGCAGGTAGATGTCCAATTTTCCCAACACCATTTGATAAATAGGCTGTCTTTACCTCATTGTATGTTCTTTCCTCCTTTGTCAAATATCAGTTGTCCATAAAGCTGTAGGTTTATTTCTATTTTCTCTGTTCCCTTCTATTGATCTATGTGCCTGTTCTTATGCCAGTACCAGGCTGTCTTGAGTACAATGGCCTTGTAGTAAACCTTGATATCTGAAAGAGTGATACCTCCTGCTTCTTTTTTTTTTTTTTAAGATTGCTGAGGCTATTCGTGTTCTTTTTGGTTCCATATAAATTTTTGGAATATGTGTTCTATATCTTTGAAGTATGTCATTGGTATTTTAATTGGTATTACATTGAATTTATAAATTGCTTTGGGTAATATAGACATTTTAATGATGTTTATTCTTCCTAGCCATGAGCACGGTATATGCTTCCACTTGTTTGTATGTTCCTTGACTTCTTTTATGAATGTTCTATAATTTTCCGAGTACAAGTCCTTAACCTCCTTGGTTAAATTTACTCCTAGGTACTTTATTTTTTTGGCTGCAATAGTGAAGGGGATTGTTTCCTTAATTTCTTTTGCTGATATTTCATTGTTGGTGTATAGAAATGCCTCTGATTTCTGAGTATTAATTTTATATCCTGCCACCTTGCTGAATTCATTTATAAGGTCCAGTAGTTTTTTGACTGAGACTTTAGGGTTTTCAATATACAATATCTTATCATCTGCAAATAGTGACAGTTTTACTTCTTCTTTTCCAATTTTGATGCCTTTTATTTCTTCTTCTTGTCTGATTGCTGTAACTAGGACTTCCAGAACTATGTTGAATAAGAGTGGTGAAAGGGGGCACCCCTGTCTGGTTCCTGATCTTAAGGGGATTGCTTTTAATTTTTGTCCATTTAGTATGATGTTTGCTGTCGGTTTATCATAGATGGCCTTTATCATGTTAAGGTATGATCCCTGTATTCCCCCTTTACTGAGAGTTTTGAGCAAGAATGGGTGCTAGATTTTATCAAATGCCTTTTCTGCATCTATTGAAATTATCATGTGATTTTTGTCTTTCTTTTTGTTTATGTGATGAATCATATTGATTGATTTGCGAATATTGAACCAGCCTTGCCTCTCCAGAATAAATCCCACTTGATCATGGTGTATGATTTTTTTCATATATTGCTGGATCTGGTTGGCTAATATTTTGTTGAGAATTTTAGCGTCTAAATTCATCAGGGATATAGGTCTATAATTTTCTATTTTTGTGTTGTCTTTGCCTGGTTTTGGAATCAGAATTATGCTCGCCTCATAAAAGGAGTTTGGAAGTCTTCCTTCCTCTTGAATTTTTTGAAATAGCTTGAGGAGGATAGGAGTTAGTTCTTCTTTGAATTTTTTTTTTAATTTCTTTTTTTTTTATTTTATTCATTTTAGAGAGGAGACAGAGAGAGAGAGAGAGAAAGGGGGGAGGAGCTGGAAGCATCAACTCCCATATATGCCTTGACCAGGCCAGTGCAGGGTTTTGAACTGGCGACCTCAGTGTTCCCAGGTCGAAGCTTTATCCACTGCGCCACTACAGGTCAGGCTCTTCTTTGAATTTTTGATAGAATTCACTTGTGAAGCCATCAGGCCCAGGACTTTTCTTTTTTGGGAGTTTTTTGATAACTGTTTCGATTTCATTTGTTGTAATTGGTCTGTTTAGGTGTTCTGATTCTTCCAGATTGATTTGTGGAAGGTTATATGATTCAAGAAATTTGTCCATTTCACCAAGATTGTCTAATTTTTTGGCATATAGTTCTTCATAGTATTTTTTTATAATGCTTTGTATTTCTGATGTGACAGTTGTTATTTCTCCACTGTCTTTTCTAATTTTATTTATTTGAGTCCTCTCTCTTTTTTTCTTGGTGAGTCTAGTTAAAGGTTCATCAATCTTTTTTACCTTTTCAAAGAACCAGCTTCTGGTTTCATTGATCCTCTGTATTGTTTCCTTAGCCTCTATGTCATTTATTTCTGCTCTGATCTTTATTCCTTCCTCTACTTGTCTTGGGTTTTATTTGTTGTTGTTTTTCTAGTTCTTTTAGATGCAGGGTCAGGTTGCTTATTTGATTTTTTTCTAGCTTCTTATGATATGCCTGTAGTGCAATAAACTTCCCTCTCAGAACTGCTTTTGCTGTGTTCCATAAATTTTGAGCTGATGTATGCTCATTATCATTTGTTTCTAGAAAATTTTTTATTTCTTCTTTGATCTCATTGTTAATCCATTCATTATTTAATAACATGCTATTTAGTTTCCAAATGTTTGAGTACTCTTCAGTTATTCTTTGGGGGTTAATTTTTAGTTTCATGGAATTGTGATCAGAGAAAATGCTTGATATGATTTCAATCTTCTTAAATTTGTTGAGACCACTTTTGTGTACTAACATGTGGTCTATCCTAGAGAATGTACCATGAGTACTTGAAAAGAATGTATAGTCTACTGCTTTAGGGTGAAAAGTACTGAAGATATCTATTAAATTGAGTAGATCTAGTGTATTCTTTAAGTCTACTGTTTCTTTATTAATTTTCTTTCTTGAGAACCTATCCAGTGTTGTTAGAGGGGTATTGAAATCCCCTACTATGATAGTATTGCTGTTAATCTCGCCCTTTATATCCATCAAAGTCTGCTTTATGTATGTCGGGGCTCCTACATTTTGTGCCTAGATATTTATAATAGTTATATCTTCCTGTTAAATTGTTCCCTTTATCATTATGTAGTGTCCTTCTTTATCTCTTACTACAGCCTTTGTTTTAAAGTCCATTTTGTCAGATATAAGTATTGCTACCCCTGTTTTTTTTTCATTTCCATTTGCATGAAATATTTTTTTCCACCCTTTTACCTTCAGTTTATGTGCATCTTTTGTTTTAAGGTGTGTCTCTTGTAGACAGCATATGTATGGGTCCTGTTTCTTTATCCATGCAGCTACCTTATGTCTTTTGATTGGATCATTTATTCCATTTACATTTAAGGTTATTATTGATAGGTAGTTGTTTATTGCCATTTTATTCTTTAAAGCTGTATTCTTCTTTTGCTCTATTCTTTCCTCCCTTTAAGCTGTTAACAACAGGCCCCTTAGTATCTCTTGCAGAATCGGTTTGGTTTTTATGAATTTCTTCAGGCTTTCTTTTTCTGGGAAGCTCTTTCTTCCTCCTTCAAATTTAAACGTTAGCCCAGCTGGGTAGAGTAGTCTTGATTGCAGGTTCTTGTTCTGCATTACTTTGATTATATCTTGCCATTCCCTTCTGGACTCAAGTGTTTCTGTTGAGAAGTCCAATGTCATCCTTATGGGGACTCCTTTGTAGGTGATAACTTTTTTTTTCCCTAGCAGCTTTTAAAATTTTTTCTTTATCCATTAGCTTTGGTATTTTAACTATGATGTGTCTTGGTGTAGATCTTTTTGGGTTTCTCTTTAATAGAGTTCTGTGTGCTTCTTGAAAGTGTGGAGTGTTTCCCAGCCTTAATTTAGGAAAGTTTTCTGCTATGATTTGATTTAACAAAGTTTCCATTTCCTGTCCTCTCTCCTCTTCTTCAGGCACCCCTATGATGCGAATGTTGTTTCTCTTCATGTTGTCACAGAGCTCCCTTAGAGTTTCCTCACACTTTTTGAGTCTCTTTTCCTTTTTCTTCTCTGCTTCTGTGCCTTTGTTTATTGTGTCCTCTAACTCGCTTATTCAATCCTCAGCGTGATTCATCCTGCTTTTAATTCCTTCCATTGTGGTCTTCAGTTCTGATACTGTATTTGTCATTTCTGTCTGATTCTTTTTTATTATTTCAATTTCGTTTTTTATACTTGTTATCTCTTTATTTAGGTGTTCATAGTGACTATCCATTGTTGCTCTAATTTCTTTGAACATCCTAACTATTATTATTCTAAATTCTGCTTCTGGTAATTTGGTTATATCTGGTTCATTCAGGTCCTTCTCTGGGGATTTCTCTTGATTCATTTGGTTCGCATTCCTCTGCCTGCCGATTTTTTTTGTGTATAAGCAAGTTGTGGCCACTGTAGTCCAGTAGGTGTTGCCTCTGTGTTCTCTAGGTGTGGTCTGTCTGCAGGTTCCCCATCCCCTCTGCCGCTGCTTGGGGTGGTTGGGTATGGGCGTTGCCAGCGCCGGCTCACTGGGGCCTTTGCTGTGATTTCTGCCTCTCCTCCACGGGAGGGGCTGTCATTCAGGCCACAAGCCTCAGGACCAAGGGTAGGGGTGAGCACTTTTGCTCAGCTGCGGATCCAGCTTGTTTCCGGACTTCCGCCGAGAACCCGCAGTCAGAGCCTGCTCGCCACAGTTTCGCGGGTTGGGCGGGGCTTTTGACGTGCTCTCAGCTGTGAGTCTTTGCCCATCCGGAGCTTTAGCCCAGTCCTCGAGGCCAGGGCCCTTCTACGCAGGGTCGCAAACCCAGGTTTATTGGGCCGGGCGTGCTTGCTGGCTTTCGCTCAGCTGTGAACTTCCGCTAGTCCCGACTCTACCCCGCCCCCGCGTTTGGAGCCTGCTCGTGCACGTAGGATTGCAATCCGCGGTTTCTCCGGCCAGGTGGGGATAGTAGCGTGGGCTCAGCTGTGAGCTTTCACTTGTCTCGGGGTCTACCCCGTTCCTGTGGTCAGAGCCTGCTCACGCATGGATAATGGCAAACCGCGGTTTCTCCGGCTGGGCGGGGCTGGTAGCATGAACTCAGCCGCGAGCCCCTTTCCGTCCCTGGTCCTAGCCCGGTCCCCGCGCTCAGGGCCTGCTTGCACAGGCTTGCAGAGCAGATTTCTGCCCGTTCCTGGCCTCTGCTTTGTTCCCATAAGTGGTATTACAGGCGGGCCCGCAGCATCCGGACCACTCTCGCGCGTCCCCTCCGACCCTCTGGGCTAGACCTAGCTCACACAGGCTTGGCCTCTGCCCACGCCGACAGAACCGCGTTTCAGCGTCCTGCCGCCCACCATGCCCTTCAGCAACCCTCGGCAGAGTAGGAAGGGAACTAATACTCCACACTGTAGGTCTGGGAGCTCCCTCACTTGTTTCACAGCTCAAAACTGTCCAAACGCCTCTTCTAGGCTCTGGGACTGCAGGCTGGGGCTTGGTTCCTGGGACCCAGGTCTCTCCCTCTCCGCCAAACTTTCCTCCTGCCACGTGGGTCTCTCCGGGCTGCTGTTTGCTCCGGGGAGCTGGGCAGCCCTCTTCGCGTTTTCGCTATTCCTACCAGTCTCAATGTGGCTTCTTCTGTGTTCCTTGGTTGAAGAGACCACTTAGTTTAGTTCAAAATTGGTTTATCCAGGTGATGGTTCTTAAAATTGAGTTATAATCCACTTTGGTTCTGGGAGTTGGAAGTTGGTACGTCCGCCTACTCAGTCGCCATTTTGCTTCCTCCTTTCCCTTTTCTTATTAGACAATGTGATCAATAATTGTGGGGAGCTCTTATCTATTTTATATTTGCAGACCAAATGGGTATCCTGAACATGTAATTAATTTTTACAACAAACCATATTTGTTTTGGCCAGCTTAAATCTTCTAATTAAATTCAGATTTATTTAAGTAATTAAAAGGACGAAAATCTTTTAGAATGTCTTAAATTTATATTTGGGCCCTAATGAGTCTCAATTTTCCCTTGCCTTGAGAAAATGAGGATTTACAACCTCCATTATTTTGATTGTGAATGCAAAATGATCAACTATCTACCATTTAAGAGATTGGCATGTATGTATTTGAGCTCTACGAATATCACTGTCATGAGGAATACCACATATTAATTAAAAGTTATTATCTTATCCAATACACCTGTTTTTCTAAATAATGCTACCTAGTTGGCTATCATCTAGCAAAGATCAGCAGAGTGAAGTCAAGTAAGTTAACTCACGGATGAGACAAAGTGGTGACAAACAGCCTGCAGCTTATTGACCCCTTAACTCCATTTGTTTTTATTGTTTTGTGTTTTTTCAAGGTTAGCTTTACAAATTGCTTGGAAAGGGTAAACTAGCCTTCAAAATCTCTTCTGATCACTTATGCTTTGGTCAGGATACGCATTTCCTTCATTTGTTACTTTGTACTTGACTACAGGGAAAGTCTGTAATGGGGTTATGATATTGCTACTTTGACATAAGCTGGCATGGAAACTATTGAATTGAGATTCTTGAGAAAACTGGTGTAAACTATAAATTTAGTGGTCTTTAATGAACCATGACACTAAAATTCAAAGCTTTGAATTGCTGCCTCCCACTTGGACTCTGACTTTGGTCTTGCAACTGGCCTTAGACAATGGAGACATGCAAATATGATATAACTGGAAACATTTCTTATATACTGAAGCTTGTTTTCATTTGGAATACTGTTGGAATCTATTTTAAAAAGAAACTTAAGACACCACAGGGAGGGGAAAGGGGTAGAGAGAGAAAGAGATTCTACACTTTAGTTATCCATACTAAGTAGACTCATGAGTGATGCTATTTTGCATGTTTCATCATCAGTCACTACCTGATTGCAGATTCATAAAAGACACAAGAGAAGTACAGCAGAAGGACCAATAAACAAAAACAAAAACAAACAAACAAAAGAAACCCATAAAAAATTGTATATTAAGCCATTATTATCTTTGGAATGGTTTGTTACAACATAATATGAAACTGAAATGAGTGGTGTTTTGAATAGTTGATGTGAACTTGGATCACCTGGGTATCTAGATAAATTTTAGACTATGATTCAGTGGTCTGGGGCCCTGGGAGAGCATACCTTTTCTGCCAGTTCCCTTTCATGCCAATGATGCTGCTTTACAAACCACACTTAAGTTGTGAGGTGGTAAAGGGCCAACAATTCATTGTTCTTGATTTTTCCTAAAACCATTTCTGGGCATCACATGCATTAAAAACTCAAATAAATTCTTTTTTTTAATGTCATTTGTACTAGTGAGCATGATGGATGTGCCATTCTAGTAACACATATCAACAAACAACCTTATGAATGTTTACATAAACACACACATACACATTTTTTACCTGAAGAAACCTGCTTTAGGAAAATCATTCCCTTTCAACTAATCATCTAAGAGAATCCTCAAAAAGGTTACACCCTTTTATTAATTATGGTAAACTATTAGCTCTTTGAATTCTGCAACATGATTGACCCTATTGTATTTGGACTTTTTTTTATGCCAATTTGAAGTAATTGAAAGAAAAGATTTAAGAAGTTACTATAGGAACCCAGAATTATTTAAATTAATATATTACCCAAGATTAATGTTTCCCCTGTTTTTCGTTCATCCATATGTTTTATGAACACATTGCTTATTTATGTAGTGAAATCTTACTAGAGTTTTGGTGTAACAGAGATTTCAGGGTACACCATAACACAATCAGTAACAAAACTGAATGATAAAAATTTTATTCACAGCATTGGTTTTGCTGGGTTGTTTTTGCTGGCACTTGCCTGTCTTAAGCCCTTAATTAACTTCATTTTTCCAATTCCCTTTTCCTGTGCTGTGCATCCATCATTCTTAACCCCTAAGATGGCTCTTACCTTTTTAAGCAGATTAACTTTGCTATGCATCATTTATCCAAATTAGTCTCATGATGTAAATGTGTTGATTATAAACTTATTAAGGAGTTCTGCCGAATTTTCTATAGTCCAACATTTGAAAGAGCCCTGCATATGAAAATAGTAAAGCTATGCCAGCAGATTTTGACCTTGAATAAGTTTGTTGTTATTAAAACAACTGAAAATATGTATTTTAGATGAACTAAGTAGAGTAATTGGAAGATTAGGGCAGTACAATAGTCAAAGGAAAAAAAATACCTGCATCTAAACTTTCACTTATCTTTTGTTCCTAGAATCTAAATATGTACCCAAACTCTGACTTTTTCCCATATTCAGAATCTCTGTTCTTCTTCATACTACTCACATAATTACTTCTTTTTTCTTCTTTTCCAAGTAAGAGGAGATAGAGAAACAGACTCCTGCATGCACCTCAATGGGATCCACCCACAATCCCCATCTGAGGCCAATGCTCTACGCAACTGGGGCCATGTTCGCAAATGAACTATTTTCAGCACCTGAGGCAGATGCTCTACTGAGCCATCCTCAGCACTTGGAGCCAATGTGCTCAAACCAATTGAGCCATGGTCGCAGGAGAGGAAGAGAGAGAAAAAAAGGGGAGTGAGAGGGGTGGATAAGCAGATGGTCACTTCTCCTTTGTGTCCTGACTGGGAATCGAACCTGAGACATCTATATGCCAGGCCTACACTCCACCACTGAGCCTATCAGCCAGGGCCCCCTTACTACTTTAAAAAAAATTTGCTCCATTTTTTAAAATCATTGTTCTGCAATAATTGAAAGGATAGACTTTAAAAGTTATTACAGGAATCCAGAATCATTCTAATGAATATAATACCTAACATTATTTCTTTGTTCCTGATAACCATAACTAAAATTTTAAACTGTTTTTGGTGACAGATTCTATTACCTGTAACTGAGTAATTGCATTATACCTTGAAAGACATTTTAGATAATTCTCTTTGCAGGCTTAATTTGAAAAGTTTCCTCTTATTGACATAGTTGATAATTGTTTTTGATCAGCCTCAATGCTGTACTTTTACTATACCTGTAAAAATTATGTGGCCAAATTCTAGTGCAGATGCAAGTGTAAATATAGGTCTTGATTGTTTTTAGAAAGTGTATTAATTTATCTACAAGCTCAACTAAAAGCTACACTGATAGAATATATAAACAAAAATTATTTAAATATTTAGAAGTATGTATATTAAAATTCTGTTCATAGACAAAATGATTAAAGGAATTACAACCCTACACAGTAACATATAGTAATCATATATTACCTTCATAAAAAGTGTTTTATAGCCTGACGAGGCAGTGGATAGAGCGCCAGACTGGAACACAAAGGACCCAGGTTCAAAACCCCACGGTTGCCAACTTTAGTGCAGGCTCATCTGGTTTAAGCAAGGCTCACAAGCTTGAGCCCAAGCTTGCTGGCTTGAGCAAGGGGTCACTCAGTCTGCTGTAGCCACCCAGTCAAGGTACATATGAGAAACCAATCAATGAATAACTAAGGTGCTGCAACAAAGAATTGATGTTTCTCATCTTTCTCCCTTCCTGTCTGTCTGTCCCTATAAGACTCTGTCACAAAAATAAATAAACAACACCAAAAAAAAGAAAACCACAAAAAGGTTATAAAATGGTAATAGTTAAAACCTTATACTGTGAAAGGCAGTTCATTTGTTTCAAATAAAATTTTTATGAAGTTTCTCTGAGTTCCAAATTGAGGTTCTTAAACAACACATGAAGTTTTCTCTGCCCAAATTTCATAGCTTAGATCAGTGGTTCTCAAACTTTTTGAAGTCGGGGTACTTTTAAAATCCTACAAATAATTGTAGGCACACTATATAAAATTTCTGAGAAATATGTTATAATAATTAAGTCAAATATTAAAGAAAAAAATTATAAAGTCCAAGCATTCTTTTATGGTAATTAAACAAATAAATATGACAAAATTGAATTTATTTTGACATTAAAAAACATTTTTATGATACTTCTTTTTCAGTTATATTTTTAGAATTTGTAAAAAAGAGAGGTTAAAAAAAATGTTATCTTTTCATATATATAGATACATTCTTAGTAAGATTTAGTAAATTTGGCTGGTTCCGGCATGAATGTGTTAATTTTTTTCATTCTTGTGTTTATGAGAAACATGAGCCTGATGTGTCCTAGTAATTTCTTCAATGTTTGGGCATATATTTGAAAGGCAAACTCTCATTTCCTTGACAATACAATGGAGAATTTCTCTCTTTTTACTTATAATTCTGTTGAGGGTAGAAAATCCTAATTCACGTAAATAGGATGTTGAAAATTGTAGTAAAATGTTCAAAGTATTTTTAGATATTGCCACATATTCTTCTTTCATAGCAATCCAAAAGGCTTCAAGAGGCAATTCCTTATGTTTAATCATCAATCCATGATCAGTGGATATAGCAGCCAGTTTTCTTCTTCTGTTAATGTTAAACCAAAATCACTTGAAGCTTTCATGAATGGGTTTCTAATTCAATCGTATTGTTCAGTGTTAAGTGATGGAAAATGCTATAAATTAAATTCAGCCATCAGCCTTTAAGTCCTATTTTATTTACACTTAACTTATGCTCACTTCCAGAATTGGATTCTTCAATATTATGCGTCTTTTTGAGAAATCTATCTATTTTATTTGGGTATATTTATCTAAAAATAATATAATAAAGTGTTAATAATAAATATAATAATGATATGTTAACAAAAAGAGTGGTATTTCCATAATAAAATGGTATAATAGAGTAACTATATTTATTTTTCTATCTGGACACATGCCGTGAACCAGCGCAGCCAGTAATTTTAGGTCCTGAGTGGGAATGGTGTGGAATTAAGAATATATGCAAAATTAAGAAAATATGGGGTCAAGAGGGCCCTGTAATTGCTGCTGGCAAAAACAGAGCATGCCCCAAAACTGCATCTTGCTTTTTTTATAGGGCAAAGTGAGGCCATTAGCAAATCTTAACACCAAACAAAGGATAGAAGAAACTTGCCTCCAGTCTTTCCGGGGAACATGGGGGGTAGTGTAACAATCCAGCACCATAGCTTAACAGGCTTTTGAAACCTAATCAGACAAGTGAGGTGGGGGGGTTGGGCAGACTGTCAGCTTATAGCCAATTCATCACATCTCTGTCCCTCAAAAATCTCAACTCCAAAAACCGTTTTGGTTTCTTGGTCCCCAACAGGTACATATTTCTCTGGAATACTATATGGTGCACCTGGAAATCTTCTAGGGTGCACCAGTGCATCCTGGTGCACACTTTGAGAACCACTGGATTAAATTATTTCTTCTGTTACTGAAGCCAATGCAGAAAAATAAATTAAACTTGTCATAAGCAACATAATTTCCTATAGTACAAAGGAGAGGAGCTCATACATAAACAATACTGATATTTTTAAAAAAAGAATTAGAAATTTGAAGTTGGAGAGACATAGTCCTTCAGTTTTGCCTCTCACTGGGACTGTGATGTTCAGCAAATTTTGTGTTTTGCTTAAAGTTCAGCTCTTAGCATTGGTAACAGTACAAGGTAACCATTTAACAAACTTTAGAGATATTGGTGTGTAGTTTTTGTGTATGTGTTCTATCCTTGTCAGGTTTTGATACTAGGATTATGCTGGCTTTATAAAATGGGTTAGAAAATATTGCCTCTTCTCAATTTTTTTGGAAAAGTTTGAGAAAAATAGGTATCAGATCTCTTTTGAATGTTTGGTAGAATTCACTAGTGAAACTATTTGGTCTTGGACTACCATTTTGGGGGAGATGTTTGATGGTTATTTCAACTTCCTCACTGTTGATCTGTCTGTCTGCTTAGATTTTCTAATTCTTGATTCAGTCTAGGAACTTATCCATTTCTTCTAGGTTATTTATTCTTCTTTTTTTTTTTTTTGGTATATAGTCTTTCATAGAATACTTGTATGATCCCTGTATTTCTGTGATTTCTGTAGTAATCTCCCTTTTTTATTCTAATTTTGAGTCCTTTCTTTTATTTTCTTAGTGAATCTAGCCAGGGGGTTGTCAATTTTATTAATCGTCTCAAAGAACCAGCTCTTTGTTGTATTAATTTTTTTGTTTTCTATTTTATTTAATTCTGCTCTAATGCTTATTACTTTCTTTCTTCTGCTGACTTTGGACTGCTTTTGTTCTTTGTTTACTAGTTCTTAAAGATTTAATATTAAGTCACTCCTTCAGATTTTTCTTGTTTATTACGATAGACCTATAATGATATAAACTTTCCTCATTACTGCTTTCACTGCATCTCAGAAGTTTTGATATATCATATTGTCATTCTTAATTGTCTCTCTCTGTATACTATTTTCTTAAAGATATTTTTCAAATTGAATTTTTGGGGGACATGTTGTTTAATAAAATTACATAAGTTTTGGGTGTACCATTTCATAATAAATCTTTTATTCACTACACTGCAGGCTCACCACCCAAGTCAGGTCTCCTTCTATCACCATTTATACCTCTTCTAACATCTTTTTCCTCCATCCTCCTTTTCCTCCTGCAATCACCATATATCTTTTGATCTCACTTTATATTTCTTCTTTGATATGGTAATTTTTTTAGTAATGTGTTGTTTAATTTTTACATATTCATGGGATTTTCTCTTCCTTATTGCTGTTGATTTCTAATTTCAAAGAATTGTGATCAGAAAATATGCTTGGTATGATTTCAATCTTCTTAACTTTGTTTAGGCTAGTTTTGTGTCCCGATACATGGTCTATTCTTAAGAATGTTTGTTTAGCTAATATACTTAATGTACAAAAACTATGGCTTTTTCTCTAAGATTAGAAACAATAAAAGGATGTCCACTATCACCACTTTTATTCAAAATAGTACTGGAAGTTCTAGCCATAGTAATAAGTCAAGAGAAAAAAATAAAAATAAACTAAATTGGAATTAAAAAGTAAAAGCGTCATTTTTTGCACATGACATGACTCTTCATATAGAAAATCCTAAACTCTCCACCAAAAAACTATTAGAAATAATAAATCAATACAGCAAAGTTGCATAATATAAAATCAATGTACAAAAATCCACTGCATTCTTATATTAAAAATAAAATTTAGATTGAGACGTGAAAAAAATTTACTTTACAATTGCAACAACAACAACAAAAAATGCCCAATTATAAACTTAGAAAGAATGCAGAGGACCTAGATATTGAAAACAACAAAGCATTTTTAAACAATTTTGTTATTTTGTTTTTTTGTTTTTTTTTACAGGGACAGAGAGTGAGTCAGAGAGAGGGATAGATAGGGACAAACAGACAGGAACAGAGAGAGATGAGAAGCATCAATCATTAGTTTTTTGTTGCCGTTGCAACACCATAGTTGTTCATTGATTGCTTTCTCACACGTGCCTTGACAGCGGTCCTTCAGCAGACCGAGCCACCCCTTGCTAGAACCAGCGACCTTGGGTCCAAGATGGTGAGCTTTTGCTCAAGCCGGATGGGCCCGCGCTCAAGCTGGCAACCTCAGGGTCTCAAACCTGGGTCCTCTGTATCCCAGTTCAACACTCTATCCACTGCGCCACCGCCTGGTTAGGCCAAAGCATTTTTAAAATAGAGTTATAAAGAATGAAATAGAAATACAAAAATTAAGTTCATGGATTAGAAGAATCAACATAGTTAAAATTATGTTAATATTAAAATTAGTTAATATTACCCAAAGTAATATACAGATTTAATACAATCCTCAACAAATTACCAATTGACATTTTATAAAGAAATAGAACAAAAAACCATTAGATTGGTATGGCACCACAAAAGACCCCAAATAACCAAAACAATCCTGAAAAAAGAGAACAAAAGCAGAGGTATCACACTACATGACTTTAAATTACACCACAGAGCCATGGCAATAAAAGCAGCATAGTACTGGCAGAAAAACAGACACACACCAATGGAACAGAATTGAGAGCCCAGAAATAAAATCACTTGTACATGGGCAAATAACTTTTGACAAATAAGCCAAAAATATACAACAGAGAAAGAAAGACTCTTCAATAAATAATGCAAAAGAAATTGGAAAGCCACATGCAAAAGAATAAAACTAGGCTCAAACCAAGGTAAAAAAAAAAAAAGGCATCTAAGACCTAAATATAACATCCGAAACAATAAACTACATAGAAAAACATAGGTACTAAACTTATGGACTTTATTCTTATAGAAGATTTCATGACTTTGATCCCACAATCAAGGAAAGTAAGGGCATAAGTAAACAAATAGGACTATATCAAACTAAAAAACCCTGCTAATTAAAGCAAAAAGGCAACTAACCAAATGAGACAAGATATTTGCAA
This sequence comes from Rhynchonycteris naso, assembly GCA_037038555.1. Taxonomy (NCBI): domain Eukaryota; kingdom Metazoa; phylum Chordata; class Mammalia; order Chiroptera; family Emballonuridae; genus Rhynchonycteris; species Rhynchonycteris naso. The sequence goes on from CM072995.1 coordinate 255,518,093, forward strand.
ACAACATCTCCAAAAAGGGTTAATATCCAAAATATATAAAGAACTCACACAACCCCCAATACCAAACAAACAATTCAATTAAAAATTGGCAAAGGACCTGAACAGAGACTTCTCCTTAGGAAACATATAATAAACAAAAGATATATGGAAAAATTATCAACTTCACTAGCTATTAGAGAAATGCAAATCAAAACTACAATTAGATACCACCTCACACCTTTTAGAATGGCTTTTATTATTAGACAAGTAATAATAAGAATTGGGGAGGTTATGGAGAGAAAGAAACCCTTACTCACAGCTGGTGAGAATGTAAACTGGTAGAGCCACTATAGAGAACAGAATGGAGGTTCCCCCCAAAAAAGATTTTTTTTTTGACAGAGACAGAGAGTCAGAGAGAGGGGTAGATAGGGATGGACAGACAGGAAGGGAGAGAGATGAGAAGCACCAACTCTTCGTTGTGGCACCTTAGCTCTTCAATGATTGCTTTCTCATCTGTGTCTTGATTGTGGGGCTACAGCAGAGTGAGTGACCCCTTTGCTCAAGCCCCGGACCTTGGGCTCAAGCTGGTGAGCTTTGCTCAAACCAGATGAACCTGCGCTTCATCTGGCAACCGCGGGGTTTTGGACCTGGGTCCTCCGCGTTTGGATCGGACACTCTCCAGACATCTTCAAACTTTTTATAAAAACGGCCCAGTTTTGCAACTGCTGGTCAACCTGGTCCTTACCGCCCACTAATGGGCATTCCAGCTTTCATGGTGGGCCTATCGGCATGCCCTTTGGTTGCTCCACTACTGCCCATCATGAAAGCTGGAACGCCTACTAGTGGGCGGTGGGGACCAGGTTGACCAGCAGTTGCAAAAGTGGGCCATTTTTATAAAAAGTTTGAAGATGTCTGCATCTACTGCGCCACCACCTACCTGGTCAGGCATCAAAAATTAAATATAGAGTTATATGACCTAACAATCTGTCTTCTGGGTATCTACCTGAAATTTTTGAAAACATTTATTTGCATAATATATGCATCCCTGTGTTCATTGCAGCATTGTTCATGATGACCAAGACATGAACACAACCCAAGTGTGCTTTGACAGAGGATTGTATAAAGATATGGTACATATATACAACCAAATGCTACTCAGATGAAATACTGCCATTTGTAGCAACCTGGATAGACCTTGAGAATTTCATGCTAAGCATAATAAGTCAATAAGAAAAATCTAAAAACCATATTATTTCACTCCTGTGTGGATTTAAAACTGAAATAATCACAGAAAACAATGTGGTAGTTACCAGGGGGAAAGGATGTGGGAGGAAACAGGGTAAAGAAGACCAAATCTATGGTGATGGAAGATGATTTGTCTTTGGGTGGTGGACACAATAAATATACAGATCACAAATAATAGAAATACACACTTAAAACCTATATGATTATGTTAAGCTAATGTCACCCAATAGTTTAATTTTAAAAAATCTACAGCTAATTTTTATTATTAAAATGATATAAAAATGCATTAAATGTTATTTAATAATAAATATATATTTACATATTTTACTGAGAACCACATACATCTTATCCAGAAAAAACATTCAGCTCTGGGTAAGGGTGTTAGAAAATAAGTTTTACTGGTTAGGGAAACTGAAGACAGAAGAAAAAGGGGGAAAACGATACTACAAACAATGAAAAGACAAAAATAGCCTGACCAGGTGCTGGCACAGTGAATAGAGCATCAGACTGGAACACAGAGGACCCAGATTCAAAACCCTGAGATCACTGGCTGGAGCATGGGTTTACCTGGCTAGAGCATGGGCATACCAGCTTGAGTGTGGTGTTGCTGGCTTGAGTGTGGGATCATAGACATGACCCCATGGTCACTGGCTTGAGCCAAAGGTCACTGGCTTGACCCAAGGTCACTGGCTTCAGCAAGGGGTCACTCACTCTAATGTTGTCCTCGGTCCCCCAGTCAAGACACATATGAGAAAGCAATTGATGAACAGCTAAGGTGCCACAATGAAGAATTGATGCTTCTCATCTCTCTCCTTTCCTGCCTGTCTATTCCTGTCTGTTTCTCTTTCTCTCATTAAAATAAGAAGAAAAAAAAAAAGCCAAAACTAAAACATTAAATGGGAACTGTGAAGCCTTCCAAAAATAAAAATACCATGCACACATATACAATAGTATTTCTACAATTGGACTTCACATATTGTTCACCTCCAAACAAAACTTAGTTAATTACAATCTTATCTAATTATACATGAACTTAAAAACCATTATTGCATCTTTATTTGTTTCCTTGGTCTCTTTTCAAATGTGTGCTGAAGATCCTAATTGGTCAAAATTCAAATTGGAACATAATGCATAAAGGAAATTCTCCAGTTCTTGCATTTCAAAGCAAAACCAGAAAGCTTGAAATTTTTATTATCCTTACAGAAGCAATTCTTTTAGAGATAAACATACATTTTTAAAAATAATGCTAAGATTTATATGGAGGTATTTATCTTAATATATTATGTTTCGGTGAAATTCACTTCTAAAATTAAATCCAAAGATTGAGATTAAAAAGAACGTTATAAATGAGTTTACATTATTTTGAGCAAATTGTATTTTTAATTTTAAAGTGTCTGCAAGTTGTAAAAATATAAATGTATTTGCTGAATTTTTTATTTTAGAATGTTAGTGTAAACAAATAGATGAAACAATCAGGAAAAGAAAAACAGTAAAAGTGTATAGCTAACATCATTGGATACTAATGTAAAAAATGTCAAGTATCGTAATTCCAGTTGGATCTATAAATCAAATATTATATTTCCATGCTATGGAGATGCACACCTCAAACTTATGTGAACTTATAGACCAATGTCACCCTATTAAATTTAATTTCTAAATAAAAATTTTAAAATATTACAACTTCAGCCTTTCACCAATAAAAAACAAACTGATTTTCTGAGATAAAATTATATAAACAGAAAACATTTTAATAATGGATTCTCTAATTTTTTAGTTGTTTTCTTTATCTCTGAATGTACCTCATTTTCTTCATCAGTTAGAAAAAACAAGTAACAGCAGGTAATTAAAAGGAAATATGTTTAGCATTATTATTCTACCGTAGTAACATATTATCTGCAGGGTTGTTTGATCATAATTTTTTTACCTGATTGCATTTTGTGATACAGAAAAAATAAACATTAAATGTATATCTATGAATAAATAGACAATAAACTGAAGTAATCTTACCGGCTTATTCAATACTTGTGAATTAGTTTAAACAATCTAAGTTTAAAATAGAAAACAGTAACAAATTAGAAATACATTTCAGTGATTTTTATATGTTTTTCTTAGTCTATATAACTTTCATGCATAAAAATACACATATAATAAATAAAAAACTCAAAAGATTAAAATAAAACAAACCAGCATCTGAGTAACAGATGAAGGGACAGACATCCTTAGCATCTGAGGATGCCCCATTGACTAACTTCAGCCTTCTTCAAAGATGACCCACTATCCTGCATTCTAGTGGCATAATTTTATTTTAAGTATTTTAAATTTATTTTATTTTTATTTTATTCATTTTAGATAGGAGACACAGAGTGAGAGGGAGAGAGAGAAAGAGAGAAAGCAGGGAGGAGCTGGAAGCATCAACTCCCATATGTGCCTTGACCGGACCAGTGCAGGGATTTGAACTGGCGAACTCAGTGTTCCCAGGTCGATGCTTTATCCACTGCGCCACCACAGGTCAGGCCTTAAGTATTTTAGAATACAATTTTGCTGTTTATTCTCAGCATTGTGTTAGAGAAAATTACACATGTTATTTTGTATAGTAATAGCTGTTCACTTAAATTCTTTGTAGTACTTCATTGTAGTAATTTGCCTAAAATTATATACTCATTTTAATGATTGTTTCCAGGAAGAGATTGCCATTTATGATGATGGTATAAAGTTGTCTTTTGCACATGTGGGTGCTTATTTTTTTTGAATATATACCAAGGCTTAGAATTTCTGTATCATAGAGTGTACATATATTTAACATTAGTACATATGCCAAACCATTTTCCAATGTCTGTACCAATTTAAGCTCCCAGTAGCATGTATAAACTGTTTAGTTGTTCCACATCTTTGACAAAACTTTATTTTGTCAGTGTTTCTCTAAATCAATCAATTGAGGTATAATTTACTTAAATAAAAAGTACACTTTTTTTATTTAGACAATTAAATTTAACAGGGTGACTTTGGTCAACCAAAGTACATAGATTTAGAGAAAACATCTCCAAATCGTTTGGACAGTCGATTATATTGTATACCCATCACCCAAAGTTAAATCATCCTCTGTCACCCTATATTTTGTTTCTCTTTAAGCCCCTCTCCTTCCCCATCTCCCTCCCTCTCCACCTCTCCCTTCCCCATCCCCCTCCCTCTCCACCTCTCCCTTCCCCCTGGTAACCACTGCACCCTTGTCTATGTCCATGAGTCTCAACTTTGTGCCCCACCTATGTATTGAATCATACAGTTCTTAGCTTTCTCTGATTTATTTATTTCACTCACTATAATGTTATCAAGGTCCATCCATGTTGTTGTAAATGATACTATGTCATCATTTCTTATGGCTGAGATAATAGAGGATTGGATAAAAATGATGTGATATACATACACACACACACACACACACACACACACACACACACACAATGGAATACTACTCAGCCATAAAAAGTACACATTTAAGTGTACAATTCAAAGATTTTTAACAGATCTCTACACTCAAGTAATCGCTTTCTCAATCAATATATACAAAATTTCCTTTATCCATCAAGTTCTTTCATGAGTTTTGTAGTCATTTTCACATTAACCCTAAGTAACCAATAATTTAATTTCTGTAATCATTGATTATTTTTGTTTCTTATCAAACATTATATAAACGGAATTATACTGTATGTTATTTTTAGTGACTGCCTTATTTTCCTCAACAAGATGTTTTTAAGATTAATTTTCAATGTTATATATTTCTAATTCATTCATTTTACTTATAAGTAAGATCTCATTGTAAAGCTATATCACAATTTTATTTATCCATTTACATGTAAACATAAATTTCAGCTGTTTTAAGTTCTGAGCCATTATGAAAAATAACTTCTATAAGTAGTTAAATATATACAAAGACATTTCATTTGACATTTCAAATGACAATTATTGTGATTTAATAATATTTAATGAAAATAAAGGATGTATGAGATAATGTTACTCTTATAAAATATTTGAAAATAAGTAAAAATATTTCTCCCTTTTTCTGAAGAAATGCCAAGAGATTTTATAAGCTGCCTATAATGAAACATACAATAATAGTGAAACTGATCCAGTATATATTCTGATGGTTCATATGGCATCGATTCATTTAAAAAATGTTGCCTTTAGTTTTCCTAGTTTCCTTTTATGGTTTCATTAATTATGTTTTGTAAATCATAATATGGAAAGTCTGATATTTCTTTAGAAATTTGGAATTCTCTCAATATGCTTTTGACACGTAAAGTGCCCGATCTTAATCATGTCTTGTCTTCATAGCTTTCTCCACCTCCCCACCCCAACGTCAGCAACAGTATTGCTAAAAACTTAGACTTGCAATTTACAATACTACTTAGTCACTCTTTCTGAATATATCTAGAGACTGCTACATAAATAAATTCAGCATAGTTATGTTTAATTCGATTTTTACTTTTTACGATAAATGATATTTGACAATGTCAAAAGTGGTGTTAACTAGATTTGCACATTTCTAATTGGACCAGTTTCAGTTTCAATTCAAAGAAGTCTACAAAATTGACATCACTTAAAATAATTATTGAACTAATACTCTCTTAAAGATTTAGTAGGAATGAACTATTAATTGGTATGATTTATAATAATGTAGAAATCTGGATTAATCAATTTTATTTTATTATAGACAATAATCTAGTTATAAACAGATTCTTCTTATTTCACTAATTTGGTATTGTCTCTGAGGAATTCAGGACTAGGAGTGCAGCTACTACAGCATCTTCTGAGAGCTGAAGTTGTCACTGTGCTAAGGCTGTGGCAGGGTCAATTCAGCTGGTTGTGTGGGGTGGCAGTCTCACCTCCTCTCTGCATGATTCCAGGGATGTGATTAGGTCTGTGGACCTGGCTTCTCAGCCTCTCTTGATAAGGACTCTCCCCTCAGCCTCTGTAGTCATATTCCTTCTCCTCTTCTGTCTGGTTTCCCTCTTCTTTCTCTCTGCCTTTGTCTCTCCACCTAAAAAAAATTTTTTTCACTCATATGTGGGATATAAAACTGAAAGCAACAAATGAATAAACAAGAAAAACAAACAAATGAAGACTCATGACACTGACAAGAGTGTTGTTGGAGGAAAAGGAATGGGATAATAAAATATGTGGTGACTGAAAATAATTTGACTTTGGGTGCTGGGCACCCAATGCTATATATAGCTCATTATCATAGAATTGTACAGTTGAAACCTATATAATCTTATTAACCAAAATTACCCCCAATAAATTTACCAAAAGAGATAAACATTTTTATTGCCCTAGGAAAATAGCTTAATTGGTTAGCATTGTCCCAAAGCACAGAGGTTGCTGGTTTGATCCCCGGTCAGGACACACAGAGGAACACATCAACGTTCCTGTCTCTCTCTCGCTTTCTTCCTCCCTCACTAAAATCAATCAATAAATAATTTTTGAAAAAGCAACTATTAATTGTGGTAAAAACATGTCCATCTTAACCATTCTTTTTTTTATTTTAAGTATACTTATATTGTTGTGTAACCATCTAATTTACCTTTTTATCCCCATAGCCCCAAATTAGCTTTTAATTTTTCATTATATACATATTATTTTCATCAAGTTCTTAAGAACTAACTCAAACTATGTCCTATAGTTACATAACACTTAATATCAAATACAAATGAGTTATATATTCAGAAATTTTTATTTAAACATTTTCAACATTTTCAAACCATTGCTTCTGTGCAATGTTTATTAATATTGCCTTGACCTGTGCAAGGAGGTTTATTGTATATACAAATTAAATATGAACATTGTACTTCATTAACAGCACTTTATCTGAGATTTTGCAATGCTTGAAAATGTACAAGTATAGTTTGCATAATGTGAGTTGTGGAGATATTAAATTTAAAATAATTGAATATAATTTTAATATTTCTCCTATATATAAATTTATACAGATAAATTTTATATTTATATATATCAAACACCTGTTTATAAAACAGCTCTTTTTCTTTGCCTATCAACAATCAGCCTATTTTAACATTACCTTGTAGATGTGAGAAGGCTTGTGTCACATTGTGGTCTTACCAAGACATTAACCACCTTGCATTAAAAATGGGCATACCTGCTGTCACCTGCATGATGCATGGCAGGCTGGACAGGTGCAGATATTTTCTTTGAATTATGATTTTGTAAAAATGAAACTTGATAATTGAAAAGCTGGTCACTGTGACATGCAATTCTAGAAGACTGTTTAACATATTTTTGAGACAGCATAATTTGTAAATAAGGCATTTATTATTGCAGACAACCTCCGGGTACACACTTATTTTTTCCTTACAAGTAGTATATAGGTGCAAAGGATTAATTCATTAGCAGTTTGCAAAATATTATGTTATGTTTAAAAGTGACAAATGTAAACATATCATAAAGATAGAATGATTTGGTTACTTCAATTATTTCTTAAGGCCTTTGGACAGATGTAGAGCATTGGCTGGCTCTCCTGGTTCTTGCTGACTCACTGGCACCACACCACCAGCTCTCCTGAGTCTCTAGCTAGCCAAGTGCAGATCCTGCGAATTTAGTGGCTATAATTGTGTGAGCCATTTTCTTATAACAGATCTCTTTCTATTGTAAGAAATACTGGTTCTTTTTAGTCTAGAGAACCCTGACTAATACTGAGATATCCATAAATAAACTTTAGCATTTAATAGAGTATTTAATATATGATAGTCTCTAGCTACTGTTATATGTTTGATAAAGGCATATTTTTATTTTTAATTTACATCCTCTCAAACCAGTTCCTTCATATGTGGATTTTGAAATTCATTTAGTAATACTTGGGGTGTTTCTCATAAACTTGGTTTTAGTGCACCTATTAAAGAATTATTCTAAAAGTACTCATATATTTCAAAGGCAATAACTTATCTGAAGCCTTCACTCCTTAGAAATAAGTGATTTATTGAATGCTTATATTATGTCTCTGTTATATTTAATTTTCTAAAAGAAATATTTCCTGCTATTTATCATTATCTTCTTTTGACTTTTAATAACTCAACAGCAGCAAAGTAATATCACTGTCATTACAAAAACCAATATTAATGACAAACTTTTAGTTCAGCATGTTTACATAAATGTTATATATATATGTGCCTGATGTGTTTATATATATACATAAACATATGTGTATAACTATCATGTATACATATACATATACATGTATGCATGAGTGTATATATAGTTTTGAGATATATAAATACATGGATATATTTGTTTTATGATTATAAATATATAATTTATTCATACTGGATCATCCTGTTTGCCCCCCCAAAAGGCAATTGACAATATTCTGAGATAATTTTTATTATCAGACTAAAGGGTACCTCTATCATCTAGTGAGTAAATGCCAGGCATGATGTTAAACATTAGTCCTCCCACCACAAAGAAGCATGAGGACGTTGAAGAAGAGATGAAAGAAGAACAGGGAATGTCAGTAGTGCCGAGATTGAAAACACTGCTCTGCAATAATACTGAGCAGCCCCAAATCCTGGTGAAGCAATATTGTAAACAGGGTCTCATTATCTTTTACACAAAAGATAATGAAAGGCAGACAATAGACAAAAATTGCTGTTCATGTTTTTATTTGAAAGTACTAGTTCCCTCAATTTAAACAGTTTCTTGAGTCTATTTCCTTTCCCCCCATAAGCATTGTATATTTTATGAGACTTTCACCCTTTGTTCTTCTTACAGTCCTTTTTAGAATTAAAATCCAATTTCTTCCATGCCCTCAGGCATGCACATATTGCTCTGTGTGGCAGGAACCTAGTTCTCCAGTAAAAATAAAAATTCTAATTAATGTGCAGAATTATGGTAGCATATTGAATTACTTGTTATTCTTTATACCTTCCATGCATTAGAATTCAACATGCATAGCTTTTTCTTGTAAATTACAGTTCTTCCCACTGCCGGTGGATGTGTAGTGCTATCCCCTTGATAAAGACATTGTGAATGTGGTTTGTTTGGTCAGTTGACTATGGAAAAAAGTGACAATGTGACTGTTTGCCAGCCAAGATCTCCAGAGGCATCATGAGTTTTCACTTGCCTGACTGTGCTCATGCGATTCTCTGTTGGAAGAACATAATGCTGCAATAATTGCTGGCCCAATGAGGGTGAAAGATATGTGGGGCAGACCTGCATGCAGAGCTCAGAACTAGTAGCCTAGAACCCGAAAACTAGTCTAGCCAAGCCAAGTACCCATAGCTCATGACTGAAAGTTAAATACATACTTATTTTTAGATACTGAACATTGAAGTAGTTTGGTTCACAGTAGACATGGTTGAATAATAGTTATTAACAGTAGAGTAATTTGTTCTTATGAAAACTTAATATGTGCAGTATTAGCTTTGGAAATATTTGGCATGTTTCTGGGAAAACTTATATAGAAGAGCATAAAAATGGATTATTGTGTTAATTAGTAGCAAACTGGTTAGGAAAGGCCTCTTCTGAAAACTTGGAATACTAAAAAAAAAGGTCCCTAAAATTATTTCAACAAGCCAACCACATTCTTGTAGAACCAGAAATACCTCTTCCTCTTGTTACTACAAAGTTGCCTCCCATAAACTTCCTTGTTCTCTGTGTTCCTGAAGGAAGCAGCATGTGGACCTGCTCTGTGAGCATATGTGACTACTCAACTGCTGCCATTCTCATTTGTCCACGGTGGAATGTCATGTGTTAAAACATCTTGTTCTGTTAAGTGTGAAGAATCCCTCCCATGTCAATGCGATGAATAGGAGGCAATAAGAACAGGATACATATGACAGAAACAGTGAAAGATGATAGGTGGATACTTGTGCTAATCATTTGTACCTTACTCATGCTCCTAGAATCGTGCTTTCTATAAGTTAATGCTGAGGATTTCTTTCTAATACACTTCTTTTCTCAGTCCTATAGCTCTTACTCTAGCTAAATTAACTACTGTTTCTTTCTTCTCACTGTCAAGAAGAAAAGCATGCTGAGCTTTATAAGCTAGAATTCAGTTAGCATTCCTGTCTCTCTAGTCCTACTTCCATTCACCCCAAGTTCTTGGCTAAATCTTGCAGAATAATTATTTAATCCCAATATTACAGGTTGTGATTCTTCTTTTCCCCTGCATTACTCATATTGATATCTGCTTCAATCTTTTCTCAAGACCCAGAAATCAAACTTTAATTCCTGAAGTTAACCCTTTAATAAATCAAGCATATACTGACTGATAGAAATTTCAACCAGGACTTTTTGTTTTGGGTGTTCAATTTATTTTGATGGTATCTTCCTTTGCATACTGATCTTGACCTACATCCTCTTTAACTGGGTATGTGTGTTGAATAGTGTCTGTGTTGTATCTGCAGAAACCATCTCAAACAATGTTCATTTAATGTCTCTTGTAGTTCTTCATTTCAGTGGATCCACATTTCTAAGTCATTGTAAGGACACTGAAAGGCATCTATACCATAATCCAATCCTAGATTGCTTAATTTCATTCAAATTTCAAACAAGACATAAAGATTAGAGCCAATCTTGTCTCAACCCATGCCCATGCTTCCTTCTGTAACAATACTGACCAGTTAGTAGGATATGTATTTGCAAGTGCATATGTTATTAAGTACATTGACCTAGGTCGGCTAAAGAAACAACAACTTAAAGTCATCTAAAAGTTCTCAAACTTGCTTGACTTGGATGAACATATTATACAAATTATTGGCATATTGGATTGAATTCAGTTGATCTTCTCATCTGTCATGATTCTTCAGGTTTGCCTGTGTGTATATTTTTCAAAATTATACTTTTCTTTCAACATTTCTGTGTTATAGACAGCTAGTTGTACACTAATATCCATTCCCTTCTTATTATATTGTACAGGAATCCTTAGTTTTTAAGTAGCCACATGGGTAGTGGAATAAACTTGAGTCCCTCACATACTGAATCTTTCACAATTAAGTTATTTAATTGACTGAGTAGCTGAATATGTATTGCAACAAAACAATAAAAAAAGTATTTTGTGACTGTCCTCCAAATAGCCAGGTAAATGATCATGAGAAGAAACAGACATATCTGGCAATTAGGTAAATAAATCTCATTATGGCCTGACCAGGCGGTGGCGCAGTAGATACAGTGTTGGACTGGGATGCGGAAGACCCAAGTTCAAGACCCCAATCTCACCAGCTTGAACGCGGGTCCATCTGGCTTGAGCTTGGACGCAGGGCCGCTAACTCAAGCAAGGGGTTACTTGGTCTGCTGAAGGCCCACGGTCAAGGCACATGTGAGAAAGCAATCAGTGAACAACTAAGGTGTCGCAAAGAAAAACTGATGATTGATACTTCTCATCATCTCTCTATTTCTGTCTGTCTGTCCCTATCTATCCCTCTCTCTGACTCTCTCTCTTTCCCTGTAATAATAATAATAAATCTTATTATGACTTAGTTTATTTAATTAGAACATGGTAACAGAGAAGTTTTAATTTATAGATTTGTAGTGACTATGAAATATTAAATTTCTAGCACTAATTCTGGTACACAGTATACATTAAGTAATAGCTATTTTATTATCCATTTTCAGCAGAAAATTTGTACATTATGCATATATAATTATACCACCGATGAAACTTTGGAACAGTTGTCACCTTGAGTTATGTGTATGAACAATGTGTAAAGGTATTCAGAATTCAGAAAAGGTGTCATTAAAGAGTAGAGAATAATAAAATATTTGGTCTGAACTCAAGAATTAAACAAATAATAGAATTTAAGTGTTAGTAATAGATATAATATCATATTAGCATGCCAGGTAAATGGTAATTTAAGAAATTAGAAGTACAAAGCATACGGCCATAGGTAAGAAAAATAAAGCAAGAAACACATATTCTTTTGTTGACATATATCACACACAATTTGAATGCATGTTGTTAGGTTCCTGCTTAGAAAAAAGCAATTTGAACATCTCTAACCAATAATATCTACTATAATGGTATATACTTAATTTGACAGATGCTAAATGCTAGAGGGCTATTTATGGAGCACAAGGAATAAACATATGGGTGGCCAAGCAGATAAACTAAATTAATGGTGGTGAATATTATTGTAACAGAGTCACAGCCCAAATAAACTTATGTAAAAATTAAAAAATAGGTTTTAATTTTCTAGCTTTCAATAATTTTAATGCAAAATTTCAAGTTTAAATAGTTTTTTATTCATTTTTAGAGAGAGGGGGGAGAGAGAGAGAGAGAGAAGTGAGGTGGAGCAGGAAGCATCAACTCCCATATGTGCCTTGACCAGGCAAGTGCAGAGTTTTGAACCGGCATCCTCAGCATTTCAGGTCAACACTTTATCCACTGTGCCACCACAGGTCAGGCTCTCAAGTTTAAATATTTTTGAAAATCAAAGGTACTAGAAAGTTGACTTAATTTTTCTGTAGAAGTCAAGAAAGTTAAGAAAGATGTATGTGGTGCTTAAAAATGGCCCCATTTTCAGATCCTTTGACATGCTCCCCACTGAGCAGTTGGTCAACTTCCTCTGTTTTTGATCCTGTGACAGCTTTGATGAATAGAATAAACAGAAGCAGCAGCTCTGCCTCAGGCTCTTGCTGCTTCTGTTTATTCTATTCCTAGTTGGGTCCTCAATTAGGAAGTTCAGCTGCTCTGCTGCAGGAACTATGTAGAAAAAATTAAGACTTGATGGACAGTGAGAGTGATACAGAGGACCCCAAATTCAAGCTATCCTTGACAAAATGCCAGACATGTGCTTATAATCAGTCACAGCTAAATACTATTGGGTGACTCTGTCAAAAACATATAGAGCTGAAGAGTCATCCAGCCAACCCCTCATGGAACCACGAGATATAATAAAATGATCATATGTTAAACTAGTTAAGTTTAAAAGCTACTTATAACTGATAGAGCAAAGCATGAAGAAACCAGGATTAAATAAATTTTGGGAATTAAAATGCCACAATGAGTGATACATATATATCTCTAAGAATAACTGTATACTTATGAAATAAAAAGAAAGAATCCATAATTTATATAGCTTTTTTTACCAGAAAACCTCAAAATACCCCTCCTATAATAAAATATATCTGATATTGCAGATTATAGTATTACATGTTTACAGTAATTTAATCATTGTGTAGTGAAAATAAGAATGTATCAATTTTAAAAATTAATGATGTGCCTTCTCTGATCTAGAATGGGATAAGAAAAAAGAATAAGATGTAGACACTTTAAAGGAGTTGATAATCTTATTCTTCTATTTTAGTGGTTTTCTGTTTGTTTGTTTGTTTGTTTGTTTGCATGGATAATTGAAGTGTATCCAAACTTCAATATGTTAGGTGACTATTCTCAGATCACACAGTAAAGAAGAGTGCTAAATCCATCTCACAGCTTCTGACTCAGAGGCGACTGCTGTGGATAATCTTGTTGCCTTAGTGAGAATTGCCTCAGGAACTGGTGCACTACTAAACTCATAATTGGTTGTGTAAATGGCAGAGGTCCTTGTAAAGTGAGATGAGAGAACTGGAAATATTGATGAAAGGAAGCTTCCAATATACATGAGAATGAAACAATTTGTCAATTCCTAAAATTACTACCAATGGTGAAGGGTAAGAGTGTGAATTAGACCATCAGTTCATGAGAAAGCAGACTAGGCATGGTGATTGATAGTCAAAATAAAGCAAATGTTTGTTCTCTTAATTTCTTCTAGTGGCAGTGGAAAATTTCTGTCTTGAGGTATGATAACATTATCCAAGACAGCCAACTTCTCAGAAGGTATTGTACTTGCCTCATACCTCTTCATAATTAAGAGAAGCTGTTGCTAACCTCTTTTAATGGTTGCTATAATGACATCACTCAGATTCTAAAATGATAATAGAGAATAAAATCTAAGAAAGTAAAAACCAACACATTGGCATCATTACTTGAACATCCAAATTATTCCAAAATTATTAATTATTTCAAAGGTTCTAAAATCTATTTACCACATAATGAGTTTATTTTCAGTGATAGTTAACAATAAAGGAATGATCTTAAGTAACAAATGTTCAGAGATATTGTTCTACAATTTTGTACTCATATATAATCAGACCATGTGAGAATATACAGTAACGTTCATGTTGACATAAATTGCATAGAATAAGTAAAATATAGTGTGTCCGTAAAGTCATGGTGCACTTTTGACCAGTCAAAAGTCAAAAGTGACTGAGGCCATCACACAGCTTTCCACTACAATTGAAACACAAAGTTCAAGTGTTCAAACTTGTTCAGTGATGGAGAAACCACAGGCAACACCCAACATATTTGAACTTCAAAGTAGAAATAACAAGACATACTGAAAGGTTTTAAGGAGTTATATTACGTGAGAATGCATGTCCTTTAGGAAGATTGAGGAGGCCTGAGAGTGAAAGCATTAGGGTTAGTTAGGATACTTTATATTAGAGAACAGATTTACCCCTTCTGTTTGCTAAAATATTACATCTCATTGATATAAACAAAGTGAAACCTCATAACAACTTTAACCAACAAACATAATTAATTATTAAAAATTTTTATCAGGGATTTTCAAAATGAATTAGAAGACGTTAAAAATAATGAATGCAATTTTGAAAAGCGTTTCCATCAGTATCTCTTTGTCATCGCTCATACCATAGTAAAATTCTTGGTTTATTTTTCCTTCTCTCCATATTTAGCATTCAACATAATTTGTGCAATTATTCAATTACATTTAATATTATTGAATGAGCAGCCTAGCTCTCCTGTTGCCCATGAGAAATTATAGCTACCACCAAGGAATCTAAATTGTGGCAGTTTGAATTATATTAACTAGAATCCTGAGGAAAGACACACTCCATAAGTTTTCCTATTTTACTTTTCAAAATGTAAGATTTATGATGTCAATACTAATATCTATTAATTCCAGACTTGGCTAATGATGACACACAAGTTTCACACTGTAATATTTAATACAATTTGTCTTAAATGGTCATGTTATTATATTATTAATGCAATGCATGCTCCTGGGATATAAGACATCATTTGAATTGTTATTATGTAATATGATCTTTTTAAAATGTATATATTTTGAAGCAGTTTTAGTTTACTGCTGAGAACTACACATATTGTAAAAGAAACTTAGAGCTTCAAAGAGAGAAGACTTGAATACAAATTTGAACTGGCATCTACCTGACATTTATGTGTGGAAAAATGATATCTTCTTTGACATTATCATTGTAGTAATCTAAAATAAAATACTTAAACAATAACTATCAAATACTGTGTTTATTAATCATTCTACAGTTCTATGCTTCATTAAGTTTTAAATTACTTATGAACTAGAATTTGTAATTTTTTTTATTTTATTCATTTTAGAGAGGAGACACAGAGTGAGAGAGAGAGAGAAAGAAAGAGAGAAAGGGGGGAGGAGCTGGAAGCATCAACTCCCATATGTGCCTTGACCAGACCAGTGCAGGGTTTTGAACTGGCGACCTCAGTGTTCCCAGGTCGTCGCTTTATCCACTGTGCCACCACAGGTCAGGCTAGAATTTGTAATTTTTAAATATTTCTGTGATAGTCCCATATTATTATTTAGAAAGCTGCCTGTATTAATACATTTCATTGTTATCTATTATTCAATTAAAAATTATCAGCAATGCAAATACATTTTTTTTACACTCTTTTTTTTTTATTAATTCTAATGGGGTGACACCAATAAATCAGGGTACATATGTACAATGAAAACATCTCCAGGTTATCTTATCATTCAACCGTGTTGCATACCCGTCACCAAAAGTCAAATTGTCCTCTGTCACCTTCCATCTGGTTTACCCTGTGTCCCTCCCCTCCTCCCTATACCACCCTCTCCTCCCTCCCCCCACCCCATAACCACCACTCTCTTGTCCATGTCTCATATTCTCACTTTTATGTCCCACCTATGTATGAAATCATGCTGTTCTCAGTTTTTCTTTTTTTCTGATTTACTTATTTCACTCCGTATAATGTTATCAAGGTACATCCATTTTGTTATAAATGATCCGATGTCATCGTTTCTTATGGCTGAGTAGTATTCCATAGTATATATGTACCATAGCTTTTTAATCCACTCGTCTTCTGACGGACACTTGGGCTGGTTCCAGATCTTCGCTATTGTGAACAATGCTGCCACGAACATGGGGGCGCATTTCGTCTTTTCGAACAGTGCTATGGTGTTCTTAGGGTATATTCCTGTAAGTGGGATAGCTGGGTCAAAAGGCAGTTCGATTTTTAATTTTCTGAGGAATCTCCAAACTGTTTTCCACAGTGGCTGCACCAGTCTGCATTCCCACCAGCAGTGCCAGAAGGGTTCCCTTTTCTTCACATCCTCGCCAGCACTTAATCTGTGTTGTTTTGCTGATGAGTGCCATTCTGACTGGTGTGAGGTGATATCTCATTGTGGTTTTAATTTGCATTTCTCTAATGATTAGTGATGTTGAGCATTTTTTCATATGCCTATTGGCCATCTGTATGTCTTCTTTGGAGAAATTTCTATTCATTTCTTTGCCCATTTTTTGATTGGGTTGTTTGTCTTCCTGGTGTTGAGTTTTATAAGTTCTTTATAAATTTTAGTTATTAACCCCTTATCAGATGTGCTGTCGAATATATTCTCCCATTGTGTGGTTTGTCCTTTTATTCTGTTCTTATTGTCTTTAGCTGTACAAAAACTTTTTAGTTTGATATAGTCCCATTTGTTTATCTTGTCTTTTATTTCATTTGCCCGTGGAGATAAATCGGCAAATATACTGCTGCTACAGATGTCGGAGAGCTTGCTGCCTATGTTTTCTTCTAAGATGCTTATGGTTTCACAGCTTACATTTAAGTGTTTTATGCATTTTGAGTTTGTTTTTGTGAATGGTGTAAGTTGATGGTCTAGTTTCATTTTTTTGCAGGTAGATGTCCAATTTTCTCAACACCATTTGTTAAAGAGGCTGTCTTTACTCCATTGTATGTTCTTTCCTCCTTTGTCAAATATCAGTTGTCCATAAAGCTGTGGGTTTATTTCTGGGTCCTCTGTTCGGTTCCATTGATCTATGTGCCTGTTCTTATGCCAGTACCAGGCTGTCTTGAGTATAATGGCCTTATAGTTTACCTTGATATCTGGAAGAGTGATACCTCCTGCTTTGTTTTTTCTTTTTAGGATTGCTGAGGCTATTCGTGTTCTTTTCTGGTTCCTAATAAATTTTTGGAATATGTTTTCTATATCTTTGAAGTATGTCATTGGTATTTTAATTGGTATTGCATTGAATTTATAAATTGCTTTGGGTAATATAGACATTTTAATGATGTTTATTCTTCCTAGCCATGAGCACGGTATATGCTTCCACTTGTTTGTATCTTCCTTGATTTCCTTTATCAATGTTTTATAATTTTCTGAGTACAAGTCCTTAACCTCCTTGGTTAAATTTACTCCTAGGTATTTTATTTTTTTGGCTTCAATAGTGAAGGGGATTGTTTCCTTAGTTTCTTTTTCTAACAGTTCATTGTTTGTATATAGAAATGCCTCTTATTTCTGAGTATTAATTTTATATCCTGCCACGTTGCTGAATTCATTTATAAGGTCCAGTAGTTTTTTGACTGAGACTTTAGGGTTTTCAATATACAATATCATATCATCTGCAAATAGTGAAAGTTTTACTTCTTTTTTTCCAATTTGAATGCCTTTTATTTCTTCTTCTTGTCTGATTGCTATAGCTAGGACTTCCAGAACTATGTTGAATAAGAGTGGTGAAAGTGGGCAACCCTGCCTGGTTCCTGATCTTAAGGGGATTGCTTTTAATCTTTGTCCATTTAGTATGATGTTTGCTGTGGGTTTGTCGTAGATGGCCTTTATCATGTTAAGGAATGTTCCTTGTATTCCCACATTACTGAGAGTTTTGAGCATGAATGGGTGCTGGATTTTATCAAATGCCTTTTCAGCATCTATTGAAATTATCATGTGATTTTTGTCCTTCCTTTTGTTTATGTGGTGAATCACATTGATTGATTTGCGAATATTAAAGCCTTGCCTCTCCAGAATAAATCCCACTTGATCATGGTGTATGATTTTTTTCATATATTGCTGGATCCGGTTGGCTAATATTTTGTTGAGAATTTTAGCGTCTAAATTCATCAGGGATATAGGCCTATAATTTTCTTTCTTTGTGTTGTCTTTGCCCGGTTTTGGGATCAGAATTATGCTCGCCTCGTAAAAGGAGTTTGGAAGTCTTCCTTCCTCTTGAATTTTTTAAAATAGCTTGAGGAGGATAGAAGTTAGTTCTTCTTTGAATTTTTGATAGAATTCACTTGTGAAGCCATCAGGCCCAGGACTTTTCTTTTTTGGGAGTTTTTTGATAACTGTTTCAATCTCATTTGTTGTGATTGGTCTGTTTAGGTGTTCTGATTCTTCCAGATTGATTTTTGGAAGGTTATATGATTCAAGAAATTTGTCCATTTCATCTAGATTGTCTAATTTTTTGGCATAGAGTTCTTCATAATATTTTCTTACAATGCTTTGTATTTCTGTTGTATCAATTGTTATTTCTCCACTGTCCTTTTTGATTTTATTTATTTGAAACCTCTCTCTTTTTTTCTTGGTGAGTCTAGTTAAGGGTTCATCAATCTTGTTTACCTTTTCAAAGAACCAGCTTCTGGTTTCATTGATCCTCTGTATTGTTTCCTTAGCCTCTATGTCATTTATTTCTGCTCTGATCTTTATTATTTCCTTCCTTCTACTTGTCCTGGGTTTTATTTGTTGTTGTTTTTCTAGTTCTTTTAGCTGCAGTGCCAGGTTGCTTATTTGAGCTTTTTCTAGCTTCCTATGATATGCCTGTAGTGCAATGAACTTCCCTCTCAGTACTGCTTTTGCTGTGTCCCATAAATTTTGAATTGATGTATGCTCATTATCATTTGCTTCTAGAAACTTTTTTATTTCGTCTTTGATCTCATTGTTAATCCATTCATTATTTAATATCATGCTATTTAGTTTCCAAGTGTTTGAGTATTTTTCAGCTTTTCTTTTGTGGTTAATTTCTAGTTTCATGGCATTGTGATCAGAGAAAATGCTTGATATGATTTCAATCTTCTTGAATTTATTGAGATCATTTTTGTGTCCTAACATGTGGTCTATCCTAGAAAACGTACCATGAGCGCTTGAGAAGAATGTATAGTCTACTGCTTTAGGGTGAAAAGTTCTGAAGATATCTATTAAATCAAGTTGATCTAGTGTATCCTTTAAGTCTTGTTTCTTTATTGATTTTCTTCCTTGAGGATCTATCCAGTGTTGTTAGTGGGGTATTGAAATCCCCTACTATGATAGTATTGCTGTTAATCTTGCACTTAATGTCCATCAAAGTCTGCTTTATGTATGTCGGGGCACCTATATTTGGTGCGTAGATATTTATAATAGTTATATCTTCCTGTTGAATTGTTCCCTTTATCATTATATAGTGTCCTTCTTTATCTCTTACTACAGCCTTTGGTTTAAAGTCCATTTTGTCAGATATAAGTACTGCTACCCCGGCTTTTTTTTCATTTCCATTTGCATGAAATATTTTTTTCCATCCTTTTACCTTCAGTCTATGTGCATCTTTTGTTTTAAGGTGTGTCTCTTGTAAACAGCACATGTATGGGTCCTGTTTCTTTATCCACACAGCTACCCTATGTCTTTTGATTGGATCATTTAATCCATTTACATTTAAGGTTATTAATGATATGTAGTTGTTTATTGCCATGTTATTCTTTAAAGCTGTATTCTTCTTTTGCTATATTTTTTCCTCCCTTTGAACTGTTCACAACAGGCCCCGTAGTATCTCTTGCAGAATTGTTTTGGTTTTAATGTATTCCTTGAGGCTTTCTTTGTCTGTAAAGCTCTTTATTTCTCCTTCAATTTTAAATGTTAGCCTTGCTGGATAGAGTAGTCTTGGTTGTAGGTTCTTGTTCTGCATTACTTTGATTATATCTTGCCATTCCCTTCTGGCCTCAAGTGTTTCTGTTGAGAAGTCAGATGTCATCCTTATGGGGGCTCCTTTGTAGGTGATAGCCTTTTTTTCTCTAGCAGCTTTTAAGATTTTTTCCTTATCCATTAGCTTTGGTATTTTAACTATGATGTGTCTTGGTGTAGATCTTTTTGGGTTTCTCTTTAATGGAGTTCTGGGTGCTTCTTGAACGTGTGGAATTTTTCCCATTTTTAATTTAGGGAAGTTTTCTGCTATGATTTGATTGAACACAGTTTCCATTTCCTGTCCTCTTTCCTCTTCTTCAGGCACCCCTATGATGCGAATGTTGTTTCTCTTCATGTTGTCACAGAGCTCCCTTAGAGTTTCCTCACATTTTTTGAGTCTCTTTTCCTTTTTCTGCTCTGCTTCTGTGCCTTTGTTTATTGTGTCTTCTAACTCGCTGATTCGATCCTCAGCGTGATTCATCCTGCTTTTAATTCCTTCCATTGTGTTTTTCAGTTCTGATATTGTATTTGTCATTTCTGTCTGATTCTTTTTTATTATTTCAATTTCGTTTTTTATACTTGTTATCTCTTTATTTAGGTGTTCATAGTGACTATCCATTGTTGCTTTAATTTCTTTGAACATCCTAACTATCATTATTCTAAATTCTGCTTCTGGTAGTTTGGTTATATCTGGTTCATTCGGGTCCTTCTCTGGGGATTTCTCTTGATTCATTTGGTTTGCATTCCTCTGCCTGCCCATTTTATCTGTGTATAGGCAAGTTGTGGGCACTGGAGTCCAGTAGGTGTTCCCTTTGTGTTCTCTAGGTGTGGTCTGTCTGCAGGCCTGCCACCCCCTCTGCTCCTGCCTAGGGTGGTTGGGTGTGGGCATTGCCAATGACAGCCTACTTCGGCTGTTGCTGTGATTTCCACCTCTCCTCCGCAGGAGGGGCTGTCACTCAAGCCACAAGCCTTAGAACCAAGGGCAGAGGTGAGTACCTTTGCTCAGCTGCGGGACCAGCCCGTTTCCATAAGATTTACGCCCAACCCCCGCAGTCAGAGCCTGCTCGCCGCAGTTTTGCGGGTTGGGCGGGGCTTTTGACATGCTCTCAGATATGAGCCTTTGCCCGTCCAGAATTTAGCCCCGCCCTCGAGGCCAGGGCCCTCCTGTGTAGGGTCGCACACTGTGGTTTATTGGGCTGGGCGTGCTTGCTGGCGTTAGCTCAGCTGCTAGCTTCCGATCGATCAGGACTCTGCCACGCCCCCACGTTTGGTGCCAGCTCGCGCACGTAGGGTGGCCACCAGCCGGGGTTTCTCTAGCCAGGCGGGTCTAGTAGGTTAAGCTCAGCCGCAAAAGCAGCTCACTTGCCGGGCGGGGTAGCGGAAGCCGCTTGCACGCCGGGCGCCGCCGCTCGCGCGAGCCCAGCCGCAGAAGCCGCTCGCGAGGTCTCAGCCGCAGAAGCCGCTCGCGTGCTGGGCAGGGCCAGTGGCGTGAGCTCAGCCGCGGAAGCCGCTCGCGCACACAAAGGATTTCAACCCACCGCGGTTCCCCTCGCCCGTCCCTGGTCTTAGCCCCGTCCCCGTGGTCAGGGTTGGCTTACACAGAGTCTTAGAGCCGATCTCTGCCCGTATTTTTCCCCCACAAGTGGGGTCATAGGCGGCCCGCAGCTGTTGGACCGCTTTCGCGCGTCTCCTCCGGTCTTGCTGGGCTAGACTGAGCTCAGTCCCTTCCGCCCACACCGACAGGACCGCTTTTCAGCGTCCTGCCGCCAACAGCCCCTCAGCAGCGTTTAGAGAGATAGCAGTGTCTTAAGTCTCCACACTGTAGGCTTGGGAGCTCCCTCCCTCCAAGCAGCTCCGCTCCAATTGCCGTGGGAGAGCCTGCCTGGCTAGTGTCCCGCCTCCCCTTGCTGGTGTTGCTAGTTCCAGGGGAAATATTTGTTTTCGATTAGGGAAATGACTTAGCCCAGGGGTCAGGATGGCTGCCCCTCAGAGTGTTCTCATGCCTTCAGTCCAATCTCTGTTCCCGTTGCTCTGTTCCTCTCCTCTGTCCCCGTTCCCCGGAGCCCCTGGTGCGTGGTTGTGAGAGAGGGTTTCTGCGCTGACCCTTTGAAAAGATTGTTGGGTCCGAGAAAACTCTCTCTTTTTCACAAACAGTATCCTCACTTGCTTCACATCTCAACACTGTCCATACGCCTCTTCTAGGCTCTGGGACTGCAGGCTGGGGCTTGGTTCCTGGGACCCAGGTCCCTCCCTCTCCGCCAAACTCTCCTCCCGCCCCGCGGGTCTCTCCGGGCTGCCGTTTGCTCCGGGGAGCTGGGCAGCCCTCTTCGCGTTTTCGCTATTCCTACCAGTCTCAATGTGGCTTCTGCAGTGTTCCTTGGTTGAAGAGTCCACTTATTTTAGTTCAAAGTTGGTTTATCCAGATGGTGGTTCTTAAAATTGAGCTATAATCCACTTTGGTTCTGGGAGTTGGAAGTTGGTACGTCCGCCTACTCCATCGCCATCTTGAACCCCGAAAATACATTTTAAAGAAATAAATAATTTTAGAAATATCTTCTGCCCTCACTTCTTTTATCATAATTTCTTTCTCCCCAAAAATAATTAACTTCACCTTTTATGTTAGATTATTAGTATATTTCCCCTTAACTTCAGTTACATTCTTTTTTTTTTTTTTTTGTATTAGGTGTATTGATTTTATACTCAAGAGATGTCAGCTCAGTGTTCTCTTTTCCCCATGTCAAACCTAAACTAAGGCACACTTTCCATTCCACCATCCACAACATCTATTTTTATAATACTTTTGTTAAAAAATGTTAAGATTAAGTAAACTTGTTATAACACTAACATTTTCAGTCACAATTTTACAACTATTTTTGCATTTTTCAATTTAAAATAGCAAAACTCCAAATTGCATATTATTAAAATTGTCATACTATAGTATATAATTTTTTCTAAATCATGAATGAAATAGAAAACATTATTGTGAAGTCATTGGATAGTTTTTCTTAAATCTTATTTTTCATTTAATAATATACTGTACCAATAAAATATCTACTTAAAAATAAATTCAAGTGCTATATTATTTGTTTAAAAATGTATAAAACAGGCACTGTATTTCTTTTAAAACAAATAAATTTTTATTTAGACTGAACCTGGGGCAGATTTATTACACAACCAATTTTAAATTTACATATTTTAATTCATTTTGGAATTATTTTCTTTTCAAACACACAAAAGCTGGCATACAACCAACACTTTTCTGAGGTAAATACAGCAACCTTCAACTGCTGCAACTTTCTTTCACCTAATGTTGAAAAATTTTATCAAATGTATATGTATAAAATAAAATAATCAAGTATATATACATATAAAACCTTTCTTTTCTTAAATTCAAAGGATTAGGTATATACATAAATAAACAGCACTTAAAACATCCAGTAAAAACACATTTCTATTTTTCCTTATTTTAAATCATGTTTAGTTATAATCATAGTGGCATAAAAATAGAATATAGAATTTTAAATTCTAAAACTTGAACTTAGAACTTGGTTCTGTATTATTTTTAGTGCCTTTCTTTTACAATCCCTGGTAAATAGCATAAATATTGTATTGATTTAATCCACTAGACATATAATATTTATGTTCTTGCTACAGGGTCTCCATGATTAAGATGTAGGTAAGGTTAAAGCAAGCATACCATAGAATATACAAATGGAATAACAACATGTATATTAATACAATTTAGTGTAATTTCCTTTGTTTAGAATTTGATATTTTAGTTGCTAAATTAGTGAAAAGGAATTTTCCTATGTGGCCTAATTTAAAAGTACATGAAGTTTCTGTGAAGTATAATCTTATTTCAAAATCACCCAAATAACCTGTATTGCTCATTTCAGGGCTGTTCATTTGGAGACAGTTTGGAATTAAAAGTCCCCACATATAGTCCATTCAATGTTACAAGGGTGACATATAAAAAATATCTGAATAATACTGAATTTACAAGGTTTATCTTTCCTCAAAGTTTTCCCATCAATCTTTGGGAGCAATCATAAAGTATATATTTGGGGAATATTTCTCTATTAGACATTCCACTCACATATGAAGGACACCCTAGAAAATATGTTATCATATTTATGTATGTGTTATATTAAGTTTTGAATCCCATATATGCCAATCTTTTAAAGGTATGTGAAAACAATATATGCACTATGCTATCTATATGCCACATGAACTGCTCCTTTTTGCCTTCTCTCTCACTCTCAGGTACACCCACACAATTTTTTAATAAAATAATTAATGGTTAGAATATTTGGGCTTTTTAATAATCCAGCTGCCTCTTTGGCATTTGTTTTTGGATCTCACTAGTTATAATTTAAATCAATGAGTATGTAATGATAATTCATTCAAATTATCAACAGATTATTTTCTAAGGAAAAATTAAAAATATGGACATTTATTTGAAACAGTTTAATACAGTAGATACTTTGAATATTTTTAATATTTCTCCTTGAGATTATTTGTGATTATTAGAAATTATTGAATATTAATGTTTACACATAGTTTGGCAAAAGCAATTAATCAATATTCTTTGTTGATACAGTTTTGGAATGTATTTATTTTTTTCATTTACACTTCATATACTTATTATTTTTGAAGGCATCCATAAATATTCAAAGCCTTTCTGAGCACCATTGTATAATAGTAAGTGACACATGTCATCATCTTTCAGGTTTGTCATTTTATAATTTAAAGAAAAGATAAGACAGTCACAATGGGCCAAGTGACAAGCAACCCTCAATAGTCTGACTCACTGTAACTTTTGGTTAAAAAAACCACAGTCACATGTTATTATTAATATATTGATAGTAAGCAAGAAGTAACCATGAGGATTTAAAGAGAAAAACAAGTAGTTGTTTCAGGTGAAATATTCAATAATAAGGATAATTCAAGTCAAGTGAAATGGAGAGAATGTTGGTCAAGGGCAACTTAGGCAGAAGACAAAATAAAATTAAGTTCATGATGCAGAAGTTGAAAGTTTGTAGTGGTAAGCCGTCAATACTGCCTGAAGGTCATATTGGTAAAAAATAAAATCTCTATCTAGGATTTTATATAATGGTGTTGGATAATGGTAACACACAATAAGGTATTGGGAGTTCATATAAATTAGTTCCACTGGAACATAACCATTCATAACATTCAAAGAATCACTGTTTCTAACTCAATGCCTTTAAGGTACTTAACTAACATGAATGTATTTTAGTAACCATGAGAAAAATGACTAGGTAAAGTCAATGGGTTGGGAAATTGATAAACTAAATGTTAAGTCTAGTTTCTTCTAAACTAAAGGGAAGTTAATTGGATCATTTATGCCAATTTTTTTCTTTGATAAATAGCCATGCTGCTTTGAATTACTCTATCACACTTCTAATACATTTTTGTGAGTTGACACATGTTGTTTAATCTCATTTATTTTCATTTATTGGTGTGTTGTCTTAACTTACTCAGTCTCTTTACTATCATTATAAATTTTGTGTGCCACTAGATTGAGCCCCAATTCAGTATACTCAAAGTTAAGTCAAATTGACCACTTCTCTGTCAGTGTTAACAAACACTGTCCTTAAGGTACATCGATAAATAGCTGGCCATTAAATTCTTTTACATTATCACTAGTCCTTTGTACATATTTCTCATTTTCTAACTCTCTGGTATACCTTTTATTTCCCCAAATAATGCAGGTGTATTTTTCTTTTAGTGTGCTGAAAACTATTACAGATTAACAGGCAGAGTGGTCTAAAGCATCAGAATCATCCTTTATAGTTATGCTCCTAACAATGTATACTAATTTCTTTCAACATTAACTAATCTCACAAAGACACCTCAAAGCCAAACATTTTCATCCCCTTAGGATATAGTGATGAAAACAAAGCATTGGCACTCAGAATTTCTTAAGAGACAGGAAACTCTCATATAAAAATATAGTGACAAGAGTGCTAGAATAAAAGCAGTACAAGAACACATACACCCAATCCTCCCTCCAAATTATTAGAAATAATAATTTTTATATTTCTCTGAATTTCCTGAGGTAACTAAAGAAATTACACGCCTCATTATTTTTTTAAATACAAAACAACCATCCATATTCTGACTGATATTTCAGGACTTCTCTTTAGTTTTCTCAAAAATTACCTTCCCAGTACAATTTCTAGGTATTTTTAATATACAATTTTGTATATCTAACAATGAACCACTGTTTTCCACACCCTTTTGATGGGACACCCACCCTGTTGGGGACTGAATAAATAATCAGGGTATTTTTGCGGTCTGGTCAGAGGTGCTGTGCCCAAATCCTACCTCATTTGCCTGGCTGACAAAGGTCTACACCTGATTCTCATTTGTCTCACCCATGTTCTCCAGAGGAAGCTATAAGCTGGTTTCTTGTTGGTGTAAAGTGGATTTGAGTGATGTGGTGGGGTGTCTTTAAGTTGCCTTGGAGACTTGGTTGAGTTGCTGATAGACCACATTTTTTTTTTATGAATAAAAGTAGATGTGCTTGGGGAAACAGAGAGGTGTGAGGTTATAGCTAAGAAACAGTGGAGACTGTTTGCCGTGGAGTCCTCCTGAACCCATCGATATATATATATATATATATATATCTTTAAGTCCCTGTTTATTATTTATATAATTCCATACTTTTCCCATTCAAGGACCCCATAATAGACTCGTTGTGTCTGGGATCCTACAATTGGTGAAGGCAACTCAAAGACAGCCCCCACCACACCATTTAAATCCACTTTACACCAACAAGAAACCAGCTTATAGCCTCCTCTGGAGAACATGGGTGAGACAAATGAGAATCAGGTATAGCCCTTTGTCAACCAGGCAAATGAGGTGGGATTTGGGCACAGCACCACCAACCAGACTGCAAAAATACCCTGATTATTTATTCAGTCCCCAACACCACCCATTATGTTAACATGTTTCTAAATGAAGATTAATCCATTGAGATTGGCATAAATAGTAACTTTTCTTGAAATCTTTATCTAATACTACAAATCACTGCCAGAATTCTTATGCTAAATTTTGCTATGCTTTTCTCTTGAC
The DNA here is from genome assembly GCA_037038555.1 of Rhynchonycteris naso. NCBI lineage: Eukaryota > Metazoa > Chordata > Mammalia > Chiroptera > Emballonuridae > Rhynchonycteris > Rhynchonycteris naso. Next base: position 255,545,416 of record CM072995.1, read on the forward strand.
ATTTATAATATGCCTGTTTATTACAATTTTTTGTTTATGTTTTATATGTCTAAGAAGGTATAAACTATTTAAATATAACAACAACAACAATAATAGTGGCAATGATCTAAAAACAATGCCAGTTAATCTTTTCTTTAATTAAAATATATTGACTTAAAACATTATGTAAATCAAGTTATACCACATGTTAATTTGATACATCTATATTGTAATATTATTGCCATTGTAGCAATAATTAGCTCCTCTATCACATTACATAATTATTCTTTCTTTTTACTAATAGAAGTCATTAAATTTGAGTGTCTTAAAATGTTTGATAATTATAATAAAATACTGTCCATGTTCATGGTACTTCACATTAGCTCTCTCAGGTTTAAGCAGAAATATAAATTGGTTCAACCACTATAGAAAATAATATGGAGGATCCTCAAATTTTTAAAAAATAAATCTATCATATAATCACTGTCATGTTATTACAGCATTATTAATATTATCTACAATAACCAGGACATGAAAACTAAGTCCTCATCAACAGCTGAATGGGTAAAAAGACATGAGAATAATATTGAGCCATGAAAAATATAAACACCCTCCTATTTTAACAACATGGATGGACCTTGAGCATATTGTACAAAGCGAAATAAGGCACAAAGATAAGCTCTGAATGATATCACTTATATGTGGAATCTATAAAAACCAAAATCATAAAAACAAATTAAAATGTTGGTTACCAGCGGATGGAGAGTGGGAAAATAGAACAAATGTTGTTTAAGTGTACAAACCAACTAATCTTTATTGAATACATTATCGTGCGTACCTGGAAAATCTAGAAACTTTATTTATAAAGTTTGTACATTATTATTTATTTAACCATTCAGTAACCACTCATAATTAACAAATGAAGAAACTGAGGTATGGAGAGGTTAAATAGCTTATGGAAATGATATCTCATTTTGTATCTGTTTTCTGTTTAAAAAATTTCACAGGTTTTGCCCCCAATTAAAGGGAGAGGATTGAATAGGGTTTCCAATACCAAGATGTAGGGATATGGGCCACGGTAGAATTTCTCTGTCACAGTTTATCTTTTGGCTCCCAGTGACTTATATTTTTCATCCCAAAAGAAAAATGGACTTACTTCCTCCCAAGTCTCATACCATTAAATTATCTATGCTAAGTTCAGATACTCATCATCTAATCAGATCCAGGTGAGGATGAGACTCCTGGATGAATCAATAACATTAAAGAGAGAAGTTGTTCCACACCATGTCCAGAAACAGTAATAGAACAATCAAGAGAGCAGGTGTCAACACTTTTGTTCAAGAAGGGTGGTAATAAAAGTACATAAGATTTACTGGTCCATAATGATTTTAAAATAGAATCAGGAGAATTTAGATGTTTTTTTGATTAAATTTTAAAGCCTGGAAATAATTCTCCATGGTTCTTCCTCCTATTACCGTGTTCTTTATTTCCATCCCCAGTCATATTTTGTCTTATGCAAAAGTAGCTTACATTGATATAATCCCTTTGTTTATTTTTTCTTTTATTTCCCTTGCTTGAGGTGATATATCACAAAAAATATTGCTATGTAACATGTCTGAGATTTTATTGCCTATGTTTTCTTCTAGAATTTTTATGGTTTCAAGTCTAACATTTAAGTATTTAATCCATTTTTAGTTTATTCTTGTGTGTGGTGTAAGAAAGTGGTCCAGTTTTATTTTTTGGGCACATACCTATCCAATTTTCCAAACCCCATTTATTGAATAGACTATCTTTTTACTCCATTGTATGTTCTTGCTTCCTTTGTCAAATATTAACTGAAGTAAACAATCAACAAAATGAAAAGACAACCCACTGATAGGTAGACGATATTTACTAATACATCTGATGAAGTATTAATATCAAAAATTTACAAGAAAGTTATTAAACTCAACATCAATAAAACAATACAAACCAATTAAGAAATGGGCAAAGGACCTGAATAGACACTTCTTCAAAGAAGACCTACAGATAGCCAATAAACATGTAAATGCTCAATGCCACTAATTATCAGAGAAATGCAAATTAAAACCACAATAAGATATCACCTCACACCTGTCAGAATGGCTAACATCAATAAATCAACAAATAGCAAATGTTGGCAAAGATGTAGAGAAAAGGGAGCCTTCCTGCACTGTTAGTGGGAATGCAGACTGGTGCAGCCATTGTGGAAAACGGTATGGAGTTACCTCAACAAATTAAAAATGAAACTGCCTTATGACCCAGCAATTCCATTTCTGGTAATATATCTTAAGAAATCTGAAACATTAAATCAAAAGAATAAATTCACCGCTATGTTCATTGCAGCATTATTTACGATAGCCAAAATTGGGAAACTGCTCAAATACCCATCTATAGATGAGTGAATACAAAAGCTGTGGTACACATACACAATGGAATACTATGAGGCCATAAAAAGGAGATCTTACATTTTGTGACAACATCGATGATTATTATACAAAGTGAAATAAACCAGTCAGAGAAAGACAATATCACATGATCTCACTTATATGTGAAATCTAATGAACAAAATAAACTGATGAGCAAAATAGAAGCAGAAGTATGGATACATGTGACAGACTGTCAGTTGTCATAGAGGTGTTTGGAAAACTGGTTGAATAAATAAAAAGGTAAAGGGATTAACCAAAAAACATATATACATAACACAAAGACACAGAAAACAGTGTGGTGATAGTCAGAGGGAAAGAAAGGTGGAGATACCTGGAGGTAGGCAAAGGGGGTGGGGGGAATGGGGACAGAGAAAGTATTTGCTTGGAGGAGTGGGTGCACAATACACAGAGTGCAGATGTTGTTTTGAGTTGCACAATTGAAACCTCTATAGTTTTACAAACCAATGTCACCCCAATAAACTCAAAATAAATAAATAATGTGAAGAGCTAATGAATAGATATTTTTTGATAAAAGGCATGCAAATGGTCAATGGGTTAAAAGATAAGTGCTTAGTATCACCAATTATTAGAGAGATGCAAATCAAACAAGATGTCCCATCACACTTGTTACAATGCCTGTCATAAAAAAATACAAGAGACAATATTGGTAAGTATGTGGAGGAAAGGGAACCCCTGGGCACTGTTAATGACAATGTAAAAATTTTTTAACCACTATAAAAAATTATTATGAAATTTTTTAAAAAAATATCAAAAACTGCCTTTCTCTTTGCTTCTTTAAAAGTGGAAAGTGACTGAAATATTGCATCTATTCAATTTGTGGTATTATGAGCCTGGGTCTTAAATAATAACATAACAGATTATATGACTTACCTAATTGTTAATATTATGTATAAATTTAAAAATAAAAAAGATGATAAAGTGATACAAGAAATATAACATACTACTCTTCCCTTGCTTTGCTGAACTTAAAGCAAAAAAGAAAGGGGGAGCAGAGTAGGGAGAAAGAAAGAGGGAGGTAGGAAGGAGAGTGAGAAACAGAAATATGTAAATCTAATATTTTATCATGAGGCTCCCCAGAACTTAGAAGTAAAACTGAATTGTTTTTAATGATGAAATAAAATACAATTACCTTTAAAATTAAACTACTCTTGGGCCAACATAAATGTAAGTGTTTTAAGTAGGCATCTGAGATATATGGATCAGCTATTAGCCCCAACTTTCCTGAACATGCTACCCTATCATACGTTCATATTGGCTGTCACTTTTTATTTCTGGACAGCTTCACAGCTCATTTGTTTTCAATGCAGCATAATTGGTTTTCTCCTTGAGATGTTCTGAATACGTGGTTTTTATGTTAGAGTTTGAACAATGGGGCACATTTCTCTGTATGCCTAATAAGCCAAATTTATGGCAGAAAATCTTGATTTTTAAGCTCTCAAAGACAAGAAGGACAATTTATCTTTTGCTTCTATTGAATTTACTTCACATATTGGGGAAATCTGTTTTGGATAAAATGAAACTTTTCCACCCAGATCTTCTGGGTTTTGCTTCATCAGTTATTCCTTGTCTTTCCTTTGTAGGTCCAGGAACTTCCTTTTGAATATTTTTTGGCTCCTCTGAGCCAATCTGCATAATTTAAAAAAAAATCTCTTCAACTATTACCCCTCATTTTATTTTTCTTTCATTGCCAACTATTTGCTTAAAGTAATGGACAATAAACAACTCTACTTCTTTATGCTTATTCAATAAACTCTTATGATGAAGGAAAGTATGAGTTAATACCATCTGTTCCTGTCATCCTTAACATTTTGTAGCATTTGATTTTCATGACCACAACCTGTGACCCTGAAATATCCTCTCAGGTCTGACCTATTTTCTAGCCTGTGTGTCATGGCTTATTCATGTTAAACTAAATCCTAATTATAAATCTATCTTGGGTTTATATCTTCTATATATCTGTCTTTCTTCACTATCTCTACACATTTGTAATTAAGTGCCACCTTTTTATTGTTCATTGATTATATGAGTAACTCCCAAATCTGTGAATTCAGCCACTTTCTAAGCTTCAGTAAAGAATTTTCATCTATTGCAAATTTCACATAAGATCACATTATCTCTAAATTATTGTAGGAAAATTTAAAAAAAAAAACATGTTTTCAGATTAATTCTCTCAAGTTTCCTAAATATTATAATATGGTTTTTCACTGATGACCACTCATGTCAAATATTGCACTACCTACAAGATATTACCCCTATTTATACCCTTTCAACATGCTCCCAACAAACGTCTTTATGGATTCAGATACCCTCTCATTAAGCTATTCTAGTAGGTATTTATTATCAAATAAGTAGACATTGCCCAAAGTTGTAGAACATGAAGATGAATAAGATAGTGATAATATATGGTTTAAATTTTCAACAAGTTCGCCTATCTGGCAATCAAAATATATAATTATATATAGTATAATATTAACTTTTAACATTACATTTGTGGACATTTTCCTATTATTTTAGTATAATGACACAAACATAACAATATACAATATACCTCCTCATTATTTTTTATCGTTCTAATTATTGAGTACATTTTGTTCTATGTTATATTTTAGCTAACGTAATTAAACCAACATATATTATCAGCACATGTTTTCCTCAAATTTTCATGTTTATATTTAATATTTGTATATTATTTTAATGCAATGATAAATAACAAAATGTTAGTTATCAATTAATATGTATTTTATTATTATATAACAAATTAATTTATATATTATAATACTTGGTATATTTATATATAATATATAACATATCATCTTTCTATATATATATATATATACACAATGCATATAACATATACATACATTAAAAACATGTTTGCATATCCATTTATAAAATAAACAGGTATTACCCAAAGTGGACTTAGTAGGGCAAAATATTAAGTTTATGAATTTATCCTTTGTGAGTTTCCTTTCTAGATCATAGTAATTTATAGCATCTTTACAAACATATCAGAAAACTGTTTTTTCTGTTACCAGTCTTGAATTTTCTGTCTTGTAACACATTTAGTTATAGTAATAACTTGTTTCTTTCTCATTTCATGATTTTGTTGTTACTTTTAATGTATGTGCCTATAAACAGTCTTTAACTTTGCAATGACTCTGTTACCCAACCTAATTATGAGTGTACTTAAACAATGACTATTTTATTTCCTGGATAATCTCTATTTAAAAAAAAATACCCAAAGAACATAGTTGAAATTCCAAAGGTGTCTTTTCAGGCTCTTTATTCTCTACTTCAAATTTACTTCTTTAATTTTGTATCTTACTGCTAACTTATAGAAAATGAAGAAGGCAGTATCTTATTCCTCTAGTACTGTGATTTTCAACTGTTTTCATCATGGCACACATAAACTAATTACTAAAATTCTGTGGCACACCAAAAAATATATATTTTAATCCAATAAAAAATAAGTATAATATTGATTTATTCACATTAGACTACTATTGTGTTGGCTGTTGTCATTTTTTTATTTGACAATCTAAGGGAAAAGAGATTAATGACCCTAACTAAATGGTCAGGTATTACATGTTTTAAAAATTCTTGCACCACACTGATTGAAAATCATTGCTTTAGTCCAGTAAATGTTGATTAACTTCTGTTTCTTTGATTTTAGTTGTCTTATCCTCCATGACATTCATTCCTCTCAGCAGATTATAAATATATTTGTCTTTTCTAATTCACCTTGTAAAAAAAACCTGTAATTTATAAATATATATTTTCTTTCTTAAGTTATAGTGTTCTTCTAATCAGTGACTAGACTTTGTTCATTTTTTTAAAAGTGCAACATAATGGCTAACACCTGGCCAGACAAAGATGATTATTGAATGTGTTCAGACACAGAGAGCTGAACTCTGGCTGATAAAAGAAAGTACTATAAAATGTTGGTTCACTTGTCTATCTTGGTTGATTGACAAACTTCCTTTGATTGCATCTACTTTCTTTTATTTGGAAGATGAGCATCTCACAGAATATAGATCCGTAACAAAGAGAATGATTACACACTTAAAAAAAAAGGCATACAATAATTGTGTCATCTGGTCAGTTTACTAATGAATGAGAAAATCTGTAAACAGCAGTTTAGGATTTCTTAAACCAATCACTTACAGGACTAAAGTTCTGTTGATGAAGAAGCTACTGGTGTAGCTTCTGAACTGTCAGAAGTTTGTTTTTTTGTTTGTTTTCTTAACTTGCATTTTTTTCTTTTTAACATTAATGTGACAAATAATTTTAAGTTAATAAAAGATAAATTATGATAGTTCACACCTGTACATGTTCAAAACATATTTAAATACTGTAATGAACTCATGTGAAATAGCTTTAAATCTTGTGAAACTATGTGAAGGTCCCTGTTCTAAAAATATTTCCTATTGTAAGTCATTAAATCTTCAAAATGTGCCTTCTAGTAGCTATTAACCCCATTATAGAGGTGAGGACACTGATCCCGAGAGACTAAGTAGCTTGATCCAGTTCACACATGTGGTAGGAGAGAAGCGAGTTTCAAATGCTAGCAGTCTAACTACAAAACCCATCTTAATCACCCGGTGCCAGTTGCCTAACCTACCTCAATCATTTTTAATACTTATTTTCAAGTTATTAGGTAAAGTTCAAGTCCAGTGAACTATAGTCATACTTTAATCACATTTACAAAAAGTAAACAAAATAGCTACAGCATCAACAGCATGAAAAGTAAAATTAGAAAGAAACAAGGCAAAAGTATGAAATTCTAATGTTTATTAAAATATATTATTCATCAGTTGTAAGGTACAATAATTTATGTCACCCATTATTTTTCAGGTTTGGGACAAGATACTTAGAAAATAATAAAATAAATAATAAATTCACTAGAGTTTAACACACTGGATGTAAAAATAGAAAGGAAAAAGTACAAAAAGTGTTTCTGTTCAAATTGTAATGAAAAGGAGAAAGAACTCAGAAAAGGTTCTTGTGCATTTCCTTCTTATTTTTGATGGTTTTTTTTTTTTTTTTAACATATCAAGATTGGAGATTTACAGTACTCTAAGGCAATAAGAGATTCTCGAAGTAAGTTTCTTAAATGGAGCCTCTCTTTCTGTCAGAAGTGCTATACAGAGCTAGCTCCATGTCAGATAAATCAGCTGCCACACCTGAAGGGCAAACCAGAGGGTCATGGTCCACTTACTTCTCTGCCAGAGGATAGTCTATGAAGTGCATTTCAGTCTAGTCTATAAAACTGGCTTAGGTTTTTACATTTGCCTGCCTTTTCTATGTCATTTCCCCTATCTCCTTCTCTCTCTGTTTCTTTCCCTATCTTTTCTTTTTTCCTTCCTTCCTCCCTTTCTTTCTCCCTTCCTTCCCTCCTTCCTTCCTTCCTCCCTCCCTTCCTTCCTTCCTTCTTTCCTTCCTTCCTTCCTTCCTTCCTTCCTTCCTTCCTTCCTTCCTTCCTTCCTTCTTTCCTTCCTTCCTTCCTTCCTTTCTTCTTTCTTTCTACTCTCTTAATCGTTCTTATTAAAAATATTTTTTATTCTTATAACACTGTTTCTGGTTTCTTTTTTTCCATTATAAATATACCCTGCTTTATAATTCAGCATCATTTTACATTGTCTTGCCCAATGTGTTTTCTTTTCTATTTCTTTTTTTTAAGTGCTTCTACTCTTGTTGATACCTGTAGTTTTAATATTAAAATTTTGTTTAATATTTAAAGCACTTACAATTTTGATGGAGGTGTGTGAAAAAAGTGAAGGGAATAAGAGGTACAAACTTCCAGGCCCTGGCCAGTTGGCTCAGTGGTGGAATGTTGTCCAGACATGTGGATGTCTCAGGTTAGATTCCCAATCAGGGCACACAGGAGAAGCAACCAACTGCTTTTCCACCCCTCTCCTTCTTCCTTTTCTCCCTCTGTTTCTTCCTTTCGCACACCCATGGCTTGATTTGTTTGAGTGCACTGGCCCCAAGTTCTTAGGATTACTGCTGGAGGCTCTGTCTCAGGTGCTTGGTTGTGAGCATGGCCCAAAATGGGCAGAGCATTGGCCTCAGACTTGAGTTGCCGGGTAGATCCCAATCAGGGTGCATGTGGGAGTCTCTTTCTCTCTATCTTCCCTCCTTTCACTTGGAAAGGAAGAAAAAAAAAGAGGTACAAACTTGCAGTTATAACATAAATAAGCCAGGTGTATAGTGTACATCACAGGGAATATAGTTAGTATTGTAATAACTTTGCATGGTGACAGATGTTTAGTATGTTTATTATGGTGATCACATTATAAGGTGCATATATGTCAAATCACTATGTTGTACACCTGAAATTAATATAATATTGTATGCCAACTATGCCTTAGCCTGACCTGTGGTGGCGCAGTGGATAAAGCGTCGACCTGGGAACACTGAGGTTGCCAGTTCAAAACCCTGCACTGGTCTGGTCAAGGCACATATGGGAGTTGATGCTTCCAGCTCCTCCCCGCTTTCTCTCTTTCTCTCTCTCTCTCCCACACTCTGTGCCTCCTCTCTAAAATGAATAAAATAAAAATAAAATTAAAAAAACAAACAAACAAACAACTATGCCTTAATAAAACATATCATAGTTTTTCAATTAGTTCTATTGTTAAATATTAAAATGCTTTTTATATTTGTTCTACTTTAATATTAATTAAAGAATTCAATATGGTAATATCATTATATAATTAATCAATCATGAAGTTATACTCAGGGAAGGCTCAGTGCCTATTCTGTGCCTTTCCTCTGATTTTACCTTTCTTTTTTTTCTATTTTTTGTCTCTCTGTGTGTGAAGGAAACACATACAAACATACTTGTTTGACAGAGACAAGCAAATACACTATTTCCTAGATCATCTCAATATCATACTTAAGCAGTCCTTGCTTTATAATCATTTTTATATTGTCTCAGCTCCTGCTGTTTGAGCTCAGCTCCTGCTGACAGCTCGGATTTAGCTGCTCCTGGCACCTCCCTTTCCAACCGCCCAGGTGTCTGCTTGGTTAGCATCCACCTCCTTCAAATTTTCAATGAGGTCTTGCCACTTTAGTTAGTGCTTTTGCTTCTACTCCTTTTATGGCTGTACTTTTTCTTTTTCTCTATAGCATTTAATCACTTTCTCACATATTATATAAATTATAATTTATTACACTTATTGTTTATTTTCTACTTTCCCTGCTAGCTTATTAACACCAAGATATCAAGGATCCTTTTCTACTTGGCTCATAGGTGTATCTTATACTGGACAGTGCTTGGAACATATTAAGTTTATTCATATATATTTTTAAACAAATGAATGAATTTGTAAATTTAAAAGTTTAGCCAGCATATGATGTTAGTTGAGTACTAACTAATTTATATTAGCTTCAATTTTACATCATAATCAGTGAGATTCTATAAACCTTTCCATGGTTTCCTCAGATACGGAATTTATAAAAAATTTTAATACCAGTTTTTCTCAAAAGTGTGTAGTGAATCAAAATTTACATTCCCTTTTTATGATTTTATAGTTTCTATATTCAAAATAATTAACATGTTACTTTTATTTTATCTTTATTATTATAAAATCAATATTTGTTGTTGGCAAGAAAAGGGGCACATAATTCATTACAAATAGATGAAACTTACCCAGTTAGACTATTTAAGAACTGAAATGCTTACTTTTTTTTTACCATTTATGGAACTTTTTAAAAGATTTTATAATATTAGATTGTTAAAGTTCTACCTTATTTGAGTTGTAGAGCAAACTAATTTATTTTTCTTTTTTGCACAACTGCAACATGACTTTCACATCTTACAGCCACAATCAACTAGCAAGATGTAGAGTCTTTCATTTACTGGGCGAATGCCTAAAATAAATGTCAGTTTGAATACTAAACCAGAAAATTTAAATATGTAAATTTACACTGTATTATGCACTATAGAATGAATAAGTATTAATTTGTATAGTGATTGAAAGAATCATTAAAGACAACTATTTTCTTGCTTAAAGGTAGGACTGCTGTTCCTTATCAGAAAGTAGACTACAGCATCTTTGATATGTTTATTAAATATTTGGTGAAAATTTTTATTTCCATGTAATGGCAGGAAAATATATACAAAACTAAAAAATCAACAATCCATGAAAAGAAAAAAACAGTAATCCATGACTAGCCCATTAGTTAAGAGCTTTGCTTCTGTCAACATTAATATATAACCATCAAAGGATGGGTATTTCAAAGATGGTATAGTAATTGTGAACACTTGTTTTTAATGTCTCTCTGGTCTTACTTACATGACTATAATAGAATAATAAGTCACTTGAGATCATTTTGCTAATGTGACATGACATCCACGACAGAAGAGAAATTGTTTATCACTCTACCTCAGGCAGATACGCAGCCCTGACACTTCACTTCTTCTGATAATTTTATGTTCTTTTTCTTCTGTTTGTAATTACATAAAATGCCAAGAAATACAATGCCTCTAAGAACAATACAATACATATCAACTCAAAGAATTACATCAAAAATGCTAACTTGCTGCTTTCTCAACATGGATAATAGCTTTGCTTAAGGATACTGAGAGCAGAAATGGTATTACATTTTGTTGGGAGGGCAAAGATTGTTGAAATAAGCTGCCTCATAAAAGAGAAAACATAGAAAGTAGCTGTATAAAAAAAGAAAATGGGAATCTGTAAATCACATCTGTTTACCTTTGCAATTGTATTTTCAGATGCCATAACAAAAATCATTATTACAGATTCAGACTATATAAGAAATAGTTTAATTATAAATTTATATGAGTTTTACTTGTTAATTATTTATTGCCATATACAATAGTAATTAATCAATGTTCTATCATCAGGGGCAAGGAAGGAAACAGAAATCTCCTATGTTGTAAACCTTAGAGAATTGAGAGAGACATTGCAGAACTTCAATTTAACAAACTAGTGAAAAATTAGATGTTGGTCATGAAGAACTAGTGATCTAGGAATGCTTACCAGGGTCCTGGCTAAGAGGCTAGGTAAGTAATAAAAACCTAGAATGCAGTCATCTTTTCCAGAAAAAGAGTACCAAATATAGTCTAAATATTTAAATTCTAGTTTATTTTACCACTAACATATATTTTTATAAATGCCCAAATAATATTTTTATTATGTGATATTATAATTTTATATTTATTTGTGAATTGCAAAGATATATATATATATATATATATATATATATATATATATATATATATATATACACACACACAATTATATAGTTTTCTTTTAATATTGTACCTTTCACTCTCATTCAAATATTTTTCAAGAAAATTTCTTTATTAACAGAATGGTCAAAAAATTAAAAGCTTAACCTGACCTGTGGTGGTGCAGTGGATAAAGCGTCGACCTGGGAACAGTGAGGTCGCCGGTTCAAAACCCTGCACTCGTCTGGTCAAGGCACATATGGGAGTTGATACTTCCAGCTCCTCCCCCCTTTCTCTATTTCTCTCTCTCTCTCTCTCTCTCTCTCTCTCTCTCACTCACTCTGTGTCTCCTCTCTAAGATGAATAATAAAAAAAAATTTAAAAAAAGTAAAAGCTTAAAAATCAATATTAAATATTTATTTAAAATTAAGAATTCTCTAACTTTACAGTTAGCATGACATTTTAAGTTTCTCTTCATATCTTAACTTTTTATCTCTGATATACAGTAGAAAACTTTAACTCAACACCACTGGTTGCCTTGAAGTATAAGAATACATAAGAGAAACCCCCTTAACTTATTAAAAACTACCCAATGATACTCAAAGCAGGAGAATCTTTAATTTCGTTGAAATATTTGTAATTCTTCTGTGCATTAAATTTTATTGGAGAAAAGTTCTTACTTTATTTTTATTACTCAAATTATTTTGTGTCACCATATATTTGTTCCTCTTTACACTCCTTCCCCCCTCTGGTAATGACTTCACTCTCATCTATTTCCATGAGTCTCAGTTTTATATCCCTGCTGTGTATAAAATCACACAGTTCTTAGCTTTTTATGATTTACTTATTTTTGTTAGTATAATGTTCTCAGAACCACATATATTGTCTTAAATGGCAATATACCATCATTTTTTTTGGTTGAGTAATATTTTATTATATATATATATATATACAACATCTTCTTTATCTAATCCTCTATCAAAGGACACTATGGTAGTTTCTATGGAAATGATGTTCACTGTGAACAGTGCTGTGATGAAGATGGGAGTGCATATGTCTTCACGTACCAATGTTTTCAAGTTTTTTGTGTAGATACCCAGTAAACTAGTTTTGTAGTAGGTACCACAAAACTAATCTCAAAAAGAAAAAGTTTGTTTTTATGTCACCAAGTGATATTCTATCCAGGTAAATTACTGGTACACTCGTAATTCCAATAACATCTCAGCACTTTGTATTTTATTAACATTTGTATTTCTATTTTGTGACTTAAATCTTCCTCATTAAACTAAAAGTTCAGCATATGTAGCATTGATATTTTCTTTGTATTTACACTGCTTTACCTCACAATGAATTCACTTAAAAAAGTGCTTCTTAAAAGCATGGAACAAATCTTATGCACCTACCTTTATGTCTTCAAATGGTAAGCATACATATATCTAATACATGCATAGATGGAAAACAAACATTTATTGAATGACTAAATTAATAAAATAATTTCTAATTATTTGTACTAGACTATTTAGTTATTTTATTTTTATTTTTTCTCTATATATTGTGTGGCATATTGCATATTAGATTGACTAGTTTTATAAGACACTTGAGACTATTAAAAATAAAAATATAGGTTAAAAAATAAACAGGAATTTTATACTATATTTATAACTAAGCCAAAGTACAACAAAGTAAAACAAAATAATTTATTTATTTTTAAATATTTGAATAACCTATAAAAAGTGAGAATAATAATTATAATTTAATAGTTTAGGAGAAATTACTTCCAAAGAGTTGATCAAATTGATAGTTTTTTTTCTGAGATGGTAGTCTGTGTTTATTATAACTTTTATATCATGAAAATAAAATTCCATATTTTTATTTATCATTAATTTTTAAATTTCTTTTTTGCCAACTAGAAAGCAATTTAAATCTTTAATTTTAATCTCTTTAAAAATATTAAAAATATATTAACATTCCCTCTCATTTCTCTTGTGTGATATATGTTGTATTTCTCCCTTTCTTGCTCTCCACATGAATTTTCAAAACTTTCAATGGGAGGAGGGGGGCAGGGGAGGAGAGGGAAACAAAGGGAAAATAAAGGGAAAAAAGGAAAGGAAAGAAAGGAAAGGAAAGGGAAGGAAGGAAAGGAATGGAAAGGGAAGGAAAGGAAGGAAAGAAAAGGAAAGAGGAGGGGAAGGGAAGGATGGAAAGGAGAAAAGAAAGGAAAGGAAGGGGAAGGAAAGGAAAGAAGGGGAGAAGGTGAGGAGAGAAGAGGAAAAGAAAGGGAAAAAAGAAAAGGAAAAAAAGAAAGGACCAGCTTAACCTATAATAGCTTTTCTCCTTTCAGTTCCTCCCATTTCAAGATCTACCTCTTTGTGCTTGCACACAGATCTCTTAGATATTAGCAACATTTCCTCAATTAGAAAAGTCTATTCTGTGGGCTTAAACAACACAAATTTATTTATTTTTTAATTATGATTTACATTCAGTATGATTTTGTATTAGTTTCAAGAGCACAGCTTAGTGATTAGACAACCATATACTTTCCAAAATGTTCAACCTATTTTCAGTTTCCACCTGGCAGCATACATACTTATTACTATTGACCATATTTGCTGTGCTTATCAGTAATTCCTGTAACATGACAAAGTCATGGAAAAAGAAATGAGTATAATGTATTCAGAAGTCATGTATTTTTGTACTATGACCAGGATACCTAGGAGTAATGGCAGGTGAGACTTCTAAGGTTTCTTCAGAATACCTGGTGAAGAATTTCAAACAGTATGCTACTAAACGTTGATATATCAGCAATAAAAGTTACTGAAGGCTTTATTTATTTATTAAATTCTTTTGATGAGGAGTGCATGGTTCTGTTTGAGAAAATTGCCACCAACAAACAGCAAGAATTGAAAAAAATGAGTGTTGCCATTTTAAATCCATTAATATGATTTAGAGATTATAAACTATAAGCAGAGTTATACAGACATGAATATTTGCGATGTTTTATTGGACTGTGTATTGATTTGATTCAGTTTCTCTGGACTCTGATGTCTTTGTGTATAATTAGTATGTGGCCTTGAGAAAATTAAAGTTGAAGCATACATGCATATAAATTATTTTTATTATTATTATTGCTACCAGATGTGGGTACAGCAAAGTTCAGTGGTATAAACAAGAAGCGTGCATGAATGCTCCTATGTCTATGAGTCAGCTGGAGAAATTGTTCAGTCTCACCCAGGCTCACTCATGTATCTGCATGCTGCTTGTAGGAGCATGTAGGCTGACAGCGGCAGAGCTCTGTCACATATTTGGCTGTAGGCTATTAGACAGCTACGGCTAGGAAAATGAATGCTGCTTCAAGTTGTCTCTTATTCTCCTACAAGCTCTGTCTGCCTTATTATGAAAGCTAGCCTCATAAATTACAGAACATCACTATTGCCATGTTCTATTGGAAGAAATTTGTTATAAGTTTAGTCCATATTAAAACCCATTGGAAAAAAAATACCCATTGAAATACATTTTACTACCTGATGATAGGTATGCAAAGTCATATTGCAAGAAGGCATAACACAATCAATCCATATTCTATATTTTCACTTTTTCAAGTAAATCTCTACCCAGTAGTCATAGAGTAATAAAACCAAATGCTTTCAGGACCAAACATTGACTGTGATCTTATTTGATCTGATTAATAGGGATTGTTTTTGTGGTGTCTATGGCAAACTAGTAAGTGGATGATCCATGCAAAGCCATTTTCAAATACAATTTTACAATGTGTTAGCCAAATGCCTTAAAAAATAGTCAGCCTTTATTTATAATACCCTATTAAAAACATGCTAATTATATTATAAAATATGAATTTGAACCCTATAAATTTCTGATCTCAATACTTAAGTTCATTGTATAGTATTTTACTCTACAAATAGTATAAATTATTTATATTAAGAGTTAATTTTGGCCCTGCTTAGTTAGCTCAGTGATAGAACTTCAACCTGGCATGTGGATGTCCCAGATTCAACTCCTGGTCAGTACACACAAGATAAGCAATCCTCTGCTTTTCCATCCCTCCCCCTTCCCTCTCTCTTTCTCTCTTCTCCTCCTGCAGCTATGGTTCAACTGGTTTGAGCACATCATCCCAGGCACTGCAGATGGCTCCATGGAACCTCCACCTCAGGTGCTAAAAATAGCTCAGTTGTGAGCATGACCCCAGATGGGCAGACCATCAGCCCCAGACAGGGGTTGCTGGGTGGATCCTGGATGGGATGCTTATGAGAATCTGTTTCTCTATCTCCCTTCCTCTCATTTGGAAAAGAAGAAGAGAAAGAAAAGAATTGTTTTTATTCTTTTCTTTCTCTTCTTATCCCCAACCTGCTCACCATTGATTAGAGTTTCATGACACACTGTAAAACAAATTCCTGACATATACAAATTTTAGTTCATATCATTTGAGAAATAATTTTGACCATAGATATCCATACCAATATATTTCAAAATGTTTATCCATTATTCTTCTTTTCAGTTTTATCTTCTTTTTGCTGTTTTACTACTGGCCAGATCTAATTAGGATTGTGACCAGAATACAGAACAGTGATATTAATGTTCAGCATATTTTACCTGAAAAGAAACTCATAATAGTTGATAATTCCACAAACCTAATAAAGTGTTTTGATGTCAATAGTGAACTTTTAGAAAATTTATTTTTAAAACATTTTTTTCATCAGTATTTTTATTTTATTTTATTTTAATTTATTTATTTATTCATTTTAGAGAGGAGACACAGAGTGAGAGAGAGAGATAGAGAAAGAGAGAAAGGGGGGAGGAGCTGGAAGCATCAACTCCCATATGTGCCTTGACCAAACCAGTGCAGGGTTTTGAACTGGCGACCTCAGTATTCCCAGGTCGACACTTTATCCACTGCGCCACCACAGGTCAGGCTAGAAAATTTATTTTTAATATGTACCTGGGTGAGTTTGATGTACCCACACTTGATTTTTGTTTTTGTTTTTTATACTGTGTCACATCAAAAAATAATAATAATAATAATTTCCAATACCAGTGCAAAGAAAAATTTTCTCTTTGTTCACAGATTTTCATAGTTTCAGGTCTTATTTTAAGTGTTTGATCTACTGCAAGTTAATTTTTGTGAGTGGTGTAAATAGTAATCCAATTTTATTTTTCTGCATGTGTTTATTCAATTTTCAAAACACCATTTATTGAAGAGACTATTCTTCTATCATTACATGTCCTTGGTTTTCTTGCTGAATATGGTATTAGTTTACTATATGCATATGGTCTTAATTCTCAGCTCTCTGTTCTGGTTCATTGGTTTAGATGTCTATTTTTATGACAGTGGCATACTGTTTTAATTACTATAGCTTTGTAGTATAGCTTTAAATCAGAAAGTATAATGCCTCTAACTTTGTTCTTCATCCTCAAAATGGCTTTGTTATTTAGGATTTTTTGTGGTTTCTTACAAATTTGAATAGCTTATTATGGCCCTCATATTTATTAAAAAATTAGATTTTAATTATTTCTACCGCAAAAGTGAAATTGTAATGATGTGATATGATAGAGGTGTTATTGTGACAATAGCAATCATATTACAATATGTAAATGTATCAAATTCAAATGTTTTACACATTGAATTTATACAATGTTATATGTAAAATATATTTCAATAAATATAAAAATAATATGTACCTAGGTGAAACAAACATTAGTATGTCTTTTATTAATCTAACATTGACAGATGGCTTACTAGGGGCTATAGCCACCAAAAAATATAGCTATTTCACATAAATCAATAAGGAACATATAATACATGGACCATTTGATTGCATATTGTAAAAGAAGGATAATTTTCTCTCCTAAATAAAGCTGAGGGTTACTTTCTACTTATATAATTCAAAATTATTTAGGATGAAAACCAAATGTCCCATCTTAATAAATTTATTTTTTGTCACTAAACCATTCATTTAATATACTGCTTAAATTTATCTTCTCTACAGAATATGCTTTGATTTATCTGGACCAGTACCAGATTACTAATATATTGTCACCATATCTGCTATATCAGTGTTTTTTCTTCCACTTACAAATTTCAAGATCTTAATTACTAATACACTAAAAGTATAAGGCTCTGTTTTTATTTCTGTAATATAAATGGGGCTTGTGTCTTCCACCCCTCTGAACTTAGTACCTTCCATTAGGTGGACATATTTCTATAATTCTAACATAAGAAAGTTCTTGCTAGGATATGATAATGTAAGACAAACACCATACCTTCTAGCACAGCTGTTAATTACTACTCCTGATTATGTTAATCATACAAAACATTGCTATAAAATAAAAAAAAATATTAGAGAGGAAGAAATCTGTGCGATCATCAATAGAAACTGAGGATCAGAGGTAGAAGGAAATAGTCAAAGGGAGCAAAGATTAGAACATGAGCATCATCTAAGTCTAAGCCTCTAGTGTGCACACACTTATTTATAAGTCTAATGATTCTAAGTATTTTTTCCATACTTTTTTTCTGTTACCCTAAAGGCAAAAGTCATGTCATAAGATCTTTAGAAATTTCAACAGTAATTGTATAATACTCTATGTGAAAAATAAGCTCAATGATATTGTTAGCAATGTGTAGTATTAAAAAACGGTTTATATTGATATTTATTTTTAAAACTTATGATATTTAATTGATGCTGCTTCTGAGACATACAAAACTAAACACTTTATTGTCTCTTATGACATTCTGCTACTGATAGAGTAATACTATCCAAGCAAAGAGGTGATTAACTAATCCTCATCGTCAATAGTGTTGCAGTTGCAAAGTGAAACCCACAGATGCTATTTACATATATATGTAAGAAATAATAGAATTTGAACATTTTTTTCTCACTTTTATTACATACCATATGCATGATAATTGTTTCATTTTCTATTTGGCACATTGCAAAATCATTATTCTTTCAACATTATATCCTCCCTTGGTGCCCACTTTATAGAGGTTTATCTTTAATGTATTGGAGACAGTATTTTTTTTGCAAAA
Organism: Rhynchonycteris naso; assembly: GCA_037038555.1. NCBI lineage: Eukaryota > Metazoa > Chordata > Mammalia > Chiroptera > Emballonuridae > Rhynchonycteris > Rhynchonycteris naso. The sequence continues at coordinate 255,564,101 of CM072995.1, forward strand.
ACATACTCTGTAATCAATGATAATTTGTATTCATGTCAATAATTAAATATTTCTTATTTTTATTATATAAAACCAAAAACATTTAAATGTATTTTTCAAAGAGTCTTCCTAATAAACGAAGTTGAGTCTGTAAGGACTATTTGACCTTCAATGAGAATGCTGTCAAGTAAAAAAATATTTAAGTTATTCAGAGAGCAGTTTCTCTTTGTGTTTAGTTTCTCCTTTTTCTTACAGCACACTACCTGAGGAAAGCAAATATTTCACCAGTGTTTTATAGTACAAACCCAAGGCACAGAAATAATACAACCTATAGGTCATATACAGCAAAAGGAACATTGGATACATTATTCATATTTTCCAGTCTGTAGTATGTACAATTTACTTGTGGAAGTAACTTCATCAATAGTTCTATACGTAATTATTAATGCTTACAAAGAGAAGTCCTATTCTTTCTAGACAGACACTGAGCAGTCACAAATCTATGTAATCCAATCTCACTAAGCATTGTAACTCTTTCCTCTACATTCCACACAAATTTTAGAGTTATTAGTAAAGTATTGAGACCTGGAAGACAATTTTAGCAGAAATGTGAGGAAAATCTAGATTTTTTTTATGAGACCAGGTTAAAAATGACATAAATGAAAAGCAGTTAAGTCTAGGAAGGTATTACAGGAATGTTTGCCAAAGCCAGAGAAAAAACCTTGCTCCATCGACAGCTGTAGGAATGCCCAGCTCCATGGTCTGTAGGACCTCACACCCTAGGGAGAACCTAGCTGGGTAATTCACTTCACTCCTTGATATGAAATCCATTCATCAACTTGATTTATTAAAAATAACCTTTTGGGGAAGAAGGTTAAGCAATCTTGGTTGAGCTTTGCATGAATTCTGAAGCAGCTCTTTATAATATACAACAGAGCCTTTCACCTCAAAATATCAAATGCCAACAATAGCTGTTATTAGGCTACACACACACATACACACACACACACACACAATTATTCTGACTGGTATAACCAGATACAAGAAAATATACAAGTCAAAAACAGATTAGCCTGATTAGCAGTGGATAAAGTGTCGACCTGGGAACACTGAGGTCGCCAGTTCAAAACCCTGCACTGGTCTGGTCAAGGCACATATAGGAGTTGATGCTTCCAGCTCCTCCCCCCTTCTCTCTTTCTCTCTCTCACTCTCACTCTCTCTCTGTGTCTCCTCTCTAAAATGAATAAAATAAAATAAAAAAGAATTAAAAAAACCAGATTAGGATCTTGTATAAAAATTAAGAAAAAGCAAAAGATGTAAAATTTTTAAAAATATATTTTTACCATACTTGCATTAAAATAACAATTTTAAATTTAGAGAACAAAGTTATTAGAGAAGAATAATTTACTTAATCTGAATAAAATTTTCTTAATCTGAAGAAAGGAAAAAAATCATGTTTTAAAGGTCTTGTGTCACTGAGCAGTAAAAAATAAGACTTCTACCAAGAGACATTTTGGTAAATTTTGAACACTAATAATTATAGTAAAGGAGAAATCCTAAATGTTTCCAGTGTAAAGGCTTCACTAAGAGTTATAAATTTCAAAACTACTCACATTTAAAGTCATAAGAGTAGATAAAATCATCTAAAGATATTATACAGATTACCAAAAATATAAAGACACAGATTAGATGAACAAAAATGATGGATAATACATTCATAGAAGAACTATAGAGGACACAAGAAAGATTAATCAACCAACTTGACCTAATCGGTACTTATAGAACATGTGAGTAAGCCATACATATTAAAAACATTGCATTAATTACCAACAAACTTCCTTACGGAAAGCACCAATCTTAGACTGTTTTAGTGCTAAATTCTTTTAAATATTGAAGGAAAAAATGGTACTACCCTTCCAAAGACTTTCAGAAAATAGAAAAGGAAGAAACACATCTAAATTTATTTTACAAAGCCAGCCTAAGCATAAAAACTAAATCTGTCAGCCTGACTAGGTGGTACACAGTGGATAGAGCATTGGACTGGGATGTTACAGGTCCAATGTTTAAGACCCTGAGGTCACGAGCTTGAGCACAGAATCATTTGGTTTGGGCAAGGCTTACCAGCTTAAGCCCAAAGTTGCTGGCGTGAGCAAGGGGTCACTGAGTCTGCTGTAGCCCCCCATTGAGGCATGTATGAAAAAACAATTAGTGAACAACTAAGGTGCTGAACAAAAAATTGATGCTTCTCATCTTTTTTCTTCTTGTTTGTCTGTTTCTATTTGTCCCTATCTGTCCCTCTGTCTGTCTCTGTCACAAATAAAATAAAATAAATAAAATAAATCTGTCAGAGAATTTGAACACAAACAAACAATGAAACAAGCAAACAAACAAACAAAACCCATAACCAATATCACTCATGAATATTAGATGTAAAAATTCTTAACAAAAATTAGCAAATTGAATTAAGCAATACAGATTTATACTAGTATATAATGACAAAGAAGGTTTTATCATAGTAAAGCAAGGTGAGTTTACATTTGAAAAATCCACTTAATAAGAGGGGAAAAGAGTGTGATTATTTCAAATTATGAAAACTTTTAAAAAATTAAGCATAAAACTAGGAATACTAGGAAAAGTTTTCAGATAAAAAGCATCCCTGATCATAAAAGTAACAGCAAGTAACATTATACTGAATGGTGAAACATTAAATACTTTCCCCATAAAATAGCAGCTAGTTTTCTCAAGTTTAGATATTTTAAAGGACTGAGAAGACTCCACAGAACATATTCACAAACAGCTTTTATTTATATGCAAAATATATGATTCAGCAAGGAAACCAAAGTACAGACAGAATTATAGGTCTGAGAGATATTCTGGTAAAAGTTCTTCAAGGTCTTTCTTTTATGCACACAGACACAAAAATTCTGTCTCTGGGTTGAACCACCAAGATGTAGATGAGCTGATGATTTTGGCTTGTGCCCCTCTGGTTATGTAGCTAAATTGGCCTTTCTAACCAATTATGTTAGGTAAAAGTTATCAACAATAAAACTGGCCGTGATGTTACAAGAAGAATGTAGAAATTTAACCATACCATAAATATCAAAGCCTTCAACTTCGTCAACAATCAAAAGAAAACATACAGGCGTTCCGAGAGTCCACATTCCCGACTCAGACCACATTTAGGAAAAGAGGCAAGGGTACACATTCTCACCACATCTGTGTCACACTGCACTGGAGATCTGAGCTATTTTAATGAGGAAAGAGAAAATAATATATTAAAATGTATGAAGTTTGAAAAATAAAGGAAAATTGTCTCTTCTTATAGGTAGCATTACTTTAAGTGTAGGTATAGTAAGGAATCCACCATAAAACTAGTACAGTAGATGTAAATATCACTTAAGCAGAATCAATGGATACAAACTAATATTCATAAATCAGTTAAATTTTTATATACTAGGGACAAAGAATTAAAATAATATATTAAAGTGAAAATAGTTACACTATAATAATATCAGAGGAAACTCAGTGGGTGGGGAGAGAAAGTTGATAGTTGGTAGTAGATGAGATCTGAGATGATTGTCCTCTGTGGAAGAAAATTAAATATTTAAACGACAGTGCAAGCAAGCCAGTAGAAAGGAGGAGTTTGATGCGTACCATTATGAGATACTAGAAAAAAAGACACATTTTAAATTCAGAGTAGAGGAAAAATATTGATTTACATAGTAGAAGAGACAACTCTGTAATTAGACAAGATGGTGAAAGCAGGCACATATATGTTGTGTGGTGCTTAGGTTAATGATAGAAAGTTCAAGAAGCACTTACGGTTTTTATATTTGAAGTATGGAATATATAGCAAATTACTGAGAACAGAGGAGAGAAAGGAAATGATTTTGAAAATGGGAATGAGTACAGAACAAGTAAATTGAGTAAGTTTGGGGGTAATATTAGAGGTCTTCTTGATGTTACAAACCAGAATCACCAAGATCTGTTCAATTACCAATTTTCTCGAAAATTGGTGAGTAATAATACAGTTGCCAGATTTACTTAGCTAAAAGATACTAAAAAAATGTCATTATATATATATTAAAGAATGCTTAAAGTAGATGATAGAATCTGAGCATGTTAGCAAAAGGAAAACATAATATATGAGAGTATAACATATGAGAAATAAGAAGGAAAGTGAATGAACAAAATGTTCTGATTTGTTGCATAACTGCTGTACTAGCAGCATTACATTGAAATAGAATAATTGCCAGTAGTTCTTAATTTTTGTTTTAAAAGAAAGTAATTTTTTGTATTGTCTAAATTTATCTTCATGTAATTAAAATCCAAGGATATGGCCCTGGTATGATTGAGGAAGAATGGAGAATATAATTGCTAAATGGATAGAAAATATGCGCACCATATGTCATAGGGAGGTGTAAATCATTTAAAACGCTGCTACAATTAAAGGGCAGAAGAGAAAACAGTAAAATTTATACTGAAAAAAATACAGTGATTTAAGGATAAAATAAAATAAAGAGATAAAGTTGAAGGATCTGCTTTAGCTAAAATTTAGTCAGCTAGAACAAGAGAATACTTGATATCTGGATTTTGAAAAAAAAGGAACTGACAATATGGAATAAAGAATATTTAAGAAAATTAAATCCCATATTTGTATATATAGCAGTTTTTGCAAAATTACTTAGAAAAATAACTATCAAGAAAATAAAATCTAAATAATAGATTAAATTGTGCGGTTTTTTCCAGCTAGGTAATCTAATTTCTCCAAAAAACACCAAAAATAACAGTTATTTTAGAAAAAGTAAAATATACAGGTTGGACAAAAGTAGGTTATGAGTACACAAAACACAGAGTTTATTCTTATATTATTATAATCATAATGTGCATGTCTTTTTCCATAAAAGTAACTATAAACCTGCTTTTCCCCATGCCTGTGCAATCGAATTAACAAGGGAAAGAATTTCAGAGACCCTGTTACCACTGTATATATATGAACTAGAATCCTAAATAAAGTGTAATAATGAAGATTAGAGAAAGCAAGGTGGGGATTGGGTTACAGGGTAGTTAACAAGATTATAGTGCTCTCTTGAGAGTTAATACCCCATTGGAAGGGTATCGCTTCTGGTATCTCAAAAATGTGTTAACTTTGATGCACAAGAGTAATGGACAGGGTTTGCTTAAAACCTTTCATTAGAGAAGTTATATGCCTGGGGCATGACTACTCACCATAACCTTCCCTGTTAGAAATTTATGATCAGATCACTCTTTTAAAAAAAAAAGAATTATTTATTGATTTTACAGAAGGGAGGGTGGAACGAGAAGTATTACTTGCTATATGTGCCTTGACCAGGCAAGCCTAGGGTTTTGAACCAGTGACCTTAGCATTCCAGGTCAAAGTCTTATCCACTGTGCCACCACAGGACAGGCAACCAGATCACTCTTTAAGGTTACTTTCTACAGAACTCCTTTTTGGTTGTCCACAAGACAAAATGCCATGTAAGTAGCAATATGGTGGTTTAACTCTTAGGAGAGTCAGAATTGGAATAAACTTTCCAGAAGATATCTGATCTGATTTTTTTAAGAATGTGTAGTTTGAAGAGTGGAGAAAAGAGGAACCAAAATTTCAGAGAAAAGTGGTTGCAAACAAGGAGTTGTGAAAAAGCATACAGTGTTTGCACAATGGTAGGAGCCAGAAGGCCATTAGTGTGACTGAAAGAGTAGAAAAATTGAGAGAGAAAAAAATGAGTTTATCAAAGTAATTTGAAACAAATTTGTAAATGCCTTGAGTACCATTGCTAAGAGACTGAGGAAACAATGGAGGTAGTCAAAAATCTATAAACCTAGGGGGGTGTGTATGTATTTACAGTTGTAATAATAGTTTTCTGCAGAATAGACTCAATAATTGAAGGCCTAAAGCTGAGAGATTAAAGATAATATCAAAAAATTAAATATTTTTAATAGAATGCTTGAAGTTAAATTTCACATGTTATGGTAATAAAATTCAATTTTATTTTTGAATGACATCAATAAAGCACAGGTTAAAAATAAGATACAACTGACTGGAAAGAGAATTTAATATGAATCAGTCCAGTTCTTTTTCTCTATATTGCTGATCCTTTCCCTTGCTCATAGTGCCTGTGCATATTTATTGCTTTCATATTATAGCTCCTGTTCTATTTGATTGTTTTATTGTTTATTTATTTATTTATGCTAACAGTAACAAATTTTGGAAGGTAAACCAATTATGCACAGAAATTTCTCCTCTTTACTTCAGTGTCAAAAGATTTATTCAATACTGAATGGCACAGATTCAATTCATTATTACTGAAGCAAGCAGAAGATTGCTATCAAGTAAATTTTGGTTTCAGATTCATGGTCATGAAAAGAAAAAGTGTAATATAGTTCAGGAGAATGGAGGCAAGTCAAGGAGCACATTTGGAATATGTTGTGTTTCACAATTGATATAGTTCTCCAAGGAAATCATTTTATATGGATTCATGACAATAACCACCTGCTCTAAATTTATGTACTGAGAACTTGCATGATAGTAAAACTGATCGCTGCTACCATCAGACGGCTTTCACAGAAGTGCATCAATGAACACGCAGTCACAGCTCAACGGTCCTTTCCACATGCTCTGTTAAAAAATCCATACAGCCTCACTAATGAGCAGCAAGAGAATAGAGAGTGTATTTCATAAAATATTAAATACAATTTTTTATATTTATTTGGCTTAAATTTACTTAGAATTATTATATCATTATTTAAATTAATAAGTACAATCTTTGGTCTATTTTAATTTCTTTCACGATATACAAGCTATTTTATGATCTTTAAATTTTTTTTATTTTATTGCAAAGTGATAACAACAATAAAAACTAGAGAAAAAGTACAATAGCATCTTAATATTTTTAATAAACATTAAACAAAACAAAAACAAAATCATCAAAAACCTGGTTAAATACACTTAAATATGTCACTAATACTGTTCATTCATTCAACAATTACTGAGTAGTACTTTTTGAAACTGTGTATAGACTATTGTTCACAGCAATGTAAAATACATATTAGGAAGGTCAAAGAAATGAATACACAAAATTAATAAAAATTTTGTATATTACACCTGACCTGTGGTGGCGCAGTGGATAAAGCGTCGACCTGGGAACACTGAGGTCGCCAGTTCAAAATAAAAAAATTTTATATATTACATGTTCATAAATACTACAGAGATAATGAAAGAAAATGTAGGAGAATGAGTTATAGATTGTTATGTGTGTGCACATGTGTGTTTGATGGTGGAGGAGGGCACAAGAGTATTAAAATTATAAGTAGGGAAAGTTTGACTGTGGTAGTGTCCTGTGAATAAGATTTGAAGATATAAAGATGAACCTTATAAAATTCAAGGAAAGAGCTGTCCAGGAAGAAGACAGTAAATGCAAAGGTCCAAATACAAGAGGTTGCCTTTAACAACAAGAAACACTAAAACTCGGTCTAAGGGGAGTAAGGCAGTGGTGTGCTAGTAATCTGACTCTTCAAAAAAAAAAAGAAAAGAAAAATAGCCATGAGTTTTAGTGTGCATCATTTCTGTTCTGTAAATACCTCATGGTTGATTTTATGATGTTATTGAATGAGAAGTTCGGATGAGATGCACTCAAGTTCTCATTAGTTTTTTTTCAGTGCCCTTAGCACCCCACTGGAAGAGAGTGTTGGGATCTGAGTTCAAAATTGTAAGGGTCCAGTGGGGATGAGATAGTGAAGGGGCTTTTTTGCCATTAAATGGTCTGATTATTTTCTCTATGTAAGATGGGAAATAATTGCATGGTTTTAAAATCTGCTTAAGTCACAAAGAATATAATTTAAAAGTACAGTAATCATAGCCCAATTAGAGTTATGAAATATCATTCCTCTTTATTAAATATAAAAGTACTTGTGAAAATTAAACACATTAAAAATATTTTAAATCACATTCAGTGGTTATTTTGGCAGTACATTTACTAAAAATTACATGTAGAGCAAGAATAAAGGATGAGTCACTCAGGGGACAATTTCTAGGAGGTATATAAAATACAATTAACTTGGTTTTTATCTGATTAAATCTAAGAACTTATTTTTACCTCCCTGTCACCACTGAATGTATATTGAACTCATATTTAAATGATCTAAAATAGGAGGAGAACCAGCTTTCTATCTTACTAGTCTTGGTCAGGAAATGTGTTGTGCTGAAAATCATATACATATTATTTGTATCTTCCTCTTCATTTCCAAGACTGTCTGAACATGAAGCATTCCTTTAAAACCACTTTTATACTCCAGATATTCCTCATTATTTGGCAATGGTAGTGAAAACAATCATCTATGATGAATAACTTTATTTTCCTTTCCTGTTCAAAAAAATAAAGAAGGATCTATACTGGTTGATCGGTCTCACTTGAATCTTTATGACATCAAGAAAAGTTAGCTACTTTTACCCAAGGTCAAGTCTACTTGTGTTTCACATTCATTCCATTACCGTTTGTCCTGGGACCTTTTATTTATCTCCTAGTTTAACAGTCCACCCTTTATGTAGTCAGATATAAACACAGTCAGATCACTGCAATATTCACAAAGATTTTACTCTGCATTCTATAGAACTAAACCTGTTTCCTTCTCTTCATGACAAGCTTCCAAATATGAAGTAGAAGCTTTGGTTTTACTCATCCATTACTCATCACTCATATTTCCACTGCCATGTGTCTTCTATTCCACTGTCTCAATGGATTCCCTTTTCTAAGGAACCAGGCATCCATCTCCTAAATTTTAAAATCCATGGGGAAATTACAATCCCTATCTTTTTAAACCACTTTGTGGTATTCCATCACCTTGAATGTCTTGTATTTTATATATATATATATATATATATATATATATATATATATATATATATATATATATATATGGCATTGGCTATATAATCTTCAAAATCCTGACAGAAACAAGTAAATGAAATGAAGTTGCTACAAATATAAAACTATTAATAACAGCAACAAGAAACATGTATCTTATTTAAAAAACTATTAATATTTAGTTGTTATTGTAGGCTGAATAATGGCCCCCACAATATGTCCATGTCCTGATCCTAGAACTAGTGAATGTGTTACCACACAAAACAGAAGAGACTCTAAAAACATGATTAAGGATCCTGAGTTTAGAAGATTTTACTGAATTATTCAAGTATGTATAATGAAATCACAAAGAGAGATAAAGGACGGTTATAATCAAAAAAATATCTAAGAATTTTGACAGAAGTTATTAGGGGAAATGATGCTATATGGCTGGCTTTGAATATGAAGAAAGAGGCCATGAGTCAAGGAATGTGGAGGCATCTAAAAACTAGAAAAGGCAAAGATCTGAGTCTCACCTCAGTTTGGACTTTTGATTTCAGAATGATAGATGTGCCTCTAAGATACGGTCATTTGTTTAAAAAGCATTTGTAACTAATACAAGTTAAACTTTTAACTTTGAAATAAGAGAGCTTAGTTTCAAAATTAGAGAGAGACATCATTTTAAAAGTAAGTTGTCTAAAATGTGAGGAAACTATAGAGTTATGTTGGTGGGTGTCTGCTTTCAGCTCTGATGTGAAAAAAAAAACCAGAGATGTAGAAATCATCACTTCCATCCTCACAACGAGAAAAAAAGATGACTAAACTAAAAAATCAAGACATTTGAAAAATATATATATCAGAGAACTTCAGCAACAGGGTATTTTTGGCACTTGTAATTTGGAGAAGGAGGTAAGTTCCAAGAATCACAGCTAAAATCAGCTTACTGGAAACAAACTGCTGAAGTAATAGGAAAAACACTGAAAAGGCACTTTTGATGAATTGCTGGAGTCTGAGTGGATTAATCTGAGAATTAAAACTTCCTAAAGTTCCTGTCCTAGGAACCCCCATATGGTCATGAGTTTTACCTGCAGAAAAATCCTGTTAGGTTTTAGAAAAGAAGGGGAATTTTAACCAGTCTGAATTATGCCCAGGGTGTTCTTTAGAACAAAGATCTGCCCTGGAGGGTAAAACTATTATGGCTTCCTCAGACCAAAGGGAAAGACAATTCCAACCAGCTTTAGACTTTGGTCCCTCATAGGGGACATAAAATATAAGGCAAAGAGATACTTATGAAGGTCACATCCTCAGGACTCAGAATCACTAAGAAAGAAGTAAGCTCAGTAATTCATGCTTCCACCCTAGGAAACTGTTAATAGAGGTAGTTAACTAAATATTAATATTAGGTAGTTAATTTAGTTAACTAAATATTAACTAAACTGTTAATAGAGGTAGTTAACTAAATATTAATTAAAAGGAGCAAAGAGAATTAGACATTAAATTCAATAAAACTGGAAAGCTTTTTCAAGTTTTATTTACAGCATTCTATTTACTAGGAAACTATAGCATTTATAATTCCAGAAACCCCAGGGGATCTCCCTACATAAGAAATTCACACTCCCCCTTAAAGAGAAAATGCTGGTTTTTCCAGCTAACGAGATTACCCCAGACTAAGGGGGTGTGAGGGGGAGGTGTTTCTGTTCTTCCACTTTAAGGCATTTGCAGTAGAAACCAGAATGGTGGCCATAAAGGCCTATCAGTCTAACTTAGAAGAAAAATCTTATTGGTTTGTGTGAGGAACCAATATGAGCCTACAAGAGATTAAGAAACTTGATTGGCTAGCTTTATGAAAAGCTAGTTCTTCCCAACCAAAAAATATGAACATAAGCCTAACATAGAAAGTTCTCTGCCTTCTCTATTCCTGCTTGCAATCTGTGAGTTGCCCAGTTCTTTGTGAGTCTTTCCAAGTAGAAATGCAGTCCTAAAAATTTCACCCAGGCTGGCCAGCTGCCAGCAGCCCAGTGGATTCTAAGCCTGGACACAGCACCAACCAGGACACAGCCTGGAACCCAGAGTACAATAGCCTGATGAAGACTAATTTGATTGAACCATGGCACAGATTATGTGGACTTTGGTCTTTATACTGGGCTTAATGATGACAAAACTGGACTTTATTTGGCAAGAAGTTCAGAGATGAAACACTGGAAAGCTGTGGGCAGTCTTCTATTTCAACCCCAAGTAAATCTTACTACAAAAGCCTTATTTCCTTTAGATGTGAGTCCTATAAAATGCTTTTTTCGTGGTTCCATTAAAAAACAAACAAACAAGAAACATTTCCACCAGTAACAAAACTACAAAATAAAAAAAAATGGAGATCAATATAAAAGTAAAGCAAGTAAAAGAAATGAAATGAAATGCTTTTTAAAAAGCATAGATCAATATAATTGAGAATAGATAAATAAAAATCTAGTTCTATGGAAGTCAATAACATTTATAAATCTTAGCTAGGATGACCAAGAACTGAAAGAAGACACAAATTATTAATTACAGAAATTAAAGATGTGATCTTATAAAAGTAAAAGTATAATGAGGCAGTATTATGAAAAACCATGGCTACAAAATTTTTGACTTAGAAGAAATAGATTAATTCCTTAAAAGATACAAACTACCACAATTCACACAAGATAAAAATTAAAACTATTCTAATATTGTAACAATGGACACATATTGTTATGAATTAACAAAAAATAAACTTTATTGTAATTATAACTTGTTAATAATATATCAATTTTGGTTCATTAAATGTAACAAATGTACTACAATAATACAAGGTATAAACAGTGACTGAACTTGTGAACAGTGAGTAATGTATATAAACTCTCTGTACTGTCTGCTCATATATTGTATAGATCCAAACTGTTTAAATTTAGTTAAAAATTGTCTCCTACTTAGAAAAAAAAGTCTACATTTGGATCCCCTTAAATTTGTCTTTTATTGAAAAAAATGCTTACTAATCAATTATTCAGTGGTATTAGTGCCAGAATTTTGGTGGCAGAAAACTTTCTCCTCTTCTAATATACATATGAACCCCATGCCTGATGCCTTCATTTTTAAATATCTCATCATTATTAATATCTTGGCATACTTTTGACTTTTTCTATTGCCTATTCATAATTTTTCTTTTTTTAAAAAATTCTAGAAATGTAAAATCTTAGCCTTTTTGTAACAGAAACATTTTGGTCAGTGGATTTCCATTCATATAATTCTGGCTACCACTTCCTAAGAAAAATCAAAGAAAATGAGCCTAAATATAAGGTGACCAATTGTCATCCTTTAGGGAGGACAGACCTTCTTTTGTAAGTTTTGTCCTCCCTTGAAAAGTGTCCTTCTACATGCCCTCCTTTTGGATATTGGAATACTAATTTGTAAATGTTCATATTTGATCAATGCAGAGTCGATCTATTGCATGTGATGTGACATATTTGTATTTGACATGACGATTTATCAAGAATCAATACAGTGTGGCAAGACGCGATTATGGAACACATGTGCTCTGCACAGGAGACCTTGGGAAAGCCCGTGATATAGCGAGTGAGCGTGCAAATGGCTTTGTGTACTTCTTTCTGAAACACAACACAGCGCATATGACATTATAGACTCACGATTATTTCTTTCTCAGTGAATATTCAATCATATACAGGTAAACACAATTCATGTGAAATTTAATATGAAAGGTATTTCTTGTTCAGATATTTCAAATATATTGTTACAAGATGATACATTAACAAAACAATATTCATTCAATGAAAACGTACTCATTTAGACAATATTATCTAAATGAGTACTTTTTTCTTACAATTATTATTAAAAATTAATAGGCATGTAAGCATAATTACAATATAAAATATTGCAAGTGTTTTTATTATGCATTTATTATATTATAACATATTATTGTTGCAATGAATAAAACGTTTTTTTATTTATGATATTGTTTCTTCAACTTATTTTTGTCCTCCTTTACATTGTAAAAAAGTTGGTAACCGTACTAAATATTAATTACAGAAATGTATTTGGTGAGGGTGATTGGCCTGATTTGTGACAAGAGTACCTTGCTTAAGCTCACAGAACTTAATTTATACCATATCTACAGATGATAGGTTTTCAATCACTTGTGTGCGGCTGAAGCATCTGACCAGATTTCTAAACAGGGCATTGTTTTTTAGAGAAGCCGGCAGACTCTCTGCTCCTCCAGAGAATTATCTTTTGAAGTGGATGTGGCAGCAGCACTCAGGTAAAGAATTTAATGCAGGAAATGAAGCCGCATTGGGCAAAGTGGAAACAGAAACGTGTTCTCCAGACAGAAAGTCAAGAGCCGTACCACAATTTGAGCTAAACAGAGAACAGAAGTGCGAGAAATCTTTGGACCATTTTTTCTTTTCTCCTTTCAGTATAGGTAGCAATGGAAAAATCAATCTTAATTACGGACTTGTGCTAGAGTCAAAAATGTGGAAATCTAAGGATTATGTAAAAGTGCAAAATCAAGAACTCATTGGCAAATTAACCTAAGCTGATGGCAGCTGTAGGTTCCCAATGCAATGTCAGCTAAAAATCTCTAAAGCACCCTGATACTAGCTTACCCAAGGTTAATGAGCTATAAATATGTAGACAGTATATATTTTAAATGTAAATACAATTTTAAAACCTTTAGCAACACATTTGTGCCATTTCTTTTTGTTTGGGAATAAATCCCATCAGAGAGTCTTTCAAATAGCATATACCAGATACAGCTATCATTTTCATCATTTCTGCAAGGACAGGAAGGCAGGAAATTCTTTATCAACCACAGACCTAGAATGCCAGGTACATGACTGTGGACTTTGTATTTATGGAGTGAGTGATTTAACTCATGCTTCTGAATTAAACATTCTCCAGAGACCAAACACGACTATCACAATAGACTCTCAGAAATTAAAATGTAAAAAATCAGAGTCATAGCATGGAATGCTGATAAGAAATTGACAAGAACAAAAAATTCAGATAATCCGAATAATCATTATTTTCTCTAAGCTGTCAAAGAGCCAATTTCAAATTGCCTAAAATTTAAGAAAAGAAAAGGTCTTGCCAGGTGTTGGTCAAATAAGTTTGTAAATATGATATATATGTTTGTTAGCTTATAGTTTGCTTTCGGTGTGGGGGACAGGCTGTAAGCAAGCAGGGTCATTATAGCCTAAGGCTTAGTTTTAAGGCTAAGCTTTCCCTACATCCTTGACTGTTACATGATATGGGGTGGTGCACTCTCATGAGGAATCCCATTATGCCTCAGATAAGTGACTTTGTATCAGAGATTTCCTTGTTTGTATATTGGATTAAAGGTTTTGAGTTCTATACTATAAAATAGGGCAGAGGAGCCTATGCAGGAGGAGAGCAGAGGAGAGCAGAGAAAGGCCACATGGAGGGGAGGAGAAGCAGCCAAGATGGCGGAGTGCTGAAGGAGAAGCCAGTTTGTGCAGAGAGAAGGAAATGGGAAACAGAGGTGAATAAGGGTGGTGAGGTAGAAACCTTTGATTCTAGAAAACTCGGATAAATTAGTGGCTTTGGGAGCCCTGAATGGAAAGGCAAATGTTTTCCCACTGTGTGTATATCTTGCCCACCAGGTGCAAGCTAGGATTAAAGCTAATGGCCCCCTAGTTCTTGGCTCCATTGTTTCATTACCATCTTTCCGAATTAAATGCGAACCTGCACAGGCCAGGTGACTGTGATGGTGGCTGTGGCTGCTGACTTTACACTAGGAGAGAACAATGTGTCTCTTGCTCCCCAGCAGGATTACAGCCTGGAGCTATTCACATAGGTAAGAAGGCCAAAGAACTTTCTACAAACAGTTGAAAGCTCAGTGTGGACAAACGTGAAACAACATACCGTGGAACTCACTCTCCATAATAAGGTGACCAATCGTCCCCCTTTAGGATGAACAGTCTTTCTTTTGTAAGTTCCATCCTCCCTCAAAAACGTCTTCCTACATGTCTTCCTTTTTGATATTGGAAGACTAATCTGTAAATGTCCTTATTCAATCAATGCAGAGTTGATTCATTGCATGTGATGTGACGTATTTGTATTTAAATGAGTACTTTTTTCTTACAATTATTATTAAAAATTAATAGGCATGTAAGCAAAATTAAAATATTAAAAATGTTTTTATTATGCATTTATTATATTATAGTGTATTACTGTTGCAGTGAATAAAATGTTTTTTAATTAAGATATTTTCTTCATTTTATTTTTGTTCTTTTTATTGCAAAAAATGTCGGTCACCTTAACATAAGTAACATCATGACAGTATCTATAAGAAGTCTCCCTCCCCTGATCCTTTACTCTACCCCACCCCCTGAGTTCTAAGAAATGGCTCTGACTGCTAACTGACCAGGTGGTGGCACAGCGGATAGAGCATCAGACTGGGATATGGAGGACCCAGGTTCGAGATCCCGAGGTCGCCAGCTTGAGTGCGGGCCCATCTGACTTGAGCAAAGACTCACCAGCTTGGACCCAAGGTCGCTGGCTCGAGCAAGGGGTTGCTTGGTCTGCTGAAGGCCCACAGTCAAGGCACATGTGAGAAAGCAATCAATGAACAACTAAGGTGTTGCAACGGCAACGAAAAACTGATGATTGATGCTTCTCATCTCCGTTTCTGTCTGTCTGTCCCTATCTATCCCTCTCTCTGACTCTCTCTGTTTTCCTGTAAAAAGAAAAAGAAAAAGAAATGGCTGACTGCTGAAAATCCTTGGCTTCTAATTTTGAACAATTGTCCCAAAACTGCTCCCTGGCTCCCTTACAGCAAACACAGAAATAGTTATAAAGTCTTACCATCTGATAAAAACCCACCTTAATAACATGTTTGCCAACCAGAAACCGTCTAGGTAATACCCCTCCCCTTTTTTTGTTTATAAAAATCACACTCCTTTTTAATATGTTAAAATCTTTATTAAAATGAAAATACCAGCAGATAAGTTCTGTTGATGCTAGTTTGTGAATAAGCAGCCTTTGTTAATTCTGTCTCGGCTTTGTTTTGCTGAATGTAGAGCTCCCTAGAGCCCATATATAAGAATTGATACCTGTCAATTCTTAGGTAGGTCAGGAATACTGAGTAAAGAAAATAACAAGTCTGCCCCTAAAAAGGGGACAAAAGAGTGAACAGAGACACCTTTGATCTACAGGTGTGCAGTGAAGCCAATAGCTGGAGGTAAAGGAGGATTACTGTGAAACATTCTCTGATATATCCAACTGCCACACTCAATACAAGGGAAGACAGGAGAATTGTGAAGCTGGTGGCACATTCAAGATGACAACAGCAACTGCAAACCAAAAACAGCTCAGTGTCTGGCTTGATTGAATCAACCTCCCATCCTGACGGCTTAGCACCCCATATAAGAGAAGCTATGTCTAGTTCAAGGCATAAATGCCATTTACCTCAATTGAGACATTTTTATATATCACGTCTGGCCTTCAATAAAAATTCAGGTCACACAAAAAAGCCTGGAAAAACAACAACGAACCCATTATAAAAGAGACAGAGAAATTTAACAGAAGTATACATAGAGATGACCCAGATATGCAATCATCACAGAAAATTTAAAATGATTATGATTAATGCGTTAAAGACTCTAGCAATAAGGGGAAATTTTGGATGAACATGTGGAGTATTTTACCAGAAAATATCAAAATTATGCCAAATAATTTTGGAGCATGCTATTAAAAACAACCCTCCCCCAACTATAGTAGACATGAAAATGCATTGGCAGACTTCATATATCTGAGGAGAGAATCAGTGGGTATAAAGAAGGGTCAATGAAAATTAGCAATAACAAAGTGCTTAAAAATTAAAGAATAGAATATTACATAAAAAGTTTTTAAAAACGGACATTAAAATAAGTGTAGGACAGTGCCAAACATCTTAGCATACATTATCACTGTAATCCCGGAAGAAACAGAAATAATTTAAAATGAATAAGGTGAAGAGATAACTACTGAAAATTATCAAATATATTGAAAAGTAACAAGACAAGAATCACAGAAACCCCCAAGCAGGATAAATTTAAAAAAATGAATGAATTTATTTAATTTTTGGTATTGAGGGAATAACAACACTAATATAAGATTTACTCTCTTAGTAAATTCTGTAGTGCATAATACTGCATTGTAAACTAAAGAACTGTATTCCAAAGTATATCTCTACGACTTACTCATCGAGTATAATTAAAAATTTATATTCAAACAGCTCATTTTCCCCACACTTCAACTACTTACAATAACTATTGTACTGTGTTTCTATGTTTACTTTAGACACCTCATATAAGAGAAATCATGTGGTATTTATTCTTTTGTGACTGGCTAATTTTACTTAGCATAATATCCTCAAGGTTCAACCATGTTGTCACAAACATCAGGATTTACTTCCTTTTTAAGGCTGAGAAATGTTCCAATGTATCTATACATAGCATTTTCTTTATCCATTTATCTGTCTATGGTCACAGAAAACTCCAGACTCCCTCTCAAAATTGTTAGAACCAAAAAAAAAATCGGTAAAGTTGCAAAATTAAGATACAAAAATCAGTTGCATTTTTATAAACTAAAAGTAAACCTTCCAAAAAGGCAATTGAGAAAATAATCTCACTTACAAAAGCGTTATTAGAAAGGTATAAACTTAACTAAGAAGGTTGTTTTAGTTTGTTCATGCTGCCATAATAATATATTATAAACTGGTTGGCTTACATAACAGACACCTATTTCTCATAGCTCTGGAGGCTGGACAGTTCAAGAGTAAGATGCTAGTTAGTTGATTGCTGTCTGGTGAGAGCTGCTTTCCTAGAAACTTCATGTGACAGAACAAAAAAGTAATCTCTCTGGGCCTCTTTCATAAGGACAGTAATATTCTTCATAAGGACAGTAATATTCTTCATAAAGTCTCAAATCTCATGATCCAGTCATCTCCAAAAGGCCCCACATCTTAATACCATCACCTTGAAAGTTAGGAATTAATATACAAATTTTGGGAGGACATAAACTTTCAATATGTAAAAAAGGTGTAAGACATGAACTTGAAGCCTCTAAAACACCAATGAAAGAAATGTAAAAAGACACAAGTATATGAAAACTGAGAAAAGGAGGGAAAGGGAGAGAAAGAGAGAATGTGTCTAATAATAGCTACTCTCATTCTTTTTTATTTATTTTTTGAAAACACTTATTTTAGAGCTGTTTCAGGTTCATAGCAAAAATGAGCACGAAGACAGAGTTTTGCTGTCTACCCTGTCCCGACACAGGCACAGCCTTCCCCATTACCAACACATCCCAACAGCATAGTATGTTTGTTACAACTGATGGACCTGAATTGAAACAGCAAGATTCACTCTTTGAGTTGTATATTCCCTGAGTTTTGATAAATGTATAATGACAGGAATTCACTAGTATAGTATCATACAGAGTAGTTTCACTTCCCTAAAACCCTCTGTGCTCTGCCTATTCCTCCCTCTCTCAAACCTCTGGCACCCACTGATCTTCCTTTTATCTCCCTACTTTTGCCTTTTTCAGAATGCGGTGTAATTGAAATCATACTGTAGGTAGCCTTTTCAGATTGGACTTTTTTACTTAGCAATATGGATTTAAGTTTCTTCTATGTCTTATTATGGCTCTTTTGTTTCTAGTGCTGAATAATATTTTGTCTGGAGGTGCCATACTTTATCTCTTCACCTACTGAAAGACTTCTTCCTTGCTTCCACGTTTGGGTTCTTATGAATAAAAGGGCTATAAACACCTGTGCACCGGCTTTTGTGTGGACATAAGTTTTCTACTTATTTTGGTAAACATCTAGTAGTGTAACTGATGGATCTTATAATCATTGGAGATTCAGTTTTGTTAGACACTACCAAACTGTTTTGCAAACACGCTATATGACTTTTTGCATTCCCACCACAAATGAAAGAGAGTTCTGTTGGTCCAAATCCACAGAAGCATTTGGTATTGTCAGTGTCATTAATTTTAACCATGCTAAGGAGTGTAGTGGTTTCTCATTGCATTAATTTGCAATTCTCTGATGATATATGATATGGAACATCTTTTCATATGCCTATTTGCTGTTTTTTATATCTTTTTTGGTAAGTTGTCTATTTAAATCTTTATCCAGCTTTTAAATGGGATTATTCATTTTTTACTATTGAGTTTTAAGAGTATTTTGTATACAGGAGTGAGCAAAAGTAGGTTTACAGTTATGATTGCACAAAACACTGAGTTTATTTTTATATTGTTATGCATTTATTATAATGTCTTTTCCTATATGAAAAACAGTATTTTGAAAAACAATCCTGCACTGGGTATGTGGTTTGCAAATATTTTCTTTACATTGTCTTTACATTGCAGAAGTTTTTAATGTTAATGAAGTTTGCCTATTAATGAATTCTTTCATGGATTATGTCTTTGGTGTTGTTTCTAAAAAGTCATTGTCAAATTCAAAAGTAATCTAAATTTTCTGCTGTATTATCTTCTAGGAGTTTCTGAGTTTTGTGTTTTACAGGCAGGTCTTTTATCTATTTTGAGCTTATTTTTGTGAAGACTTGGCGTTTTTGAATAGTATACGTAACATACATTTTTCTTTGTGTCAAACACATTTATAAGCAAGTTATATAAATAAAAATGTGTCATCATTGTGAATCTTTGTTTTTACTCTTTTTTAAAGGTTTCCATCATTAATACTCACTAAGGTAGGGGATGTTTGTGGATGATCAAATAACTTTCACAGAATACCATTGTATGCCATTTCTGTGAGGTACATCTTTAAAAAATCCAGGCCTGACCTGTGGTGGCCCAGTGGATAAAGCTTCGACCTGGGAACACTGAGGTCGCCAGTTCAAAACCCTGCACTGGTCTGGTCAAGGCACATATGGGAGTTGATGCTTCCAGCTCCTCCCCCCTTTCTCTCTTTCTCTCTCTCTCTCTCTCTCTCTCTCTCTCTCACTCTGTGTCTCCTCTCTAAAATGAATAAAAGAAAAAGAAAAAAAATCCAGAAAATTCTATAAAATTTACTATGTGAGTGCGACTAAATGTGTTTGATCAGAACTGGCTTTTTTCTTTACATTGGGCTTTTTAATTGCAAGCAAAAGAAGATATAAATGCTTCTAGAAAATAGTCATATATGATAATTAAAAAAAAGAATATTTGTGGCCTGACCTGTGGTGGCACAGTGGATAAAAGCATCAACCTGGGAACACTGAGGTCGCCAGTTCAAAACCCTGCACTGGTCAGGTCAAGGCACATATGGGAGTTGATACTTCCAGCTCCTCCCCTCTTTCTCTCTCTCTCTCTCTCTCTCTCTCTCTCTCTCTCTCTCTCTCAATCTGTGTCTCCTCTCTAAAATTAATAAAATAAAAAGAAATTTTAAAAAAAGGTTTTTTTTTAAAAAAAGAATATTTGTATATAGAAGTGGGCAATATGAATATTTTACTTTCTAAGTTAGGTTAAAATGACACAAATTAATTGATATTAAGAATAATTTGGATATAGAAATAATGTTAATCATCAATGATTTATCTTTCTCACATGTGCACAAATGTGTATTTAAATCATGACTGTGTCTACAAGCTTATAGTCAGGTTAGACTATATTCCTGTGCTATCTTTATGTTTGTGTCTTTTATTTCATATATTTTATTTGAATTTAAAGAATCTCTTAATTTCTTAAAGTCCTTTATTTTTATTTATTAAAAACAATAGCTTTTTAATAATTTTTATCAAAGTAAGGTTTACAATACTAACCAAATGGTAATGGTAATATATTAATATTTTACTATTTCAGAAATTTATTAGCAAGATTTCTATAATATTGAATAATGGCTGTCATTACTGGAAAGAATTTTACCTTATAATATTTTAATAGCTTACATTTAACTCAAAAATTTTTCTTCAAACATACACTCAAACTACAATAGAATAAAATATACCATTGGTAAATTCCTGGTCCACAGTTTCCCATCTCCAAAATAAGTATTAAAATCCAAGTGGAAGACATATTGAATTTGGTCACAGCTTAATATTTAGTGCTTGTTTGGCATGATGGAAACAAAGAAAGCCAAGGCTGAGCAAGGGAAACCCACCTTATACTCACATTCACATTCCAGCATATCCCATAGAGACAACCTAAAAGTCACCTATAAGAAGAGAATACTGTCCCAGAGGAAAAAAAAATTTATAAAAGCATTGGTCGTTTGGGTCAGCAGTTGAGCATCAGCCTGGCGTGTGGAAGTCCTGGGTTCAATTCCCAGCCAGAGCACACAGAAGAAACGCTGATCTGCTTCTCCACCCTTCCCCCTCTCCTTTCTTTTTATCTCTCTCTTCCCCTCCTGCAGCAAATGCTCTTTTGGAGCAAAGGTGGTCCCAATGTTGAGGATGGTTTCATGGCCTCTGCCTCAGGTGAATGTAGCAACGCCTCAAATGAACAGAGTATCATCCCCTGGTGGGCATGCCTGGTGGATCCTGGTTGGGCACATGTGGGAGTCTGTCTCTCTTCCTCCTCACTTCTCACTTTAGAAAAATACAAATAAATAAATAAGGTTTTGCTAATTTACATAAGCAAAATAAAGGTATATGGTGATGTACAATAAATGGACTCAGTGGATAGTAATACAAGAAGAAGTAAAATTTGGATTCTGCTAAATTTATTAACTTTAGTCCACCCACTAGAGGTTTGGAATTAAATGTGCTGATTGTTTTCTTTTTCTTTTGTTTTTTTTTTTACAGGGACAGAGAGAGAGTCAGAGAGAGGGATAGATAGGGACAGACAGACAGAAACGGAGAGAGATGAGAAGCAACAATCAGTTTTTCATTGCCGTTGCAATACCTTAGTTGTTCATTGATTGCTTTTCTCACATGTGCCTTGATTGTGGGCCTTCAGCAGTCCGAGCAACCCCTTGCTGGAGCCATCGACCTTGGGTCCAAGCTGGCAAGCTTTTGCTCAAGCCAGATGGGCCCATGTTCAAGCTAGCGACCTTGGGGTCTCAAACCTGCGCCCTCTGCATACCAGTCTGATGCTCTATCCACTGCACCACCACCTGGTCAGGCTAAATGTGCTTGTTTGATAAGTTTCATGTAGTTCTATTTTGTATGTTAGTCATCTAAAACCTGGTAACAAGGGTAAGCTCACTAAATCAAGTTGAAACAATAAAAAAAATCCTTGAATTGAAGTAAGAAAAGTATTGAAACAATGTAATGGAATAATCTATATAAAATAAAAATGTAAATGTTTGTTTGTTCAAAATCTTAAATCTCTGAAAGTTCTTCACCTATTGCTTTGAAATTTTGATACAACATTGCATTTGAATATGCATCTTTTTATATGCCTACTATTATATAGACATCACACCTGTGACAGGTAAAAACATGCTTTTTTTTGAAAAACACCTTCATCTGTTGGATGTAAAAGCAACACAGACCATTTGGGAACACATTAATATTGCTTGCAGAAAATTTCAGCCAAGCATTACCTGTAATTTCTCGATGGACCCCAGCAGATGAAATAAATGCTACCCAAAATATTCTACTTTGTGGTGACATGTAAAGATATTAAAATTAACCACAATTATGCATGTCCAGCTGCAAAATGATCAATTAGCTAAGATATTCTCACATCAATTGCTGGTAATTGGGATCGAAAAGGTGCTGGTTGATCTGACCTCAGGACGAATTTCATTGCCTCATAACTTCTGCAATTTGGTGATTTCTAAAGAAAAATTGGTTGAAAAAGTATTTCCCAATATTCAAACCAATTATAAGAATCACGATTGGCTGAGTGAACGAGCTATTCTTGCAGTCAAAAACAGACGTCTCCGAACTTAACAATATTCTTCAGTCTAACATTCAAAGCAAGGCAGTCACATACAAGTTCGTTGACACTGTTATGGAAGCAGATGAAGTGGTTAATTATCCAACAGAATTTTCAAATTCACTCGATCTGCCAGGGATGCCACTGCATGTACTGCAATTGAAAATTGGCATGCCAATTATCATGTTACGAAATAGTAACCAGCCAAAGCTTTGCTACGGCATGTGGCTTGCTGTAAAAAAAAATTAACAAGCAATGACATAGAAGCAACAAACTTGACAGGACTTTTCAAAGGTGAAGCTGTCCTCATTCCTCACGTTCCTATGATTCCAACGGATATGCCATTTCAATTTAAGAAATTGCAATTCCCCATTTGAATGGCGTTTGCAATCACCATCAACAAAGCTCAGGGCCAATCTTTAGAATTATGCAGCTTAGATCTAGACATGGATTGCTTCTCACATGGACAATTATATGTTGCGTGTTCTAAAGTCGGCAAACCAGACAATTTCTATCTCTGCACAGACAATGTAACAAAAAAATATTGTATACCCACAAGCATGGAGAAATTAAACATATTAGAAAAGTGTGCTTTCTTTTTTCTTTCTTTTCCATTTAACCAGACTGAGCCACAGCAACGTGTGACTGGGTAGAGCTAGTTCCCAATATTAGGGAGGTGAGAAATCCATGAATAACTTATTATGTATTCACTTGCCCACTACCCATATAATTTCAAGTATGAGGTCCTAAAGTCAGTCCTCTCAGTAAGGAACTGAAGAATACACTGGTGAAGTAGATCATTGAAAAGTTTGGGGATGGTTCTCCTCTTTTCAACCTGGAATATGACTTGGATGTGCTAGTTTTGAATTGTGCTCATTTATTTTAATGAGGATAATAGAATTCAAAGGTGAAAAAGGTCAAACTTTAACAGGATCTAGCAGAGGCAAAGTGAGAGTGGTCACAATAATAAGCAGAGGGTCCAGATTGTAATTGGAACAGTCTGACCCAATGTGATCTTTGACAATAACAAATAACTGTCAGGTCCTTGGAAGAAAAAAAAAAGAACTGCTATCAACAGCCCTATTTAATGCAATTTACACAACAACAAAAGTCTAGGTCTGGCAAGTGGAACTCTGAACTGAGACTTGACTCTTACACCAAATGGAGATTTATTCGCCCTAAACAAAATTTGCACTAGAATCAATTGAAAATTCCAGAGTCCACCGAATAAAAGAGAGAAAAAATTCATTGAGAATGAATCCCTTAATACTTCATAAGCATATACCCCTGACCCAAACATACCTAACATTATCAGCAGCTATATATTAAGGCAACTACTGAGAGGAAAGAGAAATGCACTGTTTTCATGAGAATTATTGGAAATTATACCTCAGTGTTGATCAACTAAGTTTGTAAATATGATATATATGTTTGCTTCTTTATTGTTTGCATTGGGTGTGGGAGACAGGCTTTCAGCCAGCAAAGTCATTATAGCCTAAGGCTTAGTTTTAAGACTAAGTTTTTCCCCACACCCTTGAGTGTTGCATGATATGGGGGATGGTACAGGGTACAGTCTCATGAAGAATTTCATTATCCCTCAGATAAGTGGCTTTGTATCAGAGACTTCCTTGTTTGTATATTGGATTAAAGGTTTTGATTTCTACACTATATAACGGGACAGACCAGGAGCTTGCTCGCTCTCAGTTCCTAAGATTAGCATTAGACAGGATAGCAGAGAAAGGCCATGTGGAGGAGAAGAGAAGCAGCCAAGATGGTGAGTGCTGAAGGAGAAGCCAGTTTGTGCAGAGAGGAGATGGGGAACAGAGGTGAATAAAGCTGGTGAGGTAGAAACTTTGATTCTAGGAAACTTGGATAAGTCAGTGACTTTGGGAGCCTTGAATGGAAAGGGAAGTGTTTTCCCACTGTGTGTATTTCTTGCCTGCCAGGTGCAAGATAGGATTAAAGCTTAATGTCCCACCAGTTCTTGGCTCCATTGTTTCATTACCGTCTGTCTGGATCTAATGTGAATCTGCATGGGCCAGGTGGCTGTGATGGTGGCCGCGGCTACTGGCTTTACATTGAGCTAATGCTTTTTCTTGAAAATCAGAATACTTCATTCATCACAGTAGTGGCTTCTGAACATCAAATGATAAATGAAGTTTTGAACATCTGCAATCTTATTTTGCCCCTGTCAGGTCCCAAATGACTGCTAATAGAGTCAAGTGCATTGATTGGTAATGAATATTAAACTAACCTTAAATTTCTGAAGCTGCCTGACCAGGCGGTGGCGAAGTGAATAGAGCATCAGACGGAAATGCGGAAGGACCCAGGTTCAAGACCCCAAGGTTGCCAGCTTGAGCACGGGCTCATCTGGTTTGAGCAAAAGCTCACCAACTTGGACCCAAGGTCGCTGGCTCCAACAAAGGGTTACTCAGTTGGCTGAAGGCCCATGTTCAAGGCACATATGAGAAAGCAATCAATGAACAAATAAGGTGTTGCAACAAAAAACTGATGATTGATGCCTCTCATCTCTCTTTGTTCCTGTCTATCTGTCCCTCTCTCTGACTCTCTCTCTGTCTCTGTAAAAAAAAAAAAAAAAAAAGAATTCTGGAGCAAATCTTTTATTTTTTCTTTTTAAGTAAAAAACAGTTAAATATGGATTTATATATTGATAAGGCAATACATATATTTTATAGGTCTGAGTTAATAAAATTATGTAAGTTAGGTTGTTGCTACATATAAGAAATACAAGGCAGGTTATTCTTCTAAACACTAATTAATTCATTAATTCTAGTGTTAAAGTTGTAATTAATTACACAAACATAGGTTAATCTTTGGTGTCATTCATTCAAAAACCACACAAACAAAAAGGTCCTCATTAATTGTGTCAAAACAAGATTTTAAGCCTTATAATTGGAGAAATATGATAAATATAGGTATTTTAATTATATTGAATGATACCTCATAATCTTAAACATGGAATGTATATCAGAAGAAAAAAATTCACAGAGTAAGAGGGTTCAAAAAGGAGCATGTTCCTGTCTATAATGTGTGAGATATTCTATTAGTTATACCCATATAAAAAATAAAATAAAAGTCAAAGTCTTCTTAAAAATATTTATTTTCTTAATTTCCTCAAATTACACAGGAATTGTGTGCCATGTATTCATTGAATATAAAAAATGTTTCAATGATATGATTTAAAATATATTATTGGTATACATGGAAATTCTCTTGTACTATTAAAATACTGGTTTCTTTCATACAGAATAATGTGACGTAGTGATTTACATATTCATTGGTATCAGTTCAAATAATTTTAATATGACCTTAAACTTACTAATGGAGATAATGATCCAGGTCTGAATGCTCATTATTTTTTATGTAATTTAATTTTATTTTCATAGATATACACATAGTTAATTATACCAGAAAGAAAATGGTCAACTTAAAAAAGTAATTGTTTCAGTATTAGTGAGAAGGGGGGAGGGTGTTAAAGGGAGATGTTGAGTGAAATATGGGGGAGGGGGATGCATTTGGAGCGACACTAGAATCTATGTAAACACAATAAATTAAATTCAATAAAAAAATATTAGTGAGAACTAATATATAAGAGAATTTGGAGAAACCTAAATGTCAACCTGAAAAAAGCCAAATAAAAATAATGTCCAAAAAGCAAGACCTTCATTCACCATCGACATGGGCTATCAACCTGCGTCCTAGGTTAATGCAGAGATGGGGAGACATAGAATACATACAAATAGATTTGATTTGCTAAATAATCTAAACTCAACTGATAATGTAAAATATTTTATAATATTATGTCCTGATGTGGGGTTTGAATTGTGTCCAACCAAAGGATGTCAATGTCCTAAGCCCCAGAACCTGTGAATGTGATCTCATCAGAAAATAAAATATATGCAGATGGGAAACTTAAGATGAAGTCATTAGGATGAACACTAATCCATACTATCAGTGGCCTCCTAAAAAAGAAAATTTGAACATATGGAAGAAAGAGGAAAAACACTAGTGATAAGTTAATAAATGCCTGAAGCCACTAGAAGCTAAGAAAGAACAATAGAACAGATTGTCCATCACTGCCCTTAGAAGACATCAACCCTGTTGACAACTCAATTTCAAATTTCCGGCCTACAGAACTATGAGACAATAAATTTCTGTTGTCTACTCCACCTATTCAGAGATACTTTTTATGGCAGCCCTAGGGAACTAATACCTCTGCAAGGAAATAATTCTGTGAAGTAGAAGTTTTAAATGTACTTTGGCTGCATGTAACAATATTTAAATGCTAGTAGCTCAAATTTATTGTGCTCATTTATAGAAATGTTTGTAAAGACAGCAGCAACTGACCTCCATGCAGTAACTCTTTGAAGGAAACAAAGGTCAAAATAGTTCTATTTGTTTACTTTGCTACCTTTAATGTTGAGACCGTCAAACTTTTGATGCTGTAGATCTGGTCATCAAGGCAAAGGATAGATATCGATGTAAACCACATTTATCTCTTTCATCTAAAAAGTCAATGTTTTCACAAAACCTTTCAGTAAAATGTATACTATGAATCATTGTCCATAACTCTGTTATATGACCTTTCTACCTACTAAGGAGGGTGAGAAAGCAGGTGTCTTTAAGGTGGAGCTGAGCCAAAGAGAAGTAGCTTAGAAATACACAGTGTGTCCGGTGCACTTTTGACCATGTGACCAGTCAAGAGTGCACCATGACTTTACGGACACACAGTAGAATTGGGATATTCAATCACAGTGTCTGCCAAATGGGCTTTTACAGTGGTGGTGTCATGTTGGGTCATTCACTGAGTATCCATAGCTGAAGATATCTTTATATGCACAACAACATCCAGAATCCAGTCATAACGGAAAAAGAATTACATTGAGTCTGGACCAGTACCCCTAATGGAGTGAATGAAACAAGGTAAATGAAGTTACCCTAGGGGTCACTTGATGTTTTCACAGATATGTATTCTTCAGACATTTTGTTTTGTATGATTATTTATAAATGACACAGAAAGGGCATCTGATTACCAGGCACTAATTTTTTTTTCACATATTTTGTACTCATGCAACTAATTTCATTTTATTTGTAAAAGCAAAGATTTATTAATATTTTCCCTGTTGTAAAAAATAGAGTTTTCTTTATTCATTTTAAAGGTCAGATGATATTTCTCATTTTGTTCATCCATTTATTA
Source organism: Rhynchonycteris naso (assembly GCA_037038555.1). Taxonomy (NCBI): domain Eukaryota; kingdom Metazoa; phylum Chordata; class Mammalia; order Chiroptera; family Emballonuridae; genus Rhynchonycteris; species Rhynchonycteris naso. Next base: position 255,592,016 of record CM072995.1, read on the forward strand.
GTTGATGGTTGCTTGGGTTCTTTTCACTTTTTGTCTGTTATGAATAAAAATGCTATGAAAATCCAAAAAAAATATGAATTTCATTTATCCAGATGTTTTCTTAGAAAGTAGAACATACTGCAAATGTGATTCACTGATGTAATACTAAATTATACCATCATTTCAGCATTATTTCTTCATTTTTGTATTTAAAAGTTTTTTCCCCTGAGCTTTTCTCTAGTGCTAAATAAATATGTTACCAAATATTTATAATATTTATTTTATTGATGATGAGCCAATTCTTCCACTTATCTGTTATAATAATAGCAATTCTAAATTACAGCTTTATAAAGATCTTTGTTTATATTTAAAATATGCATGATTGATAATTACATATTATCTAATAGAATGAAAAGGAAACATTTCTTTAATAATTTACCCATAAGCAGAGAGGATAGAATAGAATGTAGCCTCCACTGAAAAAATGAAAGATCGGGCCTTTTAATTTTTAGAATTTTAAAATGAAATTGGATGAAGAAGAAAAAAGGAGGGAAAATATCCTCAATATTATTAAATACTGTGATGTTTCAGAGATAGCAATCTGATGACTGTGACAGGTGACTATCTTGCACTGGCTAAGATGCAGTCTATAAAACCAAATATTCACAGAGCTCCTCCCACCTGTCCAGCTTCATGGCAACTAAAATACTGTGCAGGTGCATCACTTAAGAATTGGATTTGGCTGGTGATTACAGAGTAGAAAAATAAAGCTGGTTTTCGTGTATGGGGGTATTTCTTCTGTTTCTCACATAAAGTCATTCTGCTTTGGTCAGTCCACAGTTATTAGAATAGTTCCATGACTACCTATTAATATTTGCTCCAAGATTAGCTGCATGTGGCTCAAGTGCTCATGTTCTTGAGGGTGGGAAGAAGAACTAAGCCAGGAAGAAAGATACATCTCCCAACTGAGTCAGACTTTTTTCAAGAGATTTCTCTAAAATTCCCAGACAATGTTTTTCAAGCATGTGTTACTGGCACTGCTAATTGAAGCTACCATAGACTATTTTCTAGTCTTTATATTGAATACATTTCTGTTTTAAGTATAATTCAGGTTTTGTTACTAAAAAGCAAAGAAGAAATAGATACTGGGACCAGACATGTAAAAACAGCAAGCGTTGCACTGTGGTGATGTGTAAATGGGTAGTTTAGGTGAAAAATCCAGGCTGTTGACAGTTGAGAGCAGAAAATGACCAGGCTATCAGCTATGATGTATGTTTGGAAGTGTCACACATAAAACCATCTGACTTGATTGTTCAAATGTGGGACCCTAAGAAAATAGTCAGCCTTCAGTATATAATGCGGAGTTTTTAAATAAAAATTCCAAAGTATCAAGAGGCTGCTATGGAAACATATTAGAGGTGTAGAAGTGTATTCCATTATGAGGCAGATAATTAGAGTAAATGTCTCTTCTAATCCCTTATATTTATTATATACTATTGACGTGGAAGATCAGTGCCTGGCTTAAGAGTAGCAAGAACATCATTTTTGTAATGGTTGATTCTTCTTATGGACACACACCGGTAAGATTTAGACTGAGTTATTTTTAATAACCTCATCAATAGACTAAGGTATTTTTGAAGATTTTATTTTTTATTTGGAAATGTGGAAAATAAATGTAATAATGTCCCCTTAAATACTAACAAAAATAAAGTACATTGTTTCAATGACTTTAACTTCTACATTGCTGTATATATTGCTTCACCTGTTATTTAAAGATTTTTTTAGTAAAAGTATTTATATAAAGTGAAAATTACCTTCATCTTATATTTATATTGCTTCTCTGTTAACTTGTTTTTTTTACAGGGACAGAGAGAGTCAGAGAGAGGGATAGACAGACAGGAACGAAGAGAGGTGAGAAGCAACACCTTAGTTGTTTATTGATTGCTTTCTCACACGTGCCTTGACCACGGGCCTTCAGCAGACCGAGCAACTCTTTGCTGGAGCCAGCGACCTTGGGTTCAAGCTGACGAGCTTTTACTCAAGCCAGATGGGCCCGCACTCAAGCTGGCAAGCTCGGGGTCTCGAACCTGGGTCTTCCACATCCCAGTCTGACATTCTATCCACTCGCCACCGCCTGGTCAGGCAACTTTTCTGTTAACTTTTAATAAATAGATACCATTATAAACAATTTAAACAACTTTTAAAATCAATAATATATTGAAGAAAACACAGCTTTAAAAAGTATATCACAAAGACAAAGAAAAATACTGTGGTTTCACTTATTTGTAGAATCTACAAAGCAGAACTCATAGAAACAGAGAGTAGAGTGGTAGTTACCAGGAACTGGGAGGTGGGGGAAAATAGGAGATGTTGATTAAAGAACACAAACATCCAGTTATAAGATAAACAAGTTGTGGGGAATCTAATGTACAGCATGCTGGTGCTCGCTTTGGCAGCACGTATACTAATGTACAGCAAGCATGGTGGTTATAGATAATACTGTATTATATACTTGAAGTTGTTATGAGAGCAGATCTCAATATTCACAGTACCAAAAAAGAAATGGAAATTATATGATGTAATGCAGATGTAAGCATCATTTTGTAATATGTGTATATTATTTTGTTAAATGTAAATATATCAAATTTTATATTTTTATATTTTATAATGCATAATATATCATTTTCTAATATGTAGAATACACAGGTAAGTATAGCAAATTAACACTTTGCACTCTTTAAAATTATATGTTATATGTCAATTATATGTGAGCATAGCTGGGAGAAAAATTGAAATCAATAGAATTAATACTTTTAAAGAATTTGGGGAATAGGTAAAATCTTTTATTTGATAAATGCCTAAGGTAAAAAGTATACATGGTCATGGTCTAAAATGTTTTATTTCAATTCTGTTTATGTTAGAAAAAAGTATTAATGTCTTCGCTATATGCCCTCTTATATCTCCTCAGAAACAGAATTATAAAGAAACTGCTAACAATGCCTTCTCTTCTATACAATTGAAATTGCTTTTGATTTTCATCTCTTTAGCCATTTCTTTTTTTACAACCATCCACAATGCATGGTTTTTTATCTTTACTCCTTTCCCTTCTGCTTGTTTCACCCATTGGAATTTTATTGTGTGTTTGTTTTTTAACCTATAAACAACACATAAAGGAAGATGTGTTTTATTCAATTTATATTCCAAGTGGCTAAGAGTCTCTTGGAAATTCTGAAGGGATGATAATTTGAACTATGTCATTACATACTGATTTTGTATATGAAAGAAGATAATTCACCCCATTCTACACTTGCCATCATAATGCAAATTAAAAAAATTTGACTTTATACATTTCCAAAACAAAAAATTGTGTACATGAGCCACAGAATCTAGGAGAATGAAATATTGGTCCCAAGTCAGAAGGAAATCAACAATATAACACTAAAAACTACTTTTCCATAAAATCCACAGTAAAACACTTTAAAAATATCTCTCTATCTCTAAGATTTTGTCTAATCATGTCCCCTGTGAACATAATGGTATATAATGCAATTTCTTCTCAATGGCATGGAAAAAACACAGTGTTATTTCTTATTCTCTGCCATAAATACTTGCGCTTCTATTGCATTGCCTTTATTTTTGAAATACATAATGTAAAAACGTGTAACACATTATTTATGTTTTCTTTAACCAAATCTGATCATAATGTCTTCTTAAATTATGTTCTTTTAGTAAAATGCCATAAAAAATAAATGCTATCTTTAACTAAAATGGAATTATTAAAATGCCTTAAAATATTACAAGAATCCAATAAAACAATTGAAGTAAGTCATGTAATATTTTTCTCTAAAATAATATTTTTGTACATCAAAAACTTCTGGTCTTCTATGTACACAGAAACAGCCACCTCAGTGAGGAAATGTTTCATGAAAGCCTAAGAATCCTGTAAAATTTTAAATCAGTTTAAAATTTTGAGTTGTACGTACTGTGAAACATAGATCACCCAATTTAAAATTTTGAAATACCTGAGAAAATTGAATTTCAAAGAGTAGATGTTATATGTCCATTGAAAATTCCCTAAGATGTCATTATACTCAAAGACAAAACACCCACTTCAGTTTTCCTAGACATGACACAAGTTATAATTTTACATGTCTTGATCCTAAGAAATGTAAAATTATTCCAAAAAACAACTATGGTGCCAGGTTCAAAAGTGAAAGCAAAGGCATTTCATATTTCAGGCAGCATAACCTTCAAAATTCCAAACCCAAAGTGACAATGACAAGAGATGTTTCGCCTTTGAAATGGCTGTTAAAGACATTTAGTTTAAAATCTAAATTATCTTCATTTTGGTTTTGTTTCCATTTTATTGCAAGCATAATATCTGTGTTGTGGTTCTCTTTATATATATATGAAATTCTTTCTTCACTATCTGGAGTTTCCTACTTTATCTAGCACGGAAAAAGAAATCAATTTGAAAAGAGTTAAAATGAATGGTTATTGGTATAGTGCTAATATGACATTTGTATTGATAAAACAGAAAATATTCTTATTGAGATCCTTTTCTATAAGGATTCATCCTATTTCCTTTTCTATCTCTGTGTAATTGTCCTTTAGGTTCAATTAATAAGGTTTTAATATAGACACTTGTTAAAGGCTGAATGGTGTCCCTCCAAAATTTGTATGTTGAAGCCCTAACCTCTCATAATCTCAGAATGTGACTCAGATAGGGTCTGTTTTATTTATTTATTTATTTATTTATTTATTTATTTATTTATCTTAAGTGAGAAGCGGAGAGGCAGAGAGACAGATTCCTGCATTTGTCCTGACTGGGACCCACCTGGCAAGCTCCCCTACCTCATGATACTCTGCTCATCTGGGACATTGCTCTGTTTTTCAGCAACATATCTGTTTTAATGCCTGAAGCGAGACCATGTAACCATTCTCAGTGTCCAGGGCCAACTTGCTCCAACCATGACATGGCTGCCTGCAGGAGGGGAAGAGAGAGATCGAGAGAGAAAGGAAAGAGTGAGGGGTGGAGAAACAGATGATTGCTTCTTCTGTGTGCCCTGATCAGAAATCAAACTGTGACATCCATAGGCCTACCTGATGCTCTACCACTAAGCCCGGGTCAGATGAGGTCTTTAAAGAAGTGGTGAAGGTTGAATAAGGTCATTAGAATAAGTCCTAATTTAATTTGAAAGATGTTCTTCTAAAAACAAAAAATTGGGACAGCACATGCTCAGAGGAAAAAGACAGTCCTTAGGTAGCACAGTGAGGTGTGTCAGAAGATACCATCCTGTGGACAGCTTAATCCTAGACTTGCAGTCTTCAGAACTATGAGAAAATATAGTTCTGTCTTTTAAGCCACCCAGTCTGTGGTATTTTGTTCTGGTAGTCTTAGAAAACTAATACAATTGTGTTGTTTTATAGTTTTAAAAAATGGGTTGAAAAAAATCTAATCCATGATGTTATTATATATAATAATATAATATGTACATTTTGAATATAAAACATTTTAAAGTATTAGTATCTTATATAAAGATATTGTAGGAGCTTATTTTCTTATTCAATGTCAGATGCATTTAAAACTGTAAGGTAGAACTGTGCATATGTTAGACATTATATAATAGTTCTAACCCTTGTGGAGTCTGTAGTACAATTAATCCCATTACTCTCTCTACCTGGAAACATATGAATATTTACACTAAATAGGATAAAGTGTATTAATCTTCATCTGCATAACTGCCCAGTGAGATAGAATTACAAAAACTTTTGTTTCTTTAACGTTTTGGGAGTATTAAAATCCAAGATTCTTAATCTGAAAATAGAAAAAAATTAATGCAGAATTCTGGTGTTAACATCTTCCTGATTAAGGACTATTAAGGAGTTTAACCATACTTGTCATCAGTTACATACTCTCTTTTGGTCTGGGCTATCATCCTTTGGGATCACATGACCATGCCTGGTTCAACTTCATCTCTTGGTCTTCTTCCATGACAGTATTGAGGAAAGTCTTTGTGGGATCAAAATAAATGTACTAATTTCACAAAATCCTGTGTTTAATTTCTTAATATCAATGATTTAAAGTACTATATATTGTAACCTAAGAATTGTGATCCACACTTTTTTTCAGAAGATGAATATTCTATAAAACATGAATAGGTGGATGAGAAGGGGTGACAGAAGGTTCCTCATTACTGTAGGATTTCTGAAAGTCTGCACTAATAGTAAATTACTTTATATCTCTAAGGCAACATAATCAGAAACTTCCTTAAAATCCACCCATAATTTTTTCCCATCAGAATGCTATCAGCATTCCATTGGGCACGAGTGGTGACAATGTCACTGTGTAGGACCTGCCACTCTTGTTTTCTTTTCTATTAGCTTCTGTGAAAATTCACAAAATGCTGAACTCAAACCTGTTTGTCTCCTATAAAATACACTTCCACTGAAAGGAGGTAAGAATAGAGAGGGGGAAGGTGTTACGTGATGTCCCATAACTTGATAGATGAGAAAACTGCCATTTGCGTTACCTCAAAATATCTTGTTTTTCTCTTTCAGAAATAAAAATAAAAGAACATACTAGCTACACACTCTCCTCAGGACAGACCAACCAGTATTATTAGTTATAAATGTTACAGACGTTGCTATGTGAGCTATATGTACTGTATTGAATCATGCTTAGTATAAAACTAGTATGAAACACATCATTGTTCTGTGAACCAATTTTTTAGCAGAAAGCAGAAAAAAAAATAGCAGGCAAATAAACACTTGGTAAACAAGTAATTGTAAGATACATCCTGATTTCTGTGATGTTAAAGCATGAACAAATAATTTTAATAATTTAATTGAGAAAGTTATACTTTTATTAAGAAGATTTTTTTTTGGCGGGGAACTATCTAATGGAAGGACGTGACAGAAAATTCAATTTTATTTTTATATCTTTGAGGTTATATTATAGAAATCAGCCTCCTTGTAGATCTTGAAGGTTCTTTTAAAGACCTAGGAGAAATCTCTAACCTCGATCCATAGTGTCTCAGGTTGGAGTTTGCCAGTGAGAATCATTAGCATGTCACATAGATAGGAGGAATAAAATGGAGTTGTTATTTGTGTTGAGTCTGGAAAAAATCAGCAAAAGAGACTTGGGTTATCACAGTCTCCAGATCTAATATGTAAAAAAGAGAAGGAGAATGCATTTGTTCCTAAAGATTCAGAATCTTCAGCACTGGCTGCCTAGAAGTGTTAGTAAATATGTGGTAAAAATAACCATTTTTAGTCATAATAGGGACTTGATAGTATTATTCTTAATTATTCTGTTAATACATCTTATCCTGAATATCTATGTATTCATAAAGCACACTACTCTTGGTTTTGTATTGTATTACCTGTCTGATGTTCTGCTAAGTTCTCTTAGTTATATTATTACAAGTTTTTGTGACAAAAGTCTGACTAAAAAATATTAAGGTATTCAAAATATGAGGTTCCATTCCTTTTTTTAAATGAAAATACCTAAAAATTATATTTATCTCCCTTGTAATATAAATTTTCAAGGTTATGTGGAAAATCATTAAAGATTTATTATAATATGTAATTAATTTATACAGTACACCTTAAAATTAAGTTGTTTAAAAATTCTGAATACATTTAGAAATATATTTTACCCTCACAGTTCATAGATTCATTTCATTCAAAATTTTTAGGTGCTTCCTTACCCTCACATGCTAATAGCACTTCATTAGAATCTGGTTTTTTGATAACTCTTAATATCCGAATATAATGCTGTCACTGGAAGTTCTATCCTAAACCATAAAAATAGTAATATTCAGTTCTTTTTTACTTTTCAGAGTATTTTTTCTCATTTCCTTGTCACTTCCCAAAAGAGTCACATTAAAAGCTACTAAAATAATTGTAAAATTATCTAATTTAAAGATTTATATTTATTAATTTTAAAGAGAGAAAGGGAGAGACAAACCGACAGAAACATCAATCTGTTTCTGTATGTGCTTGACCTAGATCGAACCTTCAACCTTGGCATATCAGGATGATGCTCTAAACAACTGAGCTATCAGAAGAGGGCAGAATTATCTACTTTTATTTAATGTTACTCCTTAATATTTAATGTATAAAGAGGTATTTAGATCTAATTATTATCTAACTTATATATGTATTTATTTCTATGTAAATATATGTAATCTATATAAATAAAAAGGTAAATGTTTGTTTGTTCAAAATCTTAAATCTCTGAAAATTCTTCACTTTTTGTTTTGAAATTTTGACTCAACATTGCATTTAAATACATGCATGTTTTTGCCCCAAAATGACATAGCTTTACCTCTTACATCATCCAGAATAGCTGTGACATTGCTACAAGTTGGAAGAACTGCTCATTCCACTTTGAAATTGCCACTGAACATGCAATTCATTGAAACTCCCACGTGCCACATTTCCAAAGCATTCAGCATGGGAAAAGTATTGCAGAAATGCAAACTTATTGTTTGGGATGAATGCACAATGGTGCACAAAAATCACTCAAGGCTCTTGATCGATCATTTCAAGATTTGCGTGGAAACATCAAACCATTTGGGAATGCATTAATATTTCTTGCAGGAGATTTCAGGCAAACATTACCTGTAATTTCTTGATAGACACCAGCAGATGAAATAAGTGCTTGCCTAAAATACTCTACTTTGTGGTGACACATAAAGATGTTAAAATTAACTACAAATATGCATGTCCAGCTGCAAAACAATTGATCAGCTGAGATATTCTCACATCAATTGCTAGAAATTGGGAATGGAAAGATGCTGGTTGATCTGAACTCAGGATGAATTTTATTGCCTCATAACTTCTGCAATTTACTGACGTCAAAAGAAGAATTGGTTGAAAAAGTATTTCCAAATATACAAACCAATTATAAGAATCACGATTGGCTGAGTGAATGAGCTATTCTTGCGGCCAAGAACAAAGACATCTATGAACTTAACAATATTATTCAGTCTAACATTCAAAGTGAGGCAGTCACATACAAGTTTTTTGACACTGTTGTGGAAGCAGATGAAGCAGTTAATTATCCAACAGAATTTTTGAATTCACTCGATCTGCCAGGGATGCCACCGCATGTACTGCAATTAAAAATTGGCATGCCGATTATCATGTTACAAAATATCAACCAGCCAAAGCTTTGCAACGGCATGCGGCTTGCAGTAAAAAATTAAGGAGTAACGTCGTAGAAGCAAAAATCTTGACAGGACCTTTCAAAGGTGAAGATGTCCGCATTCCTATGATTCCAACAGATATGCCATTTCAGTTTAAAAGATTGCTATTGTCAATTTGATGAACATTTGCAATCACCATCAACAAATCTTAGGGCCAATCTTTAGAATTTGCTGTTTAGATCTAGACACGAATTGCTCTCACATGGACAATTATATATTGCATGTTCTAGAGTCAGCAATCCAGACAATTTCTATCTCTGCACAAATAATGGAACAACAAAAAATTTTGTATACCCACAAGCATTGTGAAACTAAACGTATTAGAAACGTGTGCTTTCTCTTTTCTTTCTTTTCCATTTAACCAGACTGAGCCATAGCAATGCATGGTCAGGTACAGCTAGTACTTAATATATTTCTTTGAAGTTTTAATTAGGAAAATATTTGTTTATAATAATTGCATTGTTTTTATTGTTGTGTAAAAAAATTGCCATAATATTGAGTTTGGAACATCTGTTTACTACCGTGTAGTACATTATCAGGAATTCATTCACACGTGGTTTGCTTTCTCTGGTCAGGTTATCACAGGCAAAAATCATGTTGGCCTTCTACAGGTTCTTGAGAAGAATCTGCTTCAAAGAGACTGTCTCTGTTTTTTGATAGAATTCATTTCCTTGAAGTTGAGGTTCCTGTTTGCCAGCTGACTGCAGGTGGGGCTGCTGTCAGACCCACATTTCCTGATTGGGTAGGAAGAATACATATTTTAAGACTCATTACTACACATTCTTGCACAAATCTGTAAAAGGGAGGTGGTGTTGCTTGTAATAGAAGGAGCGTGGAGGAAACAGAAGTGCCTACTGAGCTAGATAAGAAAAATGAGGTACAGAACATGCACCCCTGGGTGGAAAGAACAAAAATATAGGTATACCTACAGCAAATGGTTTAATTTTAAAATTGTATTGTTGAGTAGAAAATATAAAATAGGGACTGTGATCTGTAGCATAAAGCAATATATGTAAATTAAAAATAACTATACATGTATATAAACTAACTTCACATTGGGAAAGCAGTTAGCTTATAAAGAAAAGTAAAACCAAATTTTGACTTAAATCATATAAAATTATGAACTTCCTAATCTTTCACAAAGATTTAGTATGTTGGTGAATAAGGAAAATATTTGCACTTTATATTACAAATCATTAATTTTTATAATAAAGGGATTTATAAATAAAGAGAATATAAAAATAAAATTGAGAAAGTGAACAAAAGATATTGAGTGAATTCACAGGAAGGAAATATGAGGGCTCAAAATCCTAAAAATATTTTGAACTTAACTCATAAAATGATAAATCAAAAATTAAAAAGCAAGAACAAAATGATACATTTTTCTTTTAAAAATAATTCAGGAGGAGCCTCACCAGACGGTGGCACAGTGGATAGAGCGTCGGACTGGGATGAGGAAGACCCAGGGTTGAGACCCCGAAGTCGCCAGCTTGAGCACGGGCCCATCTGACTTGACCAAAAGCTCGCCAGCTTGGACCCAAAGTCGCTGGCTCCAGCAAGGGGTTGCTTGGTCTGCTGAAGGTCCATGGTCAAGGCACATATGAGAAAGCAATCAATGAACAACTAAGGTGTTGCAATGAAAAATGGATTATTGATGCTTATCTTCTCTCTCTGTTCCTGTCTTTCTATCGCTCTATCCCTCTCTCTGACTCTCTCTCTGTCCCTGTAAAAAATAATAATAATAATAACTCAAGAGGAAATGTTTTTAAAAATCAGCAACTTTTGAAAAGACACCTAAAGACCTATTGTCCATTTCAAAGATTTTTACATTTTTTTCTGGAATAAAAAATAATCTACATCAAGAATTGGCAAACTTTTTTAGAAAAAGGCTAGACAAAATGGATTTTATATTTTTTGACTGCACAGACTCTACTGCAACTACACAACTATGCTATCATTTGTGAAAGGAGCCATAGATTATTTATTTTCTGAAGTGAGAAGCAGGGAAGCAGAGAGACAGACTTTCACATGGGCCAGACTGGGATCCACCCTGCATGCCCATTAGGGGGCAATGTTCTGCCCATCTGGGGCATTGCTCCATTGCAACTGGAGTTATTCTAGTGCCTGATGTGGAGGGCATGGAGCCATCTTCAGCGCCCAGACCAACTTGGCTCTAATGAAGCCATGACTGCAAGAAGGGAAGAGAGAGATAGAGAGAAAGGAGAGGGGGCAGGGTGGAGAAACAGATGGGTGCTTCTTCTGTGTGCCCTCGCTGGGAATCAAACCCAGGACTTCCACATGCCGAGCCAATGCTCTAATGCTGAGCTAACCAGCCAGGGCCTCAGCAACCATACTGAATACCAAAAAAGTCAGTCATTTCAGTCATATTATGCTAAATAAAATAAGTAAATCAGTGAAAGCCAGGAACTACAAGATTTCACACATAGGTGGGATATAAAACTGAGACTCATGGATATAAACAAAAGTGAATTGGTTAATAGAGGGAAGGGGTAGGGAGCAAGAGAGTAAAGAAGGAAAAATACACCATAACAGAAAATTATTTGGTTTGGGGTGATGGACACACAATGCAATCAACAGTCCAAATGCTATAGAAATATTTAATGAAACCTATGTATCCTTATTGATCAATATCATCCATTAAATTTAATTTCTAAAAAAATGTATTCAGAATTATGAAACTGTTATCTTTGAAATTTTACATGAAAAGAAGCATAATTGGGTGCCAATTAAATGAGTTCACCTTATTCAATTCTTTTTTTTTTTTTTGTAACACAGACAAAGAGAGGGACAGACAGACAGGAAGGGAGAGAGATGAGAAGCATCAATTCTTTCTTGTGATACCTTAGTTGTTCATTGATTGCTTCTTCATATGTGCCTTGACTGGGAGACTACAGCAGACCGAGTGACCAAGCCAGTTAACATGGTGATTCAAACCTGGGTCCTCTCTGTCCCAGTCTGACACTCTATCCATTGTGCAACTGCCTGGTCAGGCTCTTATTCAATTCTTATAGGTTCTATTTAATTATTTAATTAACTAGTTATAACTAAATTGTTTATTCTTCAATCTTTTATAAAACCTCCCATCACCCCACAATCCAACTTTTTAACTTTACTTTAATTCTTTACAATTTCTAGTTCTTTCAAAAATTATATTTATTTTTTTAAAGAAGGTAAAACTAATTAGACTTTTACATTTTACTATAAATATCTATTGAATATTACATATTAAGAAATATTATTAGATAATACTCCTAATTTCAGAGCAGGTTTTGGGAGCAAGTACCTTTTCAGACAATACTTTTTAAGTGAAGATGTCTTTCTGATTCATTGGCATTCTGAGTATGGTTTAGGGAGTGATGCCACCAACCTTCATTAATCATAGATATTTTATTTAACATTTAACCTAATGAACTAATTAATTATTCAAGTGATAAAATGGACACTTGATGTATTCTACACAGACTAATATAAGATTATGTGGTTTATTGTATTTGTATTCATATTTAAAGTTTTTAAAATAATATTTATATTTTTATTCTCTTAATTTATTAGGATGGCATTGGTTCACAAAAGTATATATGTTTCAAGTGTACAACTCAGTATAATACCATATGCACACTGCACCATGTACCATGATAATCTACATAAGAATGTGCACTGGTTTCCTTATATGTGTTGTCCAACTGATCCATAAGTCTTGGGGACCTGGTCATCTGGCTGCCTTACAAGGATGAAGTAGAGTGCAAGGGACAGGATTCTCAGGGACTTAGCCATACTTCATCCATTTCAGTATAACAGAGTTATAAATATAATTTTTTAAAAGAAAAGTTTAGATTGCCAAAAAATTTAATATTCTTGTCTTCTAAATATCGTATCACCACTGAAAAATTGAATCAATTCTTACTTCTGTCACTTTGTAAATAAATGCCATTTCATTCCATCCTTCTGGCTGGTTGCCCATAGATTTAAAGGAACATATTATCAGTTTGCTTGTTGTATTGATTTTACAACCTTGAAGGTCTTTTTATTTTGGGAAAAAGTAAACCTTCATTAACAACATGTCTCTTTCACAACAGATAATTCTAAGTTACAGGATTTTATTAGAAAAAGAAAATATTCACATCTAATAATAGGAAGTGCTTAATTTGATTTATTTAGTCTGCTGATTTTTAATTTTTAAAAAGTATAACATTTAAGAGCTTCATTGATTTACATTATGTAATATTTTAGACATTATTTATTTGAAATTAATGTTCATGCATATGTGCTCATTGAAGAAAAAAGAGCAAGTGATGTTTTTCATATTAATGCAACAAGAACAAGGAGCAGTTACAGTAGAAATAAGGCAAAAAAAAGTATAGTTACATAAGTCAAGGATTCACTAAAAGTGTAATTTCAAAGGACTGAGTCAATTAATTTTTTCTGATTTAGGTATGTTATAAAATACTAGCAATCTAAAGAAAGCAGTCTCTAATGCTAGGGTTTTTTGTTTTTTGTGGGGTTTTTTTGCTACATTCACCAGATGCCTGTCTCAGAGTAGACATCTCTCAATTCTCAGGATACATGATTCATCAGTGTTCTGCACCTATGTTTGAATGAACTTTGGATGGAAAAGGTGCTATATTCAGCTGTGTCTTAGAGGAAAGAAACTTATTCTTCTTCGCCATGGAAAAAGAATGCCACCCAGAGAGGCTGAAATATACTGCTATCATCAAACATAGGTTTTAAGTTACCAAATCAGTTGCTCCTAATAATCTTCTCTATCTTCTTTGAATTTTGTAAAATAATATCCAAATTATAGAATATGATACTGAACAACTGTTTTGGTATCCCAACTCAATAGAAGAAGAAAATTTTAGTCTCACTTTGTGGTTAGTATAAATGAAACTTAATCCAAAATTGTATTTGGAAGGCAATATTTTGAAAATGCTTTATGGGAATATTCAGTTATATTTACTGTGAGCCAGAGACTCAGGCAGCCATTCCAAATTATACAACAGAGAAAGAGGTAAAAAACATGCCTCTTTGAAGATGTAAAATGTATTCCATGCCAAACTAAAACAGAACATAATAACAAGGAGACAATCACAGTGACAAAAAAAGAAAAGAAAAAAAGCAAGCATGCAGACCAAGTTCTTCAAGCTGTGGTCCATGATCATGTAGGTAAGTTAAGTCAAAACATATACAAAAAATTAAGGTGGTGATGGCCTCAGAGTACTACTCTATTTCCTCTACCCTCCCACTCAGATGTGTACAATTTCTATTTTAGACTGTAAACAGCCATAGGAAGTCAGACTGGCAAAGGTCATGGCCCAATTTGACAGAAGGGGAACCTGACTTAGACTTGTAGAAACTTTCCTTGGGTTCTGTGTGGATAGTAAGATATCCAGGAGCTTTCCTCCCCCAACACCATTAAAGGGACCTAAAGGTTGCTGATAATTCTGACTGGCAAACTTACCAGGAAGGTCACTGTGGCTGTATTTGAGTGATCTTGTAGTTGGATCATCAAGACCAGAAGTTAGGAGGATATCCAAGTCCAGTAACGCTTACTGCTCCCTTGCCTAGAAACAGATGACAAAAGGAAATATGAAAAACTAAGCCATCAGACAGAGACTGAGCAAATTAGTGGAATGGAGTGGTTTTACTGAACTAGATATTTTTCTGCTCCACATCTAGCAGAATGGGAGGTGGGGATGAAGTACTTAAAAGTAATTGAACATTTAAAGTGACATGGTATGCATGAGTATATTGTCTATATTTGACATCATATTTCAATTGCTTTTCAAGAAAATGCTGGCTCATAATTTTCTACGGACTAAAATGACAAATTCTAGACAATCTTGTACTACTTGAGGATGTGATAGAGTTGGTGAAGATGAAACACATTAAAGAATTAATTACCAATATAAAATAAAATTTGGGGGTGAGAACTTTAATTACTTATACTTTGAACTAACAAGACTATATTTTGAATCAGCTCAAACAACTTACAAGGCCACTCTCATGTTACTAATAGGAAAAGGTCAGGTCTTTGAGGTATTTTAATAAGACAGATGGATCTTTGTTGTACCTTAATGTTCTTGGCCTATATTTTCTTTTACCAGTATCTGAAAGAACATAATGGGGTAATTATTTAGTCAAAATTTAGAAGTGACTATTTGTGTAAAAAACAAAGAGAACCAAAGGGGAAAAATTCAAGAGTTGCCTTTTTTCTTTTATAAAGATAAACATTGTTGTTTTCCATATTCATGTAGAAATATAATTTCATGCCTATTGTTGATACAGAAGAAAAATATTTCTAAGCTTTTCAGTTCTTTAGAAGACTGAAATAATCTTTCTTATATAATTATGACTGCATTAGGATCCCAGAATCTGGGAGCTGGGTTTACATTTGTTTTCTTTCATAAAAACTCTTGCAATTCTTTGACCAAGTAGTTCTTTCCCCTCTTAAAACATTTCTGACTTAACAATCATGCTGATAAATGAGAACACTGAATAATAATTAGGAAGTATATAAAATAAAAGCTAATTATGAGGTCAAGGACCCTCCTTTCAACATTAGTTTGTGTGTGCGTATGTGTGTGTGTCTTTGTGTCTGTCTGTATGTCTGTCTTTCTGACTATTGGTGGTGTGGAGATTCTGTCATCATAAACAAAAGTCAAATGGTAAATACCATACAAACTCTTTAGACATTCACTTCTACTAAGTCTTGACCTTCCTAAGCTCTTGCATGATACATGAGATTTGAATATTTAAAAGACTAATAAGTTTTGCTACAAGCATGTCAGTATACAAAAGAGGAAAAAAGATCAAGAAATTGAACCATTTATAAAGAAAGAGTGTTCCCGTGCAATTAACAAGTTCAGCATTTTGAATCAAAAGAGCAGTTTTACAAAAGAAGATGTTGCCTGAGACAAAATGACTTTTAAAAATGGATAAAATGCTGCTTTCGTCCATAGTCTCATCTTGTCTCTGGTAAACAGTGTTTTGTCAAAACATGCTATATTTGTTTTCTTTCATATTTGTTGCAAAAATATCTGAAGAGGCCCGAAAGCACCTCCAATGACGAAAGGCAGAGTGGATAAAGATGAAAAGAATGTTTTATTTATTTTTTGAAGTTTTAGTAACTTATGTTTCAACTCTATCAAAAAGAAAGTTGATTTTACATTGACTTGTACATTTTCAAACTCTACCCCTGAAGAGAAACAAAAACAATATTTTAAATTCCAAATATTATTTTTTTGTTCTTTCTGTACTATTTGTTTTGGATATAAATTTAGCAGGTAGTGGTTATATGAAGAGGAGACAATATTCAGCATAAGATAGAATTCAATTTCAAATCTAATATTGACAATCACTTGCTATTGAACTTTGAGACCAGTACTTAATACAATTTGTGCTTAAATTTTTTTATTATTAATGAGAACAATAATGTATGTCTTTTCTGGTTGCCAACACCCAAGAAGCTCCATCTATGCACCTTTCCAGGCACTTCCCTTGAGAATTACCACTATACAGGCTAACCGCAGAAATTAGTTCTGCCCACTTTTGTGTCTGGTAACCGTCACTCAATATTACGTGTGAGAGAGTCATCCATGTGATTGAATATAGAGGTAGATAATTGTATTGACTAATTGTACCTAAATTTTACTAATTGTATCTCATTATAGTAGTAATTCATTCTCTAAATAGATCACAACTTCTAAATTCTTTTTCCTCTCTAAGAGCATATAGGTCATTTCTAGGTTTTGGTTAATAAGAATAGGACTACTAATACATTGAAACATACAACTTTGTGAACATATATTTGTTGATTTTCTTATAAATGGAATTGTACAGTTATATGGGATTTATAAGGTCAGATTTAGTAGAAACCAATTATCCCCAACCTGACTGTCCCAATTTATATTTATCACCAACACTATATAAGAGGGTAAGGACTGCACATTTTTTGCCAACACTTGCTTTTTTTTTTACATTTTTATTTTCTCATTATATTATGTTTTAATTTGCATTTATTCACGATTTACAAAACAAAAATTTTTCAAGATTTATTGTTCATTTGTATGCCTTTTATTTTATAGTGCTTATTCTATTTTATTTGCCCTATTTTCTAGTGTTTTGGCTGGGTATTTTTTCTTATTAAAATATTTGATCTAGGCATGAAGTATTTGTTTTTATATGATACTTATATTATATTTATATTCTTCTCTTAGATGGGCTTTTAATTGTTTAACATTAAAATATGATACAGAATTACTTACTTTTAATATGTCAGATTTATCATTTTTTCTTAGTATTAGTGCTTTTTTGTACATTTTTAAAGAAATATACCTATTTAAAGATAAAGATACTATGTGTTTCCTTCTCAAAACTCAATCATATTTCATAATTCATTTGAAATCAAATTGATATTTTGTGTGCCAGTATGTTTATGAATACTTTATTCTGTTACTAGACACACTTATCTAATATCACACTATTCTAATTACTCTAGTTATTTAAAATGTCTTCATGTAAGACCTGCAGCTTCAAATACTTTTATTGCATTTGCTATTTGGGTCACTCTGCTTTCTATATAGGTTACAGAATACCTGTAAGTGTATCAGTTTCTACCAAAAATGATAAAATCTGGTATTTTGATATGGGCAATAAGGAATCTAAAGCCACTTTAGGAAGAACTGACATCCTTACAGTATTGAGTGTTATAATGCATTGAAGTAGTATATACCTCCATTTATTTAAGTATTGTGCTGTTTCTTTTAATAACAATAATTGTTATTTTAATTATTTCATGCTCATGTATAATTAATTTTCCTAAGTTTTTGTTATATTCAATAAGTTTATGGAGATAAAATTTACATACCACAATATATATATATATATATATCCCTTTAAAGTACATTTATTTTATTCTCAAAATTGTAACCATCACTACAATCAAATTTAGAATATTTTCATTACCCCCAAATTAAATCCTGTATTTACCAGTAGTCATTCCACAGTAAAAACCTGGACAACCACTAATCTATTTGCAGTGTCTATAAATACCATGCTTATTCTGAATTTTTCATATAAATGAAATCAAAAGATTATATATGTGATCTTTTGTCACAGGTTTCTTCCATGTACAATGTTTTTAAGATTCACCCAAGTTGTGGTATATATCAATACTACATTCTTTTTTATTGATAAGTGCTACTGTGTTCTATGAAAACACTGTATTTTATTTACCCACTCATTGGTTGGTGGGCCTTTGGGTTGTTCCCACTTTTGGGTTAAGATGAATTACTATGCTATGCAAATTCCTATAGGTGCTTATGTGTTGCAATTTGTTTTCAGTTCTCTTGTATATATACCTATTAATGGACTTGCTGATTTGTATGGTACTTCTGGTGAACTTTTAACTTTATTGAACTTTTAATCTCTTGAAGAACTACCAGGCAATAATCCCAATGCAAAAATGGGAACATTTTAAAAATAAGCCATGGAACCTGACCAGGCGGTGGCACAGTGGATAAAGCATCAGACTGGGATGCGGAAGACCCAGGTTCGAGACCCTGAGCTCGCCAGCTTGAGCACAGGCCCATCTGGCTTGAGCAAAAGCTCGCCAACTTGGACCCAAGGTCGCTGGCTCCAGCAAGGGGTGGCTCGGTCTGCAGAAGGCCCGCAGTCAAGGCACATATGAGAAAGCAATCAATGAACAACTAAGGGGTCACAACGGTAATGAAAAACTAATGATTGATACTTCTCACCTCTCTCCGTTCCTGTCTGTCTATCCCTATCTATCCCTCTCTCTGATTCTCTCTCGCTGTGCCTGTAAAAAAATAAAATAAAATAAGCCATGGAAAAAAAAAAAAACAAGACATTTAAGGCTTTGTATTATTAAGAGTTCTCCAGAAAAACAGGATCAATATATATATATATATATATATATATATATATATATATATATATATATATATATATATGGATTTATTATAAGGTATTGTCTCACATAATTATGGAGGTTGAGAAGTCCTATAGTTGGCTATTAGCTGGAGACTCAGGAAAACAGGTAGTTAGAAGACTAGAGAGCCCCAGTTCAAGTGTGAAGGTCAGAGAATAAAGAGTGCTGAGTACAGCAGAAGACTGACATTTTAGCTCGGAAACAAACAGAGATGATTTGAACGCTCTCTGCCTTTCTGTTCTACTCAAGCTGTCAAGAGATTGGATGAGGCCTGCCTACATGGGAGAGAACCATGCTTTTCAATTTACCAATACAAATGCTAATCTTTTCCAGAAATAGCTTCATAGTCATGCTAAAAATTAATGTTAAACCAGATATCTAGGAATCCCATGATCCAGCCAAGTGTACAGGTAAAATTAATCTGTTGCTGCTGTGGACAACCAATACTAATTATACTAGACCTTCTAAAGCCATGTTGTTTAATATGGTAGTGAAGAGATACAAATGACTATTCACAATTAATATAAAATTATCTTTTATTTCTGAAAGGTCAGCTCTTATTTGTTTTCTCTTTCTGAGGCCATATCATCAAGGGGTGTGAAAGTATTTAGACTCTCCCAAGGTGTGAGCTAATGATGCTCATACCTACTCTTTCTTGCTTCCATAGTGTAAAGGACATTGGACTGCCCCTATAAATGACAGGCATGAAAAGTCCAAAGTGACAAGGTTGTGGTCATAGCCTTAATTAATGAAGGTTATATACTGTATCCCTCATGTCGACATATTCCCACACAACTCCTAGTAACCAAGTCAACAGAAAGAACTCAGTTTTAGGAGACTGAGGGCACATATTATGCAAGTGGGTAACTGAGTAATGGTGAGCAAGTCTAACTCCATTTCCACTTTGGGTACTGGAGCTGCTTATTTTAGTTATTGGCAACACAATACCACATATTAGTTTATTGGTCACAGCAGTCCAAAGGTTAGAGCTCCAACCATTATAATGTGTTGCCCCAAAATGTCATCTTTGGTGAGCATTAAATAAGCTTTCCCATATGAACAGTTATCTACTGACACTCTTCTGATTTAGAGTTGCCATTGGAAGCCTAAACTTCTTTGTACTTCTGATTTGTGCATGTGTGTGGCTCTCTAACTATCAGTAGTTTTGGAGATTACCTCAGGGTAGTGAAATAAGACTGTCCATGGTTAATGTGGGGAACCAGCAAAGTAAACAACAGAGCTGCCTTGAAAACTGGTGAGCCAAGAGCATCTTGAAGAGTGCAGAAGAATTAATTTTTATAGCATTTATTTATCCTTTCTTCTTCTTTGATTATAAACCTCATGAACAGAGACTGTATCATGTTCATCATTATACAAACTAAATTTTATAAGGCTTGGCAGATAATATTGAGCATAGGACTGAATGAATTTATTCATTTTGTGAATAGGCACAGGGTTTCCTTTTGGTCCATTATATGACACATAAAATTATTAAGTATTTAAATGATCAAGTCTAACCTTTTTATAAGGTAAAAATTGACATTTTATTAAACAAAGAGTTAGTAATGATGTAATTAATTTTATTAGTTTATCATAAATGACATTAGAGTAAACATAGATACAGATACAGGAGTTCAATGAAATGGAGCTTAAGCAGTAGCCTTGACATTTGTTCACTCAGAATGTTTATTCTCCCACAAATTATATTTCACAGTGCTGACTTGAAAATGGTGTGCCAAATGGGGTATACTCATCAAAATGCTAACTATTGTTAATACTAAAATTTAGATGTTTTCTACATAATCAAGCTGTAGAGCTTTAGGATAAATTACCTTATGTCTAAAACTATTGGTATATGAGCTTATAATATTGACTGTATCTCAATAATCAGAGATAATTCTATATTAAATAACTTGGTCTCACAATGTAAGCTATATTTTATATCAAAACTCACAGTTCTCATCTATTCTAGTGTTTAGATCAAATTCATATCTAAATTAATAACAACTTTAAAAAGCCAAGAAATAAGTAGTTTTACCTTTTTACAATCACAAAAATTTAAAAAATTATTATGATAGATGTAGCCCAATCAAGCAAATTACCAAAACATGCAAGTCACAGTTCTGCTTGATTTGGTCTTTAATTTTATATCGCTAGTTAAAATACCAAATATTCCTATTTAATTAAGTGTTAATTTTAGGCCCATATAAAATTACTTTCTAAAAGCCTTACTAATGATCTCTATTTTCAGCTCTTTGATAAACACATTGAATTTCTAGTTCAGTGCATATATTATTCTTTGGTGTCACACAAAGACCCTAATTCATTCATCTTTAATTCAAGAATAGAAAGATCAGCTCTGGTACTAGGCGACTGAAATTTATGATCTGAAGAAGGATTAGTTGCATCTCATCTTTAAATGGCATTGAGCTTCATTCACCCTTACAGGCATCTGTGCTTGCTCGAAAATATGAATCAGTCATATATTTTCTTTTTACAACAAGGGGGAATGAAATACAGCAATAATTGTAAGATGTTTGCTGCATGTGCTGTTTCTGTGCCAAGAAACATACATAAAGCTTTCTCTCTTAGGCTTCTCACAGCCTTTCTTCATAGGCTTCTGGAATTGCAGAGATTGATTAGCCCCAGAATATTTTCTACTTTGTTTTTATATTTTCATTAACAGTTATTATTCTTAAATAATACACTTCTTTTATAATTATCCTTCACTTGAGAATGGACATTAAGTGATTTTTAGTAATAGAGCCAGGCCTTGAGCATGTAACTTCATACACATATAAGTATTTTGGAAGATAAACTTTTAGAATTGAAATTTTGTCTTGAAAAAATGTTTATGCTTTTAATTTTGAATACCAATTACCTTAAGGGAAAAAACTTTGTTCTTGTGTACACTCATTAACACCATATGAGATTTTAATTTCCACAAATCCTTGTCAATATTGGGCATGATTGAGCTCCTTTTACATGTTTGTATTATAATAGGTTAAGTATCGTTTATAATTTCTTCAATTCAGTTAAGTCATGGTGAGCTTTATTTAATATAGTATCTATAGGTGGTTATTTTGAGTTTTCAGGAAAAACACACATTCTATTATGGCACTTTTACATATTGAAGTGTAGAATCTATTTATTTTCTTGGATATTAAATGCATTTTTATCTACGTTTTAACTTTTTGTCCACCTTTTAGTGGATTCTTTAATATTTTTTATTCACAGATTTAATGAATCACACCCCAACCCCATCAACAAAATCGGAATAATATAAAATAAAAATTGACATACCTCAATTTTAAGGTCTCCTCTTTGCTGGCTTTTTTGTGGTTCCAATTCTGCATCATTGCCTATGCTCTTTGTCTGTCACCTCTGTCCTTTCCATGGTGACCCAGATGCAATCATACAAAATAAAAAATTATGACAGGGTGGGACATAAGTTTTGATCTCTAAATACTTTTTATTTTCCCTTCTGATTTATTATAAAGATATCAAAAGTTGATACCAGGAATTTCAAGATTTTAGCCAAATATCATAGAGTAGGGATCATATTAATGAGAGAGTAGTCACCCAGTTCTTTTGTTTTTCTCTGAAAGCTTATAATGGCCTAGACACATCAGAAAATGGAGATAAAACCGCTGACGAGTCACACTGTCTAGGTGAGAGAGGTCTGAAAAGGGAGCAAGACTAGTTGCTAGAGCAATCGGAGGACACTTATTTCCTCTAGTGATGTTGTTACTCTTGGCATGAGCATTCACAGAAATTCAACATCCATAGTGTGGCTTTGTTTTTTATTTTATTTTTAAATGACAGTTTACATTTAATATTATTTTGTATTAATACAAAATAATAATGGCATATAGCATAGTCGTTAGACAATCATATGTATACTTTACAAAGTGTTGCCCCTAATATTGCCAGTACCCACTTGGCACCATTAATAGTTATTACTATATTATTCACTATGTTCCCTATACTGCATTTTATATTCCTGTGACTATTTTGTGACTGCTAATTGGTATAGTTCTTAATCACTTCTCCTTTTACAACCAGTCCCCCAAGTCAACCCTCCTCCTCCTCTAACAACTATCAGTTCTCTCTCTGTATCTATGAGTCTGTTTCAGTTTTATCTGTTTATTTTATTCTTTAGATTCCATGTATAAGTGAAATCATACAGTATTTTTTGAGCTGCCACCAGTGTGTAAGTTTATACATTGGCTTTTAATTCGATCTTATATATCAAGCCCAAATATTTATGTCAGGCAAGAATCAGGTGACGGGCCCTTTCATAATAGCTAAAAATTTCAAAGTTAAAACTAAGAACACTGTTTTTGCTTAATATCTATAGGACATTTTTAGAAAGAAAAATAAGAAGAAATAGCAAAAAAAAAATATTTCTAGGGACAGTCAAAAGCAAATAAAATACATTCTCTTGGTAAATTATTAGAATTGTTTGAAAGTATTCCAATTTGACTTTTAGGCACATGGCATGATTATACACCTCTTTCTGAATTGGAGCTAGGTAGGAAGATGTGAACTATTAAGTAATGAAATATTAGCTGAAGTGAGGTATGTTACTGCAGGGCGAAAGCCTTCGCAGGCACTGCATGGCTTCTCACAGTAATGATGGGAGCACACAATGAAATGTTAGCTCCGTCAGCTTGGATTCTTGAGTGACTATCATAGACAGAGTCTTTTGATGAACAGTATTACACAAGTTGTATAAGCATGGAAAATATTTCATCTTTTAACACTCATAAGGTTTAACACTCCAATTTAACCAACATATTTCCTTCCTGAAATAGTTGAAGACAGAGGTGAATTAATCAAGATATGTGAATGCCAAGAATGTGGATATATGACTGTAAAAAAGTATTAAAATTTACATTAAAAACTATAATTTAGTATTTAAAAGGAGATTCAATAGATTATTATATTAAGATAACCATGTCTATAACCATGTCTTTTTTTCTGCCTTCTCCAACAACAGCAAAATGCCCAATTCTACAATATTAAACCTAGAGACTGCATTATCTGAGGTCCCTCACCGTCTGAAAAAAGGAATCACAGAATTGGAAGAAAGAAGTGATTAGGGCAATATTTCCCTCTCTCCCTCCTTTGCTGCTATGTCTGGTTGTGAAAATATTGCTATTTTGTGTTCTTTTATGAGATGTTCAATCATGTGTGACCAGAAGAAGAGACACAGGCAAGGCTAAGACAAAAACCAAAGTTTATTAAACTCACAAGTCCTAGAAACAGAAGGCACAGCACACCACTCAGGGTCACATGGAGAACCACCAGGATGATCAGGAGACAGATGACAGAAGAAAGGGGCAGATTTAAGAAACAGTTTATATTGGGGTTTCTGATTGAAAGGCAGAGCAGGACAGTTTAGCTTTGGCTAGTTTGAATAATTTTGGCAGGTTCAAACCTATAGAGGTATTCTATAGTTGCCTAGTACCTGGTGCTGGGATAATTAAGATAGAGAAAAATTGTTTTGTAGGGTGTATGAGTCAAATCGAGAAAACACAGCCCTAGATGTGTTAGTTTGCTTATCATAGGCATGGTTCTGGCCAGACCCAGGAGGGTCAGTCTCTCTCTAGCCAGAAAGGGGTTTATATGTCTTTTTTAAATTTTAGATGTCAAAGCATTATAATATACACAATGTCTTTATGACCAGTGGTCCTCTAGTAAGAGAAAATTTGACAATGTCTAGACTCCTATATGGTTGTCACAAATAAGATGCTATTGGTCAAACAAAGGTCAAGGATACTATTAAACATCCTACAATTTATAAAACAACCTCACAAAACAAAGAATTACTTATCTCAAAATAGCAATTTTTCCAAGGTTGAGAATCACTCCTCAACAACAACAGGTGTATTAACAGTCCCTTGTCCATTGATTCAGCTCTTTCCCTTGAACTTTTGGATTTGTTACAAGTGGTGATGTCCCCTCACCATTACTGGTCTTTGTGTGCCTCAATATTCCTTTGGTTTTATAAAGCCTCAATAAATTGTAACACAGTAAATAATCCATTTAACAAATCTTATATAAAAGTCTCAGCTCAATATGCCTTTGGTATTTTGCCTGTACCTTGGTTGATTTAAGTAATTGTACCAAAAAAAATGAATGCTTAATATGGCATTCTGGAGTTGGCTTGCTCACATATTTGGTCAGAGTGCAGATAGCTAGCTTTCTTAAAGTAAATGGAAAACTGCCTTTTATTTTCTGATCTGGGCTCAGTATTGAGAAAACATGTTCTTATGGCAGGTGTTAGTTATGGGCAATGTAGTTGAACAGTACAATTTACAGTTGGGCTAGCTGCTCTAGGAATAAAGAAAAAATTATATATGAGATAAACCACAGAACTTGGATCTCCCAACTCAAAGCATAAATGGAGAGTCATAGAGATTTAACGAATAGTCTTCAAAATTTTTTTTTCACTTATTTATCTGGTAAAAAGACATGGCTGAAAAACAGACTCAGAGATTGGGTTAAAATTTTAGTTGAATAATTTTGGCAGCTTTCCTATGATTTTTTAGATTAAAATCTAGGTTGTGATTCAAAGGAAATGGGCATTATCTAGAAAAGATTCATATTTGAGCAAATCTGGAAAAGCCATTTTGAAACCTGAAATACCAATGTAATTTTCTTTAAGGTATAGGTATATATTTTCTTACATGTTTGTCAACTACTCTTTTCTTGCATAAGTGTCTTCAGATGATTCCTTTGAAGCAGGTACCTCCATAGTAATGCTTCTTCTTAACACCAGTTAACATAATTTTATATGTAAGCACTACATGATGTTAAATTCCATCATGGCCCAGGAGACCAATTTCAAGTTCTAGTCATATTGTGAGAAACAGGATAAACATCAATGAAATTTTAGAATATTGGCAAATCATATCAGCAGGATCCCAAGTATGTTTGAAATTAGATTATGTGTTAAATATAGTAGGGCCAAATATAACATTAAATCTATGAAGTTATCCCTATATATACATTCCCCCAAGATCTGTAATCTAATGTATTAGTTGAAGTACTCAGGAGTATCTCTAATACATCCTTAGTTGTTTATTAATGACTTGGTTCCATGGTGGTCTTTAAACAATGAGGTTGAGATGCTGGAAATTCCCTAGCATACTATAACAAGAGTCAGAAAGCTTAGCAGAGTAGAAATGTAGAAATGCATATACTATGTGCACTGCTCAGCATACGCTAACCAAATCTCCCAGAAGGAAGTTTGTAAAAGGCTATTTCTCCCTTTCTAATAAATTGAGAATTGTGCCAGTAGCAAAATAAGAATTTCTTTCAAAAGCCCTACCATGATTGTTGTTGATAGTATAGAGATGATAAAATTATTAGGTAGTAGCTATATCTTATGTTAATTGATATTTCATTTTATTGAGAGTGCCAGTAGTAGTTAAAGCTACAAGTTAATTATTGGATTTTTTAATTGAATTAATTTTACTGCACAATGATTTTGTTAGTCAGAACCTTGTTTCTCTTCTGTGTGGGTCATGATTCTTTCTATCAAATAAAAAACAATAATAAAAATACTAAGTTGGAAAAGTGAGAATTTGACAACTATGCTCTCTTCTTCTACAAGTATTCACCACCCTTCTTTTTATGCACTCGTCCTCAGGAGGCTGTTTGGCATAAGCTGAATCCACCTAATTCAGTTGCCATGTAGGCTTCTGGTTGGGTCCAGACAAGTAGAGACCTGCCATACACTAGACTGTAAATCCAGCCACAATAACACTTATCAACAATAAATTTTAAAAGAAAAATATGTAAGAGATTGTAAGACAAATCCAAATCCAAACTAATAAAATTAAAAAAAGAATGAAAGCGTATTTGCCTAGGAAACTTCATCTAGGAAAATAAAAGACATTACTACATTTCACTCTATCATCTTTTGAATATGGACCAAAAGAAAACATTTTATTTTAAGACCACTGTGGCTAATTAATTATTACACAGATCTGTGCAGCAGTGAAGATAAGATAAACTGAAATTCTAAAGAATGTATTTGTTAATTCTAGATGCAGGTTGGAGAACAGTTATCATCTCAGCCAAAGAAATCTATTGCAGGAAAATGAAAGTACAGTAGTCATTCTTTTAAAAGTCACAGAGGACAATATGGTGCTAGAATCTAAAATATATATATCAGTGTTTTTCTTCCCACTGGATATTCATTGATTCCCATGCTGGTATAGAAGGTGGGGGTGCTAACTGAAAACTTCTAAAACTCAGAGTGAAAATACCAGCTGACTCTCAATCAGTCCTTGGGAGAGCAAGTCCCACTAAAACATGGTCTTTCTCCCAGAGGTGCTCAGATTTAAATTTACACCAAGCAGATAGCTTAAAGCGGTAAACATAACACTCACAAGAGCAGAACTGAATCTTTGATAATCCTTGAGTGCTAATGACAGAGATTTCCCAGAGATCTTATCTCAGAAGGGAAAAGCAGAGTCCCCTGGACCTTTTCAGTGCTGCGAGCTGTGATTTGTTAGGCCATCAAAACCCATGGGCAAGAAATATAATAAAAAAACATAAACGGGTGAATTATACTAAAAGAGCAACTCTACTCAACCTATATGCTTATAAATAAATAAATAAATAAATAAATAAATATGTAAAGCATCCCTTATGAAAGCTAGCATCATTTGCAACTTCTAAGATGAGTTTATAAATGTGACATGCAACCAAAAAGTATGAATCATGAAAAGAGACAAGAGAAAAGAACTACGAAGCAAAACAACAAAAATTAGGCCCTAGCTGGTTGGCTCAGTGGTAGAGTCAGCCTGGCATGTGGAAGTCCTGAGTTTGATTCCCAGCCAGGGCACACAGAAGCGCCCATCTGCTTCTCCATCCTTCCCCCTCTTCTTTCTCTTCTCCTTCCACAGCCAAGGCTCCATTGGAGCAAAGTTAACCTGGGCACTGAGGATAGCTCCATGGCTGAGGCCTCAGGTGCTAGAATGGCTCTGGTTTCAGTGAAACAATGCCTCAGATGGGAAGAGCATTGCCCCCTAGTGGGCTTACCGGGTGGATCCCGGCTAGGTGCATGTGGGAGTCTGTCTCTCTGCCTCCCTGTTTCTCACTTCAGAAAAATACAGTAATAATAATAATAATAATAATAATAATAACAAAAATTGAACTAGACCCACAGATAATTCAAAAATTAAGTTTAAAGAAAAAATCTTCAACATAACCATGATAAATTTAAGTGCATCTAGCTATATAAAATAGAGGGGAAAGATGAAAAAATAGATTGAAATATGAAGAATGTCAACAGAGAATCAGAATATAAAGAACACTTTGAAATTTCATTTTATAACATTCCATTTTTATATTCTATAACTAAACCACTTGATCATGTAAATTAAACTTTAATAGACTTGAGAGCAGACTGAACATATAAAATTAAAAATTTGAACTTAAAAAAATGTCCAAACTGTAAAAAACAAGAGATTAAACAATATAAGTGTTCATCATCAGATTATAAAAATGGGAGAGAGAAAAGTGAGCCTTCTAGACACTTGAAATTTTCTTATTTTGATCTAGATCAGTGGTTCTTAACCTTTTTTGAGGTATCAAACCCACCAGTTTCATATGCGCATTCACCAAACCCTTCTTTAGTGATAAATAAAATATGATTTTTTTTTCCAAATTCAAGACATAGGTATATGTTTTTTTACTGCTGCACAAAATGAGCCGTGCATGAACATCACCTTGCTCAAAGAACAAAACCAACAAAGTGCATGAACTCACAACAAATTACGGTATTACTTTATTCTGGCCTCCGCAGCAGAGGCTTCTCTGCACCCCTGAGATCAACTCTTCGAACCCCTAGGGTTCGATAGAACCCAGGTTAAGAACCACTGATCTAGATAGTGATTATACAAATGTATATATCCTTAAACTTCATTGAGGAGTACACTTAAGATTACCTAATGCTCTTATGCCTCAATACAAAGAAAAATCTGGGCTAGTATTAATTGACCAGAGGCTTATTTTTGCATATTTTAAAATATTTTTTCTTCATAAATTCATATTTTATTCATTTCCACAACAGAATTTTATCTTAATTTAATGTATTTATACTTGTAATAAATACCCTATATCTATATTCTTCTCTCCCTTTCTCTTTGTCTCTCTCTCTCTCTCTCTCTCTCTCTCTCTATATATATATATATATATATATATATATATTATACATATATTTATTTTATAGATATAAATTTTACTTTTAGAGCAATTTTAAGTCCACAACTAAATGGGGTAGAAGATACAGATTGTCTTATACTTTCTACCCATAGTAATATGTAACCTCCTCCATAATCAACACCCCCTACCAGAGTGGTTTATTTCTTAAAAATGACACAATATTACACATCATAATCAATAACTAAATGTTCGTACTTGACACTGGGTTTGTTTCTGATGTTCTACACAAATTTAAAGTGACATTTATTCACTATTGCAGTATCATGGAAACCATATTACACTAATAATCCTGTGCTCCACCTGCTCATTCCATTCTTCCCTCAATTTTACTATCTCCATACTTTTACCTTTTTACAGAATGTCATATTGTTGAAATCATACAGTGTGTAGCCTTTTCAAATTGACTTATTTCATGTAGTAAAACCTAAGGTTTCTATATATCTTTTCATGTCTTAGTATTGCACATCTTTTTAGTACTGAATACCATATTTTCTGGATGTATCACTGTTTATTTTCCATTCACCTACTAAAAGACACCTTAGTTGCTTCCAGGTTTGTACAGATGAGTAAATTTGTTATAAGCATTTGTTTGCACGTTTTGTGGTTTTGCGTGATTATACGTTTTCAACTCCTTTTTATGAATACCAATGTGCTGGATCGTACAATAAGCATATGTTTAGTTTTATAGGAAACTGCTAAACTATCTTCCAAAGTGGCTCTACTATTTTGCATACTCACCAACAATTAATGAGACTTCCTGTTGCTTCACATCCTTGCTAGCATTTGGTGTTATCAGTGTTCTGGATTTTGGCCATTCTGATAGAAGTGTAGTGAAATACCACTTTCGTTTATTTGGCATTTCCTTAATGTCATATAATATGGAGCATCATTTCATGTGCTTATTTGTCCTCTGTAGATCTTATTCATTTTTTATTTAATCTTTTAATTTAATTAATATGTACTTTTAATATTATTTTGTATTAGTTTCAGATATACAGCTTAGTGGTTAGACATTATATATTTTATAAGTGGTCCCTCTGTTATTTCAAATACCCACCTGGCACCATATATAGTTTTTACAATATCATGGCTGTTTGCCTTATGCTGTACTTTATATCCTAGTGACTATTTTATAACCACCATTTTATACCACTTAATTTCTTTGTCCTTTTTAATCCATCCTCCAACTCCCCTCCCATTTGGCAACCACAAGTCTGTTCTCTGTATGTATCAGTCTGTTTGAGTTTAGTTTGTTAATATATTCTGTTCTTTAGATTGCATATTTAAGTGAAACCGTATGATATTTGTCTTTCTTTGACTGACTTATTTCACTGAGCATAATGCTAAGTTTGTCTGTGTGCTGTTGCAAATGGTAAGATTTCACTTTTTATGGCCAAGCAATATTCCATTATATATATACCATAGTGTGATATCTGTTAGGGTATTTGGCTCATTTTACAACCAGGTTGTTTGTTTTACTGAGTGTTAAATGTTCTATTTATATTTTGGATAACAGTTCTTTATCAGGTTGACTTTTGCAAATAATTTCCTCCCAGCCATAGTTTTTCTTCTCATTCTCTTAATCACTTTTTAATATATGTAATAAAAAAATTAAAACAATTTCCAAGGCCAAAAAAATTGTAATTATGTAAGAGGATGAATAAATGAACTAACCTTATTGTGGTAGTCATTTTGTAATATGTATGTGTATCAAATCACCACATTGTATAACTTAAATTTATACAATGTTAAATGTAGTTTATATCTCATAAAACTTGAAAAAAATATTAGCAGAAAAATTAGAGTCTGGGAGAATAATAGAAATGGACCCACTGGAAAGGCAGAAAGATAACAAAGGAATGGAGAGCCATAGTATCCAGCAGAACTGGGCTTCTCCATAAAAAGAGGAGGTGGGAAAATTGTATAAAAGCCACCTAAAGTGACATAAAATACAAATATAAAAAAATATTGACCATGCTTAGCAATTAAGTTGTTCATTGATGATCTTGTTCTTAGAACTATTAGAAGGTACACTGTTGAATGGTTTGGAAGGCTTAAGAAGAGATACAAAGGAGAACTCAGAACAATGGTGGTTACTCTTTACATGAATTAAAGATACAATCTTAAAAAAGAGCCAATTGACTTTTTCAAGTTCTGAAAATCAACATTATATTGTAAAATGAGTGTGATCATCAGTCTTCTTACTATCTATATGCATAATACTATTTAAAAAAAGAAACCTACTTTGTTATTGTTATTATGAGTCAAAATATATCTTCACAAGAACATACTAAAAGGTGTGGAGCCAGAGGTGTCAGAAGATGTTTTCCATCTTTGTATTTTAGGAAACACAAACCAGTTGGTGCTTTAAGAAAAAAAAAAAATAAGAAATGTATTTTGTTCACTCCAAATTTTATAGTAATTTTCCTGTACAATATCAACACATGCCCTTGTTAACTGGATTTCTGATTTGAAAGACAATAATATGAAATTTATAACTTGTATTTTTAGAAGAGAAATAAATAGCACATTAGCGTCAGTGAATGCTGTGAGTCATCAAAAACACATATTGGAATTTAATGTTTAATAAAATATTTTTGGAGCAGCAATTTTGCATTTCAAAGGTAACTGAATCTAAATATATTAAAAATATTCTGATATTTAAACATCGTAACAGATTTTGAGTGTCTGTGGTTTTATTGCTACTTCCTCAAAATATGTTTATGGACTGACATTTTGTACTCATGTTGCCATAACTTTGGGACCAGGAGGAATGAACTTCACACAACATTCTAAATGAATTTTGTAAACTAAATCCTGGGACAGTGAAGATCCAAGACAGTTCTTAATCTATAAATCAACTATGATGTTCCCATAAATATCTGTTTCTCATAGAAATCATAGTGGATTAAAAAGTATCTATCTTAAAAGAATTCTGTACCAAAAGCTTTTGAAATTGAACATGATAAAAAAACTCAGAATTATATTAAACATAAAAGTGATTAAATTTAGCAGACATCTATTGCATGTATCCCATTTATTAAATCTGTTCCAGGTTCTTGTTTTAGGTTCAGAACAAAGTAGGAGAATCAGACATGAAACAATTAAATATAAAACAATGTGACAAACGTCAGAATAGAGGTGTCTATAATTTGTCATGGAAAGCAAATCAATTTTCTTATGAAACATTGTGGAGAAATTTTCTCCACAATTGTATAACTTTATAGTATATAAAATAATTTTATATGTATTATTTGTATTTAAAGACTACTATCTTGGCTAGCAGTTGATAATAAAAATTCATTTCACTGATTGGAAGTTTGGGGCCCAGAGTAACTTTGAGAACTCTTGAAGGTTATTTCTCTACTTCCCTTCATGGACAGCTGCTGCTGCAGCAGAACTTCTAACTACAGAAATGAGGGTGTCTGAATGAGAGCCAGGTTTCTTCAAGTGCATCAAGATGTGTGATGTATTGTTTGCAGTTGTCTATTAGCATCACCCCTAAGTGACTTATCTTTCAACAATATCCTATAGGATTGCTTGTTTTTTTTTCATAGCTTACATTACAAAGTCTGTATTTCTAGGCTCTTACCAATCTTAGTTATAAACATTGAAGCATATCATATCATATATAGTATATTGTACTATATCAAATAATCCTTTAGTATATACACTTAACTGGGATGCATTTCATTTCAAATAGTGGTTAAAGAAAACCATATAATAAATTTCCCATCTCCTAGTACTTAATAGACAAATTCCTGGGTATGGTGGAGGGAGGGGAAGACTGATAATAATCAGTTACCTTGAATATAGCATTAAAATGATTGCTTATCTTGATGCAATTATTTCACAACCTGAAACATAACTTGTTGCTTTTGAGTTATTTTGTGTGTGTGTGGGGGGGGGGGGGATACCAGATTTAAAAACTAACCATGACAAAATAATGTACTCCAGGTCTAATTTATTATTTGAACAGGATCCTTGCTAATTTTCATTGTTTTATTACAGAGTATAAACATGGACTAGCTCCCTAGATTACAAATTACTTCTCTTCACACCAATGTGAAGTTAATGAGAAGGAATCTTAATATAATATATATGACAGCAGCCAGAAAAACTGCCATGTTTATAAGCATGCCTTCAAAGGAATTCATGCAAATTACAGGACAGCTTGTCATCACTGGATCTGGTAGGCTGCAGGCAAAGGGTGTGTAACAATGGCACTGACAGGTTGAAGGAAACAAAACAAAGAATTGTGCAACAGGTGATACTGAGGAAAGAAAAAAGATACTAGAGAATGAAAGAATAAAGACATTACAATTTTGACAAACATAACTTGCTAAAAATGATTGCAGTCTTCCAAGAAACTATAAAAATAGAGATGTAGAGTAATAGATGTTAAGCAGATAAAATTAAAGAATCAAAAATAAAGAGGAAACTATGTTTAAATATAGAGGAAATGACCAGAAAAAAATTATGCAATGTGTGAAAAGAGGAGAAACAAATAATATTTTCATATTTTAAATTCAAATGAATGAGAATGCTTAATTTTAAACAGTAAATATAAATTAAACCATTATCAGCACACTAATTAAATAATTCATGAACTTAATTATTTATGAGGATTGTAGCTATTAATTTATATTTCACTCTAATCTTTGGAGCATCTCTGTTCCTTTTGCGGTTTTGTTCTGGAAAATTGGAAAATGAATTGTAGAAAACACCATTTCCTGGATAATGAAATACTGAGTCACTGGAGAATGTAAAACAGAATTTCCGTGATGTCTGAGTGAAGGATTGAGTGGTGAGTTTTCTGGGATAAGAAACTTCTGGTTTTGTTTTTCTTCTTACTCCAAGTAGTGCTATGGACATCTAGAATTAACTAGATGATGAGACTGTCTTGTCCTACTAATTCCTAGCATGGTCCTCGAAGAAACTATGTATAAGTGTGCTTTGAGAATCAAACTCATGACCAGAAATTCAAAATAAACATGCCAGGACTTAACAGGGCAAGACAGCCTCCTCATCATCCCAGGCATTGGTAGTACATACCATGAATAGATTTACCATTTTCCTTTGTTTTTCCATACAGTTTACTGGAATATTAAATTATCATTTATTTATCCCTTCAATCAATAAGTATTTCTGGAGCACTACTATTAGAGTTACTTCTGATTAATGATAAATCAAATGTAATTCTGTCTTCAAGAGTAGGTAGGTCATGATATCTTCCCCAATGGGAAGAGCATCCCCCAGGCAGCAATGCTCTGTGTGTCCCTTATGACAGTACATCATAGCACATGTATCATGAACTGCCTTCAGCAGCAACCCAAGAGTTTTTTATTTCTGGGTTGTCTTATAATTTATGTCTGACCTGCTGTAGAGAGGTGAACTGGACTACAGTGGATTGGTGCCTTATGGCTGTATCTTCTTACTCCCTATTTCTGTTCTTAGTATCAATATTCCCAATCTATCCCTTTTAAATTATTGTACCTGTTAATTTTTTTTATTGTTGGTGTTGTTTTTTTTCACTTAGGTATGACAGGAATGTTAGGTGGGGCTAGAGAAGAATGCCCTTCTTTTTTTTTTAATTTCTTATTATTTTATTCATTTTAGAGAGGAAACACAAAGTGAGAGAGAGAGAGAGAGAGAGAAAGAGAGAAGGGGGGGAGGAGCTGGAAGCATCAACTCCCACATGTGCCTTGACCAGACCAGTGCAGGGTTTTGAACTGGCGACCTCGGTGTTCCCAGGTCAATGCTTTATCCACTGTGCCACCACAAGTCAGGCCAAGAATGCCCTTCTTACAAGTAGGATCTCCAATTTTTCTTATGGAAACAGTTCTGATGCTATTTCACAATGATTTTTCTTTCCTCCTTTCTCCTTCAGATACATGGTGGGATCTTTCTTAGATAGTCACAGTGAGAAACTTAAGCGGTTTGGTTTCTTCAGGTAAAGTCCACACAAGTGAGGGGGCTCACCTTAAGAATGCAGTTCCCAGGAATTTCTCAGATTCACGTTTCCTAAACTGTGCTGCAAGAGTTTATCTAAATGACCATTTCAGTATTTTTTCCTAGTGTGTACTCAGCAACCTCTCTTCCAAACAAGCAGATACCACTGTGTCTCTCTAGATGAGCCCATCACTCTAGATTAACAATGGTAGTTTCCCTAAATTTTCTGATGGGTCCAAGATAAGTCATTGATTTTCCATTTGCCCTTTCTTTGCTTATTGTAGTGATGGGACTGAGGACTTGCAAATTCTTTACATTTGGAGCTGAGACTGGAAATCTAAATGTTGATATTGTTAACCAGCTACCTTAGTGCTGTATCATTTATACTTCACAGAACAATGGGCATGGTGCATGGGACAAGTTATTTTTTCCCACAGACACATTGTATAGAATTATAAATATAAAACCTGCATCAAGAAATGTAAAATAGGAGCAGGAATAAGGAATCTGGACCTTACTTCTGGTAGAAGAAATCTAGATAAAGAGCAAAAGTCAACAATGCAGTCAAACAGAGAAAACTAAAATGTTGACAATTAAAAAGTGTAAGAAAGAATGAAAAAGTTGAAGAATCATCAATTTGCAGTCTAGAGATTCACACGCATTTTTCCCCCTGAGTGTTTTCATAGGTGTAGACGGTGCTGGAAAGTGTCATAATAGAGAGATCAGCTCATTTGGGGTAACCAGTGTTGCACAAGTCTTGTGTAGCTCATTGTTATTTTTGAGAATATTTGCAAGGAGTGGAGTGCATTCAATGAACCAGAAGTAGACCTGATTGGCTTATCACCTTATCACTTAACTGAACTCCCATCTGGTCAAAAGTCACTAAAGTCTTAGACAAGGGTGCCCAAACTTTTTACACAGGGGGCCAGTTCACTGTCCCTCAGACCGTTGGAGGGCTAGACTATAAAAAATAACTATGAACAAATCCCTATGCACACTGCACATATCTTATTTTAAAGTAAAAATCAAAACGGGAACAAATACAATATTTAAAATAAAGAACAAGTAAGTTTAAATCAACAAACTGACCAGTATTTCAATGGGAACTATGGGTGCAGATGCATCCTGTGCTCCTCTCACTGACCACCAATGAAAGAGGTGCCCCTTTAGGAAGTGCGGCAGGGGCCAGGTAAATGACCTTAGGGGGCCGCATGTGTTCCAAGGGCCATAGTTTGGGGACCCCTGGTCTTAGATATAAAAGGAAAGAAAGTTTTCATCCTCCAGTTATGGGGAAGAGTTCTCAAAAGTTGTCATATGTACCTGACCAGGCGGTGGCGCAGTGGATAGAACATTGGACTGGGATGTGGAAGACGCAGGTTCGAGACCCCGAGCTTGCCAGCTTGAGCGCGGGCCCATCTGGCTTGAGCAAAAGCTCACCAACTTGGACCCAAGGTCGCTGGCCCCAGCAAAGGGTTGCTCGGCCTGCTGAAGGCCCGCGGTCAAGGCACATATGAGAAAGGAATCAATGAACCACTATGGTGTCGCAACGGCAACGAAAAACTAATGATTGATGCTTCTCACCTCTCTCCATTCCTGTCTGTCTGTCCCTATCTATCCTTCTCTCTGTCTATCTCTGTCCCTGGGGAAAAAAACACAAAAGTTGTCATATGTAAATTATGTGCCATTTGATAAAGCAAAACTTAATGTGCTGTAAGATTTAAATTTGATGTGGTGAGCTCTTGTCTGGGGCTTTTAACTTAGACAGCTTAAGAGACATTATTGTCACCTAGAAGCATTTTATTGACAATTTAATGATTGACTTTTCTTCTGCTAAGGGAAGAAATTTAAGGTGAAAGCAATGTCATTAATTTTAAAAACAACTTGATCACTCTGAAAGGCAAGTTATCTCACATCTGAGTTTCTTTGCAAACTTTTGCTAAGAGCATTTTGATTCAGGAGAAGTTGTTTTGTTTTTTTATTCCAGGTTTTACTGTTATCACCTGCTCTGTTAATATAGAAATTGCCTTGAACAATGGGGCTTTATAAGAAATCAAGATCCCATATATCCTTCTTTACTGTCACGTCATAATATGTCCACTTTGTCCCTTTTTTGTTTGCAATTTTTATTGGCAGAAATATTTAACTTTAATCCTAAAATATTATCCAGCACATAATTAGAATCCAATTAGAAGCTATGGCTTCGTGTTCATTTTTCTTCATCTATTAAAATTAAATGTAAAATAAAATAACACAAAATGGCTAACAAATATCCAACAGGTTAAACATCACGTCTCAGGTCATATTTGAGCAAGGTCCCAATAGCCTATACATTAGTTTACAGTGAGAATGGAGGGTTTTTGAGGAGGAAAGGGTAAAATATGAGAAGTTTGCTTTCCTTACTTGTTCTATCTCCTCTTCCTTCAATTCTTACCCTTTCTTTTGTCTCTTCTTTTCCTTCTACCCTTTTTTTTCTCTTATGTTCTTAGTGATCTATATTTTTTCTTTTCAAATATTGTTTTTATCTTATATCACATCTGTGTATTTGTATCTATACAAGATTTTATTTTTAATATTTTCTTTAGTTTTTATTTATTCTCTTTTTTTTATTTCTCCTACCCTAAGATTTTCCTTTATTTTTTATTTTTATTTTCCCCTTATCATCTTAACTATATACTTTTGAAGCATTTTATTAAAACTATTAGTATACCATTATTTCTGGGATTTCTGTGATATTCACAATTTTGAGAGCAATTATAACTACCTCAATGTTGTTATCATCATGTCATATATGTGGATAATAACGCCTGGAGGTGTTCATTTTTATAATTTTCTATAAGTAGCAATTAGTGGAGTTGTGATTTAAACCCAGGTGTTTCCAATTCTCATTTATTATACTCATTGTTGTTAAATCCTGCCATGTAATTATGTTATAATACTATGCCTCACTAATTAAAATCCTGGAAATAGTACTTACTGGATTAGCTAGAGTGGTACTGATACTGTTTTAGTTGATATTGGAATTAGAAATTACTTCCTGCAAAAATTTTTATAAATAATGGAGAGCATCGCTTGCACTATCAGATACCAGAAACACTCATAGAGAGACAGATATGAATTTTCACATGGTAGTATTAAACACATAAGAAAACATAGTACTGTAAAATTCCAGTAATCTTATATTGGTACCTCAAAATAGTTTTTTTATTTTCTAGAAGACCTGTTGGACATGCATGCCATAAAGAATTTATAAATAATATTGGAAACATGCTTTTCATATGCAATATAAGGGCATTTGACTATATTTTTTATTTAGAAAATAAGAAAGTGAATATATATTCTCTACATTTATCACATAATAATACATTTAAAATAAAGTACAAATAATGAGAAATAACTGGCTTAACAAAATATTTGAGAGATTAAATCAGTTACTCTCAAAATTTTACAGTAATAATTTTTAAAAACTTGTCCTCAAACATTCTATATGTTTTATTGGTTTGTATACTTTCAATAATTTCATTCTCAAATAAAAGCAACACATGGAAGTTTTTAATAATATAAATATTTCTAACTATTAATATTTACCTTAGTAAAACATATAAAGACATAGGCATGCATGGTTGTTTAATTTTCATTTAACTTAATATTTATGGCCCCAAAGAACTTAAATTTTAAATTTTATGAATATATAAATAATAAATAAAGCCTATCTTAACTTTAGTTTTAGACCCTGGCCAAAATAAGCAGAACAGAAAAAAATATATGTCATAAAAATGAAACCATAAAGATGAATGTTAATTGCAATACTAGTTGCAGTCTTTAGCATTTATCACCTTAACATTAGAGATCCATCCAGCACATCATGATAAAGCAGCAACAACAATCGTGTTTTGCAATCTTGTTAAATCAGTGCCGGGGCAATGTTATCAAGTTTTCTTCTAAATATGTACAGGCTGTTATATGCATATGCTGTTGCCTTGACCAGGGTCAGTCATTGATTTTTATATAAAATGTTTATTCTCTTACTTTCTTTACTGTCCTTTTACAGGAATGGTTACAAGATATTATCTTATTCAGCTTAATTTTTGTGTGTGCTATCTGTTGATTAAATTAGCTTTTCATTAAGTGTTATTTCCAGTTCTTTCTTTTCTGTGTCATTCACTTCTATTTCTTCTTCATTTCTGTGGTAACATGAACTTAATAGTATCTATGTGATCCTGTGAAGTAATGAAACAGTGTTATAATTAAGTTTGGGTCACCTTTTTAAAATATTCTACATTAAAATGCAATGATCCTTAGTCTAGCAAAGCATTTGTTGAATTATTTAATTATGGCACATAGAACATGATACAGAATTGAATGAACTTGAACATCTTTGGCACACTGAGGAGGTGCATCCTAGAGGAAAATATGTAATATTGAGGTCCAGATCATCCCTTCATGGTCAGAGTTTTGACCAAAGTTTCGATTACTTACTGGAACTTTTTTCAAATCCTCGAACATGTACTTGTTCATGTATGAGTACATGAACATAGAGTGCATTCATTTGACCAAAAGCTAAATCCAACCTCCAGGGAGGCAAGAAAGTATGGTAAACCA
Source organism: Rhynchonycteris naso (assembly GCA_037038555.1). Taxonomy (NCBI): domain Eukaryota; kingdom Metazoa; phylum Chordata; class Mammalia; order Chiroptera; family Emballonuridae; genus Rhynchonycteris; species Rhynchonycteris naso. The sequence continues at coordinate 255,631,976 of CM072995.1, forward strand.
AACAAAATATTAGGTATTCATCCACTCTTAGGAAAATGACTTGAGAGTATGCCAAATGGAGTAGAGTTCAATTAAACCCATCATCAAATGTACTAGTATAACACTGGAAGGACCTATACCAGTGGTGGTCCCTTCTGTCTGGAGGCAACAGCTACAAATGACTGACCTGGATGATTATCTTGAAACTCTAATGACAGATACAATGTTGATGTTTGAACAATAGTCAGAGATAGCTTTCTACATGCAAATGTAGTTTCTATCTTCATACTGTGATACTCTATAAAAGTTTTCACCTAAATGAGTATAGTTTACAGTTCAACCGCAAAAACAACATTAGCTGTTGAGCTGCACATGTGTGGAACCATGATGGAAACTGGGTTTTGAGTTTCTAGACTCAATTCTGGCATGACCTATTGCTGTACAAGCTTTTTGTTTTTTTTCTTTTTCTAAAAATAATGAGAAATTATGTGATTTTAAAATCACTTTTACAAAATATAGCTATTAATTTAAAACATTATTAAACAGTATTTTATTGATTTGGGGGATTTCTTCTCTTCATTTGTTTATATGTTAGGCTATTCCATATTGCCTAACATATAGTTTACAAAATAGGCTCATTGTAGGTGAGTAGTCAAGCAAGGGGAAAATGGGTTAAGTTCCTCAAGAAAATTAATTGTAATTACTATTACTCATTTTCTTAGAATAAGACAGGTTAGTTAAGAAGACTGGACAGTAATATTGTGTTGAACTCTAAACATAAGCAAAATTGAACATGAACATACCTCTCCCATCCCCAGTATTTATACTCAGCTGGTGTGTCCGCACCTCACTCTGAGGGCAGAGGAGGCTCAGGAAACACCATCAACTGTACATGGAAGTGCCACTAAACACATCGAGTATACGCTCCACCTGTTGTTCTTGTGTTTATCACAATTGTTCTCAAATCCCATATTCTAAATTTGATTTTGATGCCTACTTCTTGTGTCTTCAGCATTAGCAATTGAAGATATTACTTTCTGTATACTAGTACCTCTTTCTCCAATAATCTACTCTTTCTTCTAGAATAACGTCCTCCTGATTTTGAGGAAATGATCTGATAATAACTATGTGAACCATGATCATTGCTGTTTAACTGTGTGGGTCATGACATCTTTGAATATTTTTATTTTGTTTTTTTCTGTATAACTATGAAATAAGGTTTATTCTCTCATTTAGTGAATTGAATCACAAATTATTTGACCATGTGACTTTATAAGATATGGAGTTTTAATTAATGTGTAGAGAGTAATTGATTTTTGATCATGGAAAAATTTTTAGTGAATGTTGTTTGTTATTATTGTTACTCAAAAATATTTAAGAGTCCTAAAAAGTTTTTAAATCAATCATTTTGGTTCAGAAACCAACTCAAGTTAATTAAAAGTATTAACTATCTTTAAAAATTAGACTGGGAGTGCCAAGATTTACTTACTCAATTATGTTGATTTAGATATAAAATGTTTGCTTCTATTCACAAAATACTTTAAAAATTAATAAATTAGTTTTAATTAGGTTGATTGGAATAATTCAGTAAGTCAACAGATATTCATATACTATTCTATGTATCAGATCACAGAGATTATTTATTTCTGGAGTTAAGAGATGGATGATATAACACATACCAAAACACTTTTGACCCCATCTACAGAAACCAGAAAGCCTCAATTTATATAGCAGAATTTGTGGTGTGTCAACATCATTTCAAAATGTGATACAATAAAAATCATCATGTCCAAAGTAAATGTGGGCTTGTCATCATCTGTCTTACAGTGCATCTTAATGTGGAAAAATGCTTACTACTTCTAAAAATGTTAACTTGTTGTTGTTTATTACTTTCTTTAATAATTTATCCCCAAAGAAACCAAACTGTCAAAAATCACTGAGCTAGAACTGGCAGCTTGTCAGTTCTCACTGCTCAGTGAAAAAAAGAGCATGCAGACACCATCTATCAGAGACCACACAGCTCTCGTTATCAATTATCATAATGCTTTATTTCAAAAGATTTTTCTAGATTTTTCCAAATATAAAGTTATATACTAACCACTATAAAAACTCTTCAATACCTAATATTTTTTTCTATGAACGTGTTATTTTGACGTCTGTAGAAAAGAAGAGAGAATAAATTTAAAACCATGATTATGCTTCCTAAGAATTTCAGTAGGAAAGATTACATGCAATCATTGTAGAACTGCTTTTTCTGTTAACTTTTAAATAAAATTTATGTTTATATTATGCTTTCATATTCTTCTTCCTTATATTCTCTAATAATTTCAGACTCCATGTAGCACTGACAACATTCAAATTGAAAGGATGACAAACAATTACTTGTTAATAGCAATAAGCTTTTTAATTTGTAAATGCCAGTAACCAAAGTCAAATAACTTATTTCAAGTTAAAGGGAAAAAAAATCTCTTTCCCACAATTATAGTTCTCCCCATTAATTATTAATTTTATACTGGAATTCATAGTTGTAGCTTTCAGGCATAGTACTGACAGTGGTGGCTTTGATGGTTTAGATAAAGAGCATACACACATGTGCAGTAGACTGAGTGAAATTGCTGCATTCATTCCAATGATCATTATTCCTAAATAGCCTATTAGAAATCAGTCAATTGTTAATGGTTTTTTCACTGTATTTACCACAAACATGCTTTTACCTAATGAGCTAGTATTTTTAATGCAACTCATAACAATATTTTGCTTATCAATTAATAGTGACCCAACTTGAAATCTTAACAATTTAATGATGAGTGATAGTCATTAGTCTCTTACAGTCCATTTTTATGCTGAAAGAACATAATGAACCAAAATGAATAAGTGATAAATTAATTATCCAAAACATATATGTATTTTTACACAGAATTGAGATGGTATTTTTAAAAAGCCATTCGTATATTAACCTAATGTTTAGTAGAACCATTAAATAAATATTTATTTAGGGAAAAGCATGGTATAGATTATTGCTTTCAATTTTTTTGGTCAAAGAAATTTACTCAAAGATAAGGTATAAATAAATATAAACATACATACTTTTTAAGAGAAGATCAATAATGTTTAACTAATTTTAGTAGTTCTTTAGGGAACAGTTTATATGTAAAGAATACACACAAGATCATAATTGTTGAAGTGTTTTTATGCATCAAATAATTTAGTCCATTTTATTATATATTACCCCAAGGTATCACTACATTTTATTGTGTGAGGGTTTATTTTGATTAAGGGTACATGGATTACTTTAAGTAAATTATATTTTTTTAAAAGTTCAATGTGCCAATATCCAGAATACCAGCACCACCAATTGTTAACAAGGATATGGAGCAACAAGAACATTCATTCACTGCTGGTGGGAATGCAAAATGGTAAACCATTTTGGAAGATAATTGGCAGTTTCTTGCAAAACTAAACATACTCTTACTAAACAATTTGGTATTTACTTAAAAGAGTTGAAAACTTATACCCATGCAAAAACCTGTACATAAATGTTCATAGCAGTAGCAGCTTTATTCATAATTGCCAAAACAGGAAGTAACCAAAATGTTCAATAGGTGAATGGATAAATAAACTGGTATATCTAGGCAGTAGAATATTACTCAGCATTAAAAAGACAAAACTATCAAGACATGAGAAGACACAGAAGAACCTTAAGTGCATGTTACTAAGTAAGAGAAACCAATATGAGAAAGCTACATATTAAAATTACAGGACATTCTGGAAAGAGCAAAACTAGAGACAATGACCTTGGTCATAGGTGAGGAATAGGTGGAGCACACTTGAAGGCAGAGAAACAAGGCGTTCTGATGCTGTAATGGTGGATTCATGCCATTCATTACACATTTGTCTAAACCTATACTATGTACACACTGAGAGTGAACCTAATGCAAACTTGAAAGTTTGATAATGATGTGTCAATGCAGGTTTATCAGTTTGAACAAATGTAGCATTTGGTGGGGAATGTTCATAATTGGGGAGGTTATGCATGTGTATGGGCAACAAGTAAAGAAATTTCTGTATTTTCTATTCAATTTTGCTATAAACCTCAACTTTAAAAAATAAAATCTATCTTTTTAAAAAAAGAATCAATGTTGCTTCTAGTTCATACTATTTATATCAGGGTGCATACCATTTAATATATTAAACATCAGTATTTCTTCATGATTTTTGGAGTACTGGGGAAATACAGAATTATCAGAGCTGGAATTTAAGAAGAGTTATAGGGTAAGAGAAAGAAAAACAATATAAATAAGGGGAAATGTACTTTTCTCATTCTATTAGAGACAACAGAGTTGGCTACAAACATCCATTCAGAAACTAAAGCCCAGGAGAAAAATTGCCTCAACACTTTCAAGTAGAGTGTTATGCTTCAACAGTGACATTGCACCATCATTCTTGGTCTTAATGCTTTTTGTAACACTGTTTGTCAAGAATGAATGATCTGCTGCTAACATTAGCCAACTCTATGTAGGAAAATAGACACAATGTCAACATTATATGCAATAGCTCACAAAATTAGCACACACCTTTATGTGACATGGGATCAGTTGGATTTGGGGGAAAATACCAGTGCTGAATTTGAAGAAGTACCCAAAGAGTGAAAAGTCACATTTTCTTCTAAAGCAAATAGGTTGTAGCCCAAGACCTTTCAATGTTTTAGAACTAGTGAATGTACTTTGTAGTTTCAAAATATTTCCCAAACTCTGAGAAAGCAGTAAGCCTAAGAACATTATTCTATGAATAAATCTTTGTTGAAGATAACAGAATGTTGTTTGCAAAATAAGCTTTTTTCAGTAAATGAGATACATGACTTTTAGCACCAATGAAATAGTAACAATGTATTCATCCTTGAAAACAGACTCTATAATAAAAACTGAGGCTTTTTTTTAGTAATGGCTAGGAAAAATGTAATGTTTTTATTAAGTTTACATTGACTGTGTTATAAAAACACCTGATCATACTTGAAATGTTTAATAAAAGGTTGGAATTTTTACCCTTACAATCAGGAAGATGGCCTAATGGAAATGTTTTAAAAATAACATGTCAGAAAAGAATCAGAATAAACCTTGCATCAAGGAAGAACCTTTCTGGAAACAAGAAATATCAGGGTTAGGGCCTTTCTCTGTCAATCACTTTTTCATCTTGGACAATTAAATTCATCTATATAATTACATACAATGCCCACAAGCATGTGAGAAAATGATAGATGAACTAACTGTATCATGCTTATGCAAAATTTAGTTATTATATTACATTTGGTTCTAATACTAATTATTGTGTTGCTAATGGCAGTAAATTATTAGATCTTTTTTAATGTAGCGTACAAGGTTATGTCACTTGATAGATTATTGGATTAAGAAGATGTGACACATATATAAAATGGAATACTAGTCAACCATAAAAAAGATGAAATACTGCGATTTGTGACAACATAGATGGATCTTGAGACTCATGCTAAGTGAAATCAGTTGGATAGAAAAAGTTGAGAACCGTATGATTTCACTCATCTGTGGAATATAAAATTTAAAGCAACAAACAAAATAACAAGACAAGCAAAAAAATTCATAGACATAAAAAGCAGAATGGTGGTCACCAGAGGGAAGGAGAGGGAGGAAGTAGTAAAGTGTAAAAGGGGATCAAATATATTGTGACAGAAGAGTATTTGACTTTGTGTGGTGGGCTTACAATGCAATATACAAATGGTGTTTCATAGAATTTTACACTTGAAACCTACATAATCTTATAACCAATGTGACCCCAATAATTTTAATCAAAAACTAAAATCTAAATTAAAAAAATCAAAACAACACATTGTTTAAGATTATATATTAGGCCCTGGCCAGTTGACTCAGAGGTAGAGCATCAGCCCATTGTGTGGATGTCCTGGGTTTGATTCCCAGTCAGGGCACACAGCAAAAGTGACCATTTGCTTCTCCACCCCACCCCTCCAAGCTCCCCCTTCCCTTCCTCTCTCTCTCTCTCTTCCTCTCCCACAGCCATAGCTCAATTGGTTCGAGTACACTGGCCTAGGTGCTCAGTATGGCTCCATAGGGACTGCCTCAGGCACTAAAAGTAGCTTGGTTGTGAGCATAGCCCAAGATGGTCAGAGCTTCAGCCCCAGATAAGAGTTGCCAGGTGGATCCCAGTAGGGTCACATGTGGCAGTTTGTCTGCCTATCTCCCCTCCTCTCACTTTGAAAAAAGAAAAATAATTTATATGTTACTTGTGCTTTTGACATCTCCTTTTCCCCATCCTAATAACATCTCCTGATATATTCCAAAATCTCCACATGCAACCACTTCTCTATATTTTGTAATAATCATCTTGTTTATCTTTATAGATTTACTATACATACATATACTCATGAATATATGCAACTTAGATTGACTTGGTTAGAGAGTCTAGGGATTCTTTAAGTGTTTATCTTGGGCTTTCTCACAACATGGCAATGGAATTAAAAAAAAAAAAAGACATTTTTCAAAGAAAAAATTCCAAAGTGTAATAAGTTATAGAACTTTGTTTGCATCACATTTGCAAATGCTTATTGCCAGAGTCATTGAGAAGAAGTAAAAACTCACATAAATTCTAGGAGGTGTGATTTCTTGGGAACCAATAAGGCAATAGTCTTCCACAGGGATCTAAGCAAGTAGATTGATAGCCTCACCAAAATATTTATCCAGATAGTGACTGCCCAGATGTCAAGCTAGAACTTACTATCAAATATTTATTGCTTTGAACAGGGGATATAAAAGAAAAAAATTCCTTTATTTTCAAATGGACAGAACAAAATCTGTGAATTGCAGCATAAAATCTGAGCAATACCTGCAAAATTATGACATTCACTTATAATCACATTATTGACCAGAACTTTTTAAACTCCTCCTAAACTCTCTGTGGAGAAAGCAAATGCAGCTTTGAAAAAAAGACTTTATGATTTAGCTATTCTATTCACCTAGCAGAGAAAAAGAAATGTGGAGGCTAGGCATCAGAAAGCTCCATGTTTTATCTCTTAGTTTTTACCCACCTTTAAATTTTAACTCATATTCTTCCCAAAGAAGAACACAATTAGTAAGATGAGAATTTCTTGGTAACTACTCTGAACAAACACTTAGAATTTTAAATTTTGTTTTCTGTTTTTGCTTTCTATAGAAACATCAGTAATAATATATTTATCCTCAATATCAGAGCTGCTTTAAAATTTTAAATTCACATTGACAAAAACTCTAATGTGCAGTGAGACTGAGGAGAAAGAAATTGTTCTCTCTGGAGCATGATCCACTCCATGAGTACCCATGGCAACACAGTTTCAAGGCTGTGGAATAACTCTGAAATCAGGGGTAAGGGAACAGCTGTTGGATCTAACACATTTAGGACAACTAATCAAATCAAGGTCAACAACTGGTATATACTGTGAAGTGAAGAGATGAACTTCAGTGACAGGCTCTGACAATGTGGTCCAGAGACACACGGAAATGCCTGTCTTTGTTTTAGGTGTTGCAGAAAAAAACAGTGTTTAGTTCTGCACTTTTTTGCAACTGTGGACAGCTAAACTGTCTTAATGAACATTTTCACCAACAAAATATAATAAAAAGGTTGTATTGTCTGACAAGTATGGATTAAATATAAATGTCTTGCTGAGAATAGACTAATATTCTCTCATTCATTCTTTGGATGGGTTTATTGAACCACATTTTATCCCATTTCATGCCTAGGACTATACAAGTTATTTTAGATTACTTTCTGGTGACACACTGTTTTTTAACCTCGTGTGTGTGTGTGTGTGTGTGTGTGTGTGTGTGTGTATATATATATATATACATATATATATATATATATATATATGAAAAGAGAAAGAGTCTGATTTAAGGCAACTTGCTTTACCTACCCTGGTTTATGGTTTTCTTATATTTAAAACAGAAGATTATTCTCCCCTAACATACAGAACATAATTGCTTGCTCTTATATTTTTATATTTTTTTCTGATCCTCTTATTGGTCAGTCTCTTGATAAGCTCTAGGGATATAGAATGACATAAAGCATAATTTTCAAGAGATTTATTATGCACTTGCAGGTCTAAGATAAATACATAAAATATAAATTATAATATATGATAGCATGGCTAAGCCATAATATTAAAAGGGCATTCATAGTAAGTCCCTCAAGAATTAAGATGAGGTAGAAATCACCTTGGGCCAAACATGTTTGTTAATTTTTCAAAATAAAGAGATTTAAATGGGATGAAAGAGAAATACTTGAGCACACATTAGGAAGGAGGGCTGGTACCAGCCTAGGAGCACAGGCAGATATTTAACTAATGGCTTAAAATACAGTGATTGAAGGGATTAGCCAAAAAGTATATATGTATTTATACACATAACACATAGCTACCACAAACAACAAGATAGCAATACCCAGGGAATAGAGAAAGTGAAGGTAGGGGGAGGAGGAAAAGGGGGGGGGGGAACAGGGACCCAAAGAAACTTTGCTTGGAGCAGAGGGTACATGATGCAGTGTATACATGGTATTATATTGACTTGTACACTTGAAATCTGTTTGGCTTGGTGAACAATGTCATCCTAATAAATTAAAAATAAATAAACTGATTGACACAATCTAAAAGTCTCTATACATAATTTCTAAATTATTTAAATAGTCAGTACAGATGTGCTTTTATTTTTGTCATTTGCTTTTTTTAATTTTGCCTACTCCCACCCTGGTTTTTCCACTGGGGTGAAGCCTGGACTGGCACCTCAAACAGAAAGAGAAAGGAGTTTACTGTTTCTCATTTAAACAGGGCATTGTATTCTCTATTTGAGCATATTTTTTTTACTTAGTACACACCTCATTTTTTTTTCTCAAAAATATTCCATGCTAGCCTGACCTGTGGTGGCGCAGTGGATAAAGCGTCGACCTGGGAACACTGAGGTCGCCAGTTCAAAACCCTGCACTGGTCTGGTCAAGGCACATATGGGAGTTGATGCTTCCAGCTCCTCCCCCCTTTCTCTCTCTCTCTCTCTCTCTCTTTCTCTCTCACACACACACTCTGTGTCTCCTCTCTAAAATGAATAAAATAAAAAAAATAATAAAATAAAATAAAAAGACATTTGAAAAAAAAAAAAACATTCCATGCTAAAAATAAAGTGGACAAATCGCACCTACAATCATGCAAATAGATTTGAGGTCATTAATCTATTTACCTAAACCCTCTATGTCAAAACTCACTGGCTATATAAGAATCACTTCAAATTGAATAATTTGCACAAACAAAGGATTATTTTATTTTAAATATAACCAAAGTACAAATATACAAGATAATTTAAGGTGAGGCAGAGAATATATGTCGTTATCTAAGTCACAGTAGAAAGAAGACATACTCTTGAAACCCAGTTTCTCATTGCTTTTGTTCACCTTCGCAATAGTGCCCCCCACACAATGATGGTGAACAATTCTGTGTGAGGTTAAACTTACACTGTAAGGATCCAACCTTAAGCACATATGACTTCACACTCTTCTGCCTCTGGGACCTCACTAAGGCTTTGCAAGTCTTTGTTACAATCCTCAACCCAAGTAACATTAGACATTAAAAAATTTACATATGTAAGCAGCATTGTATGACTGTAATCTTTTGACATTGTAAAGAAACCTCAAACCAGATTCATTTATTATTTATTTAAATTGTTTTCTCTCAATTATTTCTTATGATATGAAACACACTTATTTTCTGAGTATATAATATTTTTTACCAATTGTATAATGGTTAGTAATGTATCAGTTTGGCACAAAAGTCAAACTCAAAATTTATTGCTGTCTGTAATTTCACTTCTCCTTAGATTATTATTAAGTATTTATTTTGTTGGACAAGTAGAAATGTATATATTTAATGCACACAATTTGAGTATTTTATATACATAGGTATATACAGTGACATAATCCCCATAATCAAACTAATAATCTCCACAGATAGTTAACATTATCTTTTCTCTTTTTTTTTGTACTCATAAGAATTGAAGCCTCCCATTTTAGTGAAGTTGAAGGATATAATAAAGTAGGTTTAAATATATTTACATTATTGTACACTACTTCTCCAGAGCTATGCATCTTACATAACTGAAGTACTATACGCCTTGACCAACACCTCCCCCTTTTCCTCTTCTTAGGTGTAGCTACATCATTTTATTATCTGCTTCTATGAAGTACACTATATTATTTTTTAATTAATTTTATTGAGCTGACTTTGGTTACTAAAATTATGTAAGTTTAAAGTATACAATTTTATATAATACATCATCCATATATATTACATTGTGTGCCCACTACCACAAGTCAAATCTTCTTCCATTATTATATATTTGATTCCCTTTATCTTTTACTACCTCTATTTTCTCTTCCTTCTGGTAACCACAATACTGTTGTTTATGTCTATGAGATTTTGTTTGTTTTTCTTGTTTGTTCATTTGCCACTTTGTTTTATATCTCATCTGAGTGAAATCATATGATTCTTGACTTTTTCTGTCAAACATTTTTTTCTTGGCATGATCTTCCCCAGATCCAAGCATATTTTTTCAAATGGTAGTATTTCACATTTTTATGGCTGATCAGTATTCTATTCTATATACATATTATTTTCCATACTAACAACTGTAAACCTACTTTAATCCAACCCTGTGTGTATTACATCTTCTGTCTCCAATCATCTATGGAAGGACTGCTAGTAGAAATGTAAACTGATACAGCCACTATAGAAAACAACATGGCAGTTTCTCAAAAAACTAAGAATAGAGTTACCATATGACCCAGCAACCCTTCTTCTAGGTATCTACCTAAAAAATTTGAAAATACTTATTTGCTAATGCAAACGCACCCCTGTGTTCTTCGCAGCATTATTCATGGTGGCCAAGTGTCCTTAGATAGATAATTTGATAAAGAAAGAACCAAAGTTTGACTATTTTGAATTCTACATCTACCTTAATTTTTTTAGTAAGAATAAAGATAGCATTAAAGGGAAAACTATTTCATCCTGAAGATTTGTTTTCTGTGATAGACCCTCCTAGTTATACAACACTGTTGCCAGTTCCCACAAAGATGCTGAGACAGGTGTTCATCTCTGAAGTTTCTCATTATAGAGGACAAGCCATCAGGAGGCAGCCACTGTGAATGTTAAAGACCGAAATGAACAGTGATAATGAGAATAATACTGAAGTAGTCAGAATAGCAGAACAAAGACAAACTAAAATCCACCTAACAATACTGTATTATAAACCATTATTAAAAAGATTATGGAATCGCCTGATCTGTGGTGGCGCAGTGGATAAAGCGTTGACCTGGGAACACTGAGGTTGCCAGATCAAAACCCTGCACTGGTTCGGTCAAGAAACGTATGGGAGTTGATGCTTCCAGCTCCTTCCCCCTTTCTCTCTTTCTCTCTCTCTCTCACTCTGTGTCTCCTCTCTAAAATGAATAAAATAAAAATAAATTAAAAAAAAAAAGATTATGGAATCAACAGGCCCAAATTTCCCCAGAGATAAGTGTTATAAGAAATCTAGGTCCATGAAAGGAAGAACAGTAATGGCACAACCCTAACAATGGAGGTTTCATTAAAAATACAGCTGGGAAGAAGGGCCTGCAGTGTAAAAACCACTCCCTTCAGTTGCTCCATAACTCAGTTCCAGAAGGGTCGTGGAGAAAATCACCGGATCAAGAGTTAGCTTGACAATTCAAGCATTTGGCTCATGTCTTTTTTCCAATTTCTCAGCGAAAATGACAAGAATGCAGCAATTCCTCAATGTCAGTGTTTACAAATGTTGCATTAACAATATTAATAGTAGAAAATAGCTAGTGTTAAATTTATCATTACTATTAATAATAGTATATTATATAATGTAAGTATAGTTGTATTATAGCATTATATTTGTCTAATGGTTTTAGTCCTTGACACTATTATTATTCATTTATAAAATAGTCATAATAAACCCTGGCTGGTTGCCTCAGTGGATACAGCATGTCTGACATGCAGAAGTCTCGGGTACAATCCCCAGTCAGGACATAAATGAGAAGTGACCATCTGCTTCTTTCTCCCTCCCTCTCCCCCTTTTCCCTCTCTCCTCCTCTCACAGCCAGTGTCAGCCTCAGGCACTGAGGATGGCTTGGTAGATTTGAGTATCAGCCCTGGATGGGAGCTGCTCAGTAGATCCCAGTCAGAATGTGTGTGGAAACCTGTCTCTTTATCTTCCCTCCTCTCACTCAAAAAAAAATAGTCATAATAAATAATTGTTTTCTTATCATAATCAAAGAACTAGAAAAAGTAAAGAAAAATAATTTCTAATTTTTTTCTCAGAAATATTAATTGTGCATTTTGATAAAAATGTCGTGTCACATTTTATAAAGTAGACAGTGGATTTAAATAGGAAGTGTGTGGCACATGCATTCTTGTTTTAATCTCTTCATCTCTTTATCTGCATCTGATATGTCAAATTATTAAGAAGCTCTTCAGACAAAGATAGGACATGTGAATTAAATAAGTGAGCATGGCTTTCATCTTTCATAAGCTGTCATAAAGCATGAAGATAAGATCCAGGAAAGACAGATTTTAAAGTTTCTGTCTATTTAAGGGCTACTCTGATCTTGCCGTTGTACTTTTACATTTTCTCTCTTCAAATTCTGGCAGGTGTGTGATAGCCCATACAACAGCTTTTGAGAACAAAACTTGAATAAACTTTGCCAATTGATAACTTACAAAAAAATGAAAAGAGTTTATTTTTAACCCAGACATATTCAAAATTAAGTTGGTTGTTGTTAGAATTACAAGATTAAAAAAATAAAAGGTAAGACCAGAGGTATGAGTCACAGTTGATTTATATAATTTCAATGCATTGCAATTATATTAATATTATGGGAAATATTAAAATATAGTAACTGGAAACTTAATTTATATATTCAAAAATGAAGGATAACATATAAACTCTTTGACCAAAATATGAAAATAAATTTGTTTCTCTGTAAATAAAAATTTAAAAATTATTAGTGTTTTTAAAAGTTTTATTTTTTTCTTCACTAAAAGTAATTTTAATTATATAATCCAAAGGAATAATTATTTAAAAATAATTTATATATGAGACATAAATATTAATTTAATGCAAAACTTAAAACCATTAAAATGATATCAAATTTAGTTATGTATTTTATATTAATATTTTATTTTTCTGAATATATCATAAGAAAGGAGAAAAGCAACAATATATATTTTGTTTCAAGGAAAATAAGAAATTTTAATAAAAATATAAGATTATGGCTAAAAAATAAATATATGAATATTTAAAAAAATTATTTACAGATGACATAATTGTTTATTTTAAAAAATGTTAACTTCCCTCAAAAGAACTACTCAAAGTAATAATTGAGTATAGCAAGATTTGCTTAATATTTAATATTTAAAATTCACTTGTTTTTCTGTATACCAGAAATGAACAGTTGGAATTGGGAATTTAAAAAATAACATTTATAAAAGCAGCACTCAAGAGAATTAATTACTTAAATTTAAATATGACAGAAATCTAAAGTGTTTATATGCAAATAATTATAAAAGTTTAATGAGAAAAATAAAAGAAATTTAAGTAAGTATACAGATACCTAGTTTCTATGGATTATAGGACTCAATATAATAATGTGAACTGTTAAGCCTAACCAGGCAGTGGCGCAGTGGATAGAGTGTCAGAATAGGACACAGAGAACCCAGCTTCAAAATCCCAGGGTTGCCGGCTTGTGCGCAGGCTCACAAGCTTGAGTGCAGGGTCGTTGGCTTGAGCGTGGGATCATAGACATGACCCCATAGTCGCTGGTTTGAGCACAAAGGTCACTGGCTTGAAGCCCAAAATTGCTGGCTTAAGCAAGAGGTCACTTGTACTGATGTAGTCTCCTTCAAGGCACATATAAGAAAGCAATCAATAAACAACTATTGAGCTGCAATGATGAATTGATCCTTCACATCTCTCTCCCTTCTTGTCTGTCTCTCTGTTCCTCTCTCTGTCTCTCTCTCTGCTCTGTCACAAAATAATAATAATAAATAATAATAATGTGAACTGTTTGCAACTTGATTTATAGATCTAAAACAACCTCATCAAAATCTTAGAAAGCTACTTTGCAGGTATTGACAAACTGATTCTAAAGTGCATATGGAAAGGCAAAAGATTCAGATGAGCAAACACAATGTTAAAGAAAAACAATTTTAGTCTCTAAATTGCAGTAATCAAGACTGTGATATTGTTGAAAGAATAGACATACAGATCAATGGGACAGAATAGTTAGCCCAGAAAAAGACCACACTAATATAGTCAGCAGATTTTTTACAAAGAATCAAGGGTTTACAAAAGAATCTTTAAAACAAGTGGTCCTTGAATAATTGGATTTTCACATACATATATACAGATCCACACACAGATCTTACATGTTTCACAAAAACAACAACAACAAATAAACAAACAAAAAAAGAACTAAACTCAAACTGAATTACAAATGTAAATGTAAATGTAGAATTATACAACTTCTAAAATACATAGAAGAAATTTAGGTGTTCTGGGGTTTTCTGATATATTTTGATGTAAAACCTAAAAGTTAGTAAATGAAAGAAAAACTTGATGTTAGACTGTATTAAAATTAAAAGCTTCTCTGAGAAAAATTACTGTTAGGAGAATGAAAAGACAAACCATAGATTGGGAGAAATATTCACTAACACTAATCTACTAAAGAAATTGTATTCAAAATATACACAAACTCTTAAAATTTAACAATAAGAAAACCCTCAATTTAACAAAGGTAAATAATCTGAAGAAAGAAATTTCACTAAGAGAGGGGAGTAGTGAGGGACAAATATACAGTGACAGACAATGATTTGACTTTGTGTGATAAGCGCACAACACAATCAACAGTTCAAATGCTGTAGAAATGTTGACTTGAAACCTCTGTGCTCAATTGATTAATGTCACCCAATTAAATTTAATTTTCTAAATATATGTATTTAATAAAAGAAGATATACAATTGACAAGAAACATATGGGAAGATGTTTAAATTAGATTAAAATAAAAATGAGATACAGCTACACTTGAAAAAGATTAAAATTCAAAAACTAAAAATAACAATTGCTGGTAGAGGAATGGGAATTCTTATTTTATTCATTGCTGGTGAGAATGCATAATGGTATAAACATTTTGTAAAACAGTGTGGCAGTATTTTTGCAAAGTTAAAAACAAGCTTACCATACAATCCAGCAATCATGCTCCTAAACTATTTGCTATACTAATTTTAAAGTTTCTCCCTACAGAAACTTGTATACTAATGTTTATAAAAGCTTTATTCATAATTGTCAAATACTGAAAAATAATCAGATACCCTTTAATAGAAAGGCAAATTGTGATACACTTACACAATGTAATAATATTCAAGGTAAAAAGAAATGAGCTATCAAGCCACAAAAAGACACAAATGAATCTTAAATGAATATTGTTAAGTGAAAATGGCCAGTCTGAAAATGCTATATACTATGTGATTTCAATTATACAATATTCTTGAAAAGGCAAAATTATAAAAACAATAAAATATTGACAGTTGCCAGGAATTCTACGGAAGTAAAGGATTGAATGGATGGAACAAAGGAAAAGTTTAGTGGAGTGATACTATTCTAATACTATAGTTTTAGACACACAATACAGTGCATTTGTCAAAAATCCATAGAACCTCTACAGCCCAATTTTATACATAAAATTTAGGAAGTAAGGGCTTCCACGATAGAATTCAATATGTGACCAACAGTAGGTTGGGGGAAAATGTGCTCCCATATGTTTGGAAATGAGTGCAATCTATAAAACTAAAAGCAAAAGAAACTGATTTAGTCTATTTTTAACGTTGTTTGCCGTGAGGGTACTATTTAACAATTCTGGCACCACTATGCATGTATACTATTGATGCAACTGAACAATAGATTAAAAGAACTTTTTACTATTGGAGTGAGAGGCTACAGATAATCAAGAAAATGAGCCAGAGTGATCCACAGGTAATGGATTAAAGGCAAAGTTGGTAAGAATTTATGTGAATCAAAATTAATATTAAGTGTATAAAACAATAATTATAGTAATATGGCATTATAATATAAAGAATTAAAACTCATAGAAAAATATCCTATATTGCAAAAGTTTGGATAGCCTTAAGGTGTTTCAAGGTCCTTCCATCCTATGAGAAAAAGGTAAGATAAAATATCCATACCGCCTGACCTTGTGGTGGCGCAGTGGATAAAGCGTTGACCTGGGAACACTGAGGTCGCCAGTTCAAAACCCTGCACTGGTCTGGTCAAGGCACATATGGGAGTTGATGCTTCCAGCTCCTCCCCCCTTTCTCTCTTTCTCTCTCTCTCTCTCTCTCTCTCTCTCTCTCTCTCTCTCTCTCTCTCGCACTCTGTGTCTCCTCTCTAAAAATGAATTTAAAAAAAAAATGTTTAAAAAAAATATATATCCATACCATATTCTCTGAGAGAAAAATAGAATAAATTTCAGTTGAGTTAGAGGTACAATAGTAGAGATAATTAATTAGTAGCAAGGACAAAGAAAGCATAAATAAGATAAAGTAAAATAATAATAATAAATAATAAAATAATATATATTTAGATAATGAAATAAGATACTTAAACTAAACAGAACAGTAATTATGTTAAATAGATATGAACTCAATACTTTAAAATGGAAAGATTATCAGACTGAATAAAAAAATAATCCAAACTATATTTTGTTTTCAAGATTCAGATATAACATACATAATACAAAAGGATTACAAAGAAAAGCATAGAAAAAAATACATTGAGAATACTAAGTAAAGTCAGTATGGTTATATTACTATAAGTAACTAAATTTTGAGGCAAAATATTACAAGAAAAAAACATTCCATTCCAAAACAATATAAAAATTGATATTTGTATTTACCTAATAACATAGTTTCAAAGTATATAAAATAAAAAACAATACAACAGAAAACAGAAATAAAACATTTCAAAATTCGCATGGGATATTATTAAAAAACAAATAGCAAAATAGACCTCTCTCCAAAGATGACATACAGAGATGGTCAACATCACTACTGTGAGGTCAGTTGGCAATGGATGAAGGTCAGGTGAAGAATTTGGCTGGAACCGTCCACACCCATACACACCAAAAGAAACTTCCCTGGAGACCTTTGAAGAAGAACAATAAATTACCCTGAACAGGGGAGGTGGCACCACTTCTCTGGCCCATCTCGCTGCGGACCAGAGAACATTGTCCGAGATGCGCTCTGAATAAAGCTTGTGTTATTCCACACTCAGTAAGCATGGCCCTCTTTCTTCCTGGGGGGGGGGGGAGGGGGATGAGAGGAGAATACTTTACAACTACTATCAGAAAAATGCAAATTAAACCATATGAGGTATTCATCTCATACCTGTCAGAATGGCTATCATCAATAAATCAACAAGTAAGTCCTGGGAACAATGTGGAGAAAAGGGAACTCTCATGCACTGTTGATTTGAATGCACCTTGGTACAGTCACTGTGGAAAACAGTATGGAGTTTTCTCAAAAAATTAAAGCCTGACCAGGAGGTGGCGCAGTGGATAGAGCAACAGACTGGGATGTGGAAGACCCAGGTTCAAGACCCCGAGCTTGCCAGCTGGAGCGCGGGTCCATCTGGCTTGAGCAAAAGCTCGCCAGCTTGGACTCAAGGTCGCTGGCTCCAGCAAGGGGTGGCTGGGTCTGCTGAAGGCCCGCGGTCAAGGCACATGTGAGAGGGCGATCAATGAACAACTATGGTGTCGCAACAGCAATGAAAAACTAATGATTGATGCTTCTCACCTCTCTCTGTTCCTGTCTGTCTGTCCCTTTCTATCCCTCTCTCTGTCCCTGTAAAATAAATAAATAAATAAATAAAAGAACTGCCTTATGACCCAATGATTCCACTTCTAGGTATATATCCAAAGTAACCCAAAACATTAATTGAAATGGCTCTGTGCACCTCATGTTCATTGCACTATTAGTTGCCAAGATATGGAAACAACCAAAGTCGACATCAAAGATGAGTTGTACAAAACAGTGTGGTACCTATGTACCATGAAATACTACTGGGTCTTAAAAAGAAAAAGAATGAAATCTTACCATTTGCAACAGCACGAATGGATTTAGAGGGTATTATGCTAAATGAAATAAGTCAGACAGAGAAGACAAAACGATTTCATTTATATATGGAATCTGTAGCATAAAAGAAACAGATAAAGTAGAAACAAACTAATAGATGCAGAAAATAAACTGATGGCTCCCAGAGAGGAAGGGGTCAGAGGAGTTGATGTAAAAGATGAAGGGATTAAGTAAAAACTGATAACTAAAAAATAGTCACAGGATGTAAGGTACAGCATAGGGAACATAGTAATATTGTAGTGACACTGTATGGTGCCAGGTGTCTGATCTTTGCTCATTGGAACAGCACTTTCCTCACATCATCTTAATTTCTTTTTATTTTATTCATTTTAGAGAGGAGACACAGAGTGAGAGAGAGAGAAAGGGAGAAAGGGGGGAGGAGCTGGAAGCATCAACTCCCATAAGTGCCTTGACCAGACCAGTGCAGAGTTTTGAACTGGCGACCTCAGTGTTCCCAGGTCGACGCTTTATCCACTGCGCCACCACAGGTCAGGCCCTCACATCATCTTTAATTATGTGAAAGTGTTGACTGTCACTAGCAACTGCTAATAATTGAAACTTCATTTTGAAAATACTGTCTTTGGTCTGTTCTCCAGTTGCCAAGACTGAGATTCTGTTCAAGTGGTCAAGTGAAGGGTGTTCTTAGAATGGGAGGGGAAAAACTCCAATAATGAAGGACAACTCGCCTAAACAAGAATCAGCCTGATGCTATGGGAAACTCAAGAGCTTGAATTGTACCAGAAAACAAATCTCTCTGTGAGTCAAGGGCTTGTCCTTTTTACCCAGTGTCTTTGGCTGTGATCTGTGAAGGGTGGAGGGTGAGAGAAGTGGAGATGACATACTCTGGCTGATGAAACAGATGTGGTTTGGCCAGGGCATCTCTATGAGAAAGGGGGAGGCTGTGAGTAGTTAGCAGTCAACATTCAACAGCATCTGGCAAACGGAGCATGGGCTGGAAAAAGGATTCAGAATGGTTCCAAGAGCATCCTTATCCAGGAGCTGTACCAAAACAATAAGCAATCTTTCCTTTCTCACTTTGATGAGAGACAAAGTGTGCATGTCTCAATGAGACCTAAGAAGACTTAGCATTTCATGAAATTTTGCTATAAAGTGATATTAGTTATAAACTTACTTAATTCTTTATAAAAAAAAAACATTCATTCCATACTTCCTGGAATTGTTAATATCTATCTGTACATTTTCAATATGACTGATAATATGCATATTTTATTGACATATTAAGTGACAGTAGTAGGATTGTCACACAAATTTACAAAGTGAAATTTCTGGTACATTTGAAATTTATTACACAACTTTCTGATTTTTTGAACTTCTTTATTAAAACTATCTTTTTTCTCATATTGCTTTAGAAGTTAAGTTCTACAAAAGTGAGTCAAGCAATGCACCAGAACACATTGTCATATCACTTTAAAGATTTCTACTTGGGAAGAAAGCATGAAAAGATATCAAAGATCCAGTTCCTTGTCTGCCTTCTCCCTTTCTAAAGAAATCCCGAGAAATCAAATATTCCAATGAACACCAACAGACTTTTTAAAACTTTAACTCAACAATTTTACTAAATAAGATTATTTTCTATGTAGACCTTTAGATTTTTAACTAACAAAACTGAATTGCCTTAGAAACAGTAAAAAGAAAAAATAATAAAATGTCACAATTTCTTCTATCATAAGAGTGTTTAAAAAACGACATTCACTTTAGAAAAGGGAGAGAGAGAGAAAGGGGGAGGAGCAGGAAGCATCAACTCCCATATGTGTCTTGACTAGGCAAGCCCAGGGATTTGAATCAGCATTCAAAGTAACGCTTTATCCACTGCACCACTGCTGGTCAGGCATCTGTTTTTATTTTTGTTGTTTGTTTAATCCCTTCGCTTCTATCATCCAGCCTCAACAGCCATCATTCTGTTCTCTGTGTTAGTGTCTGTTTCTGTTTTGTTAATTTTGTTCATTAAATTAAAAACAAGAAAAACCTCATTGACACAGGCAAATAGTAAGGTGGTTACCAAAGAAAAAGGGGGATGTGGGGAGGTAGAAGAAGGTAAAAGGACTTGAGGTGGTGAACACACAATACAATATCCAAATGATGTATTACAAACCTGAAACCTATATAATTTTATTAACAAGTGTTACCCCAATAAAAAAAGATGCCAACAGGAGTTTGAAGCAAAAAGCATAACAGTTTTTTAAGAAAATAGTACCAAGCCCAGAGGTACAAGTAAGCAAATTCTCTAAAGCCTAGCTCCCTGGTGGCCCACATGGGGACAAATTACTATATATATGGGAAAACTGGCAATCATGGTGATTAGAGGAGTTGGGGTCATGGGCTGTACTAATAGATTGGGGCCAGGGTAGAGAGTAGTTGACCGTTCTATCAG
This sequence comes from Rhynchonycteris naso, assembly GCA_037038555.1. NCBI lineage: Eukaryota > Metazoa > Chordata > Mammalia > Chiroptera > Emballonuridae > Rhynchonycteris > Rhynchonycteris naso. The sequence goes on from CM072995.1 coordinate 255,652,594, forward strand.
GTTCTGATGTCAGCCATGGTACCATTCTGTTCAATTCTGTGTAAATCATTCTGTTTTCATGGGCTTGGTTCTGAAACACAACTAAGGTCACAATGTTATTTTAGTTTGATTAAAACTATGTTCCCTTGATCAATGAACATGAGGCTTTATTCTTAAGATAGTTTGACTCTGCTCAGTGAACCTGATATTCTAAGAGCTTAATGTTTAAGGGACCGGATGTGAGTATGTCATGGTACTATTACTGGACAAAGCTAGCTTGAATTAAGGATAAAGTCTTATAAAAGAAATAAAGTTCCTGTACAGTTATAAAAATAAAATATTTAAAAATGGATAAATCTTTTAATTTTAATATCTTTGCCTTTAGAATTTTGCAAATACTTGTCATTCAACAGTAACTGATTTTCACTGGCGACATCTTCATGGAATCACTCATCACATTGATGAATGACTTGGAATTGTTATTTATTCCACTTGTGCAGTCAATCCACAATGCTCACTCCTTACTCAAGTCATAACTAGCTCATTACCATTTTCATAGGAAATATTAACCAGCAGGTATTCTACTATGGTGCCTGAATTCCATGAGCTAAATTATGCTGACTTATGATGCACATTAACAAAGTAGAACTCTCCAGAGATTGTTGATATATGGCAGTTGTAATTCTGATCTTACTGATCATACATTAAATTGTATTAAGGTGAGAAACAGACCTTTAATAAATAAATAAAAACTTACTCTGCTTGAATAATTTCAGTTTAGAAATTAATGTGTTAATATGGCCTGTGAGTCACTGCCTGTCTTCTCCCAATAAGTTGTGATGGACATAGGATGAGCTTACTTTGTATTTTACTGCCCTCTGGCTGATAAAGCTTGCTGCCAGAATAAGATATTAGTTAACATTCAATATATGTTAATTAATGTACTTTATTAAAGTGTGTTATTGTTGCATTTATTCATTCTTAGTACTTAATTCACTGCTGTAGGGGATATAATAAAACCATTAGGGCTTTGCAAACAGTCAAGAAAACCTCATACAGCTGAGCTAGATTTTAAATAGTGAGATTTCTCCACTCACCTCTGGTTGATTAAAACACTTTTGGATTATGTGACAAACCATAATTAAAAATGTATTATATCAAGTGAATAAAGGAAATGTATTTAAAAATGTGTGGGAGATTTATCCCCATAGATTAATTAATATATTTTAAATATTCTGTGTTAAAAAGATTAAATTTTATAAATGTACAATGCTTTGGAAAGCCATTTAAGTTAGTAATATATGCACTCAGGCACACAATGGAATTTTCTTAATCAGTATAGTTTATTCCTTCTACAAAACATCATGACTAATTGCCAGGGTATGCTGAGAACTTTCTCTTTACTGGGCTACTCTGAAGTATTTCCATGTGCATCTGTTGTCACCAGGCAAAGTGTATGGTTACCAAGAATCAACTGCGTTAATTTCTACTTCTTTTATATCAGTTCAGGGAAACTAAAGAGTGTTGTGGAAACAAATTGACCCCAAAATCTCAGTGGTTTACTACAAAAGTTTCTTTCTCCTTTATGCAATGTTTACTGCATGTTGTACAACATTTTCAGTCAACTATCTGGACTGTGTTCATCAAGATATCACAAGTTGCAATAATGTCATTTGTGTTGTCTTTTCAAAATGTATCTTTAGTGCTTGGGGGATAGGATAAGATAGAATATAGAGAACACATAGATCTTTTATGATTCCAAGAGGAGTTTACATACCATCTTCTATAGCCAAGTCCAGCTGGTCAGATAGTAGTACCAAACAGACTGCAGGGTAGGTTGTGATTTGCAAAGGAATACATGGATATTTGACAAGCATTAAATGCTCTTTTTGTCATGTGATTCATCAAATTTAAAAAATATATAATAATAGGGGTGAAAAATAAGAAATAGGTATCAAAAATGACCACTTTGAAACACCTTGGTAAAGTTTAATTGATTAAAAAAATACTATCCAGTTAAGTGTCAGTAAGATTTATGTAAAAATAAATAAATAAAAGTGAGGAAAAGACACAAATCTAAAAGGATTCTTTGTGAGTGAATTTATCTTTTGTTAAACTTTTCAAAAAAATAGATAATCATAATGGATCCATTATACTTCTTTCTATAAGTTTATGAAAAATAAGAAACTCTTATAACCAGACTCAGACTCATACTAAAATAAAGGGCATTGATCTTTTAGCATTAAATTGGTAATGAATAAAGTGTAAGATAATATGTTTAACTTTCATACATATCACTTTTAAAGGATAGAGATATTTGTTTAAGATTGAATCTGCTTACTGCTTTGTGACTAATCAGGTTATTTAGCTTCCCCGTGATTCAGTTCCTCATCTGCAAAATAGGTTAAAAGTAGTACATGTCTCTTGGGTGGTAAAATATAAAGGAAAAAAATATATGGAAAGTGCTATAGCATGTAAAAATCAGTGAATGCTTGTAGCTATTATTAATATTGTGGATGTTCAGAATGAACAACCCTGAGATGTGCTTCAGTGGTATGAGATTACTTGGAGCTAAAGACAATTTTACCTTTAGGCTCAAGAGAAACCACTGTCCCTGTCTTTAACTACTGAAAAGAATTTGATTCAGGGGGGCTCACTCATAATAAGAAATTATTAGATATAACTTTTTTTCACTTATCTATAAGGCAGGGCAAACTTCTCACTGGGGAACAAAATTTTTGTTGCATCCACAAAAACACTTGTTCTTACCTAAATCGAGTGTGCTGATCTCAAATCTGACATTAGTTTTTCTTTGTAAGCTACAGTTTTTTGCAATTTAAGATTTTAGGTTTCCATCTTATTGTAAAATTTTCACTATGTAGTTTAACATAATGAAGTAGAATGTCTTCTTGGGCATCATATTTGTGAAAATATAATAATTTATATAAAGCAGTAAATTCACTAATACACTAAAAGATATGATTATATCAGAGTTTGTCTACAATTTCAAAATAGAGCATATTAAAACACTTATTCTAATCATAAAATTTGCACAAAAAACTTATTGAAATTCTATTCACGCAAAAATTTGCCTTTATAACTTTTGCGTTTGTGTTGAGGACTTGTTGAGGACAATCTAATTTGAATCTCCAGCAGTAGTCTGCCATCGTTTAGAGCTGTCAAGAAATAGCTGCCATTCTGTTGGACTGTATGTGGTAACTAACACCTAGCTGGCTAAGAAGACTATTGATATTATGACATTAAACAAAGTGTTTGTCTTTGAAAAAAAAGTCCACAAAATTTGTTCATGCTTCCTGAAATAGAATACTTTAGCTGACTAGTGAAGTACATTCTTTTCTTGAAGATTGGAGGCTAATAATTCAGCAGCTTTCTTTGATAGGTCCAATTCTCTTACTAGGTCATTCAATTTGGGTTGGCTAAACTGCTGAGGGGTTAATGACTACTTGGCATCAGAAAAAGATTTTTCAGATTCTACAACCATTTCCTCATGCATCTTATCAAAATACACTTGATCACCATGTTCACTTTCTTCGTCCTTAGAAGAAATAAAACCATTGAAACTGGAATGGAGAGTGTATCAGAGTGTGGAGTAGGTCGTATTACTGAAGGAATATTAGGATATGCGATCATATGCCATTTTTTCATGCTGATGCCCTTTGTATGGATCAGATAGAAATAACAGTCACTGCTGTTGTCCTTAGGTTCAGGCCAAACCATGGCAATACCAAAGGACATTCCTTTGTGTTTTCCTTTTTGTCCAGTCATGAAGCATTTCCTCACAATTATGACACACAATATGAGGAGTCCAATTCTTGTCTTGATCACCAAGGGGAACGTGAAAATAAGTAATATATGCACGTGTCACAAATGATGAAATATTGCGCCTTTGTGTGTAACAGCCACATATATAACAGAAGGTGTCAGGACAAGTCTTACATTTATGCCTACTCGAAGAAGCCATGATTCAATCTTAAAACAAAATAAGAGGGTGTTTTTATCAGGTAATAATTTTTTACATTAAAATACAACAATAATTATGTAAAAGTGATATTTGTAAAACATTAATTGCCTTGTGGTTATATTCAATCCAAGAATAGTTGCCCTTTAATTCCAATTAAAAACCAATGAGTGCCATTAGCTGTAACAAAAATAAATTAAAATTGCATAAATACTAGAGCATGCACCAAAAAACAAATTTCAGATTTAGAATCAGTGATGCAGAAATATATAGAAAAAGTTCTAAAACCTCATGCAACAGAAAATGAAAAACACATTGTTCCCCAGTGTTATTAAATGTCTGCTCTACTTACCATCTTTCAAAGAACTTTTGAAGCCCCCAAGGCAGCTTGCCTCATTCCTAGCTCAGGAGGTTTTATATACCTCAATGCTCTTTTCTTTTCTTTTTTTCTAAGTGAGAGGAGGAGAGATAGTGAGACAGATTTCCTCATGTGCCCCCACCGGGATCCACCTAGCCACTTTCATCTGGGGCTGATGTTCCATCAACAAAGGCACTGGCTGTAGGAAGGAAGGAGGGAGAAAAGGGAGAAAGGGAGGGGAAAAGAAGCAGATGGTCTCTCCTTCTGTGTGCCCTGATCAAGAATCAAACCTGGGATGTTCATACACAAGGCCAATGCTCTATTCACTGAGCCAACCAGCCAGGGCACAATCACCCTTCCTATCTCTGAACTTTTTGTGCATGTTGGGTCATTGATTCCCTCATGTAAACAGAGCTCCATACATATGTATAAATAGTATTAAATTTGGTTATTTTCTCTGACTAATCTGTCTCATGTCTATTTATTAGACTCACCAGAAGAATCTTTAGGATAGAGAAAAGTCTGTGTCTCCTCCACAGTATAATCACACTTTTATCTGACATTTAATTAGCAAACCAAATTCTTGTATAATTTTTATTGGAAAATAAATCTTCCTTTTTTAAGTTAAAAATATATTTAGCTTTATTCTGTTTCAGTGTATCTCTTTAAAAGTTAGAAGTCATAAAGACTTATTTTAAAATTTATTTTATTTAAAAACATATTTTTCAAATATGTTTAATCTTAATATCTTTACTGATTTATTGAATTTCTTAGTATATGCTTATTTGTTTGTTTTTCATAAATCTAATGAGTCACTTCCAAGTGAACAAAAAGAAGGATTCTAAAAGATGTATTCATGAGCTTATCCTGAGAAGAGTTGCCACTGCCCACTACTCCCTTGCAAGTCTCATGGGGACACTTAAAGCTTCAGAGAAAGAAAGCAAAGATACATGCCTGAAAAGAAGGCACCAGTGTGCTCTACAGAGAAAGCACTCACGGGTTCTTTGTCTTAAGGATTTTATCTGTTTTCTAAAGGCAGGAATTTTAGGGGAGTCTCAAAGGAAAATCACAATAGAATATTCATCACCTTTCCAGGTGTGTCCTTTAGTATACTGATTAATCAAAATGAGTGTATAGGGTCCATGCCCTGGTCTCTAGTGACTGTCAGTGCTAAGGTTAGGGGCATTGGTCATTGCATCAGGTCCTGATGCCAGCGATGACATCATTTCATTTGGGTGTGCTGCTTTTCTGAGCCAGGACCTGAAACATACTGAGATCTAGATGCTACCTCTCTGTCTCTCTGGTCAACAGACCCAAGCCTTTGTTTCTAAGACTATTTGACGGTGATTAGAACCCCATTGTCTTGAGAGCTTAATACGTAAGGGAGTTGTGTAAGGGAGAGAAAGGGAGGTCAGTTAGGGTGTTGGATGAGGTCAGTTTGAATTAGCTCTCTGTCTCAGTTTCCCCATTCTACTTGCCAAGGATTTTTCATGGCTTTCCTATCCTGCTTTATTGGCTTACGATCATATACTGTGTTTAATCCTTTCTGTTAGAATTTATAAGGCACTTGACTGTCAGTAGTGAATAAACCTGAAAGGATATAAATGAAATAAGGCTTTAAAATCCAAATAATTAATTGTATGTTCTTAATAGTGCCATATTTTAATTGTTTATTTTCCTGAGTGACCTAGTTTTTCTCTTACCTTTAGAACAGCGGTTCTTAACCTGGGTTCTATCGAACCCTAAGGGTTCCATGAGTCGGTCTCAGGGGTTCAGAGAAGCCTCTGCCGCGGAGGCCAGAATAAAGTAATACCGTAATTTGTTGTGAGTTCATGCACTTTGTTGGTTTTGTTCTTTGAGCAAGGTGATGTTCATGCACGGCTCATTTTGTGCACCAGTAAAAAAACATATACCTATGTCTCGAATTTGGGGAAAAAATCTTATTTTATTTATCACTAAAGAAGGGTTTGGTGAATGCGCATATGAAACTGGTGGGTTCGGTACCTCAAAAAAGGTTAAGAACCACTGCTCTAGAATATAAAAAACACAAAATATCATGAGACACTCTATTATGTGTTTAAAATAAATGTATATGTTATAAGTAAAACTTAATAAATCTTAATAACATATATTACCACAAAGGGATATGTAAGTAGCAATATACAGAAAAAAGTACATTCTCAAGAAAATACCGACTGACCAGGCGGTGGCACAGTGGATAGAGCGTCGGACTGGGATGCAGAAGACCCAGGTTCGAGACCCTGAGGTTGCCAGCTTGAGCGCTGGCCCGTCTGGCTTGAGCAAAAGCTCATCAGTTTGGACCCAAGGTTGCTGGCTCCAGAAAGGGGTTGTTCGGTCTGCTGAAGGCCCGCAGTCAAGGCAGATATGAGAAAGCAATCAATGAACAACTATGGTGTCGCAACGGCAATGAAAAACTAATGATTGATGCTTCTCACCTCTCTCCATTCCTGTCTGTCTGTCCCTATCTATCCTTCTCTCTGAGTCTTTCTCTGTCCCTGTAAAAAAAAATAAAAGTGCAAAAGAAAATACAATATTAATTTCCATTTAGCTTTGTATTTTTTTTTTTTTTAGTTTATGGATTATGGCTGCAAAAATATGTAAATTCTAATTTTGAAAAATATTTAAAATACAAAATGAAAGACATAAAGTAACATTCATATTTAACAGATTTAAATTTGTTTTTTCTCCTTTGTAGTTGAATTATGTTAAACAATAATTGTAAAAAGTAATTTGCCAATGTCCTTCTTGGGTCTTCAAATATCTCTACCCTTAATCAAGGAAAACAGTATATGATTTTGCTGTTTCTCCACTTTCTACTCAAATGCTAACATTAATCAATCATGTCAATTTGAACATATTTAAATTCTACCTAGAAAGAAGAGCATTTAAATTTCAAATAATATTTAAAATACAAATCATAGAAAAAATATTAAATTTATTTTGATTTCAGCTGATACTTGGGTCAGGATCAAACATCCTGCCAGGCAGAGATATGACTTTTAATTCCATATCATTGATAAAATTCTCTTTAGTTTTTAGTAAAAAGTAAAATATTTACTTCTAGGTGAGATTAAATACACAGCCAAGATCACAACTGCTTTTTATACTTGGAGTTTGTAGTTGCAAATCCATAGTTTCTATAACTTTGATAGAAATTTTTGAATTGGAAATATTGCACTGCAATATTATAATCCAACCAAAGAAACTCATTTGAAAATAAATTATGTAAACACAACTTTCAAAAGAACATCTAGCATATGGCTTCTAGTGCCAAATAGATTTAAGCAGAGCACCTGCTTCCTGAGCCGTATTCACTATGGTCCTATGGATAGATTTGTTCCCAGTGGTTAGAAGACTTCCCTTTTATTGTTTCTGACAAGCATAGAAGGCTGGTCACAGGTGTAGAAGAAGAAGACAGTTTAAAAAAATATCCAAATCTTGGATGATATTTTGGTGTTTCCACAGACATTAGAGTAAATAAAAGTAGAGTTTCAATTAAAGAAATGCAAGAGCTAAACATATTGTTATATTGTCATCAGTGGAAACTTGTTATATATATATATATGATACACACATACACATACTCACACATACTATGTAGTGGTTTCATTCTCTGTGGCCTATACAGCATTCTCACATGCATTAAAAAGGTTAATAATTTGTTAACCTATTTTCTGTATTTATTTATTTGTTTAATTAGTTCATTGGGAATATCTCCTATATGACACAAAGCATAGGGGACACAAAAATGATACCCAAAGATACAAGACATTATTAAACTGTACACTATATTAACTTGGTAGTTTTAGGATTCTGATATACTCCTTTAAAGTTAATTTCAGACTAAATCAGGGACTAAAACATAAAGCAGGTGGACTGAGTGAAACATTTTTAGCATGGCATCGAGTGTTGAAATTTTTCAGTGGTTTACCTCTGGTCACCAATGGTTTCCTTTGCAGTTCTTATAAAAGAATTTATCTTTCTTTATGTAATTTTTAATTAAACATTATTTATTATTTAGTTTCAGTCCTTTTTAATAAGTTTTATTTCATTATTCTTCCTAGTTCATTCCCTTTAGTATTCATTTATTTCTTGCTATTTCTACCTATGAGTGTTACAAAATTTTGTTTGTAGATCAAAATAATTTGATCCTCCTCTAATGCTTAATTCTGATTTTCCATGAGATTTCAGTGTTCTCACCATCTAGCCATTTTTAATTATCCCAAAAAGAGCTGAAACATGTAAAAGTAATAAATAATTTAGTTTTTCTATTAAAAGCAGTTGTCATGTGTAAATTTACACACTATGGCAATTCTAAGCATAAATATAAAAATATCAAAAGCATAAATTCCCATAAATGCATAAAATCTTAATAAGTCACAAAAAGTATTACAGTCTATTTTGCAATTTAAAAATTAGCGGCAAGATATTCACATAATAACAGACGCTAGAACATTCACTGGTTGAAGCTGTCTCATGGAAATAGCATTCCTTTGAACGTGTGACAAGCCTAGGTATATTGCATATACAGATTTCTTCTAATATCTCAACTTGGTGTGAGCAATTTGGAAACTCTACAAGTAGACTTGCTCTATCATCACAATTTAGAAACTCTACAAGTAGCCTTGATCTATCATCACCCCGAGACTTGCTCTATTATCACAATGTTAAGCAGTTAATGCAAAATTTATCTTTTACCTTTCTGCATGTTAAATGCATTAAAGATAATGGAGATAGCAGAGTTAGAAGCATGAGTTTAGTTGTAAGGCATTGTCAGCGTGATAAGAAAACCAAAAATGAAAAGAAATATTGCTTCCTTAATTTCTGATTTCCAAGATGATCCTATTTCAATGATAGCCTGACCAACATTTGTTTTTAATAAGAAGTTTGTTTTTAGACATATGTTGTGTTAAAATTCGGGAGGGGTGGAGTTTACTTTTGTCATTTTGAGGGTGAGGTGGTGAAGGAACAGTATTGCACACTATATCATGTTGGAAGAGATTAAAAGACCCTATATACCTATGACTGTCATATTTCAGAAGAGAAGAAAAATTATGATCACTATTAAAATATAAATAACTATCCCTATATCTACCAAAAATTATTAAAATAATTCAGTTATTAAGTAAACAATCAAATTTTAACTAAACCTAATTTCTTAAGTAAATCTCTGAAGAAAGTTATCAACTGAGAAACTTATTTTAGAAACTTACAAATCTCTTTTCTGTTGAAATTTTAAGATATTAAGACACCACTCAGAAATACTTAAGACTATTCTAAGAGAAAAATTGAAATACTCTTTAGTTCAAATTTTACTTATCTTTCTATCTATCATCTATTTATTTATTTATTTATTTTTATTTATTTATTTTTACAGGGACAGAGAAAGGGATAGATAGGGACAGACAGGAACGAAGAGAGATGAGAAGCATCAATCATTAGTTTTTCGTTGCAGTTGTGACATCTTAGTTGTTCATTGATTGCTTTCTCACATGTGCCTTGACCGCGGGCCTTCAGCAATCGGAGCAATCCCTTGCTGGAGCCAGCGACCTTGGGTCCAAGCTGGCGAGCTTTTGCTCAAGCCAGATGGGCCTGGGCTCAAGCTGGTGAGCTCAGGGTCTCGAACCTGGGTCTTCTGCATCCCAGTCCAATGCTCTATTCACTGTGCCACCGCCTGGTCAGGCTCATCTATTTATTTTTAATGACAGGAAGGGAGGTAGAGACAGACTCCTTCATGTGCCCTGACAGGGATCTACCCAGCCAAGTCCACTACAGGTCGATGCTCTGCCCATTTGGTGCCCTTGCTCAGCTGTAACCAGAGCTGTTTTTTAGCGCCTGAGGCTGAGGCTGAGGCCATGGAGCCATCCTCAGTGCCCAGGATCATTTTGCTCCAGTCGAGGCATGACTGCAGGAGAGAAAGAGAGAGCCAGAGAGAGAGAGAGAGAGAGAGAAAGAGAGAGAGAGAGAGAGAGAGAGAGAGAGAAAAGCGAGAGGGGCTAAGGTGGAGAAGCAGATGGGCACTTCTCCTGTGTGCCCTGACGGGGAATTGGGCGGGACATCCACACAGCGGAAAGAGGCTTTACCGCTGAGCCAACCAGCCTTGGCCTCTGTAGTTCAAATTTTAGGAGTTTCTCCTGATTTCTTGATAACCCATCACACTTCTCAAAACTCTTCCCTGACATGTGCTGACTTGCATTGTCTCACAAAATCTAAAATTTTAGAATTACAGATAAGGACAAAATATAATAATTTTTGATGCTTTGCTGTTGTGATTTTAATTTTAAACTGGGAAGGCAACCAGCCTTTCTTGATAATAGACACACAAGTAATTGAAAAGGGTCTCTTTAGATTCACAACTAGGGAATCTTAAAGTGAACATGTAAGCAAGCATACTGGTTCCTCTATCTTATGTTTAATCAACAATGTTTAAAATACTAAACACTACTTAGGCCTACATATGTTCCACAAGATATTGTCTTTGTTAAATTTGACTTAGTTTATGGTATAAGATGATAAAAGCTATGACTACTTTCAAGGAACAGCTTTCTGTGTATGAACCTTAGGCTTCTTTAAAGGGGAAATGTGCACCAAAACATTTTACACTTTCACCAGAGCTTACCTAGTACCTGACCTCACTGTGATAACATCAAAATAGAGTCAATATTTATCTACTCATATTCTCTTCTTAAAAAGTTCCTATTTATAAAAGTGAAAGATAATTGTCCAAAGTGTCATTCTTCTGGAGGTTGTGTTTTGATCATTTTATCACAAGAATCTTTAGTTATATCATGTTTTTCTGTAAACACCGGTAAACCAATTACCTTCATTATCAGTTCATCTTTTTCTTTCTTAAACTAAAATATAAGGCACTATAATAATATTTTCTTTCAAGTGTATAGTCGTTTTTGTCCATTTAACAACAATCGAAATATGTGTTAAAATAGGCATGACATAAAAACATATCAGCGGTGCCTACATGGACCATTGAAGTGCTAAATCCTTGAATGTTAAGAATAGATCCCAGTTTATTATCATGCAAATTCAACAGTAATTTCACATTTTGCTTTCTAGTTTCACCTTTGGATTTTTTTATTTTTTTTTTTTTTTTTTTTTATTTTATTCATTTTTAGAGAGGAGACACAGAGTGAGAGAGAAAGAGAGAGAGAGAGAGAGAGAGAGAGAGAGAAAGGGGGGAGGAGCTGGAAGCTCAACTCCCATATGTGCCTTGACCAGACCAGTACAGGGTTTTGAACTGGCGACCTCAGTGTTCCCAGGTCGACACTTTATCCACTGCGCCACCACAGGTCAGGCTGAATTTTTTGAGTAAAATAAAACCCTGTTCATCCTGCAAATGATGTTACTTCTACATTCATTTCCTAATTGAGTTTAAAGAATAAATCCGACTGCTTAACAAATGAGTCAAAAGTGTTCAATCGCCTCTTCAATGTTGTTTACACTCTTATGAATATTGGCCAGTGCGGTGGGAATCCATTTGGAAAAGACAAAATTGTTAAATCTTTTGGTTTTCTCAGGGAAGTGAATAGCAGAAAAATATAAGGGTGACTATTAAACCACTGACATGAATTTTTGCATTTCGGCCCTCTTGGCTGGATATTCCCATCTCCCAGAAAGTTTTCATGCACTGCAGTTGCAGGTAAATGTAATTTTTTGACAATGCCTAGATTTTGGAGAGCTGATGACATTTGACCAGAAGAGTTTATATAGGATGAACTTATAAAAAATATTGAGAGAAAATGTGGTAGCTGAAATCTAAAAATAACTATAATGAAAAATATATATAACATGTAATGAGTGCTATATTCAGAGTACACATGCCTACACTTGAAAATGTAGTTATCAGTTGTTATTTACCGTTCACCCACTCTCTCTTCCCACTGCTGTAGAGTATCTCGCCCAAGCTTCAGAATAACTACTTTGGCCAATATTCGTAAGAGTGTAAACAACATCAAAGAGGCAGTTGAACACTGTTGACTCACATGCTAAGCTGTTGGATTTATCCTTTAAGTCCAAATAGAAAATGCATGTAGAAGCAAAACTGTCCACAGGATGAGCAGGGTTTTATTTTACCAAGGAATCCAAACTTGGGACTAGAAAACAAACGAAGCTTCCTAGAGATTTTAACCTATCAAAAATTATATGCCAGCACTATAGTTTCTCTGAGTGCCATATTTTATATGAGATTAAGTATGTGAGTTTTAAAAAGTCTTGGTGAAAATGATGTAACGTATTTTTACTGTGCTACAAAATTTATATAGCACTTCGCCAGCCAGTAATTCACTAGACCCTTATAACTGAATAATAAAGGGACTGACTGCACATTCTAAGTAAATTAATTAGGCAGATTAAAAACTAAGTCTTAGAAAAGTTAAATTACTAATGCAAGTTTGTGTATCTAACACTTGCAAGAGCTAAAAATAAAACAATGTTAGCTTGTTTCATAGTGACATAGTATTTACAAATAAAATATCAAAAGATAAAATGCCATTGTTGGTTAGCATGTGATGATTGCAACTTTCAAGAGCTGCAATTTAAAACCTAATGTTACAGATCTATATAACAAAAGTAATTTAAAATTGGTTTATTATCCTCAAAGATTATGAATGTTACAGATTTCTGAAAAATATAACGAAGTAAATGTGTTAGAATATTCCTTCCTGTAATGCAGAGAGATAAACTATGAAGATAAATTATATTACTAGATTATATCTTTTATATGACGGGAAACACCAAGCCTAGTCCAACTGAGAGACTGTCTACATAATACCTGTCTAATACTCCTGAAAACTGTCAAGATCTTAAAAACAAGTAAAGTCTGCTTAACTGTCATAGCTAAAGGAGATTAAGAAGCCATGTAAAATAAATAAAATGGAGTAGCCTGAATGGGATCCTGTAACAGAAAAAGGACATTAAGTAAAAACTAAAAAATCTGAAAAAGTTATGTATTTTAATAAGATATCAATAGTGGTTCACTAATTGTGACAAATGTACCATACTTAAGTAAAAAGTTAATACTAGGAGAAACAGAATTTGAAGTACTGTATGTGAAGACTCTGTACCATCTTAGCAATTTTTTTTTGTTATTCTAAAAATAATGTGAAATAAAAATTTTACTGAAAACCAAAAAAATCTTAAGCGTGCACCTACCATTTTCCAACTAGACTGATGATCTGTTGTAAGGCCAGGGACCGCCACCATCATGGCCAGGCAAGAGCAGGTTCCCATTAGATTCCATCAGACAGTAAAGAAATTGTGGAGCCACAAACTGGTGGCCCATTCCTTTATTTTACCCTCGCACCCGGCATGCGAGTAAAAACACACAGGACTCCAAAACCCACTCACACATTCTCTGGTTTCACAACCAGGAGAATCTTCTCCAGTTTTTCTAGAATCAGAGGTCCCCACCAGCTCAGTCACGTCTGGTTCCCCATCTGCACACCTTCTCCCTTCTCCTCTCTGCACAAACTGGCTTCTCCTTCAGCAACCTGCCATTTTGGCTTCTTTTCCTTTTTCTCCTTCCTCCTTCTTCTTAAAACTTTTTGGAGTGAAAAACCCCTCTTCAGGCAACATTAGCATAACAATGGCCCTTCCCAAGCAGGAAAGTAATTAGCAGTTTCACAGATCACATAGCTGGGCAGTGGCCATTTTTAACAATAAAAAGTGAGCAAACTTAAAAATTCATATTTTACAAATTCATTTGCCCAACATTTGTTTTTATACAAAATAATCTATATGAGAATATTTAAAGTGGCTTTATTATGGTCACAAACTTGAAAGAACCTGAATGAACTTCAACTTGAAATTGACAAACTGATCATTCATATAGTGAAAAAGTACTCAGCAATCATAAGAAATGAGCGATTGATAAATCAACAACATGGATGAAGCTCAAATGCATTATGCTTATAGAAAGGAAACAGATTTGAGTGAAATGCTACCTACTGACTTCATTTATTTTATTTTATTTTATTTTTTAATTTTTTTTTTTACAGGGACAGAGAGAGAGTCAAAGAGAGGGATAGATAGGGACGAACAGACAGACAGGAACAGAGAGAGATGAGAAGCATCGATCAGTTTTTCGTTGCGACACCTTAGTTGTTCATTGATTGCTTTCTCATATGTGCCTTGACCACAGGCCTCAGCAGACCAAGTTACCCCTTGCTCAAGCCAATGACCGTGGTGAGCTTTTTTTTTTTTTTTTTTTTTTTTTTTTACTCAAGCCAGGTGACCCCTTGCTCAAGCTGGCAACCTCGAGTCTCAAACCTGGGTCCTCCGCATCATAGTCCGATGCTCTATCCACTGCACCACCACCTGGTCAGGCTGACTCCATTTATTTTGACATTCTTGCAAAGACAAAACATTAGGAACAAAAGCAAATCAATAATTAGCTGGAGGTAGAAAGGAGGATTTTATAAATAAGGGGCGAGAAAAAAATTTGTCTATTAATACTGTTCTATATTTTGATTGGAATAGTAGTTATATAACTGATACTTTTTTTTTAACTTATAGACTGGTTCATTAAACAGGTAGAATTTTGCTGTATATAACTATATCTTAATAAGAAAAATTGAAATAAAATAAATTATGATCCACAACATAATATTACCTTATGACTTAAATACAAAAATAAACTATTAATTAAATCTTAAGGGAGCCTTCACAGTAGGGAGTAACCATGAAAACTGTGAGCTATATATATATATATATATATATATATATATATATATATATATATATATATTATATGAAAATTCTGAAAAGAATTTTTAATTAGAGTCACCAGCTCATGGAAGGAATAGAGAATTGGTATGTGTTGGGCAAATTCTCTCAATGAATGGTGCAACTTATTACCAACTTAAGGACCAGCGTGTGCTTGTGTGGTCATTAAAAGGTATCTTTTAGACCACATTCTTATATTAAAGGTGAGAACTAGGGAAAGAGGTTAAGAATCAGTATCATCTTAATATATTCAATTAAAAATATTTTTAAAGCACTCTAAAGTAGCAGTTTTGTAGTACTCACTAGATCACAGAATTTGCTTCAAAATTATGTAAACTCAGATATGATTATTAGTATGAGAAAAATGAAAGTTATATTACTGGCCCCCTAGATTTAATATTTTATTAACCCAACCTGTTGAAAAATAAATTCATTTATTAGATAAAAATCTAATAGTGTTTACATTTGGAATCAAAGAAAATTCAAAATTAAAATGGAATAATTGAAAAGAAACAAGGAAAAGTAACTAGAATTGGAATGCCAAAGCACTAATGGCTATTGAACACCAAGTATTTTATATGTGACACAGTATTGCCAGTTGAAATGGCATCTTAATAAGTAGTATATTAACATGCCAAACATTTAATAGGAATTCTATATAATTGGTCCCATTTAATCCTCAAATCAAGAAAACAAAATAGGCTCTGTTATTATTTCAATTTTAAAAACAGGAATACCCTCCTGTATGCCTTCTCCAACCACCCTATCATGCAACAAACTCTTGGCTAACCTTAGGATTTCCTTCAAATTTGATTTTTCATCTTGCTTCTATTTCACTAAAGTTTTGCTTAGATTTTTATTATCAAAGAGAAAGTACAGAATATCTGGATTTATTCTATTATTTATTGTTACTTTATAACACCTAGAGTTAGATGCTTTGCTCATCGATTTTCAGCCTTTACTTTTTCTAGTTTAATCATTTAAAGTTATACATTTTCATCTAAGCACCCTTTACTCGCTTCCTACAGGTTTTGGTAAGGGGGATTATGTCATTGATCCCTAAATATTTGTTAATTACCATTACAATTTCTTATTTGGCCCAGAAGTTGTTCATCATTGTCTTATTTTTTCTAAATTGTAAAACTTGTTACTTTTCTACTTTTTGTTTTTCTAATTTAAGTGCATTATATCACAGAACATTTTCATTCCTTTGAAATTATTTGAGACTTGCTTTATGTCCTGGAATGTGGTCAATTTTCACATGTGTGTTTTATTCATTCAGGTTTACCAATTTACTTGCTACTTTGTCATTCCATTTATTTTCTTCTCAAACTTTCTATGTAGGATCACTTTTATTTCTGTCTTAAGCAATCTCTTAATATTTGCTTTAAAAAGGGTCTGTGGTGCTAAACACTCAAGATTATTGTTGGTTAAAAAATGTCTTGTATTGTTCTAAATTTGTCAAAGATATTTTCAACTGATACAAAGCTCTGACTTCTTTTTTGTTCTTCCTCTGAACACATTAGGATATTTTTTGTTGTTGAGAAGTCAGATTTCAGCATAATTCTCTTGTCTTTGAAGATACTCTAACTTTCAGTTCTAAGAGCTTTTAAAAGTTAAGTCCTCTCTTGATGATCTGAATTTTCACTGTAATACACTTAGGTAAAATATTCTCTTTATTTATCTCACTTATTGTTCTTAATCTTCTAAGAATCTGTATAGTACTTTATATAATAAGGCCCTGGTCTAACTTTGCCTCTTCCTTATTCTCTCTAAATATCCTGGGAAATATTAATTAGATATGTGATATTTCTTACACTGATGGAAGTTTTTTTTTGAAATCTTTTTTTTATTCTCTGTGTTTATTCTATATTATTTTTAGATTTATTTTTCTTCATTAATGTCTTGAGATGGTCCCCGTCTGCTATCAAACCTATCCAATTACTGATTTCTCTTCATTTATTTTTCTCTTTAAGATTCCTTTAAAATCTACTTGTTTTTCTGTATCTCTTATTATAAATATATTTAAATCATTATTTCTTTTAATATTTTAATCTGATTATTTAAAAGTTATTTAATTCTAATATCTGACATTATTATGGATCTCATTCTGTTTTCTACTTTATTTGCTGATCCTGAATAATATTGTCTGTTCTCCTGTGTGTTTGTGTTTTGTGATTGTGAGTTTGAATTCATGGAACTTCCCATGGGAATTATTTGAGGCCAGCTTTGAAGTTAAGTTTCTACAGAGAATATTTGCTTTTGCTCCTGTCAGGCACTTAGAAGTATTACTTGGCACACAGTAAAATTAATTTAGGCTTCAGGTGTTTCATAGTAACCAAGTATGAATATTTGATGCAAACCTGTAAAACCATTGATGTTTATATATATATATTTATTTTCCTTTTTTTCTATTTACTAGGTGCAATATTTTTTTTTACAGATTATCAGTTAAAAGAGGGAAAGATCAGTGGGTCTATTTTACTGTTTTCCCATAGTATAATTCTGTTCTTTATGGCCTCTCTTATATGAAAATCTAAGAACCTACTTATCTTTTTGAATCTTCAGCAGAATCAGAAGAAAATAGCCTTTCATGTTCATATTGTGGTAATAAGAATTTGCATCTAATTACTGGATTACAATTATGCAGCTGTCAACAATGGGTCTTTTATATACCGAGGAGAAAATTGATGGTGTTTTAAATTACAATTTGCAATAATAATAATAAATAAACATCTCCCAACTTTAATCAAAACGTCATCAATGTGCCATAAAACATGAAGGTCATGTTGAAGGAGGAAGTTACTGGTGACTTCATTAAGAACCATACAATGTATTTTTAGAAGTTCTTTTTTATTTAGAGGGCCCAACTATGTATGAATATTGCTATTTTAAGGCTTTCTTTCTTGGTCAGAAATTATTATGAGAAAAATAAGTAAAATAACTTATTTTAAAAATTAGTCATTTTACTTAAAAATACAATATAAATTCATTCAACTTATTATATATTTTATATACATTACAGGGTATCAATTACATTATTTTATTGTAATTCATTATTATTAATAATGGTGTCTATGATGCAAAATAATAAGAGAATAGTATCTTTAGAAAGATAGGATAGACTAGAGGGATTATGAAATGTTAAAATAAATTTTCTTTTGCTTTCCTAATTGTGTTACCCAAAGTATTGCATCATGCTTCCAGAAGGTATTAAACAAATTTAGCATATCAGCTTTGTAATATGTTTTTAAATTTTATGAAACATAATGAAGAATTCAGAATTTTTTATATTTTAGATGTAATGGTAAAGAAAAAAGATTTACATGAGAAAACATATACTGTGACTAGAAGAATAAAGTTTAAATTAATCATATTAGTGAATTCCTAGGTTAAATATTTAGATGATGATCTACAAAATGAATGTTCTCAAATCGAGAAATCGATGAATGAACACTTTATTGCTAAGACCATAAAGAAAATATAACATTCTCTGCAGTTGGAAAGGACTTCATCTTACTTCAGCTAGATTTAAGATAACCACTGTCATGGAAGAACCTTAAGAATATCCAAATGCTTCTTCTATAAAATAAACTGTAGTTAGGTCAATGTTAACTATGCTGTCATTTCCTACAACCTAATTCTAAGTTTATACCATAATTTTGAAAATGCAGGAATTTTGGATTAATCTACAGAATGCACATTAAGAGGGTAGAAACATACCATTTACTAATCTTAAAACTGGTATTTTTCTTATACATTTTTATGGTCTTTATTATAGAATCCAATTTTTTTCTTTACAGGGACAGAGAGAGAGTCAGAGAGAGGAATAGACAGACAGACAGGAAGGGAGAGAGGTGAGAAGCATCAATCATTAGTTTTTCGTTGCTGTTGCAGCACTTGAGTTGTTCATTGATTGCTTTCTCACATGTGCCTTGACTGTGGGCCTTCAGCAGACCAAGCAACCCCTTGCTGGAGCCAGCGACCTTGGGTCCAAACTGGCGAGCCCTTGCTCAACCATGTGGGCCTGCGCTCAAACTGGTGACCTCGGGGTCTCGAACCTGCGTCTTCCACATCCCAGTCCAACGCTCTAACCACTGCGCCACCACCTGTTCAGGCAAGAATCCAATCTTATAGTGCCACAAAATAAAAGCTCAACTGATAGTTTTAGCTCCTAATATGTGTAATATATTAATAAGTATATTGAACCTTCAGAGAAGAATTGAAACTCCACTGAACTTCTATTACTTGAGGTGCACAAAATGAATATTCGAGAAATGGTAGTTTCTCTAACTCTATGACCCACAACTGACACCATCTATAAACAATTTTATTACATGTAACTCAGGGACAGAATCAAATGGAAGCATAGGACATCTTCCTATGAATTTGGAATTTTGAAAATTGTTGATAGTTTCAGAATATTGTTTAATAAAAGCTATTGAAGTCAATTTTGCCTTTTGTCTAAGAACAAAGATTCCTAATTCTCCTGTATTCTCTCTGATATCAGCTTACCAAGAGCTATTGCTAATTATCTAGAATTTAATAAAGTGATACAGGAAGAGGTCCTTGCACATGCATATATCCAGATGCAGAATTTAAACTTTACAGGTCAGGGATTGGTGTCTGACCAACTCCTGGAGGCCTTGGTTCTCTGTTATCCAGACATGTATATAATTCCTCTCTACTTTAGCCTTTGGTCATCTTTTCTGCCAATTCTGTCACTACCTTGGTAGCATTTACTAATCTAATAATCAGTTCCATTATTAGTTATAATTCACTCTCGGATTATAAAATTTACACCAGTCCTGATGGTTTCTCCTCCATGTTCTTAGAAATGATGAAAAAGTATATCAGATACTACCAACATTCTCATGTGAGAGCTCTGAATGAATGATCTTCGCTAGAACTAAGATGTGTTCTAAAGACAATGGGTATAAAATTATTTCTTTTGCCTCTTTTACTATGCTTCCAAATCCTTGAATATAGCCTAATGACCTTGTTTACTTCCCATATTCAACAAACATTTACTGAAAGTTATTTTTTTAATGCCAAGGCCAATATTATACTCAGTCTCTGAACTCAGTAACTTCAAATTGCATGGCATTGAATCTATGCCTTGACAATACATAGAGTACTTTAAAGAAATACAGATTCCTTGGCCTTCTTACATTTTAATCCAATAAAGCCAAGGGATCCCATAAGCCAAAGGAGTCATACTGGTAACTATATAGGAAAAATTACTTCAAGTAAATCTAATACCCATTTACTAGTAGGAATAAACAAGCAAATCAATAAAGCTGGATCCAATTATACATGTTAAGATTATTTCCACACAGTAATAGAGGCACTAGAGCAGTGGTTCTTAACCTGTGTTCTATCGAACCCTAGGGGTTTGATGAGTTGGTCTCACGGGTTCCAAGAAGCCTCTGCCGCGGAGGCCAGAATAAAGTAATACTGTAATTTGTTGTGAGTTCATTCACTTTGCTGGTTTTGTTCTTTGAGCAAGGTGATGTTCATGCATGGCTCATTTTGTGCACCAGTAAAAAAACATATACCTATGTCCTGAATTTTGAAAAAAAATTATATTTTATTTATCACTAAAGAAGAGTTCAGTGAATGAGCATATGAAACTGGTGGGTTCAGTACCTCAAAAAAGGTTAAGAACCACTGCACTAGAGGTTGGAGGCTAAACCCAAATTAGTCTTAAACAGTTCCTTTCTTGGTACTTAGCATGAGCTGAATATTTCTAGCTTTATTGTGTTTCTAAACAATTTACCAGGTTATTGAAAGAGAACACAATGGAGAAGGGTAAAAGCATTATTTCTAGGGTGAGCCTGACATTTGCCAGCTAAGTGAAATCAAGCAAGCCACTTAACTGTAAGCTTTAGTTTCCCCTTTGTAACATAGGTAATAAGTATACTTACCTTTCAAGGATGTTGTGATGTTTAAAGTGCATCGCCATGCTTATAACATTGTTCACTACATAACCAAAATATAGTAAATGCAAGCTATTAATTTTTTCTAATAATATATTTAACAGATGACTTTATGAAAAACTGAATGGTTATTATTTAAAGCATCAAAACATTATGTACTGTAATTTTAACATTTTCACATAATTTCCTACATTATTGATCAAGATAAGTGACTATAATTTAGCTTCTTCTGAAAGTTTAGGTTTGGGTTTTCTTTATGGTCATCAACTATAAAGAACTGAAAATAACAAGCCCATATATCACTGATATATTGAGTTATTTGCCCCTAAAGCAAAAGTATTCTGATTGCATTGATTTTTTTGGAAGATAATATTGTTCCTTCATATTCAGTAGACATATGTTTACTTATCTAAGGAAACTGAATTCAACATCCTTTGTTTGTTAAAGAATACCAGATGAAGATACTCAAAGAAGCTAGCAAAAACAACAATTTCAATTTTAAAAACACTGCCAACTCAAGTGGACTTAGTTCCTTGCAGAACAACATAAAGAAACTGATGTCCAGCTAAGGCACTTTTATGCATAGTTTAACTAAATTTTTGTGCTATGAGGTCCAGTTGTGAAATTTTTGTCAATAATTAGAAAGGTATTTTTTTTTATCTAATATATAAGTGTTCTAAATCAATACTGTTTTAGGTTTGTGTCATGCCAAATACAAAGATGTTATGCAACATTAACTCTAGCGTGTTAGTAAGTCAGAAAAAACAGGTCCCAGGTAAGATATTTCATCATAGTGGAATAATCACAAAAGAGTTACCATGCTGGAAAGGTAAAGACAAGATAGTGAGGCTATCTACTAATGAAGAATAGCATGGAGCTGCTACCAACTATGGGAAGGAAGTAGAGTTGCTCGAGTCTTGGGTCCAGGGTTTTGGTGGAAATAAGAACCACCGATGAGATCCAGCTACTTCTAGAAATACCCCTTGAAGTAGAAAAAGAGATCGATAAATCTCCAATCCTCTAATTCTTCAATTTTTCCCAATTGTCTGACAGTAGCTTATCGTTAAAAATATAGCTGTTAAGAGAGATGACTGGATTTGAAAACCAATTGGCAAAGGTCAGCGCAGTGAGAGTATAAGAAAACAAATTAAAATGTAATAATGATTTCCTGTAGCTCCATTATGGGAGAGCTGGATGTCTGCATTCAGATATGCCCAGAGGCATGTTCTTTGTAATACCCCTAAATTAAAATCCCATAATTACCAAGTCACCATTTCTTCATTTTCTTTAAGTATATTGTCATAAATAAGCAACATAATTAAATTAGAGAAAAAATTGACTACATTTATTAAAAATCAGCTCTGCTTTTAACTTGAAAGTAAAATTATATGTCACTACAAATCCTAGGTAAAGCTAAACATTTAAAAAAAAGAAAAATATGCCCTGGCCAGATAGATAGCTCAGTTAGTAGTGTCATCTCCATATGCAAAGGTTACGGGTTTGATTCTCGGTCAAGACACATACAGAAACAGATTGATGTTTCTCTCTCCCTCCCTTCCTCTCTTCCTGAAATCAATTAATAAATTTTTAAAGAAAGTTATTTGTATTCATACAGTAAAACTATGTTGATAATTTGAAACAGTCTTTATGTTAAAGTATCTTAACGCTGTGTTGATAATTATATATCCTTGCGACTTCTAATAAAAATAGACAAGCACCATTAGTAGATATTTTTCAATATGTTGTCCTCTTGCACCCAATGTATAGGCTAAGAAATGGGGGGGGGAAATCCTAATATAACAATAAAAATAGTAGAGAATAAAATCTATTCTAGTTCAATTTATTCAGAGCGGTCATTTTCTCAAGCTGTGCTCCAGTTCATATGTTCTGTACTAAGGCACTACTGACAGTCCTGACATGAACCCTGTCAGCTAAGGGAACCATCAAAGTCAAGTCTGAAGTGCTTGATGAAGTTACCTATTTTAGTACTTTAATATCAGAAAGGGAGTAACCACAATCTCTCAGTAGAAACTTTAATTACCCTGTTAGGAATGTATGTCACTATTCTCTCAAGATACCCTGTGGAGGTCTTTATGCCATTTCACAGAGAAGGAAGAAAAAACTGCCCAGAGAGGTCAAAGTGCCAGTTGCCTCTAGTAATAGATAAGCAAACCATAACAGGACCTCTACCCTACATCATAATAATAGTTAATATAATTAGAGGATGTCAGAGATACTCTTTTTTTAAATTACATTTATTAAAGTAACATTAGTTAATAACATTTTATGTTGCAAGTGTACAATTCTATAATTTATCACCTGTATATTTTATTGTGTGCTCACCACCCAAAGTCTAGTGTCCTACCATCATTGTATATATTTACCCCTTTTACCGTCATTATTCTCTCCCCCACTGCCATTCCTCTCTGGTAACCACTATATGTTGTCTATGTCTATGAGTTCTTCTTTTGTTTTGTTTGTTGATTTGTTACTTTCTGTTTTATGAGCGAAGTCATGTTGTTCTTGTCCTACTCCATCTGACTTATTTCATTTAGAATAATACACTCAAGATCTGTACATGCTATTGCAAATAAGAATATTTCATCATTTTTATGACCAAGAAATATTTCATTGTATGATTCCATTTTTGGAAAACTCTTAGTTTGTTTACACATCTTGGCTATTGTGACCAATGCTGCAATGAACATTATTAAGAACTTTCAGTAAATTAGCTCAAATAAAAAATAAAATGAAAAGAGAAGGTTTACATAGAGCATAAGAAGCAGAAAGGGGTTCTGTTACTTTTCCAATATTGTGGATATTAAATAGCAAAACTTCAAGTCAGTTGAGCCCCAAAGTCTCCACTGTCAATCAATGTTATATGTTACCTTTCAAAATACTGTGTAGGAATATTAATGAGGACTATACAAAGCACTATCTGTGATAATACCCATAATATATAAAATGCTATACATATATACATTATCATTGTAATTCATAGCTAGAGGAAAAAATATCAAAGGATACTGAAAACATCAAAGTTACTAAAGGTAATTCTACTTCTTGGAAAATTCATAAAAATCAAGCTCGGTGAGCATCTTTGAACAATAATGTCATAGAGTAGATACAGTCAAGTGTGTTATAATTCTGAATAAGAAGTGCAGCAGTATAATTTATAAACTTTTACTATAACCTACCAATCTTTACCTAAAATGGTCCCAGCTATATCTCCAATCTTACCATTTATTATCATCCCCTGGCCTGCAGTTTTTAGTGTAAATGGGCTTTGAACTGGCGACCTCAGTACTCCAGGTTGACGCTCCATCCACTATGCCACCACAGGTCAAGCACTATACATTTTTTGAATATGGAAAACATTGTTCTAAAAAGACCAAGGTTTTGGGTTAGAGCTCTACGAGAACCAATTAACATTAGTAGCATTTTAATATTGAAAACTAATTAATCAACATAAAACCCATATTAGTAGTCAAAATAAAATCAAAGTACAATTATAGATAAACACACTACACTCTCACTGTTTAATGAAAATGTACCTCAGAATGGATGCCACTTTTAGGTATTATTTAAAAGAAAATATTGATAAAGCAAGAAATTAAAGATGCTATATATAGCATTCTATGTGTACAAGATATTTATTTAAAATTTTAAAAATATATAATTTGACAAAATTAAATTTATTTTAACATTTATAATAAATCCCTTAAAAATAATATTACATCATTTTTAACCTAATGTCATTTATTCTTGTATTTTACCCAAAATTGTTTTGGTTTTAATTTTCACTACTTTTTTTTTTTTAATTTTTTTCTTTTTATTTATTTATTTTAGAGAGGAGACACAGAGTGAGAAAGAGAGAGAGAGAGAGAGAGAGAGAGAGAGAGAGAGATAGAAAGGGGGAGGAGCTGGAAGCATCAACTCCCATATATGCCTTGACCAGACCAGTGCAGGGTTTTGAACTGGCAACCTCAGTGTTCCCAGGTCGACGCTTTATCCACTGCGCCACCATGGGTCAGGCCTCACTACTTATTTTAAGCCCAGTTCATCAGTGACAGTTATCCAGTTTGCTTTTGCTTTATACATGTTCATTTATATTCACATGAAACATCTCTTTTTCTCTAGGCAAATTATTTTCTGTAACTTGCCTTTGTCACTGTTGATGAAAAAAATAAGCCGTTTAACTGGAAAAAGTGTTTAAATTGAATAAAGATGACATTGTCAATTAGGTGAATTTTCCATAAATATACGTTTAAAATAAAATGACTTTTTCTAAGATTAACATTAACACCTTTTTTGTTAAGATAGAAGAGGTCTATATACTTGAGTTAAAAGTTAGATTTCAGAATTTATAGTAAATTTTATGCTGTCTATTCTATCAGTAAATTCTGACCCTGGTGTTTGATTTCTGTCTAGTATTTCAACCATTGCTGGCACATAAGTAATTTTTATCTTAATTTATTATAAAAAAAATTGGTTTTACCAAATCAATTTGTAAAGCCTATCTTTTCTGTATATTCCTATATTTTTCTTTTCAAGGGTAGTAGACAGAAAAGACTGAAGATAATATGGATACCAATCTTGTACTGAAGTTTAGGAATAAAGAAGAGTCACATTTTTAGGAATCAAACTCAACATTTATAGTGACCTCTTAAATAGAAACAGGTATTTCTTGAAACTAATTAATTAGACTAGAGCTCCAAAATATGTATATTAAGAGGCACAAATCTATAAGATGCTTTCAAAAAATAGGATTCTATAAGCAAATCAATTTTGTAAATACACAATCTTGTATCTTGCCTTGGAGAATCAGTGACAATAGTATACTAAAGTTTTGAAAAACTCTACTCTAATGGTATCTAAATATCTCATTCATAATAATAGTAATAAGTGAGTAATAATAAATAATAAAAATAAAATAAAATAAAAAATAATATAACTGAG
Source organism: Rhynchonycteris naso (assembly GCA_037038555.1). Classification (NCBI taxonomy): domain Eukaryota; kingdom Metazoa; phylum Chordata; class Mammalia; order Chiroptera; family Emballonuridae; genus Rhynchonycteris; species Rhynchonycteris naso. The sequence goes on from CM072995.1 coordinate 255,678,566, forward strand.
TAATAATAAAAATAAATGAGTTTTACAAACTCACTTTATTGAGATGTCCTTAACACAACAACTTATTAATTTCTGTAGAATTTACTTGGAAGGCAATTAATTTGATTTTTCTAAAATAATTAGCTTATTTATGTTAAAATTCTTTTGTATTAAATTTATCGTATTTCTATATTTACTAGAATATAATTTTCCCCTTATTATTCTAGATACACAAATATACATATATGGGTGTACATTCATTAGAATTATTGTGTGCCTCTTCTGGATAAGATTTAAGAACCTCAACATGGGGACACCTATACACATGCATATTCACAAGGTTTAAAATTAAACAAAGTTTGATTGTTATGATGGCAAGTCAAAATTAATCTGTGTTTACATAGTCCAGCTTTGTGTGATTCCTTGACTTTGTTTGACAATGACAAGCAGAAAGTTGATCACCCTTCCTTTACTATGGGTAACTATAGAAATGAAAGTTGAAATTTCATAAGAAAGGACAATGGTTATATCAATTGCAAGGAAAAAGGGAAAGATGTAGATAATTTGGGAGCTTGTATCTATTAATAAAGTGATGACTTAGAAAATAATGTAGCAGCAGCATCATGAGGAATTTTAACTAAGTATAGCTGAAGATATTATATATACAGAGGAACAGACTGGGAGAGATAATACTGGAATTAGAGGTTTATGCCCAAACAAATCAATATGTGTAAGTGGAGAGATGTGAGGATTAGAGTAAGAGGCAGAGGGAAGAATACCTAAGAGGCAGGACAGTGAGAGATGCAAGAGTAATGGAGGTAGCTCCTTATGAAATGTAGAAGACTCATGAGAAGGGGTGAGATTCACTGTGATGAAGAATAAAAGATACTCAAATGCTATCTAAATATAGCATCCCCCCATACACACAATCCAAAACAAATTTGTGCTCTAATGTAAGTTTTTATATTATTTACATAGAATAATAAGCAATTGTTGAATGAATAACATTTTTTTTAATTGCCAACAGCCAGTTCAGGAAAGTAAGAATGATTGATGTAGACTGCAAATGTGGAAAGAGACTTGTAAAAGATTATTATCCTTACTGATATCCTGACGACCTACTGGTTATAGGATTTCTTACTAGAAAGAGATAATTAAGGAAGCTTACACTTTAATAAAAGTACTATTTCCATCACCATTCAACATTTACTAATCTCTTACTGTATCAGGAAAGATCCCTGAAAAAAAGTCTTTATTATTTATGTAGAATTGGAAAAGACTTATTTGGAGAAAGATACTTCTATGGGCTAAAATAAAGATTTGGTGAGGCAGCAAATATTAACATTAGGAAGGATAAATATTATCTCTCTTACAAAGTATCTTTATAATAACAGAGCAGAGTAAGTCCTAATATAACTTTGAATTATCATTTACATGCACTTATTTTAATATTTTATTAATTTGATTTTCCTTATTATTTTTGCCAACCTCTATCCCACAAAGATAGTAATAAAACAAAGGATGAATGTAGAGGAATATCATCACTCTCCTGCTAATGTCTACAAGCAACCATGTATACCACCTCAATCACAAATGAATGTTGCCCTTATTTCATCTTCATTTTTGTTTGTTTTCTGTTTGATGTTTTCTTCAACTTAGCTCACTACACTTTGTTGTACACTTAGGTTAGGCAAGCATCTCTGATAATGTAATAACAAGAGATTTCTCCATTTTAATTCAAGGGACTTATAAAACAATAAATAAAATTAGAGTTCTCCTAATTGTGACCTTGAATGTTTTGGTATTTCTTATTTGTTCAATAAAAAACCTTGAAAGTATATTTTAAATGGAAAGAAAGTGTTTTCATACAGACACATATACATCTGTGGTAAAGGACTGGGATCAGTTTTGCAATGAACATGAAAACAAAGTTTTGGGGAGTATTGAGAAAAAGTATATTGATTTATTCTGACTGAAGCCAAGAGAAAACTTCACACACAAACACATACACACATACACACACACACAAAAAAAAAACCCCATATAATTACATCTTCCATAACCTTGAAAGATGAGTAAATTTTGACAGATGAAAAAAATGTGTGGAAGAGCCTACTAGATATTCTGATATTTTAAAAAATTGACAGTGCAACATTTTTGGCAGCTCCTTTTTATTAAAAATTTTCCCTCGAAGCTCTAGGCAGACATTTAGCAATTAATCTTCTGTTGCTACAATGAAATAGGCAAGTATGATTAGAATCCTGAATAGCTTAGTGTGACGATAAAAGATAAAAAGAAGTGACAAGTCTAAAATCATAAGAGCATTCACTCATCAGAGATTAGAATTCCTGAATCCTAGACATTACTGGCATTCTTCCACTTACTTGCCATGATACTGTCTCAGAGAAAAGAGAAATTACAACTATATTCTTTACCAACTATACTATAGTCTAGAAATACTGCTTCTCTAAGGGAAGTAAAATAATTCTTTCAATGTTGGGTTGAGAAAAAGATAACTTCCTAAAATGTACTTATGTATTCACTAGCTTTCTGAAGAATGAATTTATTTTGGCTCAGATTTGCTTCAAGTTACTGTTATATTTTATTATCATCATTTTAATTTTACTCTACAGGTCATGAATCCCATCCACGCACTAACTTTTATGACAATATTCCACTTTTAGCTTCATCATGGTCTTGCTGTATTATTGTACATGCTTAACTATTTAAATCTACTGATCAGCAAAATCCATACCTTCAAAATGGCAGATTTCTCCTCTGGTCTTACTATTTACAAGAAATGTAGGCTAATAAGTAAGAATTTCCCAGTAGAAAAATTAAAAAAAAACTAACAGGCATTTATTAAACTATATACAATATTCTCCAGAATTTATTAAGCTGTAAAATTATATGTATACAAAGTATGTATTTTTTTCTATATTCACCTTAACTGAAGGTTCAAAATGCTATAATATTTGAGGTGAAAATTTTAAAGTAATCTCCACTTTTGAAAATAACATGGTATGGCGAACCTTTAAGTAAAGCCAAAGTTTCACATTTAGGCTACATAGTCATTATATATCTGTAAGAACTTGAAAAAAAAAGTGACCACTCAGTGAGTTATTCTTTTCAATATTTACTATATTGATTTTAGAGAGAGAAAGGAGAGAGTAGGAGAGAGACAAGAACTTCTCTTCTTATAGGTGCCTTGACGAGGGATTGAACTAACAACCTCTGTGCCTCAGGATGATGCTCTAACCAACCAAACTATCCAGCCAAGGCTCAATGAGTTATAATAAGTAATCATTTCATTCTTTTTATACACATTAAATTTAAAATTTTCTAATAGTAAATGAAAAGTTCATTAAAAAACATCATTAACAGAGATTTGAAAGTCATAGAATGAGTGATTATTTGCAACATGCATAAATTATAAAAATTTCATATCTCAAATATAGTTCAAGACAATACAAAGAAAAAGAGGGCAGGAAAGCAAACAGGTTTTCCTTTTTTAAGATTAGAAAAGCTTTTACTGTGAACATTGAATAATATAACAAACCCCATCCATGGGCCCATCACCCAGCATTAAAAATTGCCAACTATTGGCTGATATTCTTTCATCAATATCTCTATCTACTTCCTCTGCCCATATTATTATTTTTAAATTACTAGGCTTAATTTTGTTTAATTTTAAAAATAATTTATTCATAAATTAAATTTAATGGGGTGGCATTGATCAATAAGTATGTTTCAGGTAAGCATCTCCATAGCATTCAAACTGTTACTTGAATGTGTGTACAAAGACACTAAAAATACAGATAATTCAAAATTCATTTAAAAGTAATTCCTCTCATTAATAATCAAGTAAAGGTATACTAAAAACCACAATGAGATATAAATGCAAACACACACCAGAATGGCTAAAATGAAAATGACAAGCAACACTAAGTGTTCATGAGGATATTGCAGAAGAATTCACATACTCTGCAAATCAGAGAAAAAACATGTACAATCATTTTCAGAAAAAAATTATATCTACGAATCCAAACATATGCATAGCCTATGTCCCAGCGGTTCTATTTATAAACTCAACAAATATACATATATTTGTTCAACATAAGACATGTACAAGAATGTTTAGCTTTATTAAATGTAGCAACCAAAGTTAGAAACTCAGTAAAATTTATGTTATAAAATATTTATTCAATAAAATATTCCAATTACAGTTTATGGTTGAAACTATGAAAATGTGCACAAGGAGACATGCCAGCAGCAACAAAAACCCAATAAGAGCTTCAAAGAATAAAATGGATAAATTATGGTATATTTATATGACAAGATAGCTACATTAGTGAATACATCACAGCTATAGGAAAAAGCTTGGATAAAATGTAAAAGCTCAATTTTGAGTTAAAAATTAAATACTGTATGATTTTTTTTATTTTTTATTTTTGGCAACAGAGACAAAGGGAGAACCAGAGAGAGGGACAGATAGGAACAGAAAGACAGGAAGGGGGAGAGATGAGAAGCATCAAGTCTTCGTTGCGTCACCTTAGTTGTTCATTGAATACTATATGATTCTAAGGGTGTAATTCACAAAAGTTAAAATGAAGCCCTAGCCTGACCAGGCGGTGCACAGTGGATAGAGCGTTGGACTGGGATGCGGAAGACCCAGGTTCGAGACCCTGAGGTCTCCAGCTTGAGTGCGAGCCCATCTGGCTTGAGCAAAAGCTTGCCATCTTGGACCCAAGGTCGCTGGCTCCAGCAAGGGGTTGCTTGGTCTGCTGAAGGCCTGCAGTCAAGGCACATGTGAGAAAGCAATCAATGAACAACTAAGGTGTCACAACGGCAATGAAAAACTAATAATTGATGCTTCTCACCTCTCTCTGTTCCTATCTGTCTGTTCCTATCTATCCCTCTCTCTGACTCTCTCTCTCTGTCCCTGTAAAAAAGAAAAAACAAACAAACAAACAAACAAAAGCACATAAAATGAAACCCTAATGTACAGTATAACAAATAGGGAAGTGGTTTCTATAGAAGTCTAACAGTTCATGTACTTTGAAATATAACTCCAAAATTTAACACATGATCATAGAAAAAAAAAAATTCAAACTTTGCCTAATGCATTAATATCAACATCTATAACAATAACATCAATACTACTACAGTTAGTGATAGGGTTCTTAGTAGGTAGACTTCTAGTTGTGTGTCACAGCATAGAAAAAAACAACTCACATTCTAGAATGCTTTACAGGTTATTTATTTATTATTGGGAAAAAAACTTGTATAATATTGAATAATAGGACTAGAATGGTCAAATTTTGCACATCTGACCTTAAATTTTGGGCTCTGAATAGTCTCTTGACTTGACATCTGAAGTCCTTTAACTGTAGCGGAAAGTTGGAACAAAACTCTGAATTCCGTAGGGATTCTGTTTTCTTCTTAAATATGGGAATGTTCTATCACATAATTAGAAAAATAAATTTTAGTTTATATTTCTACTTCTACATCAGTATATCTATATATTTACTTTTAATTTTTGAAAATAATATGGCATATTTTCTCAGTAGCAAGTCAAGTAAATGAATTTTATAATCATCAAAAGTGATAACTTCAGAAATGGATGGATCTTATATCTGTATTAAATGAATAAATTATAGAAATTCAATACAAAAAATAAACTACAATGATTCATCAGAAAGTGTCTTTTTTATTTTATTTTATTCCAGGGATTTTTAAGGAAAGTTAATGCTTGACGACTATTTCTGAAATTTATGGGTGCCAGAAAAGCTTGAATATCAAACATACTGTGATTTTTAACACCATTCAGAACCTAGGTTCATGTGCAGCGCCTGCAGAGACTGATTGGGATCTTCTCCTCATTTAAAGGCCATTCTCTATCATATGCTGTTTCATGCAAATCTTTGCTCCACTCTTAGTTTTACCACTCCAGGAACAAATGACTGCATCATTTCCTTTGCTAATTAGTCAATGAGAGAGTGTGAGTGAGATAAGTTAGCTCATGCTTTTCTTTTAAATTGTCATTTTATGCCATTTGCTTTTTGAAACTTGTGCCCAAAACAGGTAAATTTAATTTGAATATTCACCCTTTAGATCAGTGGTTCTTAACCTTTTTTAACCCACCAGTTTCATATGCGCATTCACTGAATCCTTCTTTAGTGATAAATAAAATATGATTTTTTTTCAAAATTCAAGACATAGGTATATGTTTTTTTACTGGTGCACAAAATGAGCCGTGCATGAACATCACCTTGCTCAAAGAACAAAACCAACAAAGTGCATGAACTCACAACAAATTACGGTATTACTTTATTCTGGCCTCCGCGGCAGAGGCTTCTCCGAACCCCTGAGACTGACTCATCGAACCCCTAGGGTTCGATAGAACCCAGGTTAAGAACCACTGCTTTAGATCATAGATGTTCTATTTATTCATTTTACATAGTATGTAATCTGACACATGAAATCCATTTTCATAGTGAGAAAACCTGTTTACTATTCTGGGGTACAGAATCAGAGAGATCAGGTGCATAACTAGCTGAACAAATGCTCCCATTTAGAGAGTAGATGGTCAGTGTATAGGAAGTGAAGTGTCACTTTACCAGACACTGAATTTTCTTATAGTTAGCTGGTGATTACAGCTTATGCATCATGATTCATGACTGCATGGCAATTTCAGAAAAATTGTTCATGTTCAAATCTCTCAGTGACTTGAATGTAATTGTTAGAGAAGAAAATAACAGCATAAAAACATCTTAAAGTCATTAAAAAAGATCTTAATAATTCATACCACAGGAAGAGCTGGTTTTATACTCGTTGACTTGGTATCTGTTTAATGAATGATTTAAGTCCCTGTAGTCTTGGGAAGTATGATCAAAATTGAAGCCATAGAGCTATGGAAAAAAAATTAAACTATCATCATTGAGCTCAAGTATATATTCATATGATGTAATTTATGCCCAGGTTACCCGACCTGCCCCTACAACCTCAGTAATCATCTACCTAGATAAAGGCTTCTTCCTGCATGGCTGAATGAAGTATTTAACAGAACTAACTATATAAAAAAATTAGTTACTTATTGTCCCTCAGGCTAGAAGGAAGCCAGGCAAAAGAGAGTGACTCCAAAGCATTTGAGTCTCACTTTTACAAAGCAGTCCTAAAAGTAAAATACTAAGACAATTTGTTTTCAGGGATAGAGACTATTGAAAATGTTTAGAGGAATTAAACTCCTAAATTGATAATAAGAAAACTCACTCTAAGTGGATACAAAAAGCTACCCCTTAACATTGTTTTGGGGAATTATATGTCAGATTAAATGGAATATTTTGGACTACTCTGGGTATTTGATATGAGCTACCAGAATAACTGGGAGAATTTCACAGAATATATGGGTGCTTTGGGCAAAACAAATAAAGGAATTCTTCCCTTCTAAATTTCAGAACATTGAAGAAAACATTCATCATGCGGGCCCCTGCAGATCAGTTTCTGAATCACAAACCTAATGACGTTTTAGTAGGCTTGTTTTCAGGTGGACCTGGGAATTCTGTTGTCATTAAAGTGAAATTCCAAGATTCCCAGGAATTTTTAGTATTAGTGGGTTGGAGAACTATAGATACTTTAAGATAGATCTGTTAACTTTATCTCTTATATTTGAAAAAGGAAGGATTAGTACTAAAAGCAAATAAAACACTAATTGAGGGCCAGGAGGATTCTCTAGGTATATGACAAAATGACACGTACAGCTCATTCTGGAAATATTTTAATAAAATTAAATATGAGCTTCTAGAATTGCAAAACAATGCAAATTTTCATATTTTAATTCCAATCTTCTAAGTTTTAAATGGCACAATTGGAATACACACATAAAGATAAAATATTCACTATGGCTTGTGTTACATTTTTGTAATAGCATTATGCCAACCATTTGACTATAAATTGGTGTATAAGATCAAATTTCATGAACTACCTGAACATTCACATTTGTAACTTCTTAAAATGAATTCATAAATGATAGGACCTGTACTTCTTCAGTCTTAATAAACTTTTTAAATGAATATGTGGCTAATCATTCTACCAACTCCCTTCTATTACATTCAAGCTATCATTTGCATTTAAATTCAATATTTTGCATTTATTGTTCTCTCTTTACTTTGAAAATTTGAAAAGTAAAGCCATATTGAGTTAATGGAAATATAAGCATACCAACTAAACAAAAAACACCACTTTTTTTCCATAGCATACTAAAAACTTTAGACAAAACTAGCTAAATTTATTTTTTTCAGAGAATAAAAACATGTATACATTAGCTTTTTTATTACTTAAGGTTAATTCCAAATATATGTCAATTTTATTATCAATTCAAAGGAAACTGGACACTACTAAATTTGAGCGAATGTTTTTTGACCTGTGTCTTTAGGCTTCATAAGAATTATATCACATTTATTAGAATTTTTTCCTTTTTTTTTCTTCTTGTTTTTGTATTTTTTGAAGTGAGAGGCAGAGAGACAGAATCCCACATGGGCCTGACCAGGAAACACCCGGCAAGCCCACTAGGGGATGATGCTCTGCCCATTTGGGGCATTGCCTGTTGCAACTGGAGCCATTCTAGCACCTGAGGCAGAGGCCATGGAGTCTCCTAAGGGCCCCGGGCCAACTTTGTTCCAATAGAGCCTTAGCTGTGGGAGGGGTAAAGAGAGACAGAGAGGGAGAGGGAAGGGTGGAGAAGCAGATGAGCACTTATTCTGTTTGCCCTGGCCAGGAATCAAACCTGGGTCTTTTTTTACATGCTGGGCCAATGCTCTATCAGTGAGCCAACTGGCCAGGGCTTAAAAATATTTTCTTTCTGGTAAATGCAATACAAGTTACAAATTTGTAGAATATTTAGCTTTAAGTTTATCAGCTAAAGGAATTACAAAAATGTAGCAATGTACTAACAAATTTATTCAAACATATAAAATTACTATATTAATTTGTAGTTAATGATATTTTTATTTTATTTTTATTTAAATGTCTTAGTATATAATTTTCCAGAGTAAAACCTCTATAAAAAAATTTATTTTAAACTTTTATTTAAATAGAAGAACAGGGATCAAGACTTGTTTTTATAAATAATTTCCCAACCTGTCTTAGAAAAGTGTGAGGTCAGTTGGCAATGGGGGAAGATCACATGAGGAACCAGGTCCAGAGACTTTGGCCAAAATGGCCCACACCCATGACTGCCAAAAGAAATGACACAGGAGCATTTTGAAAAATTGTCAGCCAATGAAATTTTGCCACATCATATCAACCCGCCACCACCTTACTGATGCTATAAATTACTCCCGGGCAGGAGAAACTGTGTGACTTCCCTGGCCCCTGTCTGTGGACCAGTGAACCTTGCCCGGGACTTACTCTTAATAAAGCTTTTTCTATTCCACACTTGGTGGATATGTCCTTCTTTCTTCCTTGGTGAAAAATACCTTACATTTGATGCTGAAACCCAGGAGGAGCTTGAAGCTCACAAGGGTCGCTTCTTTCCCCTTCCCTCCCAAGGAAGACCAGGACCTCTGACTTCCCACTCACTTTGGCACATAATGCTGTAAGTTCCATGCCCCTGGCCTCCCCTCCATTCTTTCTGCCTCTGAGACTCCTTGTCCATAATTTCAGCTGTGTCAGGGAACTCCTATCCGTTCCGAGTACTTGTGTGCCGTGGAGAAATTTCAGATACTTCCACTCTATCTAACCGTCCGATGGCCAGAGATTGAGTTGTGGGATGCCAATTCTCATTTCTGATTGCTCTGAGGCTGAGGGTGGTCATAGGGGCACAAGAATCTACACCTGGCTCAAAAAACACCCCTGGGTTCCTTATCCAGAATCTCTCCCTCCCTAAAGAAGAAGAAACTGACCTTCTTCTCCACTGTGGCCAGGCCACAATACCCACTGGATAATTGAACCAGGTGGCCTCCTGAAGGAACTTTTGATTTTAACACCCTCACCAATTTCTATTGCCAGTGAACTGAGAAATGGTCAGAGATCCCTTACAGTCAGGGCTTCTAGTATCTGCACTCCCCTCCTAATCTTTGTACCTGTTCTACATTGCAGATCCTTTTAGCCAGAGAAACCTCAGCTAAGCCCTTTACTCCTGATCTTACCTCTTTCACCGAAACCCCCTTGAGGAGCTCCCTCCCCCTCCTGCCAGACCCCCGGGGCACCCCTCTCTCAGGAGCCCTCTCTGGTTCGGTTCCTCTTCTGCTTGAGTCTCTTCTCTCCTGGAAACCCAACTACCGTGCGGGCCAAGAGCCCCTTTCTTCTCTGCTGTGTTCTTAAACCCCTCCCCCATCAGGCCAACCTCTGACAGCCATTGGCCCTCACCCAGGTTTGCAGGGCTCCTGACCCCACGTCCCAGCCCTGGTCTTCTTGAAGGAATGCCTGGCCTTGTCCTGCCTTTGGCGTTTCCAGCTGAATCTGGGTCCTGGATTCCCCAGGAGCCCCCCTCCCCTTATTCTCAGCCCCCAAACCCCTGTCCAAGACCTGATGAACATGGCATTTAAAGCTTTTAATGGTCAGGAGCAAAGGGCCGAGGCTGCTTGTCAGGCCTGCATACAGCAGAAGGTAACACTCTAAACCCAGGCTCTTGTGGCAGCCCTGAGGCGGGCAGATCAATAGGGGCAAGGCATAGGAAGTGCCCTACCCAAGTCTGGGCCGCAAAGAGGAACCCCACCAGGAGCTTGCTTTAAATGCATCAAAGATGCTCACTGGACCCGGTGGTGCCCCTACCCAAGGCCGCCACTAAGCACTGCCCTGACTGCATGCAGCTTGGTCACTGGTGGAGTGATTGCCCACTTTGGGTAACAGGCTCTTTCTCAGTGCCTCCACACAAAGGACAAATCACCCAAATGGGAGACCAAGACAGCCAGGCAGGCCCATCATTCTAACTTCTCGGCCTCATGGACTACTGATGCAGCCCAGACTCAAAGACCCCCATCACCCTCACTGAGCCCAGGGTAATGCTACACGTAGCTGGTAAGTCCATCTCATTTCTTGTGGACATATGAGCTACCTTTTCTGTTTTGCCATCCCACTCTGGACCTCTAGTTCCCTCAACAGGTCTCGGTTATGGCAGTGGATGGGACCCCTGTTTTTCCCTTTCACATGTCACCCTAACATACAGTTTGGATGGAACCCCTTTTCGCACTCCTTCTTAGTTATGCCCTCATGCCCTGTACCCCTCCTGGGTTGGGACATTTGACAAAGTCTCAGAGCCACTATCCAGCTGACAACATCTTCCCACTTACTTCTACCACTCCTTACTGAAGGTTCTCCCACTATTACAGATCACCCTAACCTGATCACACCCCCTATTCCACCAAATATTGTCAACCCTCAAGTCTGGGACACTCCTACCCCTGTAGTAGCTACCCACCACCCACCCATTCACATCTGCTTAAAAAATCCCTCCTAATTCCCATCTAGACCTCAATTCTCTATTTCAGCAAGTCACTGCCAGGGCTTTAAACCAATAATTACCTGCCTTTTGAACCATGGCTTACTCATCCCCATTAACTCTCCCTGCAACACCCCCATCCTTCCTATTCAAAAAACTTCAGGGGTTTATCACCTCATACAAAACTTACAGCTAATCAATGAGGCGGTTGTTCCCCTCCATCAAGTAGTCCCTAATTCCTACACATTACTGTCACACATTTCCTCAGACACCACTCACTTCATGGTCCTAGACCTCAAAGATGCCTTCTTTACTATTCCTCTACATCCTGACTCTTACTTTATGTTTGCCTTTACTTGGACTGACCTGGACACTAGCACAGTCCAGCAGTTCATGTGGACTGTCCTAGCCCAGGGGTTCAGAGACAGCCCACACCTGTTTGGGCAGGTGCTAACTCGGGATCTAGCTGCATGCAATCTTGAAACTAGTACTCTCTTGCAATATGTAGATGACCTACTCCTCTGCAGCCCCTCCCTGTCCACCTCAAGGAAACACACCACCACCCTTGTTAACTTCCTTGCCATGAAGGGGTATTGGGTCTCCTCTACTAAGGCTCAACTTCACTCTCAGTTTGTAGTATATCTTGGCATTGCCTTAAACCCCACCACCCAAAGTCTCACTCAAGATTCTCAAGATTGAACTCAGACAGTCCACAGTCTCCAACCACCTACCACTGCTGATCAGATTTTTCTTTTCTCGGTCTAATAGGCTTCTTTTGACACTGGATTCCCAATTTTGTTCTCTTAGCCAAAGCCCTCTACGAGGCTGCAAAAAAGACTCCCACGGGACCTCTCATATTCCCCAATGCCGTCAAAAGGGCTTTTTCTACCCTTCGAGAAACCCTCATCTCCTTTCCCCCTCTTGCCTTACTGACTCAACCTGTGGGACCTACATATCTCTCTAAACAATTGAACATCACTGTCAAAGGCTGGCAACCCTGCCTCTGGGCACTGGACGCAGCAGCTCAATTCACCAAGGAGGCTACTAAACTCACCCTTTGCCAACCCACCACTGTCTTCTCCTCTCACAGGCTCACCAACCTCCTTTTGCATAAATCTCTTTCTCTATTGGGTCCTTCCTGCCTACAAGAATTTCACCTCCTGTTCCCCAATGGATGACAATGGGAGGTCTATGCGGTGATCACCACCTCCTCCCCCCTAGAAGCCCAACAGCTGTGAGAGGGCACTACATCCCAGAAAGCAGAGCTAATGGCCCTCACGGGGGCACTCACTCTGGTTCAGGAAAAACATGTAACCATATATACTGACTCTAAATATGCTTTTCTTATCACAACCACTCTGCCCTCTGGAAGGAAAGGGGCTTCCTCGCTACCAAGGGCTCCCCATAATCAATGCTACCCTCATTTCTAAACTTTTGCAGGCATTACAGCTTCCCACTGAGGTGGCTGTGGGACACTGTAGAGGCCATCAAATCTCTCAGGACCCCATGTCCTTGGGAAATGCTTGGGCCGACACTATAGCTCAAAACCTCACCACAGGGACCTCCCCCACTCCTCTCATGTTTCTCTCCACATCCTTGAAACCTTTCTACACTCCTGAGGAAGAACAGGCCCTCCTCAGAAAAGGTGGAGACATGTGCAACCACGGATCGATATTTCTCGGGGATAGAATTGCCTTACCAAAAGAACAGGTCGAAACTCTCATTTCTGATATTCACTGTTCCTTACACATAGAACCAAAAGCTCTCTATAAATTCTTGCAACCACTCTTTTTCTTCCCAGATCTCCAGCAGACTATCAAAAAGGTACATGCAGCATGCTCTATCTGTTCCAAAGCCTCTACACAGAAGGCACTCTGTTCCCGCTTCCCCATTCATCAACTAGGGGACACATGCCAGGCCAGGATTGGCAAATTGACTTCACTCATATGCCCCCTCACAAAAAAACTCCGTTATCTCTTAACTTTTGTTGCTACATTTTCAGGGTGGATAGAAGCCTTTCTCACCTCTCAAGAAATGGCAGACACCATTACCTCCATTCTCATTGAAAACATCATCCCGTGGTTTGGACTGCTGACTACCATCCAGTCAGACAACAGCCCGGCCTTCACTGCCCAAATAGTCCAGCAGGTTGCCACCTCTCTCAACATTACCTGGAGACTCCACATACGCTATCACCCTCAATTGTCAGATTCTTACAGGGCCACCTCCACGAGGTTTGTCGAGTCACAATTAACCAGATGCTCCTACAGCCATATACACAACTCCCCTCAGAGCCACCTCCTTCCAACCTTTCCTCCCCATGATGCCCCTAACCAGCCAGAAGTAGCCAGATGAATAGTGGCCCCCTATCTAACATTAAAGGTCATGTGAGGTTGGTTGACAATGGGGGAAGGTCACATGAGAAACCAGGTCCGGAGACTTTGGCCCAAACTGCCCCATACCCATGACTGCCAAAAGAAATGGCATAGGAGCATTTTGAAAAATCAGTCAGCCAATGAAATTTTGCCATGTCATATCAACCTGCCACCACCTTACCAACGCTGTAAATTACCCTCGGGTGAAAGAAACTGTGTGACTTCCCGGGCCCCTATCTTGTGGACCAGTGAACTTCGCCCAGGATGCGCTTCAAATAAAGCTTTTGCTATTCCACACTTGGTGGCTAAGTCCTTCTTTCTTCCTCAGCGGAAAATACCTTACAGAAAGTACCTATGTGGCCCAATTGCTTTCATTTCTATAACTATATCCTTTACAGTAAAAAACAGAAAAGCCAAGTCTTCTAAGAAGAATTCAACAAATTTTTTTTTACCAAAATTATCTACTATGTTATTAAAAGCAACTGGTTTATTTAAGAAAGACTTTCAACCATATTTTTTTGAGGAAAAAAAGTCTTTTTTTTTGTCTTTTTTTGTGTGACAGGGACAGAGAGAGGGACAGATAGGGACAGGCAGACAGGAGGGCAGAGAGATGAGAAGCATCAATTCTTCATTGTGGCACCTTAGTTGTTAATTGATTGCTTTCTCACATGTGTCTTGATGGGTGTGGCACAGCAGACCAAGTGACCACTTGCTCAAGCCAGTGATCTTGAGCTCAAGCTAGTGAGCCCATGCTCAAACCAGATGAGCCCGCACTAAAGCTGGTGACCTCAGAGTTGCGAACCTGGGTCCTTCACATCCCAGTCCAATGTTCTATCCGCTGCACCACCGCCTTGTCAGACAAATAAAAGGTATTTTGTTTCCTTTTGTTTTACCAAATTCTAAGAAGAGAAGTCTAGTCTGTTGCATGGTTTAATACATGGTGACCTATATGATGAGCATGACAAGAGAAACCTCTTGCTATCTTCAGCAACCTCCTTATTGCATTATACTCCAGCACTGGTACCAGGAGCACCTAATATTAGGTCAGGAATGTCCATTCCAAGTGTTGTTTGAGAGGTTTAATGAAGGTTGGGAACAGAGGCTACAATGTCTGTAGACTGGAGAAGAAGGGTTTTACTTATCAACATTTATCATCCTTTTCTCAGTGAAAAAGTCATTAGCTGACTTTATTTTTACTTTCAAAGATCAATATTTTGAGACTGCTATAGGATGAGAGTTTAAAAATCATATTTCTTTAGAGAAGCATCTGTTCTGGGTTTTTTTAACCATTGTTCAATTGGATTGTTTGTTTTCTGGTTGTTGAGTAATAAGATTTCTTCATATATTTTTCATAGTAACCCCTTATCCAAGATGTTGTTTGCAACTATCTTCTGCCATTCAGTTGGTTGCATTTTTGTTTTGATGATAGTATCTGTTGTGGTGCAGAAATTTGATCTAGAGAATATCATGCTAAGCAAAATAAGTCTAAAGAAAAAGTCAACAACTGTGATATCACTAATGTGAGATATAAAACTGAAAGTAAAAAACAAAAGCTCATAGCCACAGACAGCAGTTATGGCTACCAGAAGAAAGGGAGGGGGATATATAGAAAAAGATAAAGGGAGTGAAACACAAAGTGACAAAAGGAGACTTGACTTTGGGTGGTGTACGCACAATTAAATATACAGATACACAGAAGATGTATTATAAAATTATATACTTGAAATCCATATAATTCTATAAACCAATATTATCCCAATAAATGTAATAACATGTTTTAAAAATTGTATTTTTTGAGACAAGTGGTAAAAAATTTACATCACGTGCCTTTGATTAATATTTTTAAATAAAATAACCAAATTTTTTCAGTTTTATTAAGGTATAATTGATAAATAAAATTGTGTTATATTTAATATAAACAACATGATGATTTGATATACATCCATAATCAAAGACTCCCACTATAAAGTTACTAAATGTATCAGTCAGCTCACATTTTGACCTTTTTTTCATTCTCTCATACTATTTTTTGTAAGAACATAGTTTTACTTTCACAAATTTTAATCATACAATATGGTATTATCAACTATGTATAAACTATGTTATACATTAGGCCCTCAGTCATTATTTACCTTATAACTAAAAGTTTGTACCCTTTTATCAGCCTCTTTTTATTTCATCCACATCCCAACACCTGGCAAACATCAATGTACTCTGTTTTCATGAGTGTGGCTTTTTCAGAATAGACTTATTCAGTATTTGTTGCTTTTTGACTTATTTAACTTAGAAAAACATATTCAAGATTCATTCATGTTGTCTTAAATGGTAAGATTTCCTTCTTTTTTTAAGGCTTAATATTTTTTTTCACTGCTTTATTTATTCATTCATAGACAGGTTGCTTGATTCCCTACCTTGTCTACTGTGACTAATACTGCAATGAACATAGAAGTAAAAATGTATCTTCAAGATTATAATTTTGTTTTCTTTGAGTATATAGTGAGAAATGAGATTGCTGGGTCAGATAGTAGTTCTATTTTTAATTTCTTGAAGAATCTCCATACTATATTTCATAGTAATTAGTAATTACACTAGTTTATATTCCCACCAACAGTGTTCAAGGGTTCTCTTTTCTTCATATCCTTGCAAGTATTTACTTTCTCTTTTTTATATTTGACATCCTAGTATTAAAAATTATCTTTAGCTCTCTCCTAGCATTTTGAGGTGTGAGAAAATATTGTGATACAGGTCCTCCTCTCAAGAGAGTTACTGTTTCCTTGGAAAAGTATAGATCCTGGAATGATTTTTTAAAAAATTAAGGAAACAGAGCACACTAATATTTTTTGAACTATAACCTTAAGACCACCTCTACAGAATCACCTCTGGTGCTTACTAAAGATATACTCTTTTAAACTATACCCTAGACCAGTGGTGGGATTCAGCCATTTTGTTGAATAAGAGTGTCTTGTTTATGTTCTTAAGGGGATTGCTTTTAAGTTTTGTCCATTCAGTATGATGTTGGCTTTGGGTTTGTCAAAGATGGCCTTTATCATGTTTAGGTATGTTCCCTGTATTCCCACTTTGCTGAAAGTTTTTATCATAAATGGGTGCTGGATTTTATCAAATGCTTATTCTGCATCTATTGATATTATCATGTTGTTTTCATCCTTCCTTTTGTTTATATGATAAATCACGTTGATTGATTTGAGAATATTATACCTGCCTTGCCTCCCTAGAATATATCCAATCTGATCATGATGTATCATTTCTTTCATGTATTGCTGAATGCATTTTGCTAATATTTTGTTGAGAATTTTAGCATCTAAGTTCATCAGGGATATTGGCCTATAGTTTTCTTTCTTTATAGTGTCTTTACCGTTTTCGAATGAGAATTATGTTTGCTTCATAAAAGGAGTTTCGAAGTCTTCCCTCCTCTTGGTTTTTTTTGAAATAGCTTGAGAAGGATAGGAGTTAGTTCTTCTTTGAATATTTGGTAGAATTCACCTGTGAAGCCATCTGGCCCAGGACTTTTGTTTGTTTGGAGTTTTTAATAACTGTTTCAATCTCTTTTGATATAATTGGTCTGTTTAGGTTTTCTGATTCTTCCAGATCAATTTTTGAATGATTATATGTTTCAAGGAATTTATCCATTTCATCGAGGTTGTCCCATTTTGGGGCATACAGTTCTTCATAGTATTTTCTTACAATCTTTTGAATTTCTGCTGTGTCAGTTTTTACTTCTCCTCTATCATTTCTAATTTTATTTATTTGAGTCCTCTCTCTTTTTTTCTTGGCGAGTCTGGTTAAAGGTTTATCAATTCACTGTATGTTTTCAAAGAACCAGGTTTTATTGATCTTCTATATTAGGACATTTTTGCCTCTATGTCATTTATTTCTGCTCTGATCTTTATTATTTTCTTCTTTATACTTCCTCTAGGCTTTACTTGCTGTTCTTTTATCAGTTCTTTGAGATGCAGGGTTAAGTTGTTTATTTGAGCTTTTTCTTGCTTCTTAAGGTATGCCTGTAATGTTATAAACCTTCTTCTCAGGATAGCTATTGTTGTGTCCCATAAATTTTGAGTTGTTGTATGCTCATTTTCAATTGTTTCAAAAAAGTTTTTTTATTTTTTCCTTGATCTCATTGTAAACCCATTCATTACTTAATAGCATGCTCTTTAGTCTCCAAGTGTTTGAATGTTTATCAGTTTTTCTATTGTAGTTGATTACTAGTTTCATGCCATTGTGGTCAGAGAAAATGCTTGATATGATTTCCATCTTCTTAAATTTATTAATATTTGTTTTGTGTCCTAACATGTAGTATATCCTAGAAAATGTATCATGAGCACTTGAAAAGAATAAATATTCTGCTGCTTTGCAGTGAAAGGTTCTAAAGATACCTATTAAATCCAATTGATCTAGTGTGTCATTTAAGGCCACTGTTTCTTTGTTAATTTTCTTTCTGGAGGTTCTATCCATTGATGTTAGTGGGATATTAAAATTGCCTATTATTATAGTATTGCTGTTGATCTCACCCTTTTGATCCATCAACATCTGTTTTATATATTTAGGTGCTTCTATATTAGGTGCATATAGTTTATAATAGTTATATCTTCCTGTTCTAATGGCTCTTTTATCATAATGCAGTGACCTTCTTTATCTCTTACTATAGCCTTTGTTTTAAAGTTTATTTTGTCAGATATTGGTATCGCTACCCCAGCTTTTTTTTTTTCCCCTTTCTCTTTGCACTAAATACTTTTTTCCATCCCTTTACTCTCAGTCTATGTGTATATTTTATACTTAGGTGGGTCTCTTGTAGACATCATATGTACAGGTCCTGTTTTCTTATCCATACAGCTACCCTTTGTCTTTTGATTGGAACATTTAATCCATTTACATTTAAGGTTATTATTGATATGTAGTTGTTTATTGCCATTTTATTCTTTAAATCTACATTTCTCTTTTACTAGGTTTCTTTTTTTCCTTTGCTCTTTCTACAGCAAGCCCCTTAACATTTTCTGCAGTACTGGTCTGGTTGAAATGAATTCCTTGAGAGTTTTGTTTGTTTTGTTTTGGTCTGCAAAGCTTTTCATTTCTCCTTCAATTTTAAATAATAATCTTGCTGGATAAAGAAGTCTTCTTTGTAGGCCCTTGTTTTGCATTACTTTAAATATCTCTTGTCATTCCCTTCTGGCCTCAAGTGTTTTTGTTGAAAAGTCAGATGCCATCCTTATGAGGGTTCCTCTATTGGTAATTGACTTCTTTTCTGTTGCTGCTTTTAGTAATTTTCTTTTATCTTTTAACTTTGGTATTTTGATTATGATGTGTCTTGATGTAGGCTTCATTGGGTTTCTTTTTATCGGGACTCTCTGTGCTTCTTGAACTTGTGTGACTTTTACCTCCATCAATTTAGGAAAATTTCAACTATAATTTCTTCTAACAAGTTTTTTATTCCTTATTTTTTCTCTTCTCTTTCAGGAACCCCTATGATGCAGATGTTATTTATCTTCATATTTTCACAGAATTCTCTTATAGTTTCCTCAGTCTTTTTGAGCCTTTCTTTGCTGCTCTGTTTCTGTGTTTTTAATTATCTTGTCTTCTAATTCACTAATTTGATCCTCTGCTTTATCCAGCCTGCTGTTGATTCCTTCTAGTGTAGTCTTCATTTCTGATCTTGTAATTTCCATTTCTGATTGATTGCTTTTATGATTTCAGTGTCCTTTTTGATGCTTGCAATTTCTTATCTAGGTGCTCATTAAGTTCATCTATTGTAACTTTGAGATTCTTAAGCATACTAACAATCATTATTTTAAACTCTGCATTCGGTAATTTGGTTACTTTCATCTCATTCAGTTATTTTTCTTGAAATTTTTCTTGTTGATTCATATGATTTATGTTCCTCTGTCTTCCCATTCTTTCTCTGTGTGGTTTGCAAACTTGTTAGCATTGTGGATCTGAGATTGGTTTATGGAATGCAGCTTTTCATCCAGGACTTTACCCCTCAGCCTCTGTTTGTTGCTTGGATTTTAATTCTCCTTAACTAGTAAAGCCGCTTAAAAGTCTTAATTCTCTGCTGTTTGTTTGCTGAGTCTAGCAGGAATGGTCTGTGTTTGGTGATTTGAGTAGGGAGCTTCTATGTTTGCTAATCCCAGTAGGGGGCTTCTGTATTTACAAGGGGGGAAGTGGGCATATCTTTTTTTTTCTTTTTAATTGAAACACTATCCAGGAATGTGGTGGGTGTACCTCTGAGAATCTGAAGGTGTGGTCTTCCCAGTGCCGCTCCAGGGATGGGGTGCATCCTTAGTATAAAGGGGGAGGTGTAGCTCAGGTATTCCTGGAAACCTGAATCACTGCCTCTCCCTTTTCGTTCCTCCTTTCTGAACAACCTTTTGTGCTGATTGGAGCTGGAGAGCTTTTTGGAGGTGGGTCAACTGGTTCCACGCTACTTGTGCAGGGTGGAGGAAGCGACCCCTTCCCCAGGTATGGCCACCTCGCACTGAAGAATGACTCAGCTCAGCTCAGGTCATCTCAGGCTTTCTTCTCTTCATCATCATTTGTGTTTCTGTGTCTCGATCTCTCCACTCTCCTCAATCAAGAACAGTCCTCTCAACTGTCCTCATCCCCAGAGTCCTAGGCAAGTGACTGTGAGCAATATATTTTGCACTGGCCCTTTAAGGATGCACTTTCTTTCACCAGCCACTTCCCACAGACAAAACTCTCACTCTTTTCCACACTCAATGCTGTCAGGCTGTTTGCTCCTGTCCCTGGGTTTCTAGGTTGGAGCTCTGGTCCTGGGACTGAGGACCCCTCCCTTTCAGGTTTTCTCTCTTTGTAATGGGAGCCCTTCTGGACCCTCAGCTTCAGCTTCCCCTCACTCCTGGGAGCAGAGGAGCTCCTACCACACCTCTGCTCTCCCTAACAGTATCTGTTTGGGTTCTTCTGTCTCCTTGGTTTTTGAGTTCTGTTCTTTTGGTCCAAAGTTGGTGTTTCATGATGATTGTTCTAAAATTAATTTGTAATCCAGTTTGGTCATGGGAGGTGGCAGTCTGTGCCTCTGCCTAATACACTGCCATCTTGGAATCTGTCTCATTTTCTCTTAATGATTCTCACAATTTCCTGCAGGTAAGTTATTTGTGAGAGTCCAGCCATTTCTATCACAAAGTAGAAAGCAGAAAAAAATAACAGAAAGAAAGGAGAGAAAGAATAGCATAAAATGTAGGTAGTTTTGTGTCCTCATATAGGCTAAATATTTGTGCCCCCCCCCGGTTCATATGTTGAATTCTTAACCCCCAATGTGATGATATTTGGAGGTGGGGCCCTCAAGAAGTAATAAGTTTTAGATTAGGTTATGAAGATGGGTCCTTACGATGGGATTAGTGGGAAAACAAAGATGAAGGAGAAGGGGAAAGTGAAAAATCAGGGTGAGGGGAAAAAGGAAGAGACAGAGACCAAAGATAGTACATACAAGCACACAGTGAGAAGACAAATGTCTGTAAGCCAGAAAGAAATCTTTCATTAAAAACCAAATCTGCTTGCACATTGATCTTGGGCTTTTCAACTTTCAGAACTGTGAACTGTTGTTTAAGCCACTGAGTCCATGGTATTATTCTTATAGCAACCCATATTGACAAAGACCTGCTGTGTCAATATTCCTGCTGCAACTATCACATTGAAAAATTTTGTACTTCCCTTTCATATTATTCGGTGCTGTATTAGTCAAGATTCTGTAGAGAAACAGATCATATATATATATATATGGTATTACATATATGCATATATATGGTGAGTTATTATAAAAAGTGATTCATGAGGTGGAGCAAGATGGCGATGGAGTAGGCGGACGTACCAACTTCTAACTCCTAGAACCAAAGTGGATTACAACTCAATTTTAAGAACCATCACTGAGATAAAACAACTTTGAACAAAACTAAGTGGACTCTTCAACCAAGGAACACAGAAGAAGCCACATTGAGACTGGTAGGAATAGCGAAAACGCGAAGAGGGCTGCCCAGCTTCCCGGAGCAAACAGCAGCCCGGAGAGACCCGTGTGGCGGGAGGAGAGTTTGGCGGAGAGGGAGGGACCTGGGTCCCAGGAAGCAAGCTCCAGCCTCCAGTCCTAGAGCCTAGAAGAGGCGTTTGGACAGTATTGAGCTGTGAAACAAGTGAGAAAGCTCCCAGGCCTACAGTGTGGAGTATTAGGTCCCTTCCTACTCTGCTGAGGGCTGCTTAAGGTTTTGGGGTGGCAGGACGCTGAAAGGCGGTTCTGTCGGTGTGGGCAGAGGCCAAGCCGGTGGGAGATCGGTCTAGCCCAGAGGGTCAGAGGGAACCGCGAAAGCGGTCTGGAAGCTGCGGGCCTGCCTTTAATCCCACTTACGGGGACAAAGCGGGAGGCCAGGAACGGGCAGGCCCTGCGCAAGCCGGCCCTGACTGCGGGAACAGGGCTAGGACCAGGGACTGGCAGGGGCTCGCGGCTGAGCTGACGCTACCAGTCCCCCCCCACCCCAGGCAGGAGAAACCGTGGTTGGCCAGTATACGTGCGCGAGCAGGCTCTGAGCGCGGGAACGGGGTGGACCCCGAAACAAGTGGAGGCTCACAGCTGAGCCCACGCTACTATCCCCGCCCGGCCGGAGAAACCGCAAATAGCATTCATACGTGCACGAGCCGGCTCCAAACGCGGGGTCGGGGTAGAGTCCGGGACGAGCGGAAGTATGCAGCTCGGTGGAAGCCAGCAAACACACCCGCCCCAATAAACCTTGGTTTCCGACCCTGCGCAGAACGGCCCTGGCCTCGAGGGCGGGGCTAAAGCTCCGGACGGGCAAAAGCTTACAGCTGAGAGCACGTCAAAAGCCCCGCCTAACCCCCGGAACTGTAGCGAGCAGGCTCCGATTGCTGGTTCTGGGCGGAAGTCCAGAAATAGGCTGGGTCCGCACCTGAGGAAAGGTGCTCACCTCTACCCTTGGTGCTAATCTTGTGGCTTCAGTCACAGCCCCTCCCACGGAGGAGAGGCAGAAATCATAGCAAAAGCCACAGTGGGCCGGCGCTGGCAACGCTCATACCCAACCACCCTAGGCACCGGCAGAGGGGGTGGGGGGCCTGCAGATAGACCACACCTAGAGAACACAAAGGCAATACCTACTGGACTCCAGTGGCCACAACTTGCTTATACACAGAAAAAATGGGCAGGCAGAGGAATGCAAACCAAATGAATCAAGAGAAATCCCCAGAGAAGGACCTGAATGAACCAGATATAACCAAATTACCAGAAGCAGAATTTAGAATAATGATAGTTAGGATGTTCAAAGAAATTAGAGCAACAATGGATAGTCATTATGAACACCTAAATAAAGAGATAACAAGTATAAAAAATGAAATTGAAATAATAAAAAAGAATCAGACAGAAATGACAAATACAGTATCAGAACTGAAGACCACAATGGAAGGAATTAAAAGCAGGATGGATGATGCTGAGGATCGAATAAGCGAGTTAGAGGACACAATAAACAAAGGCACAGAAGCAGAGAAGAAAAAGGAAAAAAGACTTAAAAAATGTGAGGAAACTCTAAGGGAGCTTTGTGACAACATGAAGAGAAACAACATTCGCATCATAGGGGTGCCTGAAGAAGAGGAGAGAGGACAGGAAATGGAAACTTTGTTCAATCAAATCATAGCAGAAAACTTGCCTAAATTAAGGCTGGGAAACACTCCACACATTCAAGAAGCACACAGAACTCCATTAAGGAGAAACCAAAAAAAATCTACACCAAGACATATCATAGTTAAAATACCAAAGCTAATGGATAAAGAAAAAATTTTAAAAGCTGCTAGAGAAAAAAAGACTATCACCTACAAAGGAGCCCCCATAAAAATGACATCGGACTTCTCAACAGAAACACTTGAGGCCAGAAGGGAATGGCAAGAAATAATCAAAGTAATGCAGAACAAGAACCTACAACCAAGACTACTTTATCCAGCAAGGCTAACGTTTAAAATTGAAGGAGAAATTAAGAGCTTCCCAGAAAAAGAAAGCCTGAAGGAATTCATAAAAACCAAACCAATTCTGCAAGAGATACTAAGGAGCCTCTTGTGAACAGTTTAAAGGGAGGAATGAATAGAGCAAAAGAAGAATACAGCTTTAAAGAATAAAATGGCAATAAACAACTACATATCAATAATAACCTTAAATGTAAATGGATTAAATGATCCAATCAAAAGACATAGGGTAGCTGCATGGATAAAGAAACAGGATCCATACATATGCTGTCTACAAGAGACACACCTTAAAACAAAAGATGCTCATAGACTGAAGGTAAAAGGAAGGAAAAAAATATTTCATGCAAATGGAAATAAAAAAAAAGCAGGGGTAGCAATACTTATATCAGACAAAATGGACTTTAAAACAAAGGCTGTAGTAAGAGATAAAGGAGGACACTACATAATGATAAAGGGAACAATTCAACAGGAAGATATAACTATTGTAAATATCTATGAACCAAATATAGAAGCCCCGACATACATAAAGCAGACTTTGATGGATATAAAGGGCGAGATTAACAGCAATACTATCATAGTAGGGGATTTCAATACCCCTCTAACAACACTGGATAGATCCTCAAGAAAGAAAATTAATAAAGAAACAGCAGACTTAAAGGATACACTAGATCAACTTGATTTAATAGATATCTTTAGATCTTTTCACCCTAAACATTCTTCTCAAGCGCTCATGGTACGTTTTCTAGGATAGACCACATGTTAGGACACAAAAATGATCTCAATAAATTTAAGAAGATTGAAATCATATCAAGCATTTTCTCTGATCACAATGCCATGAAACTAGAAATTAACCATAAAAGAAAAAATGAAAAATACTCAAACACTTGGAAACTAAATAGCATGTTATTAAATAATGAATGGATTAACAATGAAATCAAAGAAGAAATAAAAAAATTTCTAGAAACAAATGATAATGAGCATACATCAGCTCAAAATTTATGAGACACAGCAAAAGCAGTTCTGAGAGGGAAGTTTATTGCACTACAGGCATATCATAAGAAGCTAGAAAAAGCTTAAATAAGCAACCTGACCCTGCATCTAAAAGAACTAGAAAAACAACAACAAATAAAACCCAAGACAAGTAGAAGGAAAGAAATAATAAAAGTCAGATCAGAAATAAATGACATAGAGGCTAAGGAAACAATACAGAGGATCAATGAAACAAGAAGCTGGTTCTTTAAAAAGATAAAAAAGATTGATAAACCTTTAACTAGACTCACCAAGATAAAAAGAGAGAGGACTCAAATAAATAAAATTAGAAAGGACAGTAAATAAATAACAACTGACACAACAGAAATACAAAGCATTGTAAGAAAATACTATGAAGAACTATATGCCAAAAAATTAGACAATCTTGGTGAAATGGACAAATTTCTTGAATCATATAACCTTCCAAAAATCAATCTGGAAGAATCAGAACACATAAACAGACCAATTACAGCAAATGAGATCGAAACAGTGATCAAAAAACTCCCAAAAAAGAAAAGCCCTGGGCCTGTTGGCTTCACAAGTGAATTCTATCAAAAATTCAAAGAAGAACTAACTCCTATTCTCCTCAAGCTATTTCAAAAAATTCAAGAGGAAGGAAGACTTCCAAACTCCTTTTATGAGGCGAGCATAATTCTGATCCCAAAACTGGGCAAAGACAACACAAAGAAAGAAAATTATAGGCCTATATCCCTGATGAATTTAGACGCTAAAATTCTCAACAAAATATTAGCCAACCGGATCCAGCAATATATGAAAAAAATCATACACCACGATCAAGTGGGATTTATTCTGGAGAGGCAAGGCTGGTTCAATATTCGCAAATCAATCAATGTGATACACCACATAAACAAAAGAAAGGACAAAAATCACATGATAATTTCAATAGATGCAGAAAAGGCATTTGATAAAATCCAGCACCCATTCATGCTCAAAACTCTCAGTAAAGTGGGAATATAGGAATCATTCCTTAACATGATAAAGGCCATCTACGATAAACCGACAGCAAACATCATATTAAATGGACAAAGATTAAAAGCAATCCCCTTAAGATCAGGAACCAGGCAGGGTTGCCCACTTTCACCACTCTTATTCAACATAGTTCTGGAAGTCCTAGCTACAGCAATCAAACAAGAAGAAGAAATAAAATGCATCCAAATTGGAAAAGAAGAAGTAAAACTGTCATTATTTGCAGATGATATGATATTGTATATTGAAAACCCTAAAGTCTCAGTCAAAAAACTACTGGACCTTATAAATGATTTCAGCAAGGTGGCAGGATATAAAATTAATACTCAGAAATCAGAGGCATTTCTATACACCAACAATGAAATATCAGCAAAAGAAATTAAGGAAACAATCCCCTTCACTATTGCAGCCAAAAAAATAAAGTACCTAGGAGTAAATTTAACCAAGGAGGTTAAGAACTTGTACTCGGAAAATTATAGAACATTGATAAAAGAAATCAAGGAAGATACAAACAAGTGGAAGCACATACCGTGCTCATGGCTAGGAAGAATAAACATCATTAAAATGTCTATATTACCCAAAGCTATTTATAAATTCAATGCAATACCAATTAAAATACCAATGACATACTTCAAAGATATAGAACACATATTCCAAAAATTTATATGGAACCAAAAAGAACACGAATAGCCTCAGCAATCTTAAAAAGAAAAAATAAAGCAGGAGGTATCACTCTTCCTGATATCAAGGTTTACTACAAGGCCATTATACTCAAGACAGCCTGGTACTGGCATAAGAACAGGCACATAGATCAATGGAACAGAACAGAGAACCCAGAAATAAACACACAGCTTTATGGACAACTGATATTTGACAAAGGAGGAAAGAACATACAATGGAGTAAAGACAGCCTCTTTAACAAATGGTTTTGGGAAAATTGGACATCTACCTGCAAAAAAATGAAACTAGACCATCAACTTACACCATTCACAAAAACAAACTCAAAATGGATAAAAGACTTAAATGTAAGCTGTGAAACCATAAGCATCTTAGAAGAAAACATAGGCAGCAAGCTCTCCGACATCTGTAGCAGCAGTATATTTGCCGATTTATCTCCAGGGGCAACTGAAATAAAAGGCAAGATAAACAAATGGGACTATATCAAACTATAAAGTTTTTGCACAGCTAAAGACAATAGAAACAGAATAAAAAGACAAACCACACAATGGGAGAACATATTCGACAGCACATCTGATAAGGGGTTAATAACTAAAATTTATAAAGAACTTATAAAACGCAACACCAGGAAGACAAACAACCCAATCAAAAAATGGGCAAAAGAAATGAATAGAAATTTCTCCAAAGAGGACATACAGATGGCCAATAGGCATATGAATAAATCCTCAACATCACTAATCAGTAGAGAAATGCAAATTAAAACCACAATGAGATATCACCTCACCCCAGTCAGAATGGCACTTATCAGCAAAACAACACAGAATAAGTGCTGGCGAGGATGTGGAGAAAAGGGAACCCTTCTGCACTGCTGGTGGGAATGCAGACTGGTGCAGCCACTGTGGAAAACAGTTTGGAGATTCCTGAGAAAATTAAAAATCGAACTGCCTTTTGACCCAGCTATCCCACTTTTAGGAATATACCCTAAGAACACCATAGCACTGTTCGAAAAGAAGAAATGCGCCCCCATGTTTGTGGCAGCATTGTTCACAATAGCGAAGATCTGGAACCAGCCCAAGTGTCCGTCAGAAGACGAGTGGATTAAAAAGCTATGGTACATATATACTATGGAATACTACTCAGCCATAAGAAACGATGACAGTGGATCATTTATAACAAAATGGATGTACCTTGATAACATTATACGGAGTAAAATAAGTAAATCAGAAAAAAAGAAAAACTGAGAACAGCACGATTACATACATAGGTGGGACATGAAAGTGAGGGTATGAGACATGGACAAGAGAGTGGTGGTTATGGGATGGGGGAGGGAGGGAAGAGTGGGATAGGGAGGAGGGGAGGGACGCAGGGAAAACCAGATTGAAGGTGACAGAGGACAATTTGACTTTTGGTGATGGCTATGCAACACAATTGAATGATAGGATAACCTGGAGATGTTTTCATTGTACATATGTACCCTGATTTATTGATGTCACCCCATTAGAATTAATTATATATATATATATATATATATATATATATATATATATATATATATATATATATATATAAACTTGAAAACTTCTCCCACATTGCCAGCAAAAAAAAAAAAAAAAAGTGATTCATGTAGTTATGGAGGCTAAGAAGTCCCCCATCTGGAAGCTGGAGAACTAGAAAAGCCAGTGTGTAATTCAGTCTGAGTTCAAAGTCCTGAGAATCTGGGAGCCACTGGTGTAAATTCTGGTCTGAGTTGACAGCACAAGAACCAGGAGCACCTACCAGTGAGAACAAGAAAAGACAGACATCTCAGTTCAAGGAGAAATGGCAAATTTACTCTTTCTCCTTTTGATTCTATTCAGGTCCTCAATGAATTGGATAATGACCGCCCGCATTAATAAGGATGCTCTTCTTCTAATTTCTTTCTGAGACATCCTTAGAGACATACACACAAAAATAATTTTACCAACTATCTGGGTCTTCCTTAGCCCAGTCAAGTTGACACATAAAACCATCCATCACAGGTGCTCTGTGGAACCTAGGTTAAGATGAATTAGAACACTGTGTACAAACATAAATAAAGGATTTTGTTTGTGTGTGTACGTCAGTGTTATTTGAGAGAGGTCTCTGGTATTTGGATACTATAATCTAAATAAACCCAATGTAATCATTTGAGGAAAATCAACTGGATCTGTTGAGGCTAAAAATTTAAACAGCAACAGGGCATATTAAAAAAAAAAACTATATCTAGTTTATCTCACTGGAGCTTTTATTATGTCACTGTATCTTTTATGGTGTTTGTTTGTAACTATATAGCTGTGAATTCCAGAGAAGGAAAGGGTTTCCCACCCAAGGGGTAGGAATGCCTTCCAGGGGTAAAAGGTCACAGGGACAGTAATTTTTTTCTACTTGATGTCATCCTAAACTACAGGGAACCCTCTTTTTATTCACAGAATCAAGAATCTACTTAGAAATAATAAGTGGGTGCCAGCCTGGCCTGCAGCAACACTATAACATGCAGACATGAGCATGGGGGCTCTTCAGGACAATGTCAAGTTAGAATAAAATGTCATCATTCCCATAAGCTTAGAGATGTGTCCTCCTTTTGCTTTAGTAAATGGTTCATTTTGTTTTATGTGTCTTAGTCTACACAAAATATGGGGGCAGATTTTAGAAACCTAAATAAACTATAATTTTTAAAGGAGTGAAGTGGAATGAGATGAGCATAGAAGCCCTGATCTATTTTGCCTCAATTATCAATGTATTTTTTTAAATATTTGAGAGGTCGAAACATCTGAATATAAACTCAAAGCCTTCTTATTACCAATTTTTTCCCTACAACTTTATCATTAAATTGAATTAATCATCAAAACTTCATGTCTCAAAAGTGAACATAATTTAATTTGTTTAATCTATAGAAAATTATGTTTCTAATTACTGACACTTTTATAAATTATCTTCTATTTTTTCTCTGTGTGTGTGCATATACATTTATGTGTACATATATATGTATCTAGATAGATAGATGATAGATAGATAGATGATGATAGATAGATAGATGATAGATAGATAGATAGATAGATAGATAGATAGATAGATAGATAGATAGATGATAGATGGATGGATAGGTAGATACAATTTGGAACCATAGTCAAATTATCTGATATGTGTTACTTTAGTAT
Source organism: Rhynchonycteris naso (assembly GCA_037038555.1). Lineage (NCBI taxonomy): Eukaryota > Metazoa > Chordata > Mammalia > Chiroptera > Emballonuridae > Rhynchonycteris > Rhynchonycteris naso. The sequence goes on from CM072995.1 coordinate 255,708,214, forward strand.
ATTAGTTTATTAAAGGCAAGGAAAATGTGCATATTTTATTTCATTTCCAATTTCTTATCATAACACTAAAAATTCAGCATGTTGATTAATTTATATATATCATATGTAAAATATTTCAAGAATGTAGTAACTTTCCAAACAATGATAAAAGTAAACAAAATATAGATTTTTACCTTAAAATCAAATATCAGTGAAACTATGATGAATACAAACAATACAGACAGTGACTTCAGTTTTCCATTTCAGTTTTCATGTGTAGGTAACATACAAATTGAATTTCTTTTGAACCATAATTGTCTATATGAAATATGTATGTAGGCATGGGTATGCAAAATCTGTTATGTATAACCAGAAATAGGGTGGAAATTGTGGCATTTCAATAATCAAATACTGAAAGAAGTATTACATATTAATTATTTGCTCTGATTATATGAATAAGGTATATCAAAACACTCCATAGCCTATAAAAATATTTTAATCATATTGAAAATTGAGTGATATAAATTGTGGCAGTCAGAGTCAGAGGAATGGAAATATATAGTAGCATTGATGTGTTTAAATACTTATATTTATTCTCTATTAAGTTAAATAAGGTATAGACAGTATAATATAAAGCAATATTTCAAACATTAAATTATAAGCTTGGTTTGTTTTATATATCTTAATAAATTACATTAACATGAGACCTCTAAAAGTAAGAACGGGATGCACCAGTGTATATTGTCAATGCCTAGAAAGAAAAGAAGCCTCAACCAATATTTGCTGACAGGAGTGTTTAAAAGAAAATTCCAGGATGGGTCAACTAAGACTGACCCTGAGCTAAATTATGCAGAACACATAGTTTATCTTCAATGCTCTTTCTAGTCCATTTTTATTTTATTGTGGAAAGACATATGTAGCATAAACTTTACTATTTTACTCATTTTAAGTATAAAATTTAGTGGCATCATTTACATTCAAGCTGTTATGCAAAACATCATCTATTTCCAAATATTTTATCATGCAAACAGAAACTCTGCACCCACAAAGCAAAAACTCTTTATTTCTACCCCCCTCCCCCCGTTAGCCTCTGGTAATCTCTAACATAATTACTGTCTCTATAAATTTGCCTAGTCTAGATATTTAATATAAATAAAATATATTTTTTTAATTTGTATTTTCTTTCTGCTACCTTGAGCCATTTAGCCCCATATTCTATCATAGTTGCAACAGCACAAAACTCCAGATTAAGAAATTGTTTACCAGCTTATTTGACACAAAAGAGAATCTGTCTTTACCCAATATTATAGAAGATTTGCCAATCTCTTGACTAGTGTCCACTGAATTAGAAAAAGTTGAATATATTGCTCTTTTCAAGTTTTTTTTAATTTGTCCTGAAAAATTTGTAAAGATTTTCCTAGATATGTACGTGCCTTGATTCAAAAAATAAATTACTTACAGTGGAAATTTTAACACAATGTTCAACTCTAAAGAGTATAATTATTGCCAGATATCTTGTTATCTTTGCAGAAAGCACGTTGCTCTGGTCTGTCTGCTGTTCTATGTGTAAGACTGTTTCCTTTTTGTTTTTGTTTTGGAAATGTTTATCAGCATAAACAAGACTAATATAATCAGCAGTTAATGGCCTCATTCCCATTTGAGTCTCTGCCCTTCTTTGCTATAAATATTGCCCTTACTGTGGGTATGTATTAGTGTGAACAAAAGTCATCTTATTAGCTACATCCTGGTCCACATCAGTGGATACTGTATTGTTTTGTTTTTTGTTTGTTTGTTTTTTTGTTTGTTTGTTTGTTTGTTTTTTGACAGAGAGAGAGAGAGAGTCAGAGAGAGAAACAGACAGACAAGAAAGGAGAGAGATGAGAAGCATCAATTTTTTGTTGCAGCACTTAGTTGTTCATTGATCACTTTCTCATATGTGCCTTGACCGGGGGGCTACAGGAGACGAAGTGACTTCTTGCTCAAGCCAGTGACCTTGGGCTCAAGCTGGTGAGCCCAGCTCAAACCAGATGAGCCTGTGCTTAGGCCAGTGACCTCGGGGTTTCAAACCTGGGTCCTCCGCGTCCCAATTCGATGCTCTATCTACTGTGCCACTGTCTGGTCAGGCCGTACTGTTGTTTCTGAAGCTTCATACTTAATGCCCAGCAACTAACAGCTAAAGATAATGGTGTATATCTCATACTTTTTATGTAGTGACCAATGATGCATAAACTGTTGTTGACTATTAGAATTCAATTTGTAGAATAAGATCCTCCATTTTAACATAGGAAAGTCTCAGCTAATTCATTCCGTTTGACAGCTTTCCAGCAATGTTTCCTTGACAATCATCATTATTCATGGCAGTTATTTGGACATCGTTCTCAAATTTCTTTCTGCCATTTCAATTAGTGGTTTCTTCCCACATTTTGACAATTCAGAATGCAGGTGTGGGTTCATTTAGTTTAATAATAATACCTATGATTGGAGAAAACAGAAAATTTAAAAACACAAACCTAGAAGTTAAATATGTACTGATAGACAGTGAAACTGATATTTCATTGTTCTATAGTTGCTGCAAAGCAAAAAATCCCCATGAAATTATTTCAATCTGAAGTTTTAAGATTCTAGATACTGGTATTTATTACATTACCTGAGGATTTAGAATAAAGCCTTGCCTTATGATTTTTAAATCTTCAAGTATTTCCAGTGCATCTGTCATTTGATATTATTTAAAACTATTTTAATTCATCCATAATGCAACATGAGGCAAAGAAAAATGTCATCCTAACCATATTGAGGTTTTTTTTCCCCTCTATACATATGGCCCTGAATTTCATTCAATTACCTACAAATTATTGAATTATTTTTTGAGGAATAATATGTTTTTCCTGATATTACTTTACAGATATAATAAAAACATAATCATTTACCATAATTATAATCTAAATTATATATAATTCATTCCATTAGTATGATATTATTAATATAGTAATATTTTAGTACTCCAGCCCGCTGGGAACTACTAGTGTTGCATGGAAGAAATCTACTCGAGACACAAACTTATGGCAAGAGGAAGAGGAGGAGGTCTGCCAAAGGAGGCAAAGAGAGACACCTCCTGAATCTCCTTCTCCCTCAGCTTTTATTGATCAGAAGCAGAACAGAGGTAACAGGATTACAAGGGAGGGAGGCCAAGTGATAAGTGGAAAAAATGACTAATGGCCATTTTGCTGACATGGAGAAAGGGCTAATTTGGGTCAGTACTTCTTTTTCTTTTGCTAATTAACAAGCACAAAGGAAGGGGCAATCAATCTAGAACTTCTAGGTTAATTTTCTAAAGCCTGTTTACATGCATTTATTTATGTCTGCACAAAGGTCACTCACACGGTTTCTTGGTGTTTGCATCCAGGAGACATTCACTCAGGGCTTTTAAGTTCCCCAATCCAAGTCATAGAAGGTTCAAGTTAGATGGGTGATTCCCTACATTATATTAGTATTAATATATAGCTTTAAGTTAATGAAGCTCCTCAAACAAATTCTTAATAATATTGATTCTGTAAGGTGAAACATCAGATATGAGCTCAAATTTGTCAGTCAGGTTTACTTTTTTCAGAATATTGCTTGAGTTATTTCCCAGTGTATAAAAAACATATCATAGTTTAGTGAAAATATAATATCAACTAATATTACAACCACTAGGTAAATGAAAATGTGTGATGTTTCTTCACAAATGTCAGTGGAAAAGTCTCTTTGAAATATGTTTGTTGGCTCTAAACTTCTTCTCAGAACACCATCTTTTATTTCTGATTGAAGTTTAGATTTGTACATTAAGCAAGAAGTAAGTAACCAGAATAGTATTCCCTTACAAAGTTAAACAAATTCTTTAGATATATATATACAAAAGAAAACTGTATGAGAAAAGAGGTTTCCAAGAGAAAATTCTGAGTTGGAGTGGTAGAAAAATTTGAAAAATAGCTGTGTCTTCTCTCAAGATACTTAGACAAAAAAAGTAAAATAGTTTAGGCTCTCAAAAAAGGTGTTTTTTTAAAAAAATTGACTACAGAGGAAGTATTTATTTTTTAATACAATTGTTTTGTTGACTGTGACTAATAAAACATTTATTAAACAACAATCATCATTATTCTATGTGTACTTCTATTTCTTTTTTATTTTAAAAAATGCCTAGAATTTATGCTATTTAAAAGTCAATTAATTCAAATGGTAGTTTATTCCATCAAAGAAATAATATTATTCACCCTTGCTGTATAGCTCTGTTGGCTAGAGCATCATCTAGAACTGCAGAGGTTGCCAGTTCGATCCTTGGTCAGAGCACATACAGGAGCAGATCAATGTTTCTGTCTCTTTCTCCCTTCCTTTCTCTTTAACAGAAATTTAATAAATACTTAGTAAAAAATAAATAAAAATATTATTTTAAAGTCCCAAAATAAAGATAGTATAGACTAGACCTGTTCTCAAACTTTAAAGTGCATTAGAATAACCTGGCGTGCTTGTTGTAGCAGACTGCTGGGGCCCATCACCAGAGCTTCTGATGTAGCAGATCTGGGTCAGAGACTGAGAATGTGTAGTTATTTCTACTGAATTGTAGTTCCTGCTGGTGCTACAGATGCCAGCTTCAAACTTTGAGATCACGAGACTAGTATTATTGTTTATTTACATTTTGTTTAATGCAAAACTTTTTTTCTTAAAAGTAAGCAATTTTAAGATTAAAACTTAATCTAGAATTACAGTATTGATTCCTAAAATCTCTATGCCAGATGTAATTTATGTTAGTCTATTCTAACAAGTTTGATATTTATAAACATTTTAGGAATTTAGATTTCTCTTAAGTCAACAAGCTCTTTAATTAGATAAATGAATTTAATGTTTTTAAATGGAATTTGTTGATGTTTATGAGGAATAGCAGGTTTATGAAACTTCAGCTTATTTAAACAATTGGTTTTAAACCTGAAACTCTTTCCAAATACCCCAAATTAAGTTTTTAAATTAGCTTTTAAGACTTTTAATGTTATATGACCACATTGACTCATTTGCTTCATCTTTACTGAGACCCTATTCTATAGAAAACTTATAATCATTTGCTAGTAATATCTACCTAAAAAAAGAAAACAAGGAAGGAAGGAAGGAAGGAAGGAAGGAAGGAAGGAAGGAAGGAAGGAAGGAAGGAAGGAAGGAAGGAAGGAAGGAAAGAAAGAAAGAAGGAAAGAAAGAAGGAAAGAAAGAAGGAAGGAAAGAAGGAAGGAAGGAAAGAAGAATAGAAAGATTGATTTTTATAAAACAAAAATATTTTTTAAAAAACACATTAATTAAACCTTACACCTAAAAATCAAACATCCCAAAACAATTTTCCTTTCTTGACTTCCATCCAAGAGATACTCTGCAAAGCTGGCTTCTCGGGTGTGTATCCTGCACAGTCACATTGGGCCTCATGCTTTGAAGGTCCCCGTGCTTTGTTGAATATTCTGCTGTCATTGACTTGGAATTCTTAATATCTTTTGAAAAAGAAGATTCATGTTTTTATTTTCCATTGTAGCTTATTCTATGTTCAGGTAATATAAGTAATTCAAATACTGTGTTTTCTCCTCCTCTAATGTTCATTTATATTTGTTAAATTGATGTCTGAAAATTTGAAAAATAAATCCTCATATAATCATTTCAAGCCACAAATACCTCTAAGCACATCTACACATAGAATATGTGTTAAATTTGACAAAATAATTGCATAGAAAAGAATTAAATTTGAAAAATAAAAAATAAAATGAACATATGTGTGGTAGAAACAGATTTAAAATGAAATACAATAAAAAAAGAGAAAAAAGAATTTGAGTCAAAGGATTTTCAGGCTCTGGAGGAGCAAAACCATGTTTACCAGGGGAAGGGAATCAGATTCTTGTACATGTGAGGAACATCTTGTTAAGCAAAGTACATTATCATTTAATCTAGTGTGAAATACAGAAAGGCCAATCTAAGACTTTATTACTTGTGTATGGAGATATTTATGGTGTGTATGGGCATGGATTAAATCCCCCCAGTAGCAAGGCTAATCTACCTAATTCATGCAGGCATGTCTTCCATCAGGCGGTTCTTCTTTTTTTTCCCTTTTTTTTTTTAAGTGAAAAGCGGGATCCATCCAGCAAGCCCATCGGGGCATTGCTCCATTGCTTGGAAACCAAGCTATTTTAATTCCTGAGGTGAAGCCATGTAGCCAGCCTCAGTGCCAGAGGCCAACTTGCTTGAACCATTCAAGCCTTGGCTGTGAAAAAGAGAGAGAGGGAGAAAGAGAGATAAAAAAGAGAGAGAGAAAGAAAAAGAAGAAGATGGTCACTTCTCCTGTGTGCCCTGATCAGGAATCAAGCCTGTGACTTCCACATGCTAGGCCAATGCTCTACCACTGAGCCAAATGGCCAGGAGGTTCTTCTTAACTATTAAATCAATGTATATTTTTATATTGCCCACATAAACAATATTTCTTTATTTCTATCAGACTGTATAAGAATGTAACATCAAAGGAAAATTCAAAAAATATTTGGTGCTACTTTCAAAGGGTGACCATAAGAAAGAGAATGTTTCTATTTGAGGACAAAGAAGCATAGTACACAGAAGAAGAAGAAAGTAAATAGACATTTTGTTTCTATTATAACAAACTTTCAAGTCTCAGGAAAAAAAATGTCCACTACTTTTAATAACTTATCCTCTGTTTGAAATAACAGTGCATGCTAAATATTCATTAACAAAAGAGAAAACATTCCCAACAGAATTGTATTGGGTCTCCAGTCCAGGAAAGATTTTTTTTCATTAAAAATATGGACATGGTAGATACTCAATTAAAATTACTCTAGAATTGGAGTAGCAAAACTATAATTGATAAACTTTATAAAGAGTTATTCTGTAATACATCCTACATTTTTACATACTTAAATTTTTATAAATAGAATTCTAGAACTTCTTATTCTTATGCAGTACTCATGCTAAAAATAATTATTCAAATCCATCCATATTATTGTTAAATAAATAAATATATGTATATATATATATATATATATATATATATATATATATATATATATATATATTTTTTTTTTCTTTCAAAATTCACACTAAAATGTACTTTGGAGAAGATGCTTGAAAGTCAAGCTGCTAAGGTTTAAATTTTGCTTCTGACACTCAGTAGCTTAGTGAATATTGGAAAATGCTTAAATTATTTGTCACATTTCTCATATTTTGTTAATGATAATAATAGCATACTTTCATAGAGCTTTTCTAAAACTTCAGTAAATTAGTTGATATTAAGTGCTTATAATCATGGCTAGTATTAAATAAATAAGTATTATGATTGTAGTTATATTGTTAATATAGCAGTCATGAAAGGGCCACCTGGAGAAAGTGATTTTTAAAACTGAATTTAATTTGCCCAACAAATTTTATATTTATAAGTATTATAATATATATAGTTTAATTGGTCTCATATATTAGACCTGAAAAAATCAGAGCTAAAATTATATGCTCAAAACATATTTGCCAGATTGAAATGCCCACATGACTTCAACTATTGTGCCAAGTTGTTTCCAAATATTATAGAAAGGCCATATTGTTTAAGAAAAAGTAAAAGAGCAAGAAGTCATTAATGTTTTAGATGTGGTCTATATAAACATCATGAAGCCCAGTTTCTCCATTAGACAGATGAGAAAATTTGACCTAGAAAAGTCAAATTGCATGTCAAATATATAGCTAGTGAATGACTACCATGAGATTATACCCTCATTTGCAAATTCCCTCATCAGTGCTGACCACACTAACACTGGGGATCATGAGACCTCTTAGTTCCTACACCCCAGATGTAAAGGGTATTACTTTATAATTCTTAAACTTTTCTTTCCATTGTTGAAAATGCCTAATAAAAAAGGCAAATATCCAATCAATTGGCTTGCTCTGCTGATAGAAAGCATCTTTACTTCCTCAGACATTATGGTTTTTTCTAAAAGGGAGAATTTCTCAGTTTAAATCTTGCTTGCAAAGGAAACATCATCCAATTATAGTATTGATTTTAAGTGTTATGGATATAGGGAACAAAGCAAAAGCCATGAAAATTCTATAAAAATGTTAACCCTAAGCATTCTTAATTTATGAGTCAAATGAATAAAAATACATTAATTTTTTCAATAACATCTCGACTAAATAACTAGAGTTGGTCATGATAGTAAATATGTTTGCCTGAAATCTCACATTTTTTCTGATGACTAAAGGACATTCGGTTTTGGAGCCAAAATGTATTCCTGCATAGTTTTCTTCCTTTTAGCACATGGGTCATCACAACATTGAAGAGAAAAAGAAATGTCTCTTCAATGATTTATTTTGATATAAATATGTGCCTCATTTACAAAACTTAATTTTATAGTTTGCAAAATATTTTTATGGAATAAAGCCAATCAAGTTCACACACTTTTTAAAGCCTTGAAACATATTCTGCATACAGAGTGAAACTTCTTGTAACTGTTTTTTTATAATAAAAACCACTTATATAATCCATCCAGCTATACTGATGTTATTTATCTCTCTGCTCTTCCATTAGATTATATCACTTTGAGAGTAGGGGATCTCCCGTCCCTCGATGCATTTCCAACACTTAAAATGACTCTAGGATAAAGAATAAATATTCCATAAACATTTGGTAAATGGATGTTATCAACAAGTGAAGAGGTCTATGGAGATTTTCTTGATGATAAATAATTTGCAAGCAGTGTGCTAAAACAAGTTCTTTAAATAAAAGTCTCATCCCAACTCATCAGCGAGAGTGATAGTTTTAGAATATATGCCTAATATCACTTCTGTCCTCAAAATCCTCCTAGTTTCTTTCCTATTTTTATATTTATTCTCTTTCTATTTCTTTAAAAAGAATGCCAACAGACACAATTCAGCATCTTCTTTGACCTTCTGTCCTCACATCCTATAACTTAACACTTTTTCTCTTTGATCCAGACAAGGGGCTTCCTCCATGACTCTTTTAATCTTTTTTACTGGCTGTTCATGACCTATCATGTCGTGGCTCTAAATAATGAAAATTTACACTTATACATCATTTCATTTACTTCAGTCTTATTTTATAAAAACATATGCATTAATTTTTCACTCTATATGCTATCAAAAGCATTATTGCTTTCCTCTCCATAGTAGAGACCTATATACCTTCAGCTGATTTCCCTTTACCCATCACAGAAAGAACTCGTGCTTCCGGGAAGTACAGCTTGAAGATCCGACACCTACCTGTTTATTTTTAAATTATTTAAAATTAAATTTATTTGGGTGACATTGGTATATAGGGTCATATAGGTTTCAAGAGTACAATTCTATAATGTATAATCTATATATTGTGTTGAATGCCCACAACCCAAATTCAAACCATCTGTTATCAAATACACTGCTCACAAAAAATAGGGGTTATTTTACTGCTTCATATTCACTTTGAAATATCCCTTAATTTTTATGAGCAGTACATTTGGCCCCTTTACTCTTTATTAACCCCCAACCTTCCCTCAGGTTACCACCATACTGATGTCTGTGTCTATAAGTTTCAATTTTATATCCCACATATGAGTGAAATTGTATGGTTCTTAGCTTTTTCTGACTGACATATTTTGTTCAGCATCATATTCTAAAGGTCCTATATCAGGGGTCGGGAACCTATAGCTCGCGAGCCAGATGTAGCTCTTTTGATGGCTGCATCTGGCTGGCAGACAAATCTTAAATATAAAAATAATGTTAAAAATATAAAACATTCTCAAGTATTACAATCCATTCATTTCCTACCACTTATGTTCATGGTTGCAGGTGGCTGGAACCAATCATAGCTGTTCTCCGGGACAAAACCAAATTTTTATTGGATAACGCGTAATGTATACGGGTCATTGTGAGATCAGGAAGTAAACTTCCTTCCTTTTAATCAAGTAGTCAGCAGGCTAATTGCAGAAACCATTTTGACGAAAAAGATGGCTGAAAGAAAAAAAGATGAGGAGTATCGTACTTTTCAGCCAGAATTGACAGAGGAATTAGCCTTTGTGAAGAGAACAGGATCTGCTGTGTGTCTAATATGCAATGATGAAATTGCATCAATGAAACGGTCAAATTTAAACGGTACTTCGACACATGCCATACTACATTTGCATCAAAATATCCAGCGGGAACAGCAGGAAGAAAGCATGTCAAGAGCTACTGTACAAAGTGCAAGCTAGTCAGCAGCAACTTTGTGTTTGCACCCAACGAGGTGACTAAAATTCAGCTAGCTTTGCTGGTGCTTTAGCAATTGTGAGAAACAGAAAGCCATACACAGATGGGGAGACTGACAAAACCTTCATGCTTGATGTTGCCAATAAACTTTTTGACGACTTTTCGGATAAAGACAAGAGAATCAAACAAATAAAAGACATGCCTCTGTTGCCAGGAACTGTTCATGATCATACCAACATGATGGCAAATCAAATTGAGGCAACTCAAGTGAACAACATAAATGCAGCACCATTCTTTTCTCTCACTTTGGATGAGTCAACAGACGTAAGCCATTTATCCCAGTTCAGCGTGATTGCAAGGTATGCTGTCGGTGACAGACTATGTAAGGAAAGTCTTGCTGTTTTGCCTATGAAAGAGACAACAAGAAGGGAGGATTTATTCAAGCCTTTCACTGAGTCCGCTAAAGAAAAAGATCTACCAATGGATCAACTTATTTCGGTGTGTACTGATGGTGCTCTGTGCATGGTGGGAAAAAACAAAGGATTCATAGCACTTCTTCATGAACATGAAAATGAAACAATCCTAAGTTTTCACTGCATCCTACATTAGGTGGCACTTTGAGCTCAGATGTATGGCGAGCAGCTTGGTGAGGTGATGTTACTGGTCATTTGAGTGGTCAACTTTATTGTTGCCGAGATTTAAATGATTGCCAGTTTAAAAGACTGTTGGATGAAGTTGGGAATAATTATCCTGGTCAGCTTCTGCACAGCAATATGTGTTGGTTGTCAAGAGGGAAGGAACTCAGCAGTTTTCCAGCATGTCTGAGCCAAATCCAGACTGTACTTGAAATGAAAAACTTTGAGCATCCTGAGTTGGCTAACACTGAGTGGCTCCTGAAGTTCTACTATCTCGCGGACATGACTGAACATCTGAACCAGCTCAATGTGAAAATGCAAGGTGTTGGAAATACAGTCTTATCCCTTCAACAAGCAGTGTTTGCATTTGAAAACAAGCTGGAACTCTTCATCATTGAAATTGAAACTCGTCGTTTACTACACTTTGAAAAACTGGGAGAGTTTAAAGATGCATGCACAGCAAGTGACCCTGATCAACATCTTGATCTCCAGCAGCTAGCGGGCTTTACATTTAATCTCCTGCAGTTATTCAAAGTGCACTTTGGAGAATTTTGTGAGCACGCTTGTCATTTAAGTTCATCATCCATCCACAGATTGTGCAGTGGACAGTGCCAACCTGAGCTACATTCCTGGTGTCTCTGTCAGAGATTTTAAGCTACAAGCTGATGACCTGAAGGCCTCAGACATGTGGGTGAGTAAGTTCAAGTAACTGAATGAAGATTTGGAAAGACTTGCATGACAGCAAGTAGAGTTTGGTGAGCAAACACAAGTAGGGAGAAATTAAAAAACTTCAACCCACGGACCAGCTGATTGTCAAAACTTGGAACGCGCTTCCCATCACATACCACACACTGCAGCATGTGAGTATTGCTGTACTGACAATGTTTGGCTCTGTGTATGCATGTGAGCAGTCTTTCTCACATCTAAAGGACATTAAGACCAAGCTACAATCATGTTTAATGAATGGAAGTCTCAACACCTGCATGAAGCTTAACCTCACCACATATCAACCAGACTACAAAGCCATCAGCAAAACCATGCAGCACCAGAAGTCACGTTAATGATAAGAAGTACTTTATTCATCACTGGTTAGCAACAGCATAACAACGTTATTAAAAAGAATTCAAAGACTTATTGTACTTTAAAAGTGTTGGTCTTATATAAAATGCACACATTTACTTGTATTTATTGTTAAATATATAGCTCTCATGGAATTGCATTTAAAAATATGTGGCGTTCATGTCTCTCTCAGCCAAAAATGTCCCAACCCCTGTCCTATATTAACAATGAAACTTCTAAAAAGAAATTTAAAAAAACTTCTTTTACAATTGCAACCAGTAGAATAAAATAGTTAAGAATAAACTATACAGCCTGACCAGACGGTGGCACAGTGGATAGAGTGTCAAACTGGGATGCGGTAGGGTTCAGGTTCGAGACTCCGAAGTCGACAGTTTGAGCACGGGCTCATCTGGCTTGAAAAAAGCTCACCAGCTTGGACCCAAGATTGCTGGCTTGAGCAAGGGGTAACTGGGTCTGCTGAAGGCCCACGGTCAAGGCACATATGAGGAAGCAATCAATGAACAACTAAGGTGTCAAAACAAAAAACTGATGATTGATGCTTCTCATGTCTGTCCATTCCTGTCTGTTTATCTATATCTATCCCTCTCTCTGACTTCCTGTCTGTCTCTGTAAAAAAAAAAAAAAGAATAAACTATAAACTATACAAAGGATGTAAAGGAGCTATGTACTAAAAACCACACACATGTTTAATTCTAATTAAATTAATAAGACAAACTTAAGGTGAAAAATCACAAATAACGATGAGCAGAGATCATCTCCTTTAGTTAACTATATGTGGTTAACTGTATTATACATTATAAAATATAATATATATCTTGCAAATATGTTATTACTATAATATATAACATAATATGGTTTATATAATATTATATATATTTCAATATTGCCTATAATATTTTATAAAATATATTATATATATTATAACCATGATAAGTTATATTAAATATAACCATATCCTAAATTAGATGACTTCTTGTTTTTCCCTGTTGTAAATGCACAGATTTTACTAGGATGCTGACTAAGGAAAACCTTTGAAATTATCAGAGTGAGTCAGGTCTTTTGAAATTATTGTAAAAAAATTTATATCAAGGTTTTAAAAAAATATGCTGAAGTAATAAAGTAATATTTTATATCATGCAGTAAAACATTGAATTGTCCACTTAAGAAAAAGTTTAGTAGAGTAATAAAATTTATAAATGGGAGGAAGTTTTGAAAATTTTATTAAATTATGATATGGATATTTGAGGACATCGAGGAACAAAAACCTGTCCACATTCCCTAGTTTCTCTTGCAGCTGATGGATTAAGACATAATGTTATCCTCCTCCGATACCACCAATAGTGGCAAATGTGGTACTATTTTTGTGCCAACAAATTGCTCAACTTTTTACTTGTGTCCATGACACTGGTCTATCTTCCAAATCCTCCTCATCATTATAATAATTTTCTATGGTATCAACTGCCTACATACCTTTTCTCCTAAACCCTCCCAGGTATTTGTTCTTACAGTAGGTGTTGTAGAGCCAGCTTGTTAAGGCAGTGCAACTGAGCCACAGTGAGAGCCGTTCTCCAAAGAAAAACATTCAACAAGGTTTTGAGAGGTTCTCTCAACTATATAACTTGAGAAAAATAGCAGGCCCCTTCTTGAGTTTGCAAGCAAAGAAAGGAAATTTTAAACTGAACCCACAAAAGTATGAATACATACAGACTTTGAATCAGCAATCACACACTGAGCAGTCTATCCAGAAATTCACCCGCATATAGTGAACTGATGTATTGTGACATCATGTGTAATAGTAAAGATGAGAAACAATCCTGGTGTCCATAAATAGGAGACATGCATTAAACATAAGTGGATTATTGTGCAGTATAGAAGAATGGGAAAACTATCCATTTACTAACAGGGAATGATCTCCAAGATATGTTTAAGTGAAAAAACTCAAGATGAGTAGAAATATGCAAAATGTTACCCTTGTAAGGGAGGAAAAGAAGCACATGAAGCTATAAAATATCTCCTAATTTTTGTGAGCAGTATATTTAAATTCTAAAATTAGTTCTAATAATATGACAAATCTTAATTTAAGAATTAATTGGCAACAATAATTTTACAAAAGAAAATAAAGTGTTACCTGCATGTACCAAATGAGGGAAGGAGTGGCTATCTACAGAAACACACAGATGACAGAGAAGTGTTATTATTCTACATGGCATTTAAATTATTTAAACTTGAACTTTGTGAACAAAACGCCTCTTCAAATAAATTTTTTAAACAAAAGCCTCAAGTAGGTACATTGAATTTGATTAAATTTGAGTATGGTTCTAAGAGAAACACCTTTAAAGATAAATTTAAGCTACCCCCATTTATGTGGTGATTCTCTTGTACTAAGACTATGTGCAAGGCTTTCCCTCACTGCTCCCAGACATGGTCAATAAAGTCTACGTCATAGCTCTGACAAAACAAACTTTCCCACTGCTAAAATTTGCCTACTAAATGCTTTCTCATGGATACCTACCAATAAATAGTTAGCAGTCATTATATCTGTCTGTCAGCTACAGACACATCCTGAGAATCATTGATTTACTTCCAACACTAGAACCCTGAAATCTGAATGGGAAGTTTTGCAGTACAGGACACAAAGTGGACCAGAAGATCAGATGGGAGTGCCTAAATATTTGATAATTTAGGCCGCAAAATTTGACGGTTTTTAAAAGTTCATTGTCATGCTGTTTGATAAATTACCTCTTTATGAATCTAAGTAGTACTTTTAATTGAGAAAAATCTGCTTTCTGATTTACTGTCAAGTTAGAAGACAGCATGCTCTCTTGCTGCCAAGGGTCGATTCGGCTCTTACAGGATCTCATTTGTGTAACTTCATGAATGACCTACAGCATTTAGCCAGCTTGAACCTAGGAAAAGGGACTTGAAAATTCACTCTCCTATGCAGCATTTCTTTTCTCCACTTTAAAAAAATTTCATATGAGAGATAATATATGTTGCTCACAGTAGAATGCTCTTTGAGACAAATGAATTCATTTATATTGATACAAACAAATCTTTTATTTTTTGTGTGTGACAGAGACAGAGATTGAGACAGAGAGAGAGACAGATAGGGACAGACAGCCAGGAAGAGAGAGAGATGAGAATCATCAATTCTTTGTTGCAGCACCTTAGTTGTTCATTGGTTGCGCCACGACCTGGTCAGCAGATACAAACAAATCTTTATTATATTCTTTGCTGGGATCTCAGCTCCCTCCAAAATATTGGAATCAAAATTTATATCAAGATTTAAAAAAAATATGCTGAAGTAATAAAGTAATATTTTATATCATGCATTAAACATTAAATTGTCCACTTGAGAAAAAGTTAAATAGAGTAATAAAATTCATAAGTGAGAAGAAGTTTTGAAAACTTTATTAAATTATAATATGAATATTTGAGGACATCGAGGAACAAAAACTCATGTCTACATTCCCTAGTTTTTCTTGCAGAAGGATGATGGATTAAGGCATTCTGTTATCTTTCTCCTAATACCACCAATAGTGGCAAATATACTAGTTCTGTGCCAACAAATTGCTCAACTTTTTACCTATGTCCATGACACTAATCTATTTTTAATAATAGATATTTGAAAAGAAAAAATTGTATATATGCTTTAATAAAACATTGTTTAAGTAATCTAACAAGATAGAAATGATACCTAGATCACCTGTTCTAGACCTTTTTTTTTTTTTTTGGTCTCAGGGACACTTTATAATATTAAAACATTTTGATATTAAGTACCCAAAATGAATTTTGTTTATGTGGATTATATATATATATATATATATATATATATATATATATATATATATATATATATATTATATTGATATCTACTATAGTCGAAATTAAATTTGAGAAATTAATACTTATTTATTTTAAATAACTAATATATGTCATGTTAACATAAATAATATATCTTTATTAAAAATTGTTATGCTCTCCCTGAAAACAGAAGGAAAAACAGTTTGTGCATTCTTTCACGTCTGGTTTAATGGACTAAACACGGTTTTCATAGCAGCTTGTACTTGTCGTCTGTTGCCTCCACATATATGTAGATAGAAAAGAAAAGTATATTTTTCTTTTTTATTAAGTGAGAGGCAGGGAGGCACAGAGAGAGACGCCCGCATGTGTACCAACTGGGATCCACTTGATAAGCTCCCAACAGGGAGGTGCTCTGCCCATTTGGAGCTGCTGCTCTGTAGCTTGGCAACTGTGCTATTTCAGCGCCTGAGCTGAGGGCATAGAGCCATCCTCAGCACCCTAGGTCAACTTGCTTGAACCATTTGAGCATGGCTGCAGGAGGGGAGGAGAGAGAGAAAGAGGGAGCAAGAGAGAGAGGAGGAGAAGAGGGGTGGAAAAGCAGATGGTTGCTTCTCCTAAGTGCCCTGACTAGGAATTGAACCTAGGACTTACACAAGCCAGGCTGATGCTCTCCTGCTGAATGAACTGGTCAGGGCCCAAGGAAGGCATACTATGAAATAACTTTTAGATAATTGAAGATATTCTTCTTTGCTTCTCTGTAGAAAAATATTTCACAAATAGTTTCTTAAAGGCTCACTGCATTATAGAATCTGATTTGATCAATAGAGGTGTTTTTTTTTTACTTTGTTACATTAAAATCTTTTCTTGAAATCTTAATAGATCACTTACCCCTGTAGGACTTTGTAACATCATTTTTTGGTCATTTGAAATATATTGGTTTACTGGATTTGATTATGCAGATAATCAAAATGTTGACATAGTTCATTCTATGATATCAAGAAATCACATTTGTTAAAATCAACAATGACCCCTAACTATAAAGTCTTTAACAATCAGAAATCTCTAAAGCTCATGATGATGAATACAAGTTTTCAAAAATTCTAATTTTCACTTGAAATGTTCAATATATCATTGGCAACAAACACTGTCAGTTGTTGTTCTTGAAGTAGCAATCACACTTCATTGATAATTTAAAGAAAATATTTTTAATTACCCAAGTCTAAATAATCGGTGTATCTACAAACATTTTAAAATAGAAAGTAATTGACATGATATTTCATGTCATTCACTTTTTATGATAAATATGTGTTTCATAGTAAAATATGCTAGTGTAAGTTAAAACACAATTGAACGAATCCTTTTAGTCAAGAGAAACATCCCATTTCTTTTTCAGCAAATATCCTTAATTTGTACTTCCTATTTTCCATAGAATTTTCAAAAGATGTGGATTCAAGGGTAACCCAAATGTTACACTCCAGAATAGTAAAGAAAATAAAGAAAAACTTCTAAATAAAATAGTCATAAAATTATAAAATGTTATTTCAAAAAGACAGGTTTATTTTACATCTTACTTCATTGATTTGTATAATACCTTTACTTTTTTTTGTCAAGCTGGAAAATATTACCAAATATTGTCAAATACTTTCTATAGTTTTATACAGAAAAATTTTAAGTTTAAATTTTTATGAGAATTTTTTGCCTGACCTGTGGTGGCATAGTGGATCAAACGTTGACCTGGAAAGCTGAAGACCCCGGTTCAAAACCCTGGGCTTACCGGGTCAAGGCACATATGGAAGTTGACGCTTCCTGCTCCTCCCCCTTTCTCTCTTTCTCTCTCTTTTTCTTCTCTAAAATGAATAAATAAGTAAAAAAATAATTTCTCAATCTTCTATCATGTTGATAATATGGATACTTATATTTGGGTGATTTAACTATTCCTTACTAGGACCATAGAATGCAGATTGGATTTTCATCATTATTAAAATAAAATTGTTGTGTAGATATCTTCACAATTCTTTCATTCCACATCTCTTTCTTCTTATAATAAATACATTTGATTTATTGTCTAATTTGAACTCTTCTTTATAAAGTGTATAGAAATGCTTGGATGTATGGATTTATAGAAAGAAGCACAAGGTTATAGTTTACCAGACTATGTGGAACAACAGGTAATAAAAATATTTATTGTAACTATTAATTTGTTCAAAATACCTAAGTGTTTTTCACACAATGGTCACTGTCTTAGTTCTGGGAGAACTCGTGAGAAATTGTTAAATTACGTTCTTAATAAAAAAGAAAAAGTTGAAGTTGGATAATGAGTTGGCTGAAAAGTTATCACATACTTTTCCCCAGATAGGATGTGCAGCTGTGAGAAAAGTAAGACTTGTGCAATTCCACTGTGCATTAAAAGAAATGAAAACAAAAGAGACAGGGAGAGATATTGCTACCATATTAGGGTTAATTTTAACAAACCAGGTGGAAAGTGTAAGAAAATTGGAATTAAAAAACATGATATCTTTCCTTAACAGAAATCATGCCATGTTAAATGCAAAATACATTTCTTTGGAGGTGTAGCAAGTGCAAACAGTTACAGTGGTTATTTTAAGCTAATAGTTTTAAATCATTTATTATTTTGATGAAGAGTTGGCTGGGGAGTTAATTTAGAACAGGATTTGTCTGTATGTGTAGTGTTGGCAAGAATCCCCATGATGAATTTAATAGAAGAGTGTCTCACTGGGAGGCAAATGACTATTCACTCTCCAACCAATCAGAACACTTCCAACTGCCTGAGTACGTTGCTTGGCTTACTAGGGAGCAAAGTAACAGTGACACAGGATGCTGAGCCTTCCTTTTGAGGTGATAATTAGTCATGAAATTCACACTTGAGTCAAAGTAATTAATAAGCAGGAAGTGTTACTGACAACCTGCATTGTTTGGAAAGGAGTAAATAACCAGGCCTATATGCTGGATTTAGGATCTGTCTGCTAATAGGTAGTCAGCAAATGTCTGTCCCATGTTTGGCTTGGAAGACTTCTGATCATATATGCCTTCAGCATCCTCTATGAGTCCCTACAATGTCATGCTAATTGCATTTCTTCTTATTTTGTCCCTTGAGGTAGGCTCCTGAGATGTCTGATTTCCACAAAATAACCTGGAAGGCAATCCTCCCACAGTCTATTTAATAAAACCATAAATAGCCTATGCAATAGGCAAAAAAAAAAAAAAAAAAGATTTCTAAACCTTATAGGGAAACTATAATTAAACCTACATACTTTACACATATTATTCACTTAATTATCACAACATCATACTTATAAGTATTATTATTTTCCATATCTTACTGGATGAGGAAATTGAGGCGAAGAGAAGTATAGTAAATAATCTACAATGTGATGTGCTAGGAAGTAGTAGAGCCAGCTTCAACCCAGGGCGACTGGCATGAGAATCCATGAGGTTAGTCTTTCAGTGATGATAAGCAAAAGATTTAGAAAGAAAGCAATAGAGACATTTTGAGGAGATTGTAGAAAACTGTGCCAAAGACTGCAGAGAGTTTAAGTAATAAAAGGGTAAATGAACCTGCTGGATGTGGCAATTAGACAATTCTTTGTGACTCAAGGCCAGAATGAAGCCATTGGGAGAACTTCTGTTGATCAAAAGCATTGGGCAGGACTGTGATTAAACCACTTTTTTTTGTAAGACCCAAGCCTGTGCAAAGAAATATACTTACAATGCTAAATCTGGCAAGGGCTATAAGAGATATGCTAGGCTTGGGTATAAACTCTAGCTTTCTCTAGGATTTTCAGTAATACTCTGTGCTGGTTTTTAAAGGCTATTGTGGGATTTGACCTTTATCTGGTTTCTTTTATTTTTTTTATTTTATTTTTTTTACAGAGACAGAGAGAGAGTGTCAGAGAGAGGGATAGATAGAGACAGACAGGAATGGAGAGAGATGAGAAGCATCAATCATCAGTTTTTCATTGCAACACCTTAGTTGTTCATTGATTGCTTTCTCATATGTGCCTTGACCGCGGGCCTTCAGCAGACCAAGCAACCCCTTGCTTGAGCCAGTGGCCTTGGGTCCAAACTGGCGAGCTTTTTCTCAAGCCAGATGGGCCCGTGCTCAAGCTGGCAACCTCGGGGTCTTGAACCTGGGTCTTCCGCAGCCCTGTTCGATGCTCTATCCACTGCGCCACTGCCTGATCAGGCTGGTTTCTTAAAGCATAATAGATGCTGACTTTCATAACAGTAAGACTTTATTTTTAAAATATAAATCAGTAGGAATGCAGCAGAAATATGCATGTAGGTATGTGTGCACATTTGTGGGGTGTGTGTATATAAATATGTATTTGTTTGTACTGTGTACATTTGTGTGTGTACACATGGTACATGAACATGTATGTATGTGTGCACATGTGTGTGTTTTGGTGAAAGAAATGGTAGAGTATCCAGCTGGACACCTACCTATGAAACATGCAATGAAGAGATTTCACTGTTTCTAGGTGGAGAATAAGATATGAGTCAAAGATAGCCACACCTTTTGCTTTGAGCTTATTTCTTATTAAAATTTGCTGCACAATTTGTCTTTTTTTGTTGCACACTCACA
The DNA here is from genome assembly GCA_037038555.1 of Rhynchonycteris naso. Lineage (NCBI taxonomy): Eukaryota > Metazoa > Chordata > Mammalia > Chiroptera > Emballonuridae > Rhynchonycteris > Rhynchonycteris naso. Next base: position 255,728,548 of record CM072995.1, read on the forward strand.
GCTCTTTTCAGGCTGTGCAATAAGGCGAAGAAATTTTACCTTATTCTGTTTGCGAGACTGCATTTTATCTGGCTAAATTGGTTCTCGGCAGAAACCATTCAGCAACACAGTCCAATGAAGGCTCTTTCAAAGCTCAATGCGAGACTTCAAATACATCAGTGAGCTTGGGATTATTTTGTACAATTTCTCTGTGTATTAAGTAAGTTTTACAGCTAATTTTGGGATTCACATTCCATTAGTTCTAAACCTTATGCTCCCACACATTATTCAGGCATGGGTACAATCATTCCCAGGAAATATTTTTGGCCCACAAGAAGAAAAATAAAAAATAGTGCTGGTTTTCTCCTTAGAGATGCTACAGAGAAGCCTCATCTACAGTTGGTGGTAGAGGAGACACAAGTAATGCTTTCAGGTAAAATAAATAAAAAGAAAGAAAATGAAGTTGAGAAAGAATTCTTCATCCCAAATCATGTCTAAAACATTATGCACTACAATGACAACAAGAAATTTCTAGTTCTTAAATTTAGTCTTGAAGTAATATAAATCTCCCCCAAATGACAATTATAAAACATAATCCAAAAGAGAATGTGATGCGTGACTTGTAGACAATGGTGACTATTGAGTGCTGAGAGAAGGGAGGGGAGGTGGAGGTAGAATAACCTTTCATGATCACGTTAGAATCACCATTCACTTTTACTCTGGATCCCACAGCAGAAAGAATAAAAGTAAAACATTTTTCTCCAGTAGTTTTCAGCATAAATAAAGCATGTTCTTATAGAAATGTCACCTCTGTTCTGAATGACCATATTAGTTATTAGAAAGCCTGCTCCCAACATAAAGAGATTTGTGTTTAATTTTCTATATTGAGAATTTGACATTTTTCTAAACAAAGTTTTTTATAAAAACTAAGTTCTTACGTACTCTTCAATGAATTGTCACATCTAAGTTGTTCACAAATAAAGAATTATGGGTACTATTGCCCACATTTTCTACTTTATTTATACCCTTCACCTCAGCACATTTACCTCTAAGGTCTCAAATACTAATGGTTTTATTATAATACTATAATACTCATACCCATATGCTACACTCAACTATTCCAATGGAATAATATTTTCTTCTTCTTTTACACTGGTAACTCAGTACTGACCATTGACAGTATTCTCCATCATCTGCCTTTTATGAGTTACCTGCATCCATGAACAAATCTGATGTAAATCTGATTTACATCTGATGATAAATAATTTTGGAATAAATCTTTAGTGAACTAGAACATGATAAATCCTGCAATTTCACATCTGCTATGTTTCTCACCCATTTCTCATCCTGGTCTTTGTAGTTCACATTAATTCATGATTAATTATAAATGTGTTAATGTATTTCTATTAGTACTAGTAAAAAAATTTACCACTTCTGAATGGATCACTAGAGAATATTATAAATTATAGACCCTGAAACAATTGTCATATTCTGTTCAAATTCTGTCCAAATTCAAATTCTGTCCAAATTCAAATCCCCGATGGTTTATATGTCTGATGGTAGTTTTTCTTAGTGACCTCAATTTTGAAAGATTTTATCACCCTTCCAAGTGTCCTTTGCATTATGGATTTCATAATAAATTTAATAACATATATTTAAATTCTATAGTTGTTATCAGTGTCAATTATTTCCTTAGCAGTGCTTAATCTGTTTGTCAGTAGGACCTGTATTATCTTTCTCTGTATTCCATGAAGTGCCCAGAATACCACTCAGTAGGTACTCAAAACTGTTGATAGATTTGATTTATTAATGTCATAAAAGAAAATTTATAAAGGATATTTAATCTCTTCAACTTTCAGTTTTCTAGACTTGAGTTCTTACTTGTATATAAACTGGAAACTAGAAATCTGTGTATCGTGTTGACATGACGTGTATCAGTCTTAGTGCCCTCTAAATTAGAATGCAAGTTCTGCAGAGCTGGGAGTGCTGACTCTTTTGCTCACCCCTATGAACTGACACACAGTAGGAAACTTAATTAAATCTTTTTAAATAAAGAAAGCAAGTTCCATCAGGTAATTTCTGGGATATCTTCCCAGCTCATATTTTGTTTGTTTGTTTTCTAAAATACTCTTCTCCCCAACCAAGGCTGAACCCCAAATGCAGAGAAGACCCTTTTATTTTGCCACAATTGATCGGACCAGTAGTGCACATCATACCTTAACAAGCCAGTCAGATCCCCTCTTTTCCAGGCAAAAATATTAGTTGAAGGCACTAGAGTACATTACAGGGACTACAGCTGCTGACTGATACAAATTGTACGGCTGGAACACCAACCCCCTGCCATGGTTACAGATACTTTAACTCTCAAGCATGATGGCTACAAGCAAAGAAAGCTGGTTTGTGGAGAGAGACGCTTGGAGCAAATGGCAGGAGGAAAAGAAGCAAGAGAAAAGGATGAGGAAACTTGTTCCATGGCCCTTTTCTGGCTTCGCCTCTAATTCCCAGAGAAGTTGGCTTACCTTAGTTTCCATGAATATATCCTGGGAAGTAATCAACTAGCCTTCAGCATTTTTTCTATTATTGTCACAAAAAATATTTTACAATATCGAAATATTTAATAAAACTGTGCAATAGAGATAGAACTGAGAAAATAATGAGGGATATTTATATAATAACCAGGGCACTTGAACCTCATTGCTACTTTGCTATAAGTAGTGACTAAGTAACTTCTCAGATTCTTCATTGCTGAGCTAAGAATGCTGGATGAGATCACATCCATCAGTGCTCCTATCGCTCATCTTTTTTGATCCTGCCATGACAATAGTCACTTTCATAAAAACTATAATGTTCAATTAGCCAATTTTTAAATACCTAGATATTTTAATCTATATGAGGACATACCTACATATTCATAACATTCTTTAGTTTTCACTTAGATAGTTTAAGTTAAATTGGTACAGTTCCCTTTCAAATTTGTGTTTTAGTTCTGCACATTCATGGAACATCAGATTTTATTTCTTTTATTCTGGGATCTTTCCAAATAACATTCATGAAATCAAAATTAAGTTTGAATAGGTTTTCCTAACCCATGTACATGGAACACCTGCCATCTTTATATCTATAGAAAGTTTTCCTCATTAAAAATTTAGTATCACACTTTTATGGGGTTTTTATTTTGTTCTGAATACATTAAGGTAGCTTTCCTAACAAGATCTTCAAGATTTCCTGGGCATATAAAATGTAGAAAACTTGGTAAAAGGCCTTGATAATAAATACAGACACAAGGGATGGAAACTGAAAAGATAACACATTGCAAAGAACTCAATAAACACTTATTTTCACATCCAACTAACTCTAAATATTTTTAAAAACTTGGACATACTTACTTCTACATAGTTGGAAGACAGTTTGTTTTATTAAATTTCAGTGGTTAACGATTTAAACACACACACACACACACACACACACACACACACACACATTTTGAGCTTTTAACTCACTCTACTTGTTTTCTTTCTCCTATTAAGATGTCATAGAATTTGTCCTCTGACCCAAATCAAACAGTATGAACCAAATTATATTTATATACTAGAAGAATATTATCTGCCTAAAAATAGTTTAACATTTTTGGTAACTTATTTCAAAATACTAAATCTGTTTATAAAGTTATCTATTGAATATCCCTCTAGAGAAACTCACATAAAAAAAGAGTATTGCATTCCTGATCTGAGCACATACATAGGGCCAATACATGAACACAGTGATCTAATCCATAGCATGCTGTTGTTTGTCTTCGTTTAGTCTTCTTAAGGGCTCTTATCTATAACCCATATTACCCCTTTTCCTCAGAGTTATTCTGACACAATGAAATACAAACTTGTATTTGGTCTCCCCTTTCCCTCTTTTGACAAAATTGGACAAATAAGATGTAAAGAAAATGCCAAATTTAGTCCCTTTTTAGCTCCATTAAACATATTAGCTGATTACCTACTTAAGGATCTTCTGTTCTTTGCAGTTTTATGTTTGACAGACAGTCTCATGAGCCTTCAAGTTCAAATTCAAGATTCATAACAGGTAAAGAAAAAAATATTTTGGAGGAAAGGCCTTACTTTTCAGAATCATACAGATATTACTAACTATTCCTTTGGAAGGCCAGTTTACAATAAAATTTCCCAATTTGAGTCCATAAATATTTAATCATTGACCACAATGCACAGGATACTGTGGACTGACAGACACTGCATGACAGGACAATAGGTCTTTTCTTTAACAAACCTCATTACACAGAAACAAACCTCATTATATAAAAGGAAAACATTAATTTATTCAATCAAATTGTATTGACTCGTGCCCAATTGCCAGTCACTGTCTAGACAATGTAGATGATACACAAATAAACAACACATGACCCTTGAGTCTAAGTTCACAGTTAATTGGGATAGCCAGAAAAATGTATAACTAACTGTATTACATGAGGCAAGAAAGGAGGTATTATTGAAACTATTGAAGTAAAATATTGGGCAGAGGTGGAGCAAAGTTGTTTTACCTTTGAAGTACAGTGTGTCCATAAAGGCATGGTGCATGTCAGTCCTGTGACCAGTCTAAAGTGCACCATGACTTTATGGAGACACTGTATTTTGTGACATACTTCATATAAGCACCCATTAGACAAACTCTTAGATATTAGTTATAGATGTAGAAGTTCACAGAGAACTAAGAAGGCATAAGCTAATAGAGCTGATTACATAGACGCATGGATAAGCAGCTCACGAAGGCTGTAATCAATACCAGAAATTGAGGTATTGAGGTAAATATGCCGAAAAAAAGAACCCAACAGGGGGAATGAGAAAATAATGCTTCTTCTTAAGTGAAAGAAAATTACTGTCTTCAAAATTTCTGACCTGTGGTGGCGCAGTGGATAAAGAGTCAACCTGGGAACACTGAGGTTGCCAGTTCAAAACCCTGCACTGGTTCGGTCAAGGCATATACGGGAGTTGATGCTTCCAGCTCCTCCCCCCTTTCTCTCTTTCTCTCTCTCTCTCTCTCACTCTGTGTCTCCTCTCTAAAAATGAATAAAATAAAAAAAAATTAAATTAAATTAAAAAAAATGTTATTAAAAAAAAAATTCTGCAGGTATTTGTTTCATCTGTAGTGGTAAATGTGTAACATTTTCAAAGGGTAAAGATACCAGTCATCTGAAATATAGATAAGTGACAATAAGTAAACCAGAAAATCAGTACCCTACATCCAAGAAAGTATTGATTTGTTTACCAAAAATGGAATGATACAACATAGCCAAAAGTAGTAATAGAAAAATAAAAATTTGGCCCTGGCTGGTTGGCTCAGTGGTAGAGTGTCAGTCCAGCATGTGGATGTCCTTGGTTCAATTCCCATTCAGGGCACACAGAAGTGTCCAACTGCTTCTCCACCCCTCCCTCTCTCGATTCTTTCTCTCTCTCTCTCTCTCTCTCTCTCTTTCTCTCTCTCTCTCTCTCTTCCCCTCCTGCAGCCATGGCTTAATTGGAACTAGTTGGCTACAGATACTGAGGATGGTTCTATGGGCTCTGCCTCTGGAGCTGTGAAAAGCTCTGTTGCTCAGCAACAGAGCAATGCCCCAGATGAGCACAGCATCACCCCTTAGTCAGCTTACTGGGTGGATTCCTGTCGGGGTGTAGGTGGGAGTCTGTCTCTCTGCCTCCTCTCCACTCACTGAATAAAAAAGAAAAACTCTACAATACCCCCAGGATGACAGTATATAAGCTCTAAAACCATGAAGAAAAACAATTACCAAAGAAATCTCAGACAAGTCAAAGTCTAAGAAATTCATATCCAGGGACTGATAATGAGTAGATTATGTTGGATATCTTTTGCTTGTTGCTATTCTATTTCCACAAATATTTATTAATGTAACAGTGTGAAGATACAAATAATGAAGCATAAATTATTTAGAATCAAAATTATTTATTTGTAGATAAAAACATGCATTTTCATGAAATACCTAAAATGTTGTTTTCATGGCTAGACACCCCTTAAAATGGTGAAAATAGGCATGTGTTCTTATTATGAGTTGACCCTACCAGTATTAATCTTGCTTGAAAAGTCAGTCAATGTTTCTTTCTCTTTCTATTATTTAATAGATTTAGTCTTATCTTGCTTGAATAATCAAAACATCTTTCAGATTTTGGACATATTTTAGTTTTGGGGACAAATTGGGGGTTCATGAGTATTTACCATACATTAATAATTTAAAACCAATATATCAATTATATACATTTCCTTTTCTGAATAAAGGAAAATTACATACATTTTCTTTTTTGAATAAAAAATTAGAAAATACAATGAAAAGAAATAATTTTAAAAACAACAAACAAAAATAAAATGTACCAATTCTGCTTCTGTTTCTTTTGGGATTCTAACCAAATTAACCCATTTCCAAAGTTTCCTAACCACATTTCTTTTTAACTTCTTGTAACATCCAGAGATTCCATTACATCCCCGAACTTGAGAGAAAATGTTTGAGGTGCCAGCCAGCTGTAAAATAGGAGAGTTCAAATTGTACTTCTCAGTGTCAGACATCAAATCCAAAAAAAACTTTTTAAAATATGTGTACGGGTGATTATTCAAGGTTAAATGTCTAGTGAGAAAAGTAGTTAGCCCTGAAATCATTCAGTTCATTGTTGACATTTCTGCAGTAAAGGATTTTTATCCTTGACTTTAGATTATGTATCTTGATTATAACTTTCATAATGTGACTATTTAAAAAATTCTCCACATTAACAAATCTTTTCAATCTAATCTCAGATTTGAAAACTGTATTGCCTTAATTTGAATGTTCAGATTACATTCAGCAAATCTCAGATCAAGACCTTAGTTCTAACTTAAAAGTAACATAATTTTTATAATAATTATGACAAAATTTTAACTATAATACAAGAACTGAATTAAAAATACAAACAAATATAGGTCAAATTAAGTTTTAATTAAACTTTTATTTATTCTTTCCTATTATCACTGTTACTGAGTTCTGAAGAATATATTCACTTTAGTATAATACAATTTAAATGTCGCAGAAGTTGATTTTCACTTTTCTTTTTTCATCAAAAGAAATAAACTCCATTAAAATGTTAATCTAGACTCCCCAGGAGACAGGTGTAGTCTGTCAAGTCCCCTTTTTGTCCCCTTTATTTAGGGAGGGCCCAGCAGGCTCTAAGCAAATATTTGCTAAATGAATAAATGCATAAACTTGTTTGTTACTGTTAAAGAGTGATTAAATGTCCTTGTTGCCTAAAATGAAAGACAAAATGCAAAAATGTTAACAGTGACAGCAGGATTACAAAACTTAATGCTCCCAAACCCTGGCTATTTTGATAGGAGAGCATTAGCATTGTTCCACGATGATCATTAGTTGAAGAGCGGGAGTATGGAAGGTGGAATAAATAGTTTTCACTTAAAGCAGTGGAATCAATATTTATTCTCACATTAAGCTATTTCTCAGAAGTTTCAACAACAAAGATCAGGTCTTCCTTTTAAACCATAAGTCTTTCCCTAAAGAGTACACAGATACGGCAGATGCAAGGTTGGGCTATTAGTAGGAAGGTCTGGACTAGGGAATGATCAAGCTCAGTGGGCCCAAGTAACTTCTGCTCCCTCCTTTGAATTCTTCACTCTAGCCATAGTTTCCACCACATTCAACAACTTGGCAGCTTTTTCTTAGAATCATTGTCTATGTAAAACTTCTGTCCACTGTTAACCAAATGTTAGGCAATAATTTGTTAACACCTCTGGAAATATTTTTTTTCTTTTTTTTTATGTGACAGAGAGAGAGACAGAGAGAGGGACAGATAGGGACAGATAGACAGGAAGGGAGAGAGATAAGAAGCATCAATTCTTCGTTGCAGCACCTTAGTTGTTCATTGATTGCTTTCTCATATGTACCTTGACTGGGGACTACAGCAGAGAGAGTGAGCTCATACTCAAGCCAGAGACCTTGGGCTTCAAACCAGTGACTGTTGGGCTCAAGCCAGCATCATGGGGTCATATCCATGATCCCATACTCAAGCCAGCAACCCCACGCTCAAGCTAGTGAACCCACGCTCAAGCTGGTGAACCCACGCTCAAGCTGGGTTTTGAACCTGGGTCCTCTGCATCCAAGTCCAATGCTCTATTCACTGCATCACCACCTGGTCAGGCTGAAAACTTTAATTTACTAACCTTAGATCCTGAATACTCACTGCCTAATTGTTTAATGAAAATTTGAAAGTTATCTTCACAGATCAATTTCTTTGTATCCCAAATCCATGCTATCTGAGAATCTAGCTCAATGTGAAGAAGATAAAGACAAATATTGTAAGTTAAGAATTTCCAGTGTAGTAGAAATTTAAAAAGAAAAAAGGTAAACATAAACTGAATTAAGGTGGAACATGATCTATGGCTATCCTTACCTTTGGTTATCTAAAACATTGGATCTTGATGATGCTGCAAGCTTGTCTAGGACCCACAGGTAGGTGTTGGAGTTCTCCTCTTGAACATAAACTATTTCACAGAATATCAACAGCAAACAAGGCCACTTCGTAACCATGATGGGTCCAAAAAAAACAAGACCCTCCATAATGACGTCTGAATACAAACAATTATTGAACATTTTGACAACCACAAAAAAATTGATCAAGCATCTCCCTATGTTGGTTGCTGTTTGTTTATTAATTACAGTTTCAGTCTCAGACTAGTCTTCTTCAAGATAAAGTTTAAGATACTGAATTGTAGTGGCAAAACTCTACTTCTTTAAAACTTCTCCAAATCATCTAACATAAGACCAAATCCAGAAAATACCTTCTTATTGGGACACCACACAGTTTCCCATGCTGTGTGTTCTCCCTGGCTTCAATTTGTAATGAACTAACTTGTTCAACTGCAAGTGTGTTCCTGCAGTTGGAGGATATTGATGCAACCATCGCCCATACAACTCACCACTGTTTTTTTCTTTGCAGGTGAAGTAACATGCTGTTACTTTAACGTGCTAAAATAGAAAAAGTATAATCTTTTCACATTGAAACCTAGATACAAAGCTTTCCCTTGGAAAATGAAAATTGGTGTATGCTGCACAAGCAAGAGGTAAAGTGAAAATATAAAACTAAACAATATTAGGAAGAGAAATTTCCACCTTTATTCTGTTATCAAATACAGATCTAATGGGAGGCACACCATAGCCATCCATCATTATTATCTCTGACATTTTTATACTTATTGTGCCTGGTGGATTTTTACAAATCAATTATAGTTTTAGTCTCTGAAAAATTATCCATTTTAAGGAAACTATATTGTCATGCTTATGATATTTTTTTCTTGAGAGCAAAATAAAATTACTGTATATTCTTTAATATAGAATGATTTATTTCTTCATTTCAATAATCAAAATATTTTGGATTTGGCATCAAAAGAATCAATCTGCCTATTGCTATATCAGCCTCTACTAATTTGTGATTTTTATGTTGAACCAATTGATTACTATATATATATGGTAGCTAAAAGAATATATGAAGGTGAGTGGAATTTGTAAAAGTTATGAACACTGTTATATTTTATATGATAGATACAGTAGAAAAAGAGATGTTGCTGATATAGAAACATGGTAATAACAAAAGTAAAGTCCCGGAGAAAGCCAGAAGACAAAGGAGGTCAGCCATTCCAGGGGACTTGCCTCTAGTAATGGAAGGCACTCAAGATAAGAAGAGAAGATGGGTGCACAGGTAGGACATGCAGGTGTATTTTGATTTCACTAGAGAAAAAAGAATGAGCTTTTCCTGGTATTGTCCATGTTCTTAATGAAATATGATGTCAGTAATTGTCTAAAAGATGGGAAGACTTGGAGAATTAGATGGGGAGTTAGGAGAGGAAAAAATAGATATCACAGACATGATACAAAGTGACTTAGTACATTTACTATGGAAACATAAATGGTTTCTGCCCTAATTGAGGTTAAGAGTTGTATGAAAATAGTGATAAAAATCTTCTTAGCTACAGTTTTAGGTATGAAGTCGACAAAAAAACTGAATTAATTCAGTTTTGTGCTGCAGTGGGGAAAAATAGACAAGAAATCAAAGAACATGCAAAAGTGTGATTATAATGAGGGACTAGGGAATCTAATTGAAAAAAAGAGTAAAATGAGGATAGAAAAATCAGACATCTGTGAATCAATAGATTGAAGCCATCAGTGAACAGAGCTTTGTTTGCATGGGGGCATTAGACCAAGTAAGAAAGAATTACATTATTCATGTGATAAGAAAGTGGAGTTGTGAGTATGATGAATTCAGGAACTTCACTTAGTCCTTCTGACTATGAGCTCACTTTGAACTTGCTCTTAGCACTTTGAACTCTGGCCATGGATTTTAATTCCAGCTACTAATTAGTTTTTTTTGTGTGTGTTGTTTTCAGAGGGGTCAGCCTGCCCTTTATATGCACATACAAAATTCACTCTCATTAGTTCCAAAGTAATAAAGGAAAATAATATTAATAACAGTAAGATAGTAAGAACTGTCAGAACTAATGAATGGCTGAGAAATGTTCTAGGCTGAAGATTCAGTAACAACTCACCCATAAGAATCACACCGCAGCACCCTGGCAAAGAAAATGTCAGTGCCCTGTTACAAACCCCAACTAATGACACTGTCAAGGCAGCTGCCACCCCTACCCCTTGGATGTGCCCCACATTTCTACCTGTTTACTCAGGTAGCTCCTTTTTCACTCAATACCCACCAGGTGTGCATTTTATTGGTGAAGAATAAACTCTATGTTTGTCCCTTATAAACTTAAAAGCTGGAAAGTAGAGAGAGCACTTTGTAATTCTACCATGAGATTGACAATGTTCAAACTAACAAAAAGTGAGAAGGGTTTGCAAAAATCTTTGGAAAAACTTAAAAAGGTTCAATGGAAAAAGTCTGGGTTACTTCTAATATTAAAATTTCTTATTTTCATGTTGTGTAAAGACTTTGATTTATAAATTATTTATATGGTACTAACTACCAAAGTGTTCAGTAATGAGACATTTTGGTTAATGAAGTTACAAAAAGGAGAGACTGCTATATGTGATGCTGACACTCTATCCACTTGGATTAGCATTATAGATTATTTTTTGTAAGTCATGACTTTGGCAGAAAACTTCTAAAAACTCTACTACCCCTGTCAAATGCCTTAGTTATTTAACAAATTCAGTAATTAAAAATATTTGTTTGAAATTTATAGAAGTGTTAGGCTCTAGAAGTCATGGCACCAAGTCATAGCACTAAACTGGAAAAAAAGTATTAAATTTCAAGGTGTTTTTTTTTTAATTTCAAGTTTTAAAGCCAGGAATTAAGGGAAAAAGAGGTTACATTTTACAAATGTTTCTTTTTGCCTCACTTAGCAAATACCTAAAGTGAATGCATATTTTTAGCTTAAATTTACACCATAATTACCTCAATTCTGGATCACATGACTACTGCATAACTGTTAATACACCACCAAGGAGAAGTTGGAGAAATACTTCTGGTAAAACATTTTTTTTACACAAGATAGAGAAACCCTATAATTTTCAGCAAGATTATTATAAAGTCATACCTATAATTTTATTTAATTGTGCCTTTTTACTTCATTTTTTCAATATAGATACCTTTCTTTATTTCCACCATTACCTCAAAAAGAAGACATTGAAACTATTTTCAAAGCAAAATGCTCAAGGATATTTATATAGTTAACTCTTTTCAATTAGTCTCTTAGGTTACAGTATTCCAATTACTCTGTTAACAATTAACAGGAAAATTAAAATTTGCTCTAGTAACTATTTTCCTTATATACAAGCACAGAGATCATAAAACACTGACCATGAAATTATTGGTCATGGGCACATATAAGTAAAATTAATAAGACTCTACATAATAATCAGAAATAATATGCTATATGGCAACAAATGCAAAAATAACTTTACAGTTATAATATTACTACATATAATTGGCAATAATAATGGACTTAAACATTAAAACTCCTTTAGGAATCTTTTCATCATTGTTGCTATATAGAGGAAGTATGATGGTTGAAAATGTGAATTCTAAAGTAAGATTTCCTGTGTTCAGATTCAGCTCTTCCCATACTAGCTATGTGAACATCAAGTTCTTCAATGTACCTGGCCTGCATCTGCAAAGTAAGGAATAATATTAATACCTAGCTCATAGAATTGTTATGATGCTTACCTAAGAAATTATTGGGAAAGGACACAAAGCAGTGGCTGGCATATGATGGGCTCCCAGTAGAGACTTCTAAAATTAAATTTCTGAATTATACAAATATTATTGACTGTCTAAATAAAATTAATCAATGACTCATAGATTTTCCATTTCTACTTCCAGCCCTAATAAAGATAAAATTGTTTCTTCAGTGTGTATTCAGTTAAAAACCTGAATGTTTAATTTATGCTACTCAAATATTCCAGAGCATGTGCTGAAGTTTGGTTAAGCTTGTTGATCAGAGGTTGGCACACTTTTTCTGCAGAGGACCAGTTAGCTCATACTTTACTCATTTCGGATCATATAGTTTCTGTCACAATTACTCAAATCTATCATTGTTGTGAGTAAGCATAGAGAGATAACACTTAAACAAACTGGCAGAGTTATAATGTCATGAAACCTTACTAACAAAAACAGGCAGTCAGCTGGATTTGTCCCATGGGTGGTTTGCTGACCCTTGGTCCAATACTTGATAAAATGAAAACAGAGTCCTCAAAGACAGGTGGTCATAAGGAGGTCTACAGTTGTTCATATGGGAAATAATACAATGATTAATAGATAATACAGGAATAAACTCTGATTTTACCTACTCACAACTGTTAACCTACTTTTGTCATACCCTGTATTTTAATCTTATTAAAACTTCCTGAGAAAAATAAAATCAATTAAACAACTTGAGAATCATGACTTTACTGTCTGTGGGACTGTGGATCTAAATCCTGGATTCCCTTTTAAACAAAATGAATGTAAACAGTAGTCAGAAAAATCAATGTTTATTGTTAACAGGTACCAGGAGAAGGTATGACAGTTACAAGACTGAAGAACTATGCCTTATTCATGAGTTAAATAAGAAGAAAGTAATCAGAGGAGCTATGCTCATATATTTATCTTGCTGCTTACCACATGAAGATGAAACAATGTCCATATCCGATAATGAGTTATTAATTTAAGAATAGTACAACTTCAAAGATAATGCTATGATAGAAATTCCTAATATTCAAGCACAAGTTTTTAAAAATGAAAAGCAGGTGACTCCATCCAATCAAAGTGAGTTAGAATCCACAGTCAGTGGAATGGTGAGCTTCTCCATGAGATCCTTGCAGTACCTGTCTTTCTTGCAGTGTGATCACGACCTTGTTCATGAAAACTAAAAAAGAAATTGATTACATTCTAGAGAAATCTGCATATTGGCAACATAAGGTAAAATGTAAGTCATATGGGTTTTATTTTCCAAATGTTTTTTTTCTTTCTTTCTTTTTTGAGGTAAAATTATCTAGGTAATTCCCCAAACTTTCCTATTTAATTTTACAGAGTCGGTCACAGTCTAAGTGTGCAAGGGACATAAATAACTGAAAGGCTGGCTGCTGTTTGTTTTTCACTTTCTGAGATGTAGCACTTTCCCTGTACTGGGGAACAATTTTATTTTCATTTTCTGATGCATGAGGTTTTAGAACTGTTTCTATATACATCTGCATCTCTGATTCCAAATCTAAAATCTGTTTTTTGGTGCATGCTCTAGTATTTATGCAATTTAAATTTCTTTTTGTTATAGTTGATGGCATGCATTGGTTTTTAAATTGGAGTCAAAGGGTAATGAACTTGGATTGAACATAACCACAAGGCAATTAATGTTTTACAAATATCACTTTTACATAACTGTTGTTGTTTCTAAATGTAAAAAATTATTATCTGATAAAAAACACCCTCTTATTTGGTTTTAAGATTGAATCATGGCTTCTTTGAGTAGGCATAAATAGAATAGTCCTGATACCTTCTGTTATATATGTGGCTGTTACACACTTCAACAGCAAAGCACAATATTTCATTATTTGAGACACGTGCATATACTGCCTATTTTCATGTTTTCCTTGGCGATCAAGACAAGAATTGGGGTCCTCATAATGTGTGTCAGAATTGTGAGAAAATACTTTGTAATTGGAAAAAGGAAAATGCAAAGAAATGCCTTTTGGTATTGCCATGGTTTGGCGTGAACCTAGGGACCACAGCAGTGACTATTATTTCTGTCTGATCCATACGAAGGGCATTGGCAAGAAGAAACAGCATATGATTGCATATCCTAATATTTCTTCAGCAATACAAGATATCCCACACTCTGAGACACTTCTGGTTCCAGTTTTCAATGGCTTTATTTCTTCTAAGGATGAGAAAAATTAACATGGTGATCAAGTGTATTTTGATAAGATGCATGAGGAAATGGTTGTAAATTCTGAAGGGTCTTTTCCTGATGCCAAGCAGTCATTAAACCCCTCAGCAGCTTAGCCAACCTGAATTGAATGACTTAGTAAGAGATTTGGGCCTATCAAAGAAAGCATCTGAGTTCTTAGCCTCCAGACTTCAAGAAAGGAATGTATTTCACCGGTCAACTAAAATATTCCATTTCAGGAAGCGTGAACACATTTTTGTGGACTTTTTTTCCAAAGACAAACACTTTGCTTACTGTCATGATATCAGTAGTCTTCTCATCTAGCTAGGTGTTACCACATACAGTCCAACAGAATGGCAGCCATTTCTTGACAGCTGTAAATGGAGTCTGAAATGTGTTCTTCTACACAACGGTAATGTTTATGCAGGGGTTCCAATTGGTTATTCAACTCATCGGCGAGAAAATTATAATGACATAAAAATTGTCCTCAACTTACTGAAGTACGAAGAGTATAAATGGATTATTTGTGTGGATCTTAAAATGGTAAATTTTCTGCTAGGACAACAGAGAGGTTTCACAAAGTACCCTTGCTTTCTGTGTATGTGGGACAGCCGAACTTGGGAGAAACACTGGACACAGAAGGAGTTGGCGAAACGTGAAGCTCTGGAAGTAGGGATGCAAAATATTGTGAATAAACCTGTAGTTAATCGAGACAGCATCATCCCCACCCCCCTCCTTCACATCAAACTTGGCTTAATAAAGCAGTTTGTTCAGGCTTTGAATAGAGAAAGTGAATGCTTTCAACATAATATTTTTGCTTTTCCTGCCTTTCAAGAAGATAAAAGCAGATATATTGAATGAACCTCAAATTTGAACCCTCATACGTGATGAAGAATTTGCCAGGAAGATGAATAAGGAGGAGAAAGCAGCATGGCAGTCTTTTGTGGCAGTTACAAAGAACTTCCTTGGCAACAAAAAAGCAGAAAACTATGAACTTATGTTTCAAAGGATGCTGTGGGCTTTCTGCGACATTGTATGTTACATGAGCGTCAAGATTCACTTCCTGAACAGTCACCTTGATAAGTTTCCTCAAAATCTTGGAGCTGTTAGTGATGAACAGGAAGAATGCTTTCATCAAGATCTGAAGAGGGGCCTGATCAGGCTGTAGTGCAGTGGATAGAGCATCGGACTAGGATGCGGAAGACCCAGGTTCGAGACCCCAAGCTCGCCATCTTGAGCGCGAGCCCATCTGGCTTGAGCAAAAAAGCTCGTCATCTTGGACCCAAGGTCGCTGGCTCTAGCAAGGGTTTGCTCAGTCTGCTGAAGGCCTGCGGTCAAGGCACATATGAGAAAGCAATCAATGAACAACTAAGGTGTTGTGACGGCAACAAAAAACTAATGATTGATGCTTCTCACCTCTCTCCGTTCCTGTCTGTCTCTCCCTATCTATCCCTCTCTCTGGCCCTGTAAAAAAAAAAAAAAAAATCTGAAGACGATGGAAGAGTGTTATCAGGAGCAACGGGATAGAAGTATGATGACAGACTACTGGTGGAGCATCAAACGAGATTTTCCTCAACAAATACACAAACACAAGAGCTACAAACACAAATTTTTGCCTGAATAAAATTTAAATAAGTTTTGCACAAATTTTATGATTAAGTGTTATAATATGTTCTATTTTGAAATTGTAGACAAATTTTGATGCAATCATATCTTTTAGTGTACTAGTGTATTTACTGCATTATATATATTATATTTTCACAAAGATGATGCCCAAGAAGACATTCTACTTCATTATGTTAAACAAAATGTTGAAAATTTTACAATAAAATGAAAACCTAAAATCTTGAATTTCAAGAAAACTGTAGCTTTCAGAGAAAAATTAATGTCAGATTTGAGATCAGTACACTCGAATTAGGTAAGAACAAGTGTTTTTGTGGATTCAACAAAAATTTTGTTCCCAATTGTTATCCTTGTGTAGATGACATCACCTATGAGTGGCCTGAGGGAGGAGAGATAGAATAAGCGGTACTTCCGGAAGCAGCATCACTCCGCACTCCACCGCAGGCTGGGTCTGCCTATGAGAGCCTAAAGCACTGAAGTCATCTCAGAGGGATCTTCAAAAGATTTAGCCCCTCCTGTTCATCAGCAAACACCCACGCCTATATATGAAAAAGAGCGAAGATCGAGGAGGAGAGCAGATTCTTAAGGCTTCTTTGTCCACACCAGCTGAGGCTGATTATTATGCAAAGTGAGGGTCCACAGTGCTGAGTCTGGGTGTCCCTTCCACTGGCTTCACCCAGGGATGACTGACAATCGGTGCCCATTAAGCATCTTCTTCTCCCAAGGTGAACACCTTCTGTCTCTTCTTTCTTTTGTGCTCGTCCTGAATTCCAACTCCCACACATGTCTGTGCATTCCGGATTGGTGATAACCTACCCATGGCCTCCACATTCGGGTGACCGACACTTAGACCAACACTTTCAAAGGCCGACCATTAGATCTTTGCCCAAGTATTCCACTTTGATAAGATACAACCTAAAGCCTGTTGCACCTCTTCCCTCACAGCACCTCTCTGTTCGTTATAACTCATTCAGGACCTCTAATGGGTTCCCTGTTCTCTTTTAGTTTTCCTTCAATTAAACCATGTCTAGAGCTAGAACCACCTGGTATTTCTGCCTCCTGAGTATAAAGCACTAACAAGTCCCAGATACTGTACAGAGAGATTTATGCTTGTAGCATTATAAAGAAATGGCTTCAATTCAATTATCTAATCTACTTTGCATTTATGGAACACAATACAGGACAAAAAAGAAAAAAAAGGGATGATATTTATTTTACTGCAGATACTATGACTGGAAATCAAAAAAGAATTTTGTCTATAATTCCACATAAAATTAAATAAAAGGTGTTTTTCCTCATTCATTTTCAAGTTACTTTCATATACATATTTAATGAGTACAGATTTTATTGATAGCTAGATATACTTGGGAGTCTACATTTTACATATTTGTCCAGTTTATTGTTGCTTCTTCCTGTCTTTCAGCGATTGCTATCCAATTCTTTTCTCTCCTCCACTGCTCAGCATTCACTGCCATTTCTGGGTCCTGATGCTGCTCTCTCTGCACATACAATAAAGACAAAGGTAAAATAATGCTTTCTAATTTGTATTTTAAAAGTAGAACCTCATGATTTACATTTATCTAGTCCTTGAATTCTCACCTATAAATGCAAAAAAAGACTGTTTTGTGGTCACTGACAATGTTTTAAATCCATAGGGCAATTTGTGTATATTACATCAAAAGAAAGGAAAACTAAGAAAAGCTTTCACTTCAGAAATCAAAATATAACCCAAGTTCCCACCACCATGCACACACATAAAATTATTACATTCTTACTGAAAATTTTCCTTAATATTACATACTTATAGGTGAGTAAAATACACATATAAAGCCAATGAAATTATGATCAACCTTATTGATAATAAATAAGAGCTAGTCATGTATGACCTAATTGAATATTGCTCCAGATATGGTTCACAGACCACAGCTGGTCTGTGAATTGTTACCTGTCAGCAATGAAATAAGTATAGAAATAGAAGGAAACACTTATGGTAACTTGAAGATTAGTTTTATGTCTGCTGAACCTAATGAGGAAAATATGGACTTGTATTTTATATGATTTTTAAATTTTCATTTCTCATTTGCAAGGAATTAAGAAAAAAAAACACAAAAAAACTTGCCTTGCACCACAGGAAGTTTCAGAAGTACCACTCTACAACTATAGTCATTGGAACTTGTATCTTCATTTACACAGTACTTTTCATTATTTTATTTTTCTTAATCGTTTTAATTTTTTTTTGAGAGGAGGGGCGATAGAGAGACAGACTCCCACATGTGCCCTGATCAGTATCCACCTGGCAACGCTTGTCTGGGGTCAATGCTCAAATTAACTAAGCTATCCTCAGCTCCTGGGCCAATATTTGGACCAATCAAGCCATGACTGCAGGAGAGGGAGAGAGAGAGAGAGAGAGAGAGAGAAAGGGATAGAGAGAAAGGGGAAGGAGAGGAGTAGAGAAGCAAATGGTCATTTCTCCTGTGTGCCCTGACTTGGAGTCGAACCTGGGATGTCCATATGCTGGGCCAATGCTCTATCCACTGAGCCAATGAGCCAGGGCCACTTGTCACTCTTTTAAAACCTCTGTTGTAATATTATAAAACAACCCATTATGGAGTACTTGTTAAGTGGCTACTGTATGTGGGCACCATGTAAAAGCATTAAATATGATAAAGCATGTCAAAAATCTAGTTTGGGGAAGGAAAACAAAGATGGAAGAAACAAAAAAATCAAGTCATTTACAAGGAAGACTTAACAGTGGGCTGGAGATGCACCATCATCACCAGAAGCATAAGTTCACTTAATGTCCAGCCAACATAGACACAGAAAATTATTACTTGAATTTATTTACCAAGTACTTTAATTTACCACTTTTTTAATCTACAAAAATTGCTCAAGCAGACATCAAGATTGTAGACACTTTAACAAAACCTTTAATTCTTGAGATGCCTTTATTT
The DNA here is from genome assembly GCA_037038555.1 of Rhynchonycteris naso. Classification (NCBI taxonomy): domain Eukaryota; kingdom Metazoa; phylum Chordata; class Mammalia; order Chiroptera; family Emballonuridae; genus Rhynchonycteris; species Rhynchonycteris naso. The sequence goes on from CM072995.1 coordinate 255,747,519, forward strand.
TTTCGTTTTTCCTTTCTTTTTATTCTTTTGTTGTTGTTTGTTTCTCTACCAACACATCTATTATAGCAGCAGTCATAGAAAAGCAGAGCTGAAGAATGCTAAATATTTTATAACTTTCAGACAAATAAAATGCACTTTTGGAACCTTACTACACCTCTTAATAGACTTCACCTCATCAAATAATAAAAATGGAAATGAAATTGTCTTTTTGACAACAATTTGGACCCAGTGAAGATGTATTAAAACAACTGCCCCAGGACAAAAACATATTTGTAATCCCATGATGGATGGGAACTGACAGATCTATGAGAGGTACGTGGAATCCTCTTATTGTTGATGCTTCTACCTTTCAGCTCTGTCCTGAGGCCACAGCCACCTGGTGTTCTGTGCTGTGCAACACAGACTGACATTTGTTTTTATATATGAAAAAGTACAGACTCCAGAGCAGCAGTGAAGTCCCAGTGGTCCTTTATCTACTATGAGACTTCACTGTCATTACTGAATAGTAGCAGAAATAGATGTTCAAAATTAATTTCATGTTTTAAGAACTGCTTACCCAAGAGTCAGCATTCTTCTTGTCAAAGGGATCACCATAGAATCTCATGTAAGCAAAATGAGGTTAGATAGTCTTTTTAAAAAATGCATGAAATTCTTTTAATTTCATTTTATCCTCACTCTTTAAGTAAAACACATTTGTAGTAAACTTTTATGCATATTTTTAGCAAAAAAAAAGGCTTAGTTGTACACTCTGTGCACCATTTATAATGTCGGTCCGCACCACTTAAGAGAGGATCTGATTTTCCTCTACTCCTTGTTTTTCATTCAATTATTTACTTTCAACAACAAAGTTGCAAATTTAAAATTAAGATGTCTTAAGTATTAACTCGTAAATCTGCAAAGACTTTGAAATCCATCTAAATGCCGTAGCCATGAATGTAGTAAAATAAATGCAAGGAATAGTAATGTCACGAGTATTTCTGACTTGGGTCACGGTGAAGGCAATACTACAGGGATCACGAATTTTAGTGATTTTTTTTAAGAAATACTAAGGTAATTATTAAGCTCAAACAATTGCAAAGCTAACTTATTCTCATCACAATAATTTCAAAATTTCATTATTACAATACCTTAATCATTTCATTAGAGAATAGTATACTCTAGCATAAGATTTGTAACCAATTTAACTTGGCCATCAAATATTTACAAAATTTAATGCAGGAAAATAAAACCTTAATACAGGATTTCTTTTTGACATTTAGGTATATATTTAGGTAAGAAATCAAATACATAAAAGGAAATGGCTAAATAAGTAATATGATTATTTACATTAATAATACCCTAATAAAAAAATTTTTTTCTAAAGCTGTCCTTGAGGTACTCCCTTTTGTTAGCATTCCAATTGTGGGCCTGGCTGTCATTATTGGTAGGTTGTGAGATTCCTTGTTTATCTGTGTCCCTAGCACTGTGCACAGTCTCAATAGTACACAGTACATATTACATAAATGTTTGTATAAACTAACGAAGCAATTTATCCTTTCCATTTGGACTTGAATAGAAAAGATCACAATATTCTAATTGGCAAAATAACAGGAAAAAAGAAAGACAAGCCCACTGCATTTGTGGGATTTAACTGAGGCCATTATACTTTAAAGTTGTCACTAAAGACTTGGCAACACAACGGAGGTTGCAACAGAATAGATAGAAATAAAACTAGGGACAATTTATTAGACAACTAATGTAGATACATATCTACCTACAAACTTACAAGTAACAAATCAACATAAGCCTATTTTTTGATAAAACTGCTAACAGTTAAAGGCACTCTACAATGATCTATTTTGAGGAAATTTATTTATTCATTTAGGTTTCCAGTTTTATTTTTAAATTCCTCAGTCTTGTCTTAACTTCTTGAACATAGTAAGTAATCACATTTATTCTGAAGTTTGTGTCTCATAACTAATCTCTGCAGCCCCTGTGGACCTCTTTTCCTATTACTTATTGTTTCTGCTGGATTTGTTAATAAAGTTTTATCACTTTAAGTGCCTATATTTTATTTTATATATATATATATATATATATATATATATATATATATATATATATATATATATATATATATATATATATATATAATTTACAGAGACAGTGAGAGAGTCAGAGAGGGATAGATAAGGACAAACAGACAGGAATGGAGAGAGATGAGAAGCATCAATTATTAGTTTTTCGTTGCCCTTGCGACACCATAGTTGTTCATTGATTGCATTCTCACACGTGCTTTGACCACGGACCTTCAGCAGACTGAGTAATTCCTTGCTGGAGCCAGCGACCTTGGGTCCAAGCAGACGAGCTTTTTGCTCAAGCCAGATAGGCCCGCGTTCAAACTGGCGAGCTCGGGGTCTCGAACCTGGGTCTTCCGCATCCCAGTCCAACGCTATATCCACTGCGCCACCACCTGGTCAGGCTGCTCTTATATTTTGAATAGGAATCTTCAACACACAATTTAACAGATCTTCACCAGGATCTTCAACAAATGGCCAAGTCTTGGACTTTAGTCTCTTCCCAAGCCCAATGAAGCTACCAAAAGTTCTGCTCATCTAATTTCAAAGAAAAAAACAATTTTTGTTATTGTTGTTTTGGGTATCTGTATCCGATGAAAGATACACTCTCAACTGCACTCTTCTTTTCCTTCTCCTTTTTTTTCTTTAATGTTGTGATCCAGTCTCTTTGGGACAAGCTATGAAGTTTGCTGTATAAGACAGCTGTGACCTACAGTCTATTCTTGTTATTTTTATTACCATCCTCCCCTTTTCTTTGATAACCATCAGCTTATTCTTTATATGGGTCTGTTTCTGTTTTGTTTATTTATTTTGTGTTTTTGTTTTTTGTTGGTTTTTTTTTTTTTGGTTCCACATAGAAGGGAGATCATACAGTATTTGTCCTTTTCTGACTTATTTCACTTAGCATAATATCCTCTAGGTCCATCCTGTAACCATCCTTTAAAAGGTAAAAGATTTGTGTTTTTCTTAATAACTAGTGAAGTTGAACATGCTTTCATATTTCTGTTAAAAATTTTTCTGTCTTCCTGAGAGAAGTGTTCTGCCCATTTTTAAATTAGAGTGTTTACTAGCTTGGTGTTGCATTGTAAGAGTTCTTTATATATTTTGAATGTTAACCCATTGTTGGAGCTGTTGTTTGCATATATCTTCTCCCATTCCATTGGTTTTGTTTTTGTTTTGTTGTCAGTGTCTTTTGCTGTGCAGAAGTTTTTTAGTTTAATATAGTCCCATTCCTTTATTTTTGTTTTTATTTCCTTTGCCTTTGGGGTTCAGAGGGAAGAATTTAGGGGGTAATAAATGGTAAAGGGGGCAATGGTATGGTGATAAAAGAAGATTTGATTTTAGGTGGTTAACACACGTGCAATATACAGATGATATATCATGGAAGTATACACTTGAAACCTGTATAATTTTATTAATCAGTATCGCCTTGTTGGGAAAATAGCTATGTTAGGCTTGCTCACTTTGCACTTTGCATTTGCTTGCTTGCACTTTGCATGATTAGTGCATGAGCAGCTGGCAAAGCCACGTGTGTATAGTTTATGTAAGGCTACAGCTGCTTGCCCTCAGGGCAGATTGCTTGCCCATCACTGTGAGGGGCCATTTTGCTGTTCATTCATTTGCTGCCATGAGAAGTGGTTTTCCCTGCCTGTTTGCTCATCCACCTTTGCAAGACTCTATTACGGGAATGGCTCACCACTTTCCCGCTCCACAGTTCCTCTATTGTCTGCCGAATCCATTGTGAACCTTCCTGGTCTCAGCCACCAACAGTACACACCCAGGTAAATTTAATTTAAAAAATAACGCAGGGCAAAATATTGCTAAGATTTTATTCTTAACAAGCTCAACTGCCACCTCGTGGCAAATTCCCTGAATTGCAGACAATTCATCATGGATGCCCTGGGCTATTTGTAAGGAAACAAGTTTCAAATCCCAATTCAAGGAAATTGAAGTGGTATGAGTTCTTGAGGTTCATTCATACAAAATACACCACCCACATCAACACCAACATCACCACCGCAAAACCACAAAAAAATTAAAAAAGTTTTAACAAAACCTGTTTTTTACTACCTGACTCATAAAAGGAGTCTGTTCTAAAATGAAATTTTGGAAAAAATAGAGACTGTATTTAGCATTTTGCCCATTTGCTTTCTGTGACCTTCCCTTACATCTACCCCTAAAATAAATGCCCTCATTCAGTCCATTTGCCCTTTTTGATACATACACCTTAGCTGAACACAGTCACTGTTGACAATGTTTTCAGCTTGAAATCTTTCCTTACGGTCTGACACGACTACCATTACTTCAAAAATTCACATATCTAGGATTCCCTGGTGATACCAGCACATTCTTTATTAAAATGCTATGACCTAGAATAAGACCTGGCACAAAATAAGTGGATATATTAAGTAAATTATTTACTGAAAACTATTTTTGTTTCTTTGTGTAGGAAGCTAAGAATGTATGTATTTTAATAAAGGAGACTCATTTTTTGACAAACTTGTTTCAACATACTAAGTGATGATACAATAATGATAAATGGTATTTGTAAATATTAAATATAAACAGGAATATGTTCATTACTTTTTGTTGTGGTGGTTTTATGGTCCAGAAATATTTAAAAGAATAAGAACATTTATTAACTACCAGAATTGGACCTATTTTCATAGTCAAGTGTCCATAACCAAGAAAATTAAACAAATTTTTGAAAGCAGAAGTGATAAAAATTGTTCAAGAGGAAACAAATGGACATTTTTTATTAGGAAAAAGGCTATTTCAGAAAATAAGTCTAACTTACCAAGAAGGCAATGAAGTGTCCATGGCACTTGTTTCCTGTAGATAGTGCCCAAACATCTTGCCTGCACTAGTTAAGGTCAACTTATTCACTGTAATGCTGGTGGCCAAGGCTAGGCAGGTTCCCACTGAATTCAGGCAGATAGTAGTGAAACTGCAGAGCAGGAAAGTGTCGGGCCATTACCATTTAATAAAGTCCCACAACAGCAGATGAGCACACAGGAAGGAAAAAAACTCTTCTCCGGCACACCAACAGCAAGAATGACCCCTCACAGTGGCAGGCAGGCAACCGATCATCCACAGTCTCCCATCTCTCTTGAGCGCAAGGACCCATAGCTTTATAGAGGCCATACACTCATCAGGCAAAGGGCTTGCAGCCGGTAAACCAGCGAGCAAGCTTAACACAGCTGCCCCACAATCATCCTACTATTTCTCAGTGTGAAGGCAAGGGTAGCATGTTAAGGTCAAATTCTGGGTCTTTATTGAGTTGCCAAAATGGAGAGTTCCTTGAGAAATAAATGTAGAGGTATGTTTTAAAGCAGAACTGAGATTTTGAACAAGTCTTTTAAGGGTCTTTGTCCTCATTTTCAACAGCATATTCAGTCAGAAATTTAGAACCATCATATTTGTCATGAGAGTCAGTAAGATTTATCATGCTTAAGTGAAATGGGTAATGGACCTAAAGATAGGAAATGAAGTTTATTAGAGAATGAAAATGTGGAGGGGAAGAGAGAGGAAGAGAGAGATGCAATATTGTATATTAAATCAATAAGTTGTTTAGGAATTTCCGCTATATAAAATTAATGAGTAAATTTTTCTTTTTTTTTTCAAGAGAAGCAAGGAGACAGATACAGAAATATCAAACTGATTCTGCATGTGGCTTGACCAGAGAATTAAACCAATATCCTCAACACTCCAGGACAAAGCTCTATCTGGTCTAGCCAGGGTTTAACATCTTTTTTGATTGATTGATTGATTTTTAGAGAGACAGAGAGAGAAAGAAAAAGAGAGAAGAGAGAGAGAGAAAAAAAGCATTCATTTGTTGTTCTACTCAGTCATGCATTCATTGGTTGCTTCCCACGTGTGCCCTGGCTGGGGATCAAACCCACAACTTTGTTGTTTCAGGACAATGCTCTTAACTGACTAAGCTAACTGGCCAGGGCCTAGATATTTTAAAATATCATTTGACAATAAAAATAAGCAAAAACACTGATCTTAATTCAACTTCAGCTTTCTATTTTTAGCTGTGATACTGTGCTAACACATTACAAGAAATGAACACTTCACATAAAAACACTATTGGAACAACAAAGCAGCCTTTTCCAAACCAAAGCATATATTTTTCTGCATAAAAATGGGAAATGGTGAATTAATATGCTATGATAGTCATCAGGGCTATTCACACAAATATTCCTACTCTCTACATGAAAAGATTACAGTTCCCAAATAACATGAAGCTAGGTGTGTCCAAGTGGCTTATGTAGGTCAAAGAAATGTGACAAATTACACACCTAGGACATATTGTGAGAATCCTGCTATGAGCTAGAGCCCGGAGCACCTGCGTAGTAGCTAGGCCAAAGGATATAACCCTGAAGTGGGAGCAAATGCACCGTTCCTCCCTCTGTTATGTAACTTGCTGCCATAGCTATAGTTAACTCCAGCAGATGGGGGATCATGCAAGCATGAATTATTTGGCACCGTATAAAAACTAACCTTGGGAAATAAAGGGCATAGCTGCTTCTCTAACTTTCTCTCCCCCATGTCTACTTCTCTTACAATCTTTTCCCTCAGCACTGCCTCATCTCCTATGCTACCTCTTGACCCTTACACATATGCACTTTGGGGATGATAGAAATTTAAAAGTTGGTGTATGAGTTTTAATGTGTTCTTTTTTTTTATCCTTCTGTATCAGTAAATTCCATATAGGGCTTGGTCCTGGATTGAGGAAACGGTGGAGGAGAGTGCCCCAGCCAACCCAGGTTGATATTTAACATGAATAATAAATAAATACTACATTTGGAGCCATTAAGAATCTGGGCTTGTTTGTTACAAAACCTCACCTAGTTATCCTGTCTGAAAAAAACAGTATCATGTTCAAAGCTGATGATATCACAAATTGTAGTGGCTACAGTAAAGAGTTGGTTCTAGGCAGAGGCAGATTTAACGGTGGGCGCACTAGGCATGCTCCTTGGGCCCTCACTTCTGACAGGCCCTGCAAAACCCCAACTCGACACTCTTTTCTAATGTAAAGGGCCCAATATTTTCTTCTGCGCCCGAGACCTCTACTGACCTTAATCTGCCTCTGGTTCTAGGTCATTGAAGATTTATTGAAAGTTGATATGTTGCAAAAGAAACAGGTTTTGCTATTAAACTTCCTACCTGCAAGATTTTGGTCATTTTATTCTTTGTAGCATAGTTTCTAGTGATTAAGTGATCTATTATAGTAAATATTAGGCACAAAGTAAGCAGACAGGAGATTTGAATGCTTTCCCCTTGTATAATAATACAGACCACCAAAAACTTTGACTTAAAAATTAAAAATAAGCATAATAATAAAAAATTATAATATATAGAACATTAATCAAGGTATAACCTATCTGTGGGGAAAACAGCTGTGTTAGGGTTGCTCGCTGGTTTCCTTGCTGCAAGCACTTTGCAAGAGTAGTGCATGAGTACATGGCAGAAAGCCATATGTATGTCTCTATGAAAACCTATGGGTGCTTTCTCTTGTGGCGATTCTTCCAGATCGCTCTCCCGCCCCTGTGAGGTATGGTTCCCTGACTCACTCAGTAGCCTCTGTGAGAGGCAGTTTTCCTGATCTCTTGCCCTCCACTGTGAAAAGTGGTTTTCTTTTGTTTATTTGTTCTGCTACCTCTATGAGCCTCCAATAAACAAGTAATGGCTCAACGTTTTCCAGCTCCACAGTTCCTCTACCTTCTGCTCAAATTCAATGTGAACCTGCCTGACCTCAGCCACCAGCATTACATTATCCTAGAGAGAAAATTAGACTAAATGAAATTTATAAACAATATTCTAAGTGCAGATTTCCTAATATGGGTGTTCCCCACCTAACCAGAGCTATAAAATAGATCATCATTCACAGTGAAATTGAGGACTCAATGCATTAAATAACAGCTTAGTTGCCAGAAATAATTCTTTGAAAATGGAAACTCTTTAAGTTTGTGGATCATTCAAGTTTTTATTCTTTTTTTATTTTGTTTTTGTTTTAATTAACTACTGGCCTATAAATGTTTATTAGACCAGTGAGAATCACGCTGTGACTTGAACACTTAAAATGTTTTAATCTACATGATAGGTTAGGTTAAACCTTGATTTTAAAAAAATAAATAAACACCTTTAAATCTTAGTGACTTAAAATAATGATAATTTTGGCTACAAATACCATGGATACAAAATGTTTCCATAGGCAAAATTTAATGTGTCTATTTATGGCAATATTAAATATCATATGTGTGTGTCTATATCTATATCTATATCTATATCTATATCTATCTATCTATCTATATATATATATATTATAGGTTAATGATATTTAATATCACATGAAAGTGGGTCTTTTTAATCACACTGTTATGTTGCTTACTTTTAATTTCTGCCCATTCTACTAACATGTATGAACTGACATGTATAAACACGTCCTAGAGTTCCAGATTGTGGGGAAAATAGCTGTGTTAGGCTCGCTCACTGGTTCCCAGCTGCAAGTACTTTGCACAATTAGTGCATGAGCATGTGGCAGAAAGCCACGTGTGTGTCTCTGTGAAAAGCTATGGGTGCTTTCCCTCTGTGGCAATTCTCCCAGGTTGTCCTGCCACTGCGAGGTATGATTTTCTGATCCCTCAGCTGCTACCTCAAGGTGGTGATCCTGATCCATGGCCCTCCACTCTGAAAGTGGTTTTCCTTTGTTTATTTGCTCACCCATCTCTGCAAGTCTCCAATAAATGGGAATAGCCTGATGCTTTCCGGCTCCACAGTTTCTCCACCATCTGCCCGAATCCAACATGAACCTGCCTGGCCTGACCGCCAACACTACACACATAGAATTATCTCATGATTAGTTTCTTTACATAAAATCTTCAGCAAACGTGTTCTAGGCTACAGCACACTGAATCTTGAAGTGAAATCAAGGATTATGCTCAGTAAAATTATCAGATGAACCTTTCTGAAAATATTTACCAGTCATTTGGTCAAATACTTAGTTTGACAGATAACTAAGCTGATAAACTCTTTCACTGGCTAATGATAAAATAGACCAAATTTACCAACTGCTTTGACACCATATGTTTCTCCCTTAATTGATGCTGTGTGGAAAGAATTCCACACTCACAATTCATTGGAACTGTCTTCAAAACCAATTGCAGGCATAGCACATTATGACTTACTATGCCTTTTGGGGCATGCTTATTTTCTAGAAAGTTTTAAGAAATCCATTATTAAATTTGGTCTATCTATTAACAATAAACACTGATCTTAAATCAAAGTAAGAAAGATTGACTTAAAGTATGATTTAAGTGCACTGTATAGTTTATTCCCTCAGCTGTTTCTGGGTTCCTGAACTAATATCCACATAAATGCCTAGGAATGTATTTTCATATAAATGACACCACAGTATTCCAAGGAAGCCAATATCTTAACACATCATCACATTTTCTTTGCCATATCCTCACCCAGCTTGTAGTGCACACAGCATGGGGCCAATAAGATCATGACCATGAAGTTACCGTGTTTGGGACATACGTATGTAAAAAAAAAAACAACATTTGTTATTTATCTGAAATTTAAATTTCACTGGCTGTTCTCTATTTTCTCTGGAAACCCTGATGACAATGCAGTTCCTTGATATATAATAATGATCAGGTTAAATAACTGTTAATATTTCTTCTGTTTTCTCTGCCTTGAATTGAATTATTCATTTGTGCTGAGCAGTGTGCAAACAATAATAAAGCCCAATCCACATTCCTGTGACACTCCTGACAAACTGCTGCTATATTAAAGAAATAAATTACAAGTCCTATATGCTCAGCTGCATGGCCCTCATCCCGATTTTTGAGGTATTTCCATCAAGCTTATAATATTCACCAAGTTGTAAGATATTAAGCATATATTTTATCTGCCTTGAAGCAGCATTGATTTTGAAACTGTGTGATCTAATTTTTTTTCCAGCTAATGGTCAAACTGGCCATTTGGGTTATAAATTAGGTTTTTCATGGCTAATGTACTTCACATTGGCACTTATTATATAAGCAACAATTATGTCATCACAAGGCTTTGGTACAACATGAAGGGAATGTAAGTGTCAGGATTGATGACAATGGCTCCGAGCCAGCTCATTAAAGGCAATGGTGTGAATAATACAACTGTGTTGCTTTTGCAAGAACCAAATGTGTATTATCCACCTATCAGTGCGCCATAGCAGCATCATAAACATAGATCTCTAACTGCAGCCCATTTAAATGATGAAAGGGTATATAGTAATCTATGGAATAGATTTTACCCAGGGGGGAAAATTGTTCTCTCTATTTATGAAAGTTAAACATTCGGTGCACAGAGTAGCACTTATCAGATGAGCATCATGCTATGCAGATCAATTTTACTAATGCTTCCTGCTAAGATAGATAGGCTGTGCTCATGAAAGAGGCCACTATAATTTACTAGAAATAAAGGAGTAACGTGTATACAGATTTTTGTAAAGCACAGGGAGTAAATTTTCTAAATTACTGGGCCTCAATTTTTGATATATTTAATTCAAAAGTCATGGTTAAGATATAACAGTAATTTTATACACAGAAATAACTCAGTATTTCTTTATATTTACTATTTCCTAAAGGTAAATTAAAACATCTTTTGGCAATAATTGTATGTTTCAGATCTACCTTTACTTTCAGTATCAGGACTCCAATAAAATGTTTCAGTTCAGGGAAATTATTTAAATATTTGACTGGTTACTTATTTTTTTTGCATTTGCAACAAGATCTGGAAATTTAAGTCTGTATGCAAAGCTTCAAATCTTACTAAGACAACTCAGCAAATTCTTTTCCATGATAATACACCATTTAGATATCTTTAATGCAAATCATCTTTGAAAAGACATCACCTAAGCAGCAGTAAAAGAGTTTTTTTTTCCCTAGATGTTTCTTACAGATATTTCTTGGTCTATCTTCTACCTGCTGAGACCTAATTTACTGATTCTAAGGGAAAATAAAATGTCAGATATTTTTTAAAATTAAGGTAAGAAATAACCACTTATATTTCTGCGGATGGGGAGAAGTTAGCTTTAAATAGTCTCACATATATTGAGTCTCTAAGTTCTCACATAACCTTACAAGATCAATGTACTTATTTGCATTTTTCAGATTGAGACTGAAAATGCAAAAGATTAAGGTACAAAACTGACAAATGGAAAAGAAAATATTTGAACCTAGGACTTCTGAGGTTAGGCTGGTGCCTTTTTGCAGGTCCCTTGCTTGTCCAGGGAATGGAAGAAAGTCCATGGTGGGTAAGGTACTGACTTCTGGCTAAACCTGATGTTTTGTCACATTATCTTTTTTCTAAAAGAGCATCTACAACATTTCCTGGTTTCTGAGTTGTGTTGGAAAAAATTATCCATAGACATTGGTATAAAATCCAGAAGTCAAGTTTAATTATCATACAACCCCTTTCTTCCAAATAACAAGCAAATTCTGTCAATTTACCTCTTAAATATCTCTCAGGTGAAGTGGTCTTCATCTTCATTGCCACCACCTTTGTCTGGCCCTCATCTGATTTTTTACTCAACTCCTTAAGAAGTCTCCCTAGTAATAACTTTCCATTGTCTGCTTCCAATCCATGCTCCATAGATAACTCTTCCTAAAATTCACATTGAGCCATGTCTTCCCTGCTTTACTTATTTAATGTCACCTATGTTGTCTATGAATGAAATTCATATATCCTTGTGTGGCATAAAACTTTTGATGACACAATCATCTACTTCCTTTAGCTTTATTTCTCATGACTGGCCTCGTGGGACTTTGGAATGTGATTGGGCCATAAGGTGAAGCCCTCATAAATGGGATTAGCGCCCTTAAAAAAGAGATCCCATATGACTCCATTGCTCCTTTCCACCATGTGATAACACAATGGAAAATATACAGTCTATGAACCAGGAAGAGGCCTTTGCCAAAACTCAACTATGCAGGCATAGTTGGACTTCCAGCACCCAGGAACCCAAAATTATGGGATCAAAAATTGTGGGGCAGCTATGTTAGGCTTGCTCGCAGGGTTACCAGCTGCAAGCACTTTGCCTGATTGGAACGTGAGCATGTGGGTGTGCCACATGTGTATGGCCTATATAAGGCTATGTGTGCTTGTGTGTGTGTGTGTGTGTGTGCACGTGTGTGTGTGTGTGTGTGTGTGTGTGTGAGAGAGAGAGAGAGAGAGAGAGAGAGAGAGAAAGAAAGAGATGGGGGATTGCGGCTGTGCAGATTGCCTGACCACCTCTACAAGAGGCCATTTAGCTGTTCGTTTGCCTGAGAGGTGGTTTCCCCTGCTTGGGTGCATGTCTGTATTTGTGAGACTTTACTAAATGGAATAACACTTTCTGACTTCTCAGTTTCTCTACCGTCTGCCCAAATCCAATGTGAACCTGCCAGGTCTCGTCCACCGGCGTTAAGAAATTTCTTCTGGTTATAAGCTACCAAGTCTGTGGTATTTTGTTGTAGCAGCCCAAATAAACTGAGACACTAATATTTTTAAATGGTTTCAAATAAAATTTACACTGGGGAACAAAAATTTTGTTGCATCCATAAAAACACTTGTTCTTACCTAACTCGAGTGTGCTGATCTGAAATCTAATATTAGATTTTCCCTGTAAGCTAGAGTTTTCTTGCAATTCAAGATTTTAGGTTTTCATCTTATTGTAAAATTTTCAAAATTTAGTTTAACATAATGAAGTAGAATGACTTCTTGGGCATCATCTTTGTGAAAATTTAACTATATATATATATATATATATATATATATATATATATATATATAGCAGTAAATACACTAGTACACTAAAAGATATGATTGCATCAGAATTTGTCTACAATTTCAGAATAGAACATATTAAAACAGTTATTTTAATCATAAAATTTGCAAAAAACTTATTTGTTTTATTTAGGCAAAAATTTGCATTTGTAGCTCTTGTGTTTGTGTACTTGTTGAGGAAAATCTTATTTGATGCTCCAGCAGTAGTCTGCCATTATATTTCCATCCCATAGCCCCTGATAACGCTCTTCCATTGTCTTCAGATCTTGATGAAAGCATTCTCCCTGTTCATCACTAACAGCTCCAAGATTTTGGGGAAACTTATCAAGGTGACTGTTCAGGAAGTGAATCTTACCACTCATGTAACATACAATGTCGTGGAAAACCCACAGCATCCTTTGAACCATAAGTTCATAGTTTTCTGCTTTTTTTGTTGCCAAGGAAGTTCTTTGTAACTGCCACAAAAGACTGCCATGCTGCTTTTTCCTCTGAATTCATTTTCCTGGCAAATTTTTCATCATATATGAGGGTTCAAATTTGAGCTCCATCAAATACTCCTGCTTTTATCTTATCAAAAGACAAGGCAGGAAAAACAGAAATAATATGTTGAAAGCATTCACTTTCTCTATTCAAAGCCTGAACAAACTGCTTCATTAAGCCAAACCAAGTTTGATGTGAAGTGGGGGAAAAATAATCCTGTCTCAATTAACTACAGGTTCAGTCACAATATTTTGCATCCCTACTTCCAGAGATTCATGTTTCGGCCACTCCTTCTGTGTTCAGTGTTTCTCCTGAGCTCGGCTGTTCCATAAACACAGAAAGTAAGAAAACCTCTCTGTTGTCCTAGTAGGAAATTGACCATTTTAAGATCCACACAAATGATCCAGTTATGCTCTTCATACTTCAGAAAGTTGAGGACATTTTTTATATCATTATAATCTTCTCACAGATGAATTGAATAACCAATTGGAACCGCTGCATAAACATTACTGTTGTGTAGAAGAACACATTTCAGACTTCATTTAGAGTTGTTAAGAAATAGATGCCTTTCTGTTGGATAGTATGTGGTAATACCATGCTGGCTGAGAAGACTACTGATATCATGTCAGTAAACAAAGTGTTTGTCTTCAGAAAAAAAGTCCACAAAAATTTGTTCATGCTTCTTCTTTCTTTCTTTCTTTCTTTCTTTTTTTTTTTTTTACTAGGACAAAGGGAGAGTCAGAGAGAGGGATAGATAGGGACAGACAGACAGAAACGGAGAGAGCTGAGAAGCATCAATTATTAGTTTTTCATTGCTGTTGTGACACCATAGTTGTTCATTTATTGCTTTCTCACATGTGCCTTGACCGCGGGCCTTCAGCAGACTGAGCCACCCCTTGCTAGAGCCAGCAACCCTGGGTCCAAGCTGGCGAGCTTTTGTACAAGCCATATGGATGGGCCCACACTCAAGCTGGCGAGCTCAGGGTCTCAAACCTGGGTCTTCTGCATCCCAGTCCGACACTCTATCCACTGCGCCGCCACCTGGTCAGGCATGTTCACGCTTCTTGAAATGGGATACTTTAGCTGACCGGTGAAATACATTCTTTTCTTTAAGCCTGGAGGCTAAGAACTCAGCTGCTTTCTTTAATAAGTCCAGATCTCTTACTAAGTTATTCAATTCCGATTGGCTAAACTGCTGAGGGGTTAATGACTGCTTGGCATCAGAAGAAGACCCTTCAGATTCTACAACCATTTCCTCATGCATCTTATCAAAATACACTTGATCACCATGTTCACTTTCTTCATCCTTAGAAGAAATAAAACCATTGTAAACTGGAACTGGGAATGTCTCAGAGTATGCGGTAGCTTGTACTGCTGAAGAAATGTTAGGATATGCGATCATATGCCGTTTTTTCTTGCCAATGCGCTTTGTATGGATCAGACAGAAACAACAGTCACTGCCGTGGTCCTTAGGTTCATGCCAAACCATGGGAATACCAAAAGGCATTCCTTTGTGTTTTCTTTTTGTCCAGTCACGCAGCATTTCCTCACAATCATGACACACAATATGAGGAGCCCAATTCTTTTCTTGATCGCCAAGGGGAACTTAAAAATAGGTAATATATGCACATGTTACAAATGATGAAATATTGCGTCTTTGACGAAGTGTGTAACAGCCACATATATAACAGAAGGTGTCAGGCCTATTCTTACATTCACGCCTACTCGAAGAAGCCATTATTCAATTTTAAAACAAAAAAAGAGGATGTTTTTATCAGATAATAATGTTTTACATTTAAAAACAACTACAATTATGTAAAAGTGATGTTTGTAAAACATTAATTGCCTTGTGGTTATGTTCAATCCAAAATTTGTTTTCCTTTAACTTCAATTTAAAAACCAATGCATGCCATTAACTGTAACAAAAATAAAAATAAAATTGCATAAAAACTTGAGCATACACCTAAAAGTGGATTTCAGATTTGGAATCAACAATGCAAAGATATATAGAAACAGTTCTCAAAACCTCATGCAATAGAAAATGAAACAAAAAATTGTTTCCCAGTGTTATCTTCCCTTCTCTCTTTCTTTCTGTGTCTCTCTCATTGTGTGTGTACATGTGCATGTGTGTGTGTCCCCAAAGGATTTTTTCTCAAAACTGCAAAATTATTTGCCTCTGTTTAAAACTCTTTTTTAATTTTCTATATGCTTGAGGATATACATATGAACTTTTTCAAATGGCAAACAAAGCATGACTCTTGTTTCTTTGTTCAGGGTAATATTTTATGAAATATTTTCTTTTACTTAGATTTTACCAAAATCTCTTTTTCTCCAAATATATTGTCTTATCAGTACTTCTTTGGATTTTCTAATGCTGTTTTAAATGAAAAGAACTGTATTTTATCTGTGAATGGGGAGAATATTTTCAAAATCCAGATAACTGAGAACCTTTCTAATAAATAAATTTTAGCATTTGTTAGATAAAGTTGAATAGCATGGTATTGGTCAGTCTTACACTATAAACAACCAGAAAGAAAGTCTCAATGGCTTACAAGAACTTTATTTCTCAACTCTTTTATGTAAGTTGCTAAAGACAGGCTGCCAAACTCTTTAATGTGTGTTTTCTCATTCATTCTATTACTTAGACAAAAGGGCAGGCCCCTATATAAACTCTTTTTTTTTTTTTTCTGGGAAGAGAGAAAGAACTAAAAAGCTGATGAAAATACACAATAGCTTTTAAAGTTGCCTCTTGGGTTCAGTGCTCATCACTTCCAGTCACATGCCATTGGACCAACTCAGCATCAATAGAAGGCCATGCATATTCAATGACAATAGTCAAAAATGAATAATCTTTGTATAGGAAAAAGAGTGAATCTTTGGGAACAATAATGCAATTTACTTTCTTTTATCCTTTTAATTAAATTCATTTAAATATTTTATCTCTTGAATCTTTTCTCTCTGAATAATGGAATGTAATTTATTAAACTTTGCATTCACTGCAGTGCTTGAAACACAATAGTGTTCACTAATTGTTTGCTTAACAAATTATTGAATGGATGAATATATAAAGGAATGAAAAAAGTGAAGGAGCAAATGGATATAATATACCAACATTGCACTGTGATTACCTTTTGACAGGTATATCATCACACTGAACTTAACCAGAAATTCCTTGAGGACAGGTGATTTATATAAATTTCTTTCATCCTCCTTCCCCAAAACACCTGCAAGGATCATGGTATGGTGTTTAAGTACAAATTCAGAAAATCTTGCTGAGTAATGATTAAATGAATGAATTGGTGGATAGGCAACTGTAGGTCCCCTTCATGTGAAATTATCCTCAGATCAGTCCTCATGATTGTGCCTGTCATAATTGACCCTCCTCTAGCTGCACTGAAGACAGCTCTGGAAAACTACTCATATTTTGCTTTATTCAATCCAACTCTGGAAAGCACACTGTGAATACAAGTTTATATAGATCTATAAAATTAAAATTTAAGGAGGAGGAACTGTCTACCTACACAAAGACCGTCACATTAAAAACGAAGTCACCCAACCAGGCGGTGGCGCAGTGGATAGAGCGTCTGACTGGGATGCAGAAGACTCAGGTTCGTAACCCCAACATTGCCGGATTGAGTGTAAATTTATCCAATTTGAGCATGAGCTCATTAGCTTGAGCGAGGATTGCTGGCTTGAGTGTGGGGTCATAGACATAATCCCACGGTCGCTGGCCTGAGCCCAAGGTCACTGGCTTGAGCAAGGGGTCACTCACTCTGCTGTAGCCCCTTGGTCAAGGCACATATGAGAAAACAATCTACAGACAATTAAGGAGATTAAGGACCTGCAATGAAGAATTGATGCTTCTCATCTCTCTCCCTTCCTGCATATCTGTGCCTATCTGTTTCTCTCAGTCTCTGTCACACACAAAAAAAGGTCAACATATACCCCTATCCTGTAAAAATATATATAAAAATAAATTTAGAATTATTTTATTGCATTTTTGATTGTTTTTAGAAGAGCATGTAATATAGTGAAAACAAAAGTTACAACTGCAGCGGAGTTATTATGAGAGTGAGGAGGACTATGATTTTCATACTAGAACATTTAAGCTGGGTAGTTATTTCTGCTGTTTGAGAGAAAACTGGGCTGGGTCATCACCTCTTCTCTCATGTAGACATTTAGTATTCTGAAAACTGATGCTGGGACTATAATTGGTAGGGACCTTGGCAGTTTATATTAAAATTGCTAGGCTTTGTTATTAATTTTATCCTTGGCTTTCCTGTTCAACTTATGTTCCTTCCAGACTGTCAAATATAACATCTTACTAAATCTTTCATCACAACCAAAGTAAAATTTTCAACTGATGGTGCTCTTTTTTGAGTTTGATTTTGTCCAACTAACTAAAGTGAGTATCTTTAAAAAAAAACATTTAAAAATTTTATTTAAAAGTTTTTAAGAAATTAAAATTTAATTTATTTATCACCTTTGCGGAAAGAGGTTCTGAAGGAGGTCTCAGAATACTTGAGATTTACCCATCATAAAAAAAATCATTTTTAAAAGAAAGTATTTTCAAAATATATTCAATGGCTTCATATTTTCTTTAAAAAGGATACAAACATGCATTTGTCCTGAGGAATCAGCATTACTATGATTAGTTTCTTACATACCAAATGTTAGCTAGCTTGTGTTTTTCAAAGTTGTCCACTACAATATTTTAGTTTGCTTGCCTCCTATAAGATATAAGGAGGCAATAATAATACCTATATAAGATAAACTCTTTTTTAAATTTTCTTTCTTTCTTTCTTTTTAGTGAGGGGGTGGGTGGGGGGGATAGTCAGGCTGGAAGAAAGAAAGATGAGAAGCATCAATTCTTCTTTGTGGCATCTTAGTTGTTCATTGATTGTTTTCTCATATTTTCCTTGACCGGTGGGCTCCAGCAGAGCGGTTGACCCCTTGCTCAATTTAGTGACCTTGAACTTCATACCAGCAACCTTTGGGTACAAGCTAGCAACCATGAGATCATGTTTATGATCCCACACTCAAGCCAGCGACTCTACACTGAAGCTGGTGAGCCTATGCTCAAGTTGGATGAGACAACGCTGAAGCTGGCAACCTTGGGGTTTCGAACCTGGGTCCTCAACATAGGCCAACACTATCCACTACACCACCACCTGTTCAGGCTCATTTTTTCTTCTTTTGTCAATTAAGTTTGCCAAATAATTTAGAATATGTTCTATGCTAAAGGAGACAAACAGGCAAACTAAATAAAATGTATTTATTTTTTAAAAAAATTGAGAACAACATTTATTGTAAGGTACATTATGTTATCAAACTCTAGAAAAAGGAAAATACTTCCAATTAAGCTTTTCTTATTACTTAAAGAATTATTTCATTATATATTCAATAAATGACCAAAGACTTATTTATGCATTTTTATGGCACACGTGAATTTTATCCTGAACAAGTTGATTATGACATTTCTCAAACTTCTCATGCATCTTCAGTTTTGTGTGAGTCTATTTCCCATCACTCTGGCCTCCATTTACTATGGGATATAATTTCCTTCAACCTGATTATACAGTTCCAACAATTTCTCTCCAGTAATTTTCATCAGTTGCTTTATTATTTTTTACTCATTAACCAACTGAAACTCTGCTATAAAATCTGAAAAGACATAGGATTGTGCTGATTTTTTTCCAGCTTAATTGGGGGAAAACAACATCTCTGTGTGACCTTTCACTGTGGTTTTAAAATTTTTCTATATGTAACTCCTGCTACCCTTATAAGATTATAAAATAACACACTCATATACTTTAAAAGAGAAACTCTTTATCTGGGATCTGAGTTAAATCATATCATATAATAATGTAGTTTATGATACACAATAGAAGTTTTTTGTTTTTGTTTTTTTAGTTGTTAATGATGTTGAGTGTATACCCAAACTCCTGAGCCTCTGTCATCTGCTGGAGACATTTTGCTTTGGTTGCTTTCCTAGATCTACTATTTTGCTTCCATGAACAAAAATACTTGCCATATCCAACCAACATAAGGGAAAATACTAAGGGAATATCCAGTCAATGCCTTTTCTGGAAAACTCTACACCGAGATGGCAGACAGGGTATCAGCCATCTGATTCTAAGGAATCCCTGCCAACTCAATTTCATCTTCACACTAATGTCACCTTAAGTGACCCCCACACTTAGCATAGCACCTCCATTTCAATTATAAAAATGCTAGAGCAGCTATCTTGGCAGGAATAAGTCTCAAGAACCCATCTCTCATGTTGACCCTCTTTGAACACATTTCATTCCTGTCATTATACTGTTAGAGTCACCTTATATGTCTGTAAAACAAAATATTATGTTCCTGATGACTTCATTAGGTAAAAGAGGTTTAAATAATCTCAGAATATGGTGTGTTGCAAACACTATGATCAGAATGTCACCTGTTTAATTAGCATGAACAAATTCAGCATCCAAAATAAACAAAAACAATGCAAGTGTTCTAGTCCATGAGCATCACCAAGACTCACCTGGCTGATGTGGTGAGTATGACTCTAGCTGTGACTCTAAGACAAGCCATGGCAGACAGGACACTCTTTTTTTTAGCTACTGCAGCCATGATATTGGCGAACAACTTCAGCCGCAATCCTCCTTCTCAGCAGTTATTCCTCTCTCAGAACAGAGAACTAAGGCGTGAACATGGACTGAAGATGGAGGATAATTTGGTAGTGTCTGTGGGGAAAAGAAACCCTCAGTTTAATAGACAGTATTATAAATATTATAATAGAGTTATTAGGGAGAGAAGACTGAAAAGCAGCTGGATTGTAGCAGTCAAAAATACCATAGCCTTAGGCCTGAATATGAGAGTGCACAGCTGAAGAAACTTTACATCAAATGTTCTGTTCTATAGAACCCATGGAGCTGGAGAGAAAGAACCATGTATTCCATTAATGACTCCAGGGAGAAAAGGATGTCTCATTATTCAGATGGGCTTATCCAGTATTTGCTTCCGAGGAACAGTGGAGATGGTATCTGAGCAACACTCTTTTGACAAATGCGTCTCTGGTTGAAATATTGGAAACTGTGGGGCACATCTCTCGAGGGGAGAAGGGAACTTGAGAAATCTTAACAGTACTTTCTGGAATGTAAAAATCCCCCAGGTACCTTGGAACATGGCTGTGAGGGGATAAGTGAGCGAGAGTGTTGCATGATTATTGTGCACCTGCACTAGACTCACCAGTGTAATACACGCACATGTGGAGAGTCGTTGAGGAGTGTCTGTGCCAACAGAGAGGTCACTGACATCTCACACAGCCTGGTAAAATCCTGCAGGGAAACAGTATAAACACAGTGCTCTTCAAAACTATCCTTACCTTGTAGGTTACTGAGCAACTTGAGACAAATTTTTAGCCTTAATTCCTGTTCTGCCTTTCCAGAGGAATGGATGTTCACGTTAACTCCGGACCTGGAAAATGAGTGGAACAGATAGGTCAATTTGGGTCTTTAGTGCTGAGAAAAAGCTATTAAAATGGATAGGCAGATCCATGAAAAATATTTTCTGCTGATGGATATTTCTACTCTTGGCCTATCTGGCAGCACGTAGTTACTCAAGTTGCTGTAACACATGCCGAGAAGGGAAGGGTTTAAAGGCTGATTAATTATAGTATGAAATTTTTCTTCTGAAATAGTAGTGTCTTAACTAAAGCAAAGCATTGGCCTATTAAATATACCCATTTTGCCATAGTTCTAAGACTAAGGGAAATAAAAGAAGTTACTGTATTTTGAAAGCAAAATTTTAACAAAGGCCACAGAAAAAGAACCCTGTTGTTTTGGGGAAACTGGCTTTTTTAGTCACAATTTATCCGAAGCCATTTCTTTTTCACTCAAAGTGATGTTGCCATGCACAAGGCCCTTCCTGGAAAGCTACACTGATGAAATTTAAGTTACATCAGACTAAGGAATTGAGCAATGACTAGAGAACATTGATTGGTGAGGTTTCCACCCAGTGCAGATAAGAAGGCTAGAAAAGCCAGAAATATTTGGGCAGTGGTTACATAATGACGAAGTTCCCTGCACAGCCCTTTACAAACTCCCAAGCAGAGGCAGCTGGGTCTGTGAGAAAGGGCAGCCAAGAAATACAGATTTAAAGAGAAGCTCAAAAAGATACCACAAGTTAGTTTTGCAACTTGGTCAATATTGTATGAGAAACTAAAAATAGAATATTTTTATTTTTAAAAGTCCTAGAAGGGTAAACCACTGACTCATCAATTCCCCCCTCACAAATCTGGATCTAGAGGCAGATTTCAGAGAAATGTGCTGGTAACAGTAGCTGATGCTGTAGGACCAGCTCAGCCCTCCACAGCACTCACAGCAACCATTCCCACAGTGGGCTCTCTCGGGGGCCAGCTGAGCCTCCCTGCAGGATGGGCCAAAAGTGCAGGGCACCAATGACAAAGAGGAGGAGGTCAATCAAAATGCAAAATAATTTTTCATTCTTCCGGAGTTTCAATTCTGTGGCTTGCTCTACACAAAGCCCTGATTTCTGACAGCAATAATAGATTCATTAAGGCAACACACACTGGGTTTTATGGGAATAAATGGAAGTTGTCTTAGGTAAAAACAGTTGATGAAACCACGGAGTTGTAAAAGACATGCAGAGAGAAGAGGGGACAATGTCTTAAGACCAGGGTGGGTAAAGGTGTCTGCTGGGTTCAGGGAGAAGCTCTGTGTGCACCTGCTCCTTCCTGCCCCTCCCCACCTTCAGGAACACTTTGTGACAGCACCATAACTCTAGGATGCGCCTTTGGTATTCACATACAGAGCAGAGTTTCTCAGTGCCCACTTACCTGAGGTTTTAGGGCTCTTCAAACAATGGAGAAGTATTTCTACTTTTGAAATATATTTTAATTTCTTGCGTGGTTCCTCATTGCGCTTTTCTGTCTTCAAGAGAGGGGTTCATCTTCACCACTACAGTGAAAAATTAGTAACGATGATCAGGTGAAGGAATGCTTGACCCAGTCCCCGAGCAACTGGACTCTTGTTTCTCCTGTTTCTCTTCCGCTTCCTGTGTCAGTTGCTTTAACAATGCAGACATATGGGCTCTTGGGACAGATTGGAACATCATCATCCCAGGGCACGAGACAAATCTTTGTGCAGGATGGAGCATTAATTTTAAACACAGTGATCCAGTGACCCTGGACTTGATTATTTGGAAGGTTCCAATGCCTGAAGGAGAATGTAGTGCTCCAATCCTTGATCATTGGTCCCCTTGCTGTCCCAGGTGGTGGCCAAACCTTTGAGTTCAGGCTGATATGGAGAGCAGTGCAGAATGCCTGAGAGCCACTGCTCATAGGAGAGAGCCTTAGCTCTGACCTTTAGAATGGCAATGCTGTGATTTTCTTAAATAAGAATAATACTTACTGAGAGATGGATTAAGAATTGTAGAGAAAAAATTTATTTGATTTTTCCAAAGAAGAAATATTAGAAAACGTTATTAAGTCCTTATAAACAAACAATGACTGTGGAACACAGAGCTACATTAATCCTATGTAGAAAGTCATGAATATTGAATGTCTCCACCTTCTCCTGAGAGAGGACACAGAGTTGGATCTGAGTCCCATGTTCTTTTCTTGTCTTTCACAAACAAGGCAGAGATGGGTTCAAGAAAAAATGGGAGCACTGAAAGGTTAGTTTGGGCTCATTTATCCCTGAGATCTCTAAGAGTTGCCTATCATTTCTTCTTTCATACATTCTTATGTCCACAGTCTCAGAGGACTTGAGTTGTAAAAACAAGTCTCTTAAGAAATGAAAGGCAGTTCACAGCAGGGAGGCTCCATAGAAAGGAAACCAGAACCTGACATACATTTTAGATTCTCTGCTCTACCTATTCATGGGAATAAATGAATGAGAAACCTGGAAATGTTCCCAAAAGGTTGTCCTGTGAGATATAGTAAAAACTGCCAACTGGGTCTGGAGACAGACTTCTAGGTGGTGTCTGAAGAATAGAGGTAGTTATCCAGAAATGAATTTTGATGCCTTTCCTTTCTTTCTTCCTTCTTCCCTCCCTCCCTCCCTCCCTCCCTTCCTTCTTTCCTTCCTTCCTTTATTTCTCTCTCTCTCATTTTCTTTCTTTCTTTTCCTTTTTCTTTTTTTTTTGTATTTTTATGAAGTGAGAAGCAGGGAGGCAGAAAGACAGACTCCCGCATGTGCCCAACTGGGATCCACCCAGAATGCCCACTAGAAGGCGATGCACTACCTGTCTAGAGCGTTGCTCCACAGCAACAGGAACCATTCTAGCACCTGAGTTGGATGCCATGGAGCCATCCTCAGTGCCCCAGGCCAACTTTGCTCCAATGGAGCCTTGACTGTGGGAGGGGAAGAGAGAGACAGAGAGAAAGGAGAGGGGGAACTATGGAAAAGCAGATGGGTGCTTCTGCTTTGTGCCCTGGCCGAGTATCGAACCTGGAATTTTCAAATAGTGGCCAATGCTCTACCACTGAGCCAGCTGGCCAGGGCCGATGCTTTTACTTTCAATTATCAAACAAGTATAAAACAAAGAAACATACTTGTTTTCTACTATATCTCAATAAACTGTATTTCTTCTCAGTTTATTCTTTGAATTGAGCTCAAAATAGACAAATGACTAACAATCCAGATCTTCTTCTATCTCTTATCCAATCAAAAATAGATCTCTATAATCTATTAATCTCTTTCTAGAGATCATCAAATGTTCAGACTATAAAACCAAATTTCCAATCATTGTTGTCATCAATTAGAAATAATTTTTTTAATTTATTAATTTTAGAGAGGAGAGAGAGAGAGAGAGAGAAGGTGGGTAAGGGCAGAAAGTGTCAACTCCCAAATGTGCCTTGACCAGACAAGCCCAGGGTTTCAAACTGGCAACCTTAGTGTTCTAGGTCAACGCTTTATCCCACTGTGCCACCACAGGTCAAACCTAGAAATAATTTTTTATTTATTTATTTATTTATTTTTACAGGGACAGAGAGAGAGTCAGAGAAAGGGATAAATAGGACAGACAGATAGGAACGGAGAGAGGTGAGAAGCATCAATCATTAGTTTTTTGTTGCCGTAGCAACACCTTAGTTGTTCATTGATTGCTTTCTCACATGTGCCTTGACCGCGGGCCTTCAGCAAACCGAGCAACCCCTTGCTGGAGCCAGCAACCTTGAGTCCAAGCTGACGAGCTTTTGCTCAAGCCAGATGGGCCCACGCTCAAGTTGACGAGCTCGGGATCTCGAACCTGGGTCTTCCACATCCCAGTTCGACGCTCTGTCCACTGTGCCATCGCCTGGTCAGGCGAGATAATTATTAATCTATAAACAAACCAATATTAGAAAGAAAATCCAAAATTAGTAGAAAGGAGTAAAATCTAGAGAAATAAAATTTGAACAAAACTAAAGTTCTATTGCCATTCAAATACACCTCTACAAAAAGGAAAAGGCATGCTTGGCCTTATGCCGCCCCTGAGGTACATTTTTATAGCAATAGTGTCAACCTGGCTCTGTCAGATGAGTCCTTGGCATATCTCAGATAATGACCTCCAAAGTGCTAATACAGGGGTCTCCAAACTATGGCCCATGCGACCCCATGAAGCCATTTATCTGCCCCCGTCGCACTTCCGGAAGAGACACCTCTTTCACTGGTGGTCAGTGAGAGGAGCACAGGATGCATTCGCACCCATAGTTCCCATTGAAATACTGGTCAGTTTGTTGATTTAAATTTACTTGTTCTTTATTTTAAATATAGTATTTGTTCCCGTTTTGTTTATTTACTTTAAAATAAGATATGTGTAGTGTGCATAGGGATTTGTTCATAGTTTTTTTTATAGTCCGGCCCTCCAATGGTCTGGGGGACAGTGAACTGATCCCCTGTGTGAAAAGTTTGGGGACTCCTGTGTTAATAGATTATTTCTAAAAGAGGCCATTGTTGTGACTTTCATGGGAATATAAAGTGAGTATTGGCAAAGGTTTATTCAACTAATTAATTAATGAGGAAGCCAGTAAATGTTTCAACTGGCTCAAAGGAGATTCCAAAGAATAACACATAGTCTGACCAGGCAGTGGCGCAGTGGATAGAGCATTGCACTGGGATTCGGAGGACCCAGGTTCGAGATCCTGAGGTCACCAGCTTGAGCATGGGCTCATCTGGCTTGAGAAAAAAGCTCACCAGCTTTGACCCAAGGTCGCTGACTTGAGCAAGGGTTTACTTAGTCTGCTGAAGGCCCATGGTCAAGGCACATATGAAAAAGCAATCAATGAATAACTAAGGTGTCACAACAAAAAACTGAAGAGAGCTTCGTTCTTGTCTGCCTGTCCCTATCTACCCCTCTCTCTGACTCTCTCTCTGTCCCTGAAAAAAATAGAAAAGAATAACACATATAGGGAAATTAGCAGTGCTGAAATGAATCTATAGATAGATGCAAAATGAGTCTACCCATTGTATTTTATAAACGCAACTAATTTACATTTCTATGGACAGAATCTTTTGCATTATTGTAAGTTTTACACAACTTAATGAGATATAAAATAGCACAAAACTGTGAAAGGTAGTGATAACATAAAAAAGATTTACTTTTCCAAAGAGTGGGTTTTTTCCATTTCAAAGTCTTGAAACATGTCACAACACTCCAATATGGTCAAACAGGCATTCCAAAACGACATGTGACCCCTACTCATGCTATACTCTGTTACCTATACTCTATTACATAAGGAACCGAACAAGAAGCTACTCTTAATCTCCAAGTCTCACACTTTTTTAGTACAATAGCTTTCCTAGTTTTTCTTACACAAAATAGTGTAAGTCTACTGCAATGCACCAAAACCCATCTATCTTCACTACCATTTAAGTATCTAAATTACATATCCCTTAAAATATATATGTATATATATATATATATATATGTGTGTGTGTGTGTATATATATTGTTATATTCTCTATTTAAACTCTCTTTAATATTTTTTATTTTATAAAATTTGTTTATAAAATTTCAGTTATGTTCTATATTCCAATTACATTGTACAGCAGACATTTCCAACTTATATCATTGTTTAGCCATTGAGCATTTATTAATGAAAAACAAACTCAACATTAACGTATGAGCTCATATACCAAACATGCACTGGTATAAAGTTAATGCTGAGAAATACTTTTCAAGTGTGATTTATTGAAACATATATGTTATCAATTGACACAAACAAACAAACAGCATTAGTAGCAATTTTTTTTATCTCTCCTTCTTCAATACTACACATAATGATACACCACTCGTCCCCATGATGAAAGACTAATTAGTAACATCAATGTAAACAAATTCGATTCATTAAAGGAAGAAGTCCATTTCAATAATAGTCATGACAATTGTCAATATTATCCACTTCCAGAATTTCTTGTTCACAAGTATTGTCTCTTTTAAGAACAACTTTGACACTTTCAGTGATAAAAGTTTGTCATTTCTCTCTTCAATACATTCAACAAGTTCCCCGAAGCAATGGAGTATTTCAATAAAGCTGTTTGCACTTTTATCAATTTGCATAATTCTGTTGCTAATGAGATACTTAACACAATGAAAAAGAAATAAGTAAGCCTCAGTTAATACATTATTTAAAAAGTCAATATGAATTTTTGAGATCTTTCTTCTGAATGATAGTATGAGTTCAGTGCTTTGAATTAACTGAGAACTCTCTGAACTCCATTTGTTAAAGAAACCAATGGTTTTTGAATGAGAAACAATTGAATACTGTTAAATTCCAATTGTTTTACAAATGTTTCATCAAACTTTAAGGAAAAAGCCAATCTTATGCAAGTTGTCTCATAAAACTTGTTACCCAGCTCATTTTTTTAACCTAATATAACATTAATTTCAAAACTAATGTCAGCCTGACCAGGCAGTGGCGCAGTGGATAGAGCATCGGACTGGGATGTGGAAGACCCAGGTTCGAGACCCCGAGCTTGCCAGCTTGAGCACGGGCCCATCTGGGTTGAGCCAAAAGCTCACAAGCTTGGACCCAAGGTCGCTGACTCTAGCAAGGGGGTGCTCAGTCTGCTCTAGGCCCGCGGTCAAGACACATATGAGAAAGCAATCAATGAAAAAAACAAAACAAAACAAAAAACTAATGTCAGCTGTGGTCGTATTGTAGATAAAGCATCAACCTGGAAAGTTGAGGTAGCCTGTTCAAAACCCTGGGTTTGCCCGGTCAAGGCACATATGGAAGTTGATTCTTCCTGCTCCTCCCCTCTTCTCTCTTTCTCTCTCTCTCCTCTCTGAAAAAAAAAAAGAATAAATAAAAAAATTAATGACAGTACAAAATATATATAAACATAGATGCAAGTACATAAATAAAATGTTATCTAAGAAAATACAACAATATATTTAAATTATTAGAATATATAACAGGATTGCAAGAATGGTTTAACAAAAAATGTAGAATATATTTTATCACAACAATAGTTTACAGATGAAAATTACGTAATCATAGTAGATGCAGGGCCGGGCAAATGTAGGTTTATAGTTGTAAGTACAAAAAACATAGAGTTAATAAAATTATTGTAGTAACCATAACCTGCATGTATTTTGCCATATGAACAATTTTAAATCTACTTTTGCCCACCCCTGTATTAATAGTATAAATGTCAATTTATGATTTTAAAATGTCTCAGCCAACAAGAAACATCTTTTATTTTCTTTTTCTTTTTCTTTATTTATTTTAGAGAGTAAGGACAGACAGAGAAGGGGGGAAGCAGGAAGCATCAATCTCCATATGTGCCTTGATCAGGTAAGCCCAGATTTTCAAACCTGCAACATCAAAGTTTCAGGTCAATACTTGATCCACTGCACCAACACAAGCCAAGCAACAGGAAACATCTTTAACTGGTTAACACTTATATGCCAAAAAATGTATGCTCAATACTCAATGAAAAATGATAGAGGAGCCTTTTAAGTTGGCGAAAAGAAAGATAATACACATCTTAGACATATATAAAAACTTTATTTAAAAAATAATCCCCCTGGACATTTGATCGTAAATTTATTATATTTACATAGTCCTTAGGGATCAAAGATATCTTTATGACATTAAATCATGCCAAATAAATGGTAGACTCATTTTATTTTGAACTTCACTGTTATTTTACTATGTAAAGTATCTTTTATCATTTGTATATAATTAGGTAAGTGACACAATGACACTACATGACATATCTATTTCTAATTATTTCCAATAATTTTAACATCCATTAATTATTCCTGCCAGAATCAATTATCACAGTGTTTGTAAAATGTTATCTTTTCTAGTATAGTTCATTTATCAGTTTGTATTCTTATGTAAAGAGGGTTTTTTACCTCACCTCTTTACTTTTTCATGCAGGAATTTATATATATTTTTCCATATATGTTAATTAAATATAATGTGATAATTTGTCTAATTAGACATGTCTTCTAAAGAAATTAAGAAGAATAGATGAACTTAAATATTTCTTATCTTTTTACAACTTTAATTCCTTTCCTATAATCTTTTATATTGTTAATATTCATAGTCAGATAATATGTCAGGTGCATTTACACCTCATCAAAATTACAATGTTTTTAAAGCAAAGTTCATCTTACCTTTCTATATTGCCTAGCAAGACTTGTCAAGAATAAGGCCTAGTGGGTGTTCAGAAAATGTCATGAGTAATTAATTTTCAAACAGCCTTGATAAAAGAATGGCTGACATCTTAAAATTTTCTACCAACAGTAAAGTCATATCTTATTTTTACCTTTGAAATTGTTTTATAATTCTGGAAAATAGTAAATATTAAAAAATTCTAAATGAATGCAAAAGAAAAAATTCAGAGGTAGAAGAAATTAGCCTCATCACAAATATCAAAGTCTTGCCAACTGTGGAGGAATGAAAAGAAGGTTCTTCATAAAAATGTCAGTCAATATGTAGGTAGGTGACAGTAGAAGGAAAAAAACAAAAAAGTATTGAAGAGAAACTTAAATGCTGGTATTAGAAAATACACTGTATATAGAAAATTATGCTTCTATTTGGAAAATACCCACTTCCTGAGCTAAATGATGTAATAACAAAGAAAAAAGAACTATTAAAGTTTGAAACTACCTTGTCTAACAACCAGTAAAAAAAAAGTATGACATTATTAAGAAGTCCAAAGTAGATAAAACTACAGTAATAGAATCTGTAAATTTAAAAAACGTAAGTTTAATTCTCTGTATCAAAGATTCTAAAACATTTTGTGAAATCTGGTGAAACCCTATATTATCATTTCAGAACAATATTTTGAATTATATACAGCCTGACCAGGAGTAAGGCAGTGGATATAGCGTCGAACTGGGATGTGGAGGACCCAGGTTCCAGACCCTGAGGTCGCCAGCTTGAGCGCGGTCTCATATGGTTTGAGCAAGGCTCACCAGCTTGAGCCCAAAGTTTCTGACTTGAGCAAAGGGTCACTCAGTCAGCTGTAGTCCTTCAGTCAAGGCATATATGAGAAAGCAATCAATGAACAACTAAGGAGCCACAATGAAGAATTGATGTTTCTCCTCTCTCTCCGTTCCTGTCTGTCTGTCCTTATCTGTCCCTCTCTCTGACTCTCTCTGTCTCTGCCACAAAAAATTAATTAATTAATTAATTAAATACAATAAAATACAAAAGTCAGAGAGAAAATTAAAGAAATGTCACCAAGCATTTTAAAATATATATTTATGATACAGTAACAATGCTCTTCTTTGTTCACACATTAGATAGAAAGAAGAACAATTAAATAAGCAAGGTAAGGTTAAATTTTATCTTTTTAAAGAGAGATCAATGTGAAAGTTACTTCATTTTTTTTTTTCTAAAGAAGAAGATTAAATTCTGGAGTGGATTTTGAAAAGGCAACGTGCATGGTACGTTGGACTGCCAAAAATTTTCAATATTTAGTTTGAAAGTTACAAGTCTCGAAAATTTGCATTTCCAAAATTTTACTCTTGCAAATGTAATTAAAGCTTCCATGGCTTGTTTCATCAGGATTGACTATTGTAATGCTGGTGGCTGAGGCCAGGTAGATTCACCTTGAATATGAGCAGACGGTAGAGGAACTGTAGAGCCTGAAAGCTTTGGGCCATTCTTGTTTATTGGAGGCTCACAGAGAAGGAGGAGTGAATAAACAAAGGAAAACCGCTTTTTGCGTGGAGGGCTAAGGTTCAGGAACACCGCCCTTCACAGTGGCAGCTGAGAGAATCAGGAAACTGCACCTGGCGGTGGTGGGAGAGGGATCTGGGAGAATCACCACGGAGGAAAAGCACCCATGGCTTTTCATAGAGACACACGCATGGCTTTCTACCACCTGCTCACACACTAATTGTACGAAGTGCTTGCAGCCAGGAAACCAGTGTGCAAGCCTAACACAGTTGTTTTCATCACAACTACCTTTTAAAAGCATAAGAATTCAAGAAGACTCTGAATTAAACTTCATTGTGAGAACATGTGACATCATCATTTGGTAACTAAATATCCTCGAGGCACAGTGTGGCAAAAGTTGGCAAGCTGGAAACTACAAAATGGACAGCACATGAGATTACCACAGTGTGATTATAGTTATGATCATAAATGAAATTCTGCGATCTCTACAACAGGTACAATATGTAGAAAAATATCCCAGATTCTAGTTGATACCAGTATCACAAGTAATGCTCGATACTATTAAGAGTTTTTGCCTATATTCTAGTAGAAAAAAAGTGCTGTTTTCCATAAGAAAATTATCCTTACAGATTAGTGATAATAAGACTGTTTTTCAATACAAGTTTCCTAAATATTCTATTCTTCATCATAACTCCTTGGCAGGCCATGGACCATATTTAAAAATCATTGTTCCTGGACCCAGATAAGATATTATCCCAGGTTATTAATAGAACCCATAATATAAGTAGAAGAAGAACCAGAAGAGTAAGAAATATTTGAACATATTACATATGGTTATTAATTCTTACAATAAATAGCATGAAACAAGTGTAGGTATTACTTTCCTTTCATGGTTGAAGAAAGTGAAATTTAGGTGGAACACATCAACTTAAATAACACATAAAATTAGTGGAAGTCAGTGTTAAAACTGAAACATTATATAAATATTAAAGCCAATATCAACATTTTACCTAGTGATGAAAACTTTATGTATGTGTGTGTGTGTGTGTGTGTGTGTGTGTGTGACTGTATGAATCTTTCAATAGGGCCTCATATTCAATACATACTGAATGATTAGATAAAACCATAGTAATGTAGCTGGAGACCTTAGAGTGAACAATAAATGTTGTATGATGATGTAAAGAGAAGAATTAAGTAACTGAACAAAAGAGGATGAAAGCTAAAACTTGAGTCAGAATTATAGGAATTGTTATTAGATAATTGCAGCAACTAACTACCACTTGACCTCAAAATTGGATGAGAAGTAGTCAAAAGCCCAAAGAGCAAGACTAGGTGATTAACATTTTTCAGACTTAAATTGGGTCACTCCTCTTCCACATGAAGAATCATCCTACAGTTTCAATCATTGTCAAAATAAAAGACTGTACTGTCTTGTCACACCATGGCAGAATGCTCCTGAACTGTCTCGACAACTTCAAATCAACATTGCAAGTTTTGGATAAAAGCTTTTTTGCTGTTCAGTTTCACAGAATGTTACTCATCAAAATAAAATAAATATGTAAGATGATTTATAAATATTTTCTACCTGTATAATATATTTCTTTATGATTTTAATTATCATTGTGCTAGATAGTTAAGGATGTGGTAGATAGATAAATCATTTCACCACCACAATGATGTTAATGAACTACTTCAAACTTTGATAAAGTTACTGGGCAGTTTTTCTAATTTAGGAGTACTCCAAAAAAAAAATAATTTGGATGGACCTTGAGTACATTACGCTAAGTGAAATAAGTAAATCAGAAAAGGGTAAGAACTATATGATTTTACCCATGGGTGGAATAAAACTGAGACTCACAGACATAGATAAAAGTGAAGTGGTCACCAGGGGGAGGGGAGGGATTAATATACAGTGACAGAAAGCGATTTGACTTTAGGTGATGGGCACACAATGCAATCAATAGTTCAAATGCTGCAGAAATGTTTATCTGAAACCTATGTACTCTTGTTGATCAACATCACCCTATTAAATTTAATTTCTAAATAAATAAAAACAAAAAAATATAATTTGATCATGCCCATCTCTTAAGCTGTATGCATAAGGCAATATTTGTTCAAAAAACCCACAATAAATGTTAAATGATAATTATTGTGTGAACAGACAGAACAACAATCTCAGGACACAAATGGCATGCCTCTCTAGTTAAAACAACTGAACCTAGTTATAACTTTTTATTGCATCCAAAGATCAAACAAAATTGTGATGTTTTTAATTATCTTTATTGCAACCCACATTAAATAATAATGTGCCCCAGAAGGATATGCAGAATTTGTGTATACACAGAAAGTCAATTTTATATTCAGAGACCTATAGCTTTTCAAGGGGGGAAAAAAAAACCAGAAACAAAACAATGTAACACCTATAAAGCTGAAAAACACTTATTTCCTTTCTTTTTATAATTAATCTGCATTCATATATGAAATAATGTTTAAGATTACTTGTTATTGTTTTCTTGTACAAATATATTTAACAAATTTGAGATATCATGAAAAGAAAATTTTAGGTATCCATTTTTCATAGTTGATTTATACTTCTAAAACTTCTACAAATAAAAACATAATGCTTCCAAATTTTCAAATAGATGACACAATGAAATTATGTAGCATGATTATTCCCCCCAAAGATTAGTTTATAAAACTCATATATGGTGATGATCAGAAAAGTTAATCAAAAAATACAATTTTAAAGTTTAAATATTTAGTCTGGGTATTAGGTATAAAAGAGTGAAAGAACATTCAGAGATATCTATTTGAACACTTTAAAATTTTTAGCCATGTGCATTTATAAATTTGCTAATATAATTTTTTAAAATTTAACAAATGGGCTAAGTTCCTGTTCTTTTTAAGATTTCTGTCCTAAAGCTACCTCTCATGATGGCCGGCACTGATCAACAGTATCACCACAAATTATCTTTTCCTTATACACAAACACTAATAGTCACAGGGAGGAAATATAAGACTTCTTTAATTGTCAAGGACACAGACATTGACATCTTGTACCAGGATAGTAGTGGTCAGGTAGTAATTAGTAGATATGTTATGAACATATTTCAAAGGTATAGCTGACAGGTTTTTTGGAGGTAGGCTGTGAGAGAAAATAAGAGCAGTAAAGGTTGCTTCCAATGTTTTGACCAAGGGGACTGGAAGAATAATTTTCTGTGGCAGAAATTCTGGAAGGAGAAATATAAGACAGTAAGTTGCAGCAAATTAGTGGCAGCCAAATATTCCTTGGCAAGTATGTCACTGAGAGGTGGGTCTCTGCCCCTTTCCTTGACCTTGGTGGGCTCTCTGACTGAACTCAATGTAAGGTGCATGTGATGTCTCAGTTTCCAGGACCATGCCTTAAGGATAATCTCTTGGCAACTTTCACTTTGTTTCTTGGAACATTCACTCTTGGAAACTTAAGCACTTTGCAAGAAGTATAACTGTTCTAGGCCACGCTGCTGTGAGGAAGCCCAAGGTATGTGAACCGACCAAGAAGGATAAGGACCATGAAAATAGAGATACAGGGAAACAGAAAAGCTACGTATCAGACATGCATATAAGAGATACTATCAGCCCCAGCAGCCCAGCTAATAATAATAACATTTGTGTCACAGGTGAGCAATCTATCTGCTCCCTTCCTAAATTCTAATCCTCATGATTCTGAGCAAAATAAAATGGTTGTTTTAAAACACTAAGTTTAGGAGCAGATCACTACATGACAATAAATTACCAGAATAGGAATCAAGAATTGAGTTTTATACATTCTAAGATTGAGATACCCATAAATACTCCACATGTGTTTACACTTTTGGATATTTGACAAAGGTTTTTCTGAAGACTGAGATAATGTATTCAGATAGCCTAGTTAATTGCCTCTCTGTTATAAATCACTTAACAAAGTTAAATGGTATTCATTTTCTATTTTTATGAATCAGAATGCTATTTAAATTTTATAATAATTAACTCATGCAGAGAGGTAGAAGAAAAAAGAGAGATAGAATAAAGAGTGAATGCATTAATGTCATCTTTGTTTATAGTGGATAATAGAACTTTGATAAATGTAATAATTTATAAAACAAAAATTTATAAATATTGTCTTAAAAACTGACCTCTAAAATAATATGAAATATTTCTAAAGTAAGGAGGAAGAAGAGGAAAAAATTGGTGGCCTATTGAATGCATAATTTGTTTTCTTTGTAGAAGAAAATTGGTGGAATTTTCTATTGAGCCCCAAACAAATTGTCATACGACTAACATGTGTGCATGTTTGTATGTGTGCAATAAGAAGCAATATGGACTGCAAAATTCATTTTAATAGAAATAATATTAAACATATATTTTCATACACCATAAATAAATTTTGAAAACATATTCAATAAATTAGGTCATTGTAGGGGAAGAAAAAATAGAAAAATATTTTCTTTTGCAGTTTTATAATTTTAAATAAAGACTTTAATAAAATAAAATAAATGTAAAATTGAATTATTACTCCACACATTTCTAAAATATATCTCAAGTATCCTGCACTGAATAAAAATTAATGTGTCCACATTCTGCTTGAATGTATGAAGTCCTTATTGAGTTAAAAATGTATTTCTTAAAATAATCCTCTTTGTGGTCATTAGAAGCTTCCATTTTGGGGTCCTGAAAATCTTTCTGATTCCATTTTATCCAAAGTTATTTTAAGTCATCATAATATAAATCCTCTCAATTAAATAATAAAGTTTATCATATGCCATACCTCAAAATTTTTATTTTTGAAGTTTCTCAGTACACTCACTGTCTCAAATTAGTCAGAACTAAAGATTCAGGGAGTGATAGTGTCTTTGTATTCTTCTTTCTAATTTCACTCAAAAACTGTCCTTTCAAGCACCACTTGCAGCCTCAGCTCTGCTGCTATACCAAGATCAAGTCAATGCTAGTCTGATGAAATAGAGAACTATTTTGATTACTCAGATCATGTGGGTCCCCAAGTATAATACTTTCTGATAAAGTATTTAGATAACTGAGTTAAAAGTGATATTGTCTGCTTATCTTGCTAGTAGAAAGCTGCCCTGCCATACCTCGTATCTTAGTTCTTCATATATATGTGAATTAACTTCAGCCATAGTGCTCATTTTACTCTTCTACCTCATGACATCACAAATCTTTCATTTCTGTTATAACTATCATTACCAATTATTTGGTTTATGTTTTCCAACCAGAAGAAACTAGAACTAAACAGGCAAGTAGATGAATCCATAGTCTTTATGGTGAAATATCCTAAGGGAAGAATCGCTGAACAGTCCTTTTGTGGAACTGTCAGAATTATTTTTCAAAGAACTAAGCCATAGAGACTTCTGTCACTAGCTCAGTCTAAATATATTTTATGAAGAAAAACAGATTTTAGCAAAAGAATGCTAAGAAAATTTATTGCACTGGGAAAAAGAAGGGTAGTTTAAGAAATGAATGACATACCATAGATGTTTTATTAAAATTCTGTCAAATTCACATTTTCTTTTTCTGCTTTGCCTTCATCTTGTAGCATATGCTTTTTAAGCTACTATTTGTAAAATGTGCTCCAGCTGTTAGAGTCCTTTGTAGTGCTAATATTTGAGTAATTTGAATTAATCATCATGCAAGAAACAATGTCACA
The DNA here is from genome assembly GCA_037038555.1 of Rhynchonycteris naso. Classification (NCBI taxonomy): domain Eukaryota; kingdom Metazoa; phylum Chordata; class Mammalia; order Chiroptera; family Emballonuridae; genus Rhynchonycteris; species Rhynchonycteris naso. The sequence goes on from CM072995.1 coordinate 255,783,691, forward strand.
TCTATTGCATCATTTTTCTTGGAACTGTATTATAATTTGACAAAGTGGACAGAAAGAGTGACCTGAAAGGTCATTTCTTTCTCTTGTTTTCATGGTGAAACACTGAGCCTTGGTTGTGTTTGCTTTCTCAAGATTATTAGTAGACATGCAGCCATTTTTGTATAAAGTAAAGTAAGAACTGACTACTCAGTTGAGGTAAAATATGAAAGTTGTATGTCATTCTGAAAAGAGATAATATTCATTTGAAGAATACTGCAGCATGACAGGGGTTCTATGATTTAAACAATCATGTTAAACTGTTGTACAAGGTAGGAAGACTGAGTACTAGGAAAGAAAAACAGACAGAGTTTGAATCGTTTTCCTAAACCCTGTCATTTCCAGAGAAGCCACAGAAGAATCACCACAAATTTACTAGTTTGGTAACTCCGAAGGGAGCTATAAATGGAGATTCTGACGAGGAAGAAGAATCAGACACGGAACCACAGAACAAGTGCAGGCATTACAAATTTAGAATAGAGAAATTGAGCCCAGATGCTTTGCACTGACTACTTGGTATCAATCTGGATTTCTGTTGTCCTCAACCATTCTTGGCAAGTCTCATTCACATCTAATACATGTTTTTGTGTCTGATAAACTAACACGTTCCAACCCTGGCCGGTTGGCTCAGCAGTAGAGCACCAGCCCAGCATGTGGAAGTCCCGTGTTCGATTTCCAGTCAGGTCACAGAGGAGAAGCACCCATCTGCTTCTCCACCCTTCCCCCCTGTCCTTCCTCTCTATCTCTCTCTTCCCCACCTGCAGCCAAGGCTCCATTGGAGCAAAGTTGGCCTCGGTGCTGAGGACAGCTCCATGGCCTCAGCCTCAGGCTCTAGAATGGTTCTGGTCACAACAAAACAACGCCCTAGATGGGCAGAGCATATCCCCCTGGTAGGTATGCTGGGTCGATCCTGGTCCAGCACATGCGGGAATCTGTTTGACTGCCTCCCTGCTTCTAACTTTGGAAAAATACAAAACAAAAACTAACACATTCTAAGCAGTTGTACAGAAGCTGAGGTCAAAAGACCATGTTAGGAGAGCTGAACCAGCTCAGCTGCATTTCCCAAGGAAAATTGTTTTTCATAATTTAGCTTTAAATGGTGTAATGTGGAGAGGAACTACCCCCACTTCCTAAGGCTTATTTTGCTACAGTCAAAATTTCTTATAATGGGATTTTCTTGGAACTTAGACAGTATCAGCACTAAACTTGGAAGCCATATTGGAAAGGAAGTTACATCAGAAAATTTATCATTGTTTTCCTTTTATGTATGTTCCTTCCTCTCTATTCTACCATTTACTTCCAATATTTATCTTGTAAGAAAAATTTATAATAAGCAAGAACACATATTTCTTTTATTAGCTAGTATATCATTTAATCAATAACTACACTTACTTTGTATTTACCATGTATTACATATAATGATGAAAAAGTTATGCTCCTAACAGAGAGAGGATAGAGAGCTCACAATGAGAAAGTCAGAGAAGTCAATGTCATACTGCCAACCATATAAGCATGTGTAATGATGCATACAGGGATGACAGGGATGACAGGGATGAGGGCACAAACATTCTGATGTTCAGAAAAGGTTGACTGGGAAAACTACATTCTACTCTGAGACCATGAAAAAAACAGTTGAAATTTTCTGAAACAAGCATGGGTCTTTCCTTAGGCATTTGGAATAGCAAATGCAAAATGTTGAAGGTGAGCAAAAATGTAATTTTCCAGGACTAACCATCATATGGCTTTTGCCTAATATTTCTACCTATATTCTCTACATCCACTCCCATTAAAATTCACTACTTCCCTCAGCTTTGTCTGTTGGTATTCTCTGTATTTTTTCTGTTTAGCCTTCTCAAGGATTTCTCTCTTGCAATTAGCTCTTCTCCATTTCATTTATTTCTCCCTTTCTTTAGAACCATTTAATCCATTACACATACCTTGTATTACCTATCAAAAAGAAAAATAAGATCAAAACTTTTCTAGACCCCTATGCTAAAATTTTCAATATTTTATCCAGCAACTGGTGGACAACCAGTAAAGGATATTAAGCATCTGATTTTCATAAATTTGACCTTTTGAAATGTCTTTTTTTCTGGCTGCTGTGTGCAGAATTCATTGGAGGAGTAAGACAGGAAGCAAGCAGACCTATCAGGAGGCTGGTTAGTGGCTTCATCTACACAGTGGCAATGGAAACAAATATTAGATGGATGTAGAGAAAAGAAGCACAAGAGGTGGGCTGGATCAGATGACTGGTTCAGCCATTAAATGTGTGAAAGTTGGGTGTCTGATAAACTTGAAAATACAGTTATTAGACATAGGTATCCAGGGAATAAATTGGAAGATATTTTGAAAGTTTGGGCAAGAGTTACAACCTTGAAATATTGAAAATTTACACACACACACAATCACCTTGAATGTACAAAAACAAAATGGGGAAAGCTATATGAATAGTATCTATCAAGAGTGCTAACAATATACATCAACTTATAAATATTTTAAGTTAATAGTGGCTTGTCGTTAACTACTTCCTACCCCTAGTTTCCCTGGAACACAGTTTCCTCTTGTATTACACAAAAGGGTCTGCATACAGAATTATAAGGTTTATATCACTTTCCCACTCTGAAATTCAAAGATTTGAGAGCATAATTATGGCTCTGTTTAGATTCACCCAGTTGAAATCCTGAGACAAGGTTTTGAGCACATGTTAGTTATCTGGAAGATAAAGAAAACAGCACTGTGGAGATGAGAAATCAGACATGTAAGGAAAAGGCGCTAGGGCATATGTAAAAGCCAGCTCCCACTGTGGGTTACTAGAGCTTAATCACACTGGGAGGCCAGAGCTATTACATCTGGAGAGTGAAAGAGTGGGAGAGTTACATACTATACTTCCTGATAATCATTGCTGGGAGCAGTGCCTGTGGCACATTCAGCCTGCTATGTGTAAACCAAAGTGTTCTTCTACAACCATAGAAAGCCTTCAGAGAAAAAACAACCAGGTCCTGGAAGTCAGGCAGCAGCAGAGTCATAAGGGTGAGGGGATACAAGTAAGGCCCCATGTTATCTACTCTGTTATACAGCAGGAAAAATCTAAAACAGTCTTCATAGCCCTGAGGCAAACTGCAGGGCAGTTTAATTGGAACTGGCTAAAATGTTTCCCAGTCTTTCATGAGTCATTACATAGTTTTGTGACTTGCATATATTTCTTAGCATTTATTGGTACCTTTTTATAAATAAGAATGTAGAGATCTAAATAGCAATTAAGAAAGAATTATTGGAGGATAGAAGATGCTATCCTGCTGGCTTTGAAGATGGAGGAAGGGGCTATAAACCAAAGAATGCAAGTGACCGCCCGAAGCTGAAAAAGGCAATAAAATCCCTCTTTCCTGTAGAGCATCTAAAAGTGACACAGGTCTGCCAACACCTTGATTTTAGCCCAGTGAAACTGATTTTAGATATTGACCTCCAGAAATGTAATATAATAAATTTGTATAATTTTAAACCTCTCTGTGGTAATTTGTTAGCACAGCAAAAGAAAACTAATATAGCTTTTATGTATTCTTTTATTTACTGCACATTCTTTTAAGTCTTAAAACATTCTAAAATTCTGCCTACTCTCACCTTGGTAGTTTGGTGTTTCAACTTGCTCTGTATGCTTTAAAAGGTTTTGGAACTTTTATTTTAAAAGCCCTAATAGACAACCTACAATGTTAGGGAAACATTAGTTCTAGAACAGTGGTTCTTAACCTTTTTTGAGGTACCGAACCCACCAGTTTCATATGCGCATTCACCGAACCCTTCTTTAGTGATAAATAAAATATGATTTTTCTTTCCAAATTCAAGACATAGGTATATGTTTTTTTACTGGTGCACAAAATGAGCCATGCATGAACATCACCTTACTCAAAGAACAAAACCAACCAAGTGCATGAACTCACAACAAATTACAGTATTACTTTATTCTGGCCTCTGCGGCAGAGGCTTCTCCGAATCCCTGAGACCAACTCATCGAACCCCTAGGGTTCTATAGAACCCAGGTTAAGAAACACTGTTCTAGGATGATTTAAATTCCACATAGCTTGTGATATTAAGAAGAACTGGATTTTCGTTAATCTCAGGAAATGTTTTGCCACCCTGTCCCACATGCATTGCATTATTATGATTTTCCCCTTCAAAGCACAAAATAAGGGTGGGTGGAGAAACACGGTCTGCACTTTCAAGAAGGAGATAAGGATCAATTTAATGTAGTGAAAAACATTGCACACACAACCACTCTTCATTGTAAACAACCTTCTCTATCCTTGTAAGAAATTCACGAACTAAAAACAAATGGGTCTTCTTATGGGTTTTGATGTTTGATTATTATCTGTAAAACCGCTGTTTGAAAAAACCACCCCTGACGAAGGCAAATTTCAATTCCTAGGAATGATGCACATGACCACTCTAAACAAACAAACAAACATGTTTGAATGTAATGTTTTTTTTAATACAGGCTGGAATGTTACAGCCACTCCCAGGCTACCTTTTTTACTTAGAGACAGTGTTGGTGGCACTGTAGGTAGCAATGTGGAATCAATGCTTGCTGCAATGCTGGTGACATGTCAGAGACAGATAAAATGTCTCATGCTCCCTGTGCCTTTCTTTCCTCTTCTCTGGCTTCTCATTGGCAAACACCAGCAAGGCAGTCACTGTCATGAAGCCTTTTCCTCAGGTCTGAGGAGAGGGAGGAGTAACCAGCATCCTGCTGATAGAGAAAACACCGCAAATGTCTCAAGAGCCAACAGGTCACGATTTTAGCGACAATTAAAAGCTCTGCCTGACTTAATTTTTTGTGTTTTCTCACCCCTCATGTTTACTTCACTTCTAAATCACCCATGGATGGATATTGGACCAAAGCATTGCTCCATTGCTTTCACAAACTTTAAAGAAATAGTTTGTTTTTTTTTTTAATTTATAAAGATCCTATGGATCCTTTATAGTTTTAATAATATATAAATTGTTTGTAAAAGTTTGTGATAAAGTTCAAATTCCAGATATCGTGGAAAATGTATAGAGATTATTCAATCATATAAATGAACCTTAAAAGCACCACTTTGATCATCTGACAGTTATATTGACCAAATATCAGATCTGTGCTAAAACAATGAGAAGTTCATTAATCACCCTGACATGTCTATTAACTAGTCACCACCAACCAGAACCACCAAGATGCTGTCGGTATCTGAGTCCCTGGTGGTTATTTTGTAGGACTTAACATTATAAAATGTTGGGATGTATGTCACTTTATTCTTTCAGTCCTCAAAATTCAGACACTTATATTTAAGAATATCATGCATAATATTATTGCAACTTTTTAAAATTTCAAAGTTAATTATAATATTATCTAAAGCTTTTTTATAGTATAGACTGAAAAAAATCAGGTTAATCACAGGATAGTTTTAAAAAAAATTTAGTAATATTTTCATTTAATACCTTGGCATTGTACTGAAAGATAAAAGTGCATATACATTTAGAAATATTGGCATTATGATTGACAACAATAGGTATTATTTCTCAGACATTACAGAGGAGAATTTGTACTTTAGTTTTTAATTTTTTAGGTGCTATTAATTTTATATTGCCTTCTTAAAATCAAACTTTAATGCAGTTTGAAAATCAGACTTAATAATTTAAAAAGTGCTCACAAATCATGCCTCACCTGACTTTATAAATAGAAAAAAAGGAGTTTCTATAAGTACAAGAATTATAAGCCACAATAGATGTTCCACAAGAATCATTAAAATGGGAGTTTGTAATTAGTTCCAGTTTCCTATTGTTCCTATTGTTCTATCATTTTTTAGGACTAGACTCTCCCAAGTTTATAAATAAGCTTTGTATCAGATAGTTTTCTCAGAAATTAGTTACTTGAAATATGTCTTAATTAATATATATATTATAGAGTTTACATGCCTTTTAATCCAATTAACTATATTAAAATATAGTGTAACTGAACTTAAAAATATGTTACTGCATTTGAAAAAAGCATCAAGTGTTTGCATTGTCATTATTAAATTCCTGAGACACAAGGCAATCCAAATTGTTTAAAACTAAGTATAGAAATCACAAAAAGGCCCTGGTCAGTTGGCTCAGTGTTAGAGCATGAGACTGGTGTGTAGATGTCACAGGTTCAATTCCTGGTCAGGGCACACAGGAGAAGCACCCGTTTGCTTCTCCAACCCTTCCCCTCTAGTTTCTCTCTCTCTTCTCTTTCCCTCCTGCAGCCATGGCTCGATAAGAGCGAGTTGGCCCTGGGTGCTGAGGATGGCTCAGTTGCTAAAAAAAAAATGGATCTGGCTGCAAGGGAGCAAGGGCCCCAGATGGGCAGAGCATCGCCCTTTACAAAGCTTGCCAGGTGTATCCCATCTGTACATGCAGGAGTCTGTCTCTGCCTTCCATCCTCTCACTAAATAAAAAGAAGAAAGAATAAAAGGAAAGAAATCACAAATAAAAGCTCAAAACAATTTAATAACTGTTGAGTTGTTTGTTCTTTTCTCTTTTCTTATTTTTCAATACAAATAATAAATGACAAGTAAACATTTAGTCTCTGTCCTGTCATAATAAAAACTGCCTCTCTTTTTCATTATTATCTTTGCTCACTCTTTAACAAAGATCATATTTTGTACCCTAAGTTTAATACAATGTTTCTAATGTACCTCACCTGACATAAGACATAAAATAAGTAGGTAGTAATAGCCAGGGAGATTCTTCTCTGGGGAATATTCAACTGCCGAGGCATAGCACTTTGTACTAGGCACTCAACCAAGTATATATTCTAGCAAAAAGTAGCTTAGTTATGGAGCCATTTTTAAATGCCATTCCCATTTTTACAGTCTACCAAGAATACCAATTCAGTGGAAGGAACACAGCTCCCAAAGAGAATGAAATCATAGCTTTCCCAATATTACTGAAACAAGAAGTAACTGTCATCAACAGTTGTTCTGTGGTTAACAACCAGAAACTAAAACAACCTGTGACTGGTAATAAGAGTCCTGTGGCAAGAACCGGGTATATTATAAAAATCAATAAAATATGGTGTGGGACACCCAAGAGTATCTTAGAAGCTGGAAAAACAATTTTATTTTAGAACAAGAACTCTGCCTGGCCAAGATGATTAAGCTTAGGCAAAAGCTATTTAGAGAAAGGAACACAAGAGTGATTTTTTAAAACCTGCACATTATACATAACATTGTTTCTCAACATTTTTATCTACCTTCTTTGTGATAAATTAAACATCTCAACCATCCTTTAACAATGCCTGGGTATTCTGATAATTATAATGAAGACTCCAGTTGCAAATTATTACTTTATATCTCTAACCAGAAAAGAATTTCTGTTAAGCTTTATTTCTGTTGTTTGTTATATTATAAAAACTTTCTTTTTAAGTATTTTAAATACAAAATAAAAATCCAACATTCCTTATGCTTTTAGAAATTTCAAATGTCCCTCTTCACCCAACAGACGTTGAGCTCCTACACAGAAAATTTCTTACCCAAACTTTAATCTTCAACATGTAATACAATACCTGGTCCTCAAAATACATTTGATTAGAAAAAAAACACATAGAGACTAAAGAGAACAGGTCAGAATATATGGGGTTTACTCTAAGCTTTGCTATTACCTGCATAAAATTGACCTATATACTATTAAAAAGAAGTAAATTGTACCAGAAGTCTGTAAGATCTTTTTTATCACTAACATTCCATAAGCTGGTGATCATTATGCACAGTTATGATCCTGAGTTCAAGATTCTGTGTAATAGATACCTCTTTAGAGATAAGAAAATGTAGACCTTGATAATTTCATGGAGATTAGAAGATAATTGATCATTTCTGTTTTGAAATTCTAGTTAAACAGAGCATCTAAACCTGCATATTTATCTTCTTATCTCAAAATTCTTTTAAAATAAAAAAAACACAAATCCTCAAAAACAAAAGGAATAGAAATAAAAACATTAATGGACAAAAAATTTCACCAAATATTTGGAATTCAGCAAGATGATAAAGTAGAAGAGTTTACAGGGATGAGAAACCTGAAGTTCTAAAGTGAGGCCACCTGATTGACTTTGAAAGGCATTCAGTTCCAAGCTGAAAATGAGGAGATTGATAGAAAATTATCATACAGATATATTTCTTACTCTCCTTTCTAAAAAGTTCTGTCTCAAAAGTTGCTTATAATAATGAAGAGAGATTACATTATTCAAAAAATAAAAAATAGGACTAGAGCAAGATGGCGACGGAGTAGGCGGACGTACCAACTTCCAACTCCCAGAAACAAAGTGGATTACAACTCAATTTTAAGAACCATCACCTGGATAAACCAACTTTGAACAAAACTAAGTGGACTCTTCAACCAAGGAACACAGAAGAAGCCACATTGAGACTGGTAGGAATAGCGAAAACGCGAAGAGGGCTGCCCAGCTCCCCGGAGCAAATGGCAGCCCGGAGAGACCCGCGGGGCGGGAGGAAAGTTTGGCGGAGAGGGAGGGAGCTGGGTCCCAGGAACCAAGCCCCAGCAGTCCTAGAGCCTAGAAGAGGCGTTTGGACAGTATTGAGCTGTGAAACAAGTGAGGGAGCTCCCAGGCCTACAGTGTGGAGTATTAGGTCCCTTCCTACTCTGCTGAGGGCTGCTTAAGGGTATGGTGGGCGGCAGGACGCTGAAAAGCGGTCCTGTCGGTGTGGGCAGAGGCCAAGCCGGTGGGAGATCGGTCTAGCCCAGAAGGTCGGAGGGGACGCGCGAGAGCGGTCCGGAAGCTGCGGGCCCGCCTTTAATCCCACTTACGGGGACAAAGCGGGAGGCCAGGAATGGGCAGGCCCGCGCAAGCCGGCCCAGACAGCGGGACCAGACTAGGACCAGGGACGGGCAGGGGCTCGTGGCTGAGCTCACGCTACCAGTCCCCCACCCCCCACCCCAGGGCCGGAGAAACCGCGGTTGGCCAGTATACGTGCGCGAGCGGGCTCTGAGCGCGGGAACGGGCTAGACCCCGAGACAAGTGGAGGCTCGCAGATGAGCCCACGCTACTATCCCCATCCGGCCGGAGAAACCGCGGATAGCATTCATATGTGCATGAGCGGGCTCCGAACGCGGGGGCGGGGTAGAGTCCGGGATGAGCGGAAGTACGCAGCTGAGCGGAAGCCAGCAAACACGCCCGGCCCAATAAACCTTGGTTTCCGACCCTGCGCAAAGGGCCCTGGCCTCGAGGGCGGGGCTAAAGCTCCCGACGGGCAAAAGCTTAGAGCTGAGAGCACGTCAAAAGCCCCGCCTAACCCGCGGAACTGTAGCGAGCAGGCTCCGACTGCTGGTTCTGGGTGGAAGTCCGGAAATAGGCTGGGTCCGTAGCTGAGGAAAGGTGCTCACCTCTACCCTTGGTGCTAATCTTGTGGCTTCAGTCACAGCCCCTCCCACGGAGGAGAGGCAGAAATCACAGAAAAAGCCACAGTGGGCCGGCGCTGGCAACGCTTATACCCAACAACCCTAGGCACCGGCAGAGGGGGTGGGGGGCCTGCAGATAGACCACACCTAGAGAACACAAAGGCAACACCTACTGGACTCTAGTGGCCACAACTTGCTTATACACAGAAAAAATGGGCAGGCAGAGGAATGCAAACCAAATGAATCAAGAGAAATCCCCAGAGAAGGACCTGAATGAACCAGATATAACCAAATTACCAGAAGCAGAATTTAGAATAATGATAGTTAGGATGTTCAAAGAAATTAGAGCAACAATGGATAGTCATTATGAACACCTAAATAAAGAGATAACAAGTATAAAAAATGAAATTGAAATAATAAAAAAGAATCAGACAGAAATGACAAATACAGTATCAGAACTGAAGACCACAATGGAAGAAATTAAAAGCAGGATGGATGACGCTGAGGATCGAATAAGCGAGTTAGAGGACACAATAAACAAAGGCACAGAAGCAGAGAAGAAAAAGGAAAGGAGACTTAAAAAATGTGAGAAAACTCTAAGGGAGCTTTGTGACAACATGAAGAGAAACAACATTCGCATCATAGGGGTGCCTGAAGAAGAGGAGAGAGGACAGGAAATGGAAACTTTGTTCAATCAAATCATAGCAGAAAACTTCACTAAATTAAGGCTGGGAAACACTCCACACATTCAAGAAGCACACAGAACTCCACTAAGGAGAAACCCAAAAAGATCTACACCAAGACACATCATAGTTAAAATACCAAAGCTAATGGATAAAGAAAAAATTTTAAAAGCTGCTAGAGAAAAAAAGACTATCACCTACAAAGGAGCCCCCATAAGGATGACATCGGACTTCTCAACAGAAACACTTGAGGCCAGAAGGGAATGGCAAGATATAATCAAAGTAATGCAGAACAAGAACCTACAACCAAGACTACTTTATCCAGCAAGGCTAACGTTTAAAATTGAAGGAGAAATAAAGAGCTTCCCAGAAAAAGAAAGCCTCAAGGAATTCATAAAAACCAAACCAATTCTGCCTGACCTGTGGTGGCGCAGTAGATAAAGCGTCGACCTGGGAACACTGAGGTCGCCAGTTCAAAACCTTGCACTGGTCTGGTCAAGGCACATATGGGAGTTGATGCTTCCAGCTCCTCCCTCCTTTCTCTCTCTCTCTCACTCTGTGTCTCCTCCTAAAATGAATAAAAATAAAAATAAATTTAAAAAAAAAAAAAAACCAAACCAATTCTGAAAGAGATACTAAGGGGCCTCTTGTGAACAGTTTAAAGGGAGGAATGAATAGAGCAAAAGAAGAATACAGCTTTAAAGAATAAAATGGCAATAAACAACTACATATCAATAATAACCTTAAGTGTAAATGGATTAAATGATCCAATCAAAAGACATAGGGTAGCTGCATGGATAAAGAAACAGGACCCATACATATGCTGTCTACAAGAGACACACCTTAAAACAAAAGATGCTCATAGACTGAAGGTAAAAGTATGGAAAAAAAATATTTCATGCAAATGGAAATGAAAAAAAACAGGGGTAGCAATACTTATATCAGACAAAATGGACTTTAAAACAAAGGCTGTAGTAAGAGATAAAGAAGGACACTACATAATGATAAAGGGAACAATTCAACAGGAAGATATAACTATTGTAAATATCTATGCACCAAATATAGGAGCCCCGACATACATAAAGCAGACTTTGATGGATATAAAGGGCGAGATTAACAGCAATACTATCATAGTAGGGGATTTCAATACCCCTCTAACAACACTGGATAGATTCTCAAGAAAGAAAATTAATAAAGAAACAGCAGACTTAAAGGATACACTAGATCAACTTGATATAATAGATATCTTCAGAACTTTTCACCCTAAAGCAGTAGAATATACATTCTTCTCAAGCGCTCATGGTACGTTTTCTAGGATAGACCACATGTTAGGACACAAAAATGGTCTCAATAAATTTAAGAAGATTGAAATCATATCAAGCATTTTCTCTGATCACAATGCCATGAAACTAGAAATTAACCACAAAAGAAAAAATGAAAAATACTCAAACACTTGGAAACTAAATAGCATGTTATTAAATAATGAATGGATTAACATTGAGATCAAAGAAGAAATAAAAAAGTTTCTAGAAACAAATGATAATGAGTATACATCAACTCAAAATTTATGGGACACAGCAAAAGCAGTTCTGAGAGGGAAGTTTATTGCACTACAGGCATATCAGAAGAAGCTAGAAAAAGCTCAAATAAGCAACCTGACCCTGCATCTAAAAGAACTAGAAAAACAACAACAAATAAAACCCAAGACAAGTAGAAGGAAGGAAATAATAAAGGTCAGAGCAGAAATAAATGACATAGAGGCTAAGGAAACAATACAGAGGATAAATGAAACAAGAAGCTGGTTCTTTGAAAAGGTAAACAAGATTGATGAACCTTTAACTAGACTCACCAAGAAAAAAAGAGAGAGGACTCAAATAAATAAAATTAGAAAGGACAGTGGAGAAATAACAACTGACACAACAGAAATACAAAGCATTGTAAGAAAATACTATGAAGAACTCTATGCCAAAAAATTAGACAATCTTGGTGAAATGGACAAATTTCTTGAATCATATAACCTTCCAAAAATCAATCTGGAAGAATCAGAACACCTAAACAGACCAATTACAACAAATGAGATCGAAACAGTTATCAAAAAACTCCCAAAAAAGAAATGTCCTGGGCCTGATGGCTTCACAAGTGAATTCTATCAAAAATTCAAAGAAGAACTAACTCTTATTCTCCTCAAGCTATTTCAAAAAATTCAAGAGGAAGGAAGACTTCCAAACTCCTTTTATGAGGCGAGCATAATTCTGATCCCAAAACCGGGCAAAGACAACACAAAGAAAGAAAATTATAGGCCTATATCCCTGATAAATTTAGACGCTAAAATTCTCAACAAAATATTAGCCAACCGGATCCAGCAATATATGAAAAAAATCATACACCATGATCAAGTGGGATTTATTCTGGAGAGGCAAGGCTGGTTCAATATTTGCAAATCAATCAATGTGATTCACCACATAAACAAAAGGAAGGACAAAAATCACATGATAATTTCAATAGATGCAGAAAAGGCATTTGATAAAATCCAGCACCCATTCATGCTCAAAACTCTCAGTAAAGTGGGAATACAGGGATCATTCCTTAACATGATAAAGGCCATCTACGATAAACCGACAGCAAACATCATACTAAATGGACAAAGATTAAAAGCAATCCCCTTAAGATCAGGAACCAGGCAGGGTTTCCCACTTTCACCACTCTTATTCAACATAGTTCTGGAAGTCCTAGCTATAGCAATCAGACAAGAAGAAGAAATAAAAGGCATCCAAATTGGAAAAGAAGAAGTAAAACTGTCACTATTTGCAGATGATATGATATTGTATATTGAAAACCCTAAAGTCTCAGTCAAAAAACTACTGGACCTTATAAATGATTTCAGCAAGGTGGCAGGATATAAAATTAATACTCAGAAATCAGAGGCATTTCTATACACCAACAATGAAATATCAGCAAAAGATATTAAGGAAACAATCCCCTTCACTATTGCAGCCAAAAAAATAAAGTACCTAGGAGTAAATTTAACCAAGGAGGTTAAGAACTTGTACTTGGAAAATTATAGAACATTGATAAAAGAAATCAAGGAAGATACAAACAAGTGGAAGCACATACCGTGCTCATGGCTAGGAAGAATAAACATCATTAAAATGTCTATATTACCCAAAGCAATTTATAAAATCAATGCTATACCAATTAAAATACCAATGACATACTTCAAAGATATAGAACACATATTCCAAAAATTTATATGGATCCAAAAAAGAACACGAATAGCCTCAGCAATCTTAAAAAGAAAAAATAAAGCAGGAGGTATCACTCTTCCTGATATCAAGGTTTACTACAAGGCCATTATACTCAAGACAGCCTGGTACTGGCATAAGAACAGGCACATAGATCAATGGAACAGAACAGAGAACCCAGAAATAAACCCACACCTTTATCGACAACTGATATTTGACAAAGGAGGAAAGAACATACAATGGAGTAAAGACAGCCTCTTTAACAAATGGTGTTGGGAAAATTGGACATCTACCTGCAAAAAAATGAAACTAGACCATCAACTTACACCATTCACAAAAACAAACTCAAAATGGATAAAAGACTTAAATGTAAGCCGTGAAACCATAAGCATCTTAGAAGAAAACATAGGCAGCAAGCTCTCCGACATCTGTAGAAGCGGTATATTTGCCGATTTATCTTCATGGGCAACTGAAATAAAAGGCAAGATAAACAAATGGGACTATATCAAACTAAAAAGTTTTTGCACAGCTAAAGACAATAGGAACTGAATAAAAAGACAAACCACACAATGGGAGAACATATTCGACAGCACATCTGATAAGGGGTTAATAACTAAAATTTATAAAGAACTTATAAAACTCAACACCAGGAAGACAAACAACCCAATCAAAAAATGGGCAAAAGAAATGAACAGAAATTTCTCCAAAGAGGACATACAGATGGCCAATAGGCATATGAAAAAATGCTCAACATCACTAATCAGTAGAGAAATGCAAATTAAAACCACAATGAGATATCACCTCACACCAGTCAGAATGGCACTTATCAGCAAAACAACACAGAATAAGTGCTGGCGAGGATGTGTAGAAAAGGGAACCCTTCTGCACTGCTGGTGGGAATGCAGACTGGTGCAGCCACTGTGGAAAACAGTTTGGAGATTCCTCAGAAAATTAAAAATCGAACTGCCTTTTGACCCAGCTATCCCACTTTTAGGAATATACCCTAAGAACACCATAGCACTGTTCGAAAAGAAGAAATGCACCCCCATGTTCGTGGCAGCATTGTTCACAATAGCGAAGATCTGGAACCAGCCCAAGTGTCCGTCAGAAGACGAGTGGATTAAAAAGCTATGGTACATATATACTATGGAATACTACTCAGCCATAAGGAACGATGACATCGGATCATTTATAACAAAATGGATGTACCTTGATAACATTATACGGAGTGAAATAAGTAAATCAGAAAAAAAGAAAAACTGAGAACAGCACAATTACATACATAGGTGGGACATAAAAGTGAGAATATGAGACATGGACAAGAGAGTGGTGGTTATGGGATGGGGGGAGGGAGGGAAGAGTGGGATAGGGAGGAGGGGAGGGACATAGGGAAAACCAGATTGAAGGTGACAGAGGACAATTTGACTTTTGGTGATGGGTATGCAACACAATTGAATGATAAGATAACCTGGAGATGTTTTCATTGTACATATGTACCCTGATTTATTGGTGTCACCCCATTAGAATTAATAATATAAAATATATATATTAAAAAAAAATAAATAAATAAAAAATAAAAAAAATAAAAAATATTTACTCTCCACACATGTCACATTACAAATCAATTGAAGAGTGGCAAACCAAGGAAATGGAAGATGAAGATGGATAATCTAGCATACAAGGGATTTAACAAAAAAATAGGGAAGGTCCACAGTAACAATTTAAGGCATTTCTAAAGAGAAAACAGCCCAGATGTAATAAGAAATGTTCCAAGAATGTTTCAAAGAGACGTCTCCAAGAGGAAACATGGCTTGATAGATTACAGGGGGTCCTCGGGTTATGACAGTCTCGATATACAACATTTTGAGTTTACCAGGCTCACTCCCATAAAAACCTAAAATAATTTGAGACATGAGTGTTTCGGCTTACACTGTTAGCCTTGTACTTATGGACCATGTGAGCGAATATTCAGTAATGCGGCTATGAGTGAGGGATGCTCCCATGTCATTGTGGACTGTTAACAGCTCAAGTGCTCCATCTCTGTTAGGCTAGGGTGTGTTCTGACTTACACCAAAATTCGGGTTAGGTCACTGTTGTAGAAATAAAACAGTGTCATAACCCGAGGACCCACTGTACTTACTATATCTAGATATATGGCTGGTGGGGGTAAGCATAAACAGGAGCATGATTGATTTTATATAACCTAAATAAAAATAGGTACATAGAGAATTATGTAAGTTAAAGAAATTGTGTGTCAAAAATAGAAAAAATGAACAAGAAAGTAAATAAAATTATACATACACTCCTCTCTGCTTTAAACAATAACATGATTATAATATAAATACTAATTATTAATGCTTAGAAATATACACAAGATACTATAAACAAAATTTGTTTCTAGATAAAAATAATGGAGTAGATTCTGAAAAGATTTCTTTTAAGATGTTTGCATATTTTCCATGTGGTTTATATGAGGGTCCCAAATAGGATGACTCGTTTTGTTTTGTTTTGTTTGTGTGCGTGTGTGTGTGTGTGTGTGTGCAGCAAACATTGAGGCAACAGCTAATAAGTCAATGCCTGATACTATTAAAGATTTTTGGCATAATGTGTAGCCTAATTTTTTATTGTTTCTGGGAAAAATACATATGCTTCTTATTTTTCAATTTATAATAAATCACATACTTGGTTTGGAAACACCAAAAAATGACTTCCTTGAATGATGATTTACAAGGATGCTACTCATCCAAGGTTGGTCCTAAGGGCAAAGGGAAGGACAAAATTTTTGCCAAACTGACATCTATTTCCATACGGTTAGGATGGTTATGAAAAGAAGGGGGGGAGAGGAACAGAAGGAGGGAGAAGAAGAGGAAGGGAGGGCTGGAGGAAACATAGTTGGCAGATGCCACTTGGCAAAGATTATCTTTGATAGGTAAAGTGATTTAATTATTTCTGTGGGTAAAAAAAAAAAAAAAGCTTGAGTGGTTATCAGCAAGTCTGCACCACTGGAATCCATGGAAACAGGTGATGATGTTCTTAGGGGCATGACAGACAAACTGCAGAATATATGTTGCTTGATTTTTAAAACTTAAAAATAATCAAGACCCTGGCCAGTTGACTCAGCAGTAGAGCATTGACCCAGCATGTATAAGTCCTGGGTCTGATTCCTGGTCAGGGCACACAGGAGAAGAGCCCATCTGCTTCTCCACCCTTCCTCCTCTCCTTCCTCTCTGTCTCTCTCCCACCCAACACACACACAGCCAAGCCTCCATTGGAGCAAAGTTGGCCCGGGCACTGAGGACAGCTCCATGGTCTCCACCTCAGGTGCTAGAATGGCTCTGGTAGCAATGAAGCAATGCCCCAGATGAGCAGAACATCACTGCCTGGTGAGCATGCCAGGTGGATCCCGGTCAAGCACATGTGGAGTCTGTCTGACTGGCTCCCCGCTTCTAACTTTGGAGAAATACAATAATAATAATAATAATAAAAAAGAACTTTACAAACTTCTAGTTATAAAATAAATAAGTCATAGGGATATAATATACAGTAAAGCATGGTGACTATAGTTAATAATGCTGTGTTGAATATTTGAAAGTTGCTAAAGAAAGCAAATCTTAAAAGCTCTCATCATAAGAAAAAATATATTGTAGCTATGTATAGAAATAGATGTTAACTAGATTTTATGTGATGATCATTTCACAGTATATATAAGTATCAAGTCATTCTGTTGTACACCTAAACCACATGTTATACATCAATTATACCTCAGTTAAAAAATAATTGAGACCTCACAAGCAGAAAGTTCATCGATTGAAATAAAACATTATGGTCCTTCATGGACTACAAAATCACTGCAAGTGCCTATGAAAAGTTTTCTCCAATTCTTCCTTTACGTGATGGTTATTTTTAGGGTACCTCTGCACTAAAATTCTATGAGAAAATTTTTTATTGTTGTCATTGAAGAGAGAGAGAGCTATGTGATTAGAAATGTGGGGTGTCTCTAAGTGCTGAGAGCCAGCTAAGAAACGGGAAACTGAAAGACAAGAAGATGGATCTTACAGCTCCAAAGAACTGGATTCTGTCAAGAGCATAAATGATCTCAGAAATGGATCCTTCCCCAGAGCTTGCAGATAATCACACAGCCCAGCGAATACCTTAAGTTTAAGTTCCTGAGCAGAGAACCCAACAGACCAGATCCTGGACTTCAAACCCGCAGACCTCCAGAGCTGTGAGATAACTGCAGACCATTCTTTTAAGCTACAAATGATGTGGTAATTTGTTGCACAGCAAGAGAAAACTCATACAAGATAAAATCTAAATCATTTAACATTGCAGGAGTAGCAGTGTACATTTACTATTTTTCCCAGGAATCATGTTAACTTTTCTGCTCCCTGTCATGTTATAGCATACAGTAACCTCAATTGATTTGATGCTCCTCAATCACATTGATCTGTAATATTGATAGCATGGACTTGTTAAGCAGAAACTGGAAAATAATTTAGATGCCATAGTAAGTCTCATACATGCTGTTGGGTAATAAAAACTTCAGAAAGATTTAAGAGCCTGCTATATCTATGATAATTATAGGACTCCAGAATATTTCAATTAAGATAAAGAACAAATAATTTATTCTTCATTCTTATCTTTAAGAAAGTGATACAAGACTTGGTGGCTTCTTCAGATTCTGAAGGGAGGACACAGTGCATTCATGAATAGTGCTCCATCTCTTCTATTGAGGGACACAAACAGATGAGCCTTTCAAAGGGGACACAGAGTGAGAAAGGGTTTGCTATGGACCAAGCTATAGTACAAGCTGCCCACAGCTTATCCTATATGGCTGCATAGATCTGATGGTGACGGATGTATCCATCATGGATAAAGATGCTGTCTAGCATCTCTGGCAAGCCCCTGCAGAACAGATGCAGCAAAGATCCTTAAAGCTTTGGATTGAGGCCTCCTGCTTCAAAGAACTATTCTCTGTTTGAAAAAGAAACAAAACAAAAAACAGCATAATCCAACCAGGAGCTCTTCCTCAAAAGGACAATATTATCTGAAAGGCTAGTATAGCTTTTCTCTGAAGTCCTGAAGCTCTCAGTGGCCCCACAGGACCTCCCTATTTGGCACAGATGTTTCTAAGCTCCATTCGATCTGGGTCATGTGACCCAAATGGTAGAGCAACTTAAAAGACAGGTAGGGCACACTGTAGATCCTTCTCTTGCTCCAAAACTAAAGAAAAATAATTGTCAGCTATCTGTGATGCTTGATAAATGGGTCAAAGCAGCATATCAGAAGGAGAAATATGCTACCTACAACTTCTAGGCCCCCATTCTCTGTTTTACCTCTTTCTTGCTTTTAAGACAGATCAGATACATTGACTTGTATTTTTCTAGGAAGGGATATAAAATATGCTTTAACATCTAGAATTCTTAAACTTTAACTGAGGAAGCAGGACTCCAAATTTTCATGAATATTTCCTGTCCTTTGGTGCATCTGTGTCTTATAAAAGTGCTAACATGCGTATATGTGGATTATATATGTTTAGCAGCTTAAAAAATGTTTCCCAATCACCAGATCCAATGTCATATTATCAGTACAGTGGACTAAAATGAGCTTTTATGGAATAGAGAAGTAATAGTGGTCCTTGTTGACTAGATAATGACAGAGGGTTAGAGAGTTAGGAAAGCCCTAAAGTAGGTCAGTGAATGGCCAGAGAAATTAAAATTCTTTCTTGTGGGGGTTCTTTACTAAAAAGTATAGAAAAAAAATGAGTTTTCCAGATCAATAATTACATACCAGATGCCAAAAACTAGTACAAAACACATACACACACACACACACACACACACACACATTTAGGGCACCATTTACAACTGAAGTCATTTCATGATAAAAGTGGATGATAACCCATTCTCATTCTCCAAGGTCCATATCTTTTTCTTCATAGACCAGTAGGTTATTAGAATGAGAATTCGGTAAAAAATCACTATCTTTGCATCTTTCAGGTCCTTGAAAGTGACTCTACTCTCTGCAGACCCTCTAGGAAAGGCTAACTAGCTTTCTAGGTAGAAGCAGATATAGTGGCTCCCATTCAACTGGTTCTACAATAATAGCTCTCACTTCATTTGTCAAAGAACCAATATGAAAATTTGGCTTTTTGCTGAGTGTGTTTATACTAAAGTATAAATTCCAGAACTGGGAAAATAAGCAATGGATGCATTCAGAGACCAAATAAACAAGGTGAATCCCAGACAAAAAGTACATTATTTACTTGGCCTTCTATACACCAAACCTAAATGGGTGATCATTCTGGAATTCTAGAAACTAAAATGAGTATAGAGTCAATATCAAGTAATCTTTAAAAATGTGGGAAGTATATCCCTTTCCTTTTTATATTCATCCTGATAACTAACTACATCTTGAAGATGAGAATCTAAAATTTCCCAAGTGGATTTTTGGGAGTAATGGGAATTTGCATCACTCCTATATTTGGACCTAGGTGATTGGACCCATGAGTTCTGTCTTTAAGGGAAGATAGATACTAGCTTTTGATAAAGGAGTCTTACTGCATCTTTGAAGATGGCAACCCCTTTACATATAGTATCTCTTCTAATCTTTTATCTCAGCAATGCTTTCAAAAAGACAGTGTATTTTCAGTAGCTTTTCGATGGTGTAGTAAGACCAGTAGATCTGGGCTCATTGCCATATTTACTTTGAAGTTTAATGAACCCCTTGGCTTAAGACAAAATAACCCAGTATACTGTTTTAGTGAATCAACCCTTTATAAGCCCTTGCACAGTGGTGCAGGGGGAGACCCTGCAGATAGAAAAGGCAAACTGGTAGCTGGAAATATTTTGATTATAGAAAAGATTTATGGCTGCTGCTTCCAGGATAAAAGAAGCACAACAACACAATGTAATCAATTTCCAATCCAGTGGCTGGTCATGCAATGTCAGGGTTGCAGGGCTGGTGTTCCTTGCTGGCAGGTTGCATAGGTTACAGAACAGTGGTTATGCCTGTCATTCTTAGGTAAATAAAAAGTGTTTTAACAACAAAAGGCATAATATAAGTCTTGATACATAATGTTAATAATCTGACATCTAGACAGTGATATCAGAACCTAGTTAACCAAGTATCCAGGGCTTCCAGAAATCCTGCTCTATTTAGAAAGAGCCGTGTTGGTGAAAAATGTGAAGCCTATGTACTCTGATGTTCACATTGGCCCCTTCAGGTCAACCGCTGTCCTTCCTTGACTTCTGAGCCTCCCTATGTTAACTGCATCATTGGACTCCTGTACTTAAATATTGGCCTTGGCTAATAGAGATACCAGGAGACAGAGTGGAGAAAGAAAGTGAGTTTGAGATTTTTAATCTCACAACTCCCTCCCTGCAGGCTCTGTAAAGGGTTTTCCTTTTTATAGGATGCAAGAACAAACTATCCTGTACCTTCAGCCAAGAATAATAACAGCCCTGGTATTTCTAGTAGTAATTCCTGTACATTACCTGTAGCTTAGTTCATGCAAACCTATGTAGATAATCTATTTATTAAACTCTGTTCAAAGTGTCCACATTTGTGTGTGCCATCTTCTTCCTGCAGAGACTCTAATATATGGGAAAAAAGGGTTGGAAATTTTAATGAAAGTGAAAAAAATGAAAACCAAAAAAATTATTTTCAAGTGACTAAAAAGATATAAATAAAGAGTTTCTGGTGAAAATATTTTGTTGATACTGCAGTAAGAACCTAGGGAATAAATCCCAACAGGTATAACTAACTGATAATATGTCATTTCTCTTAATAAAGGATTTAATTTGAAATTTTTCTTTCTTCTTAAAGTGGGCTTGTAATGCTATGATCTTCTCTCTCAGGGCTACTTTCACTATATATATGCATAGATTTTGGGTTGTTGTGTAAACATTTTCATTTGTCTCCAGGTACTTATGATTTCTTCCTTGATCTCATTAACCTATACATTGTTTAATAACATGTTATTTAGTCTCCATGTGTTTGAATGATTTTCAGGATGTTTTTTTATTGTAATTGATTTCTAATTTTATACCATTGAGGTCACAGAAGATGCTTAATATGATTTCAATCTTCTTAAATTTATTGACTTATTTTGCATCCTAACATGATCTATCTTTGAGGACATTTCATGTACAATTCAGAATAATGTATATTTTGCTACTTTGGTATGAAATGTTTTGTAAATATCAATTAAATTCATTCAATTCAGTGTGTCATTTAAGGTTCCTGTATCCTTGTAGAACAAATATTCCAAAAATTTATGTGAAAGACTCTGAATAGCCTCCACTCTCTTAAGAAAGAAGAACAGAATGGTAGGTATCACACTGCCTAGTATCAAACTATACTGCAAGGTCATAGTAATCAAAACAGCATGGCACTGGCATAAGAAAGGCATACAGATCAATGGAACAGAATAAAGAGCCCAGAAATAACCCTACTCCTTTATAGTCAATTAATATTTGATAAAGGAATCAAGAACATACAATGGGTAAAAACAGTCTCTTCAGTAAATGGTGTTAGAAAAATTGAACAGAGACATACAAAAATATAAAACTAGACCACCACCTTACACCATATACAATAATAAGTTCAAAATAGATTAAAGATTTAAATATAACTTGTGAAACTATAAAAATTCTGAAAGAAAATATAGGCAGTAAAAGCTCAGATATTTCTTACAGTAATATTTTTTTGATATATTTCTTCAGTCAAGGGAAACAAAACAAAAAATAAACAAATGGAACTACATAAAACTAAAAAGCTTTTGCAGAGAAAGAGAAACCTTCAACAAAATAAAAAGGGAACCCACTGAATAAAAGAACATGTTTTTCAATGATATATTTGATGAGGAATTAATTTCTAAAATATTTTTAAAACTTATACAATTCAACATTAAAAAAACAACTCAATAAAAAAATGAGAAAATGACCTGAATACACATTTCTCCAAGAAGGACATACAGATGGCCAATAGACATATGAAAATATGCTCAACATCACTAATCATTAGAGAGATGTAAATTAAAACCAGAATGAGATGTCACTTTACACCTGCCAGAATCAACAAACAATAAATAAATCAACAAACAAGTGCTGGCAAGAATGTTGAGGTGCAGCCACTATGGAAAACAGTATGAATTCTCCTCAAAAAACTAAAAATGGAACTGCCTGTTGGCTCAAAAATCCCACTTCTGGGAATATATTCTAAGAAACCTGAAACACTGATTCAAAAAATATATATGCTCCCTATGTTCATTGCAGCATAATTTACAATAGCCTAAGCATCCATCAGTATATGAGTGAATTAAAAGGCTGTGGTATAGTTACAAAATGGAATACTATGTGATCATAAAAATGAAGGAAATCTTACCTTTCATGACATCATAGATGAACCTGGCTAGCATTAGGCTAAGTGAAATAAGCCAGTCAGAGAAAGACAAGTACCATACATTCTCATTTACATGTGGAATCTAATAAACAAAACAAACTGATGAACAAAATAGAAACAGAGGCATGGCTACATGGAACAGATTGAGAGCTGTCAGAGGGGCGGGTGTTGGAGGGCTGGATGAAAGAAGGTGAAGGGATTAAACAAAACATACACACACACATAACACGTAACACATAAACACAGACAATAGTGTGGACGTAGCCAGAGAGAAAGGGGGGAGGTGGAGGTGGAGGGGAGCAGAGAGGGGATAAGTGGGAGTGCAAAGAGACTACTTGGAGCAGTGGAAGCACAATGCAGTGGCAGATGGTGTTTTGTTGAGCTGCACACTTGAAACCTGTGTGGTTTTGCGAACTAGTGTCACTCCAATAGATTTAACTAACAAAAGGCTTTAAGATTTGAAACTCCAGGGATAGTAATTTAAATATAGATGTAATCTATTTTCATTGATGTTAAACAAGCTAATTGTGTGTATTTATACCAGAGGAGTGATACATTCATTTTCTAATATAAATCTACCTCTCCCTCTACTCCACCTCAAACAGGCAAATATTTTCAATGCCTTTATTGTAATCCCCACCCACCTTATGCTGATTATTTATCTATTACCACAATATTAATGGATAACCAATGATACAAAACATTTCTAGCTTAAATAATAACTATTTTTTGCTAATGTGTATGGACTTAGCTGTGCCTAGACCAGGTGGCTCTGCTGCTTTGGCTGGGTATGAGCACAGGCTGGCTGTCTGGCTGGGTGACTCTGCTCTGCCCCACATGCTCTCTCATCCTCCAGCAGGCTAGCCATGGCAAGGTCTCATGACAATGGAAGACATGTGAGGACATCAGTGGAGACACAAGAGGACTCTTGAGGTCTTGACTTGGAAGCTTACAATACCTTCCATCATGTGCTACTTCCTCAGTCAAACAATTTACAGGACCAGCTCACACTCAGGAGATAGAGAAATGGTCTTCGCCTCCATAGTGAAAGGAAAAGCAAAGGCACATGACACAGGAAGTGAGTGCAGAGATGGACAGCATCAGGGCCCTAAATTCACTCAATCTACTTTTCATGCCTTTTTTCACAACTAACACCCCTGAAGAGGACTGACAGTGTATCTTTTCATTATTCAAGACTCATGTCTTGAAAACAATCATTTCCAATTTAGGCTATTAAACCTGCAGGTCCTTTTGATTGCAAGGAACAGAGATGAATACTGGGAACATGAAAAGTGGGAATTTATATTAAGAAAGGCTTAGAAAAACTGGCCACAGGAGGAGAAGGGCCCATTGCTGGGCACTGAAGCAGAGGACTTTGAGCTCAATGCCCAGGTGGCCAAATGTCTGATCAACTTTTCATCTTTTGCTTCCTGCTTAGATCCATGACTATCATGCTCCTCTTTTCATGCAACAGAGTACTCCCCATGGGTCCAACATGGCCCTCTCTCCACTGTACTCAGGAGCCTTGATGGAGCAGGGCACAGTTTGGAGGTACTTTCCCAAGCAGGCCGGTTAAAGCGAGTCAGGTGTGGCAGAAGTCCTGAAACCATCTCCAGTTATAGCACAGATACTTTCTCCATTATTACTGTTATCATTGTAAAGACTCATTTTTCTTTTTATGACTCAAAACCTGCTACATGAAATGCACCACACAAAGAGGAGATAGAAATTTCTGCTACATCTGTACACAACAAAGAAATGTCCCCCCAACTAAACTGTTATTATAACAATAGCAGCCATTATAATAACACATTTCCCCAGTGCTTCATAATGTTTATAACACTACCAGCATTTCTTTTCTTTTGTACCACAGTTTCTAGTTGCCTGTCCATGTAAACTCAGGCAAGTTTCTGCACTGCTCTGGACACAATTTCCAGCAAGGGTTCAAGCTCTTCTAGATTGCAGTGTCCTGAGACACCCAGACCTGTGTTGACCATCTCAAAGGGGGAAAGTATCAGGGTAGATTTAGGGAAGTTTGAGACCACAGTAGAGAATGTTTTATTTTTGTATTTATTATGATCCTCAAACATTAGTGTTTATTAAAATGAGGAGAGTATTTGTTAAAAATTTATATTTCAACCCACTCCCATCTAAAACTCTAAATAGAGAGGCCAAGAAGTCTGAAATTTAATGAGCATTGAAGGCTATTGTGATGGCTCTATCTTATCTGACTCATTGACAAGAGCTGTGCACAACAATAAATGGAGGTCAAGTTTTTTCCAGGATACTACATAACTAACAGTGTAGATACCCACGAAGGATATTCATTACTTAAGTAGGCCTTAGTAAGTATATCAAAACATCTGAGATAAAAATTACCCCCTGCTCTCTTTCTTTTCAAAGCACAATAAATTTTGTTTTACAAATAAAACAAGAAAACTTAAATACAATATAAATCATCATACTGAGGGAGAAAGGACTCGAAGAGTGACTGAGTTAGTCTGAAAAAGTAACACACCCCAGCTTTGAAGCCCTTTATAAGCTTTCTGAAATAACTTGCAACACAGGCAAAAAAACAGGATATGTGAACAGTCAAGGACAAATGGTTCAAACCTCCATTCATACCCTCTCCCGGTCCAAAAACACAAAAACAGTCACGTAAGTCTGCAAACAAGTCAAAGAAATCGGGCACTTGTCACGCGAAAGCTAAAGCTGTAAAGGTATATAAGACTCAGAAAAGCTAACTTTGGGGAGCTCGTGTTTTGTTACCTTTTTGGGTCACGCAGCTCTGCTAGTTAAAATAACCCCTCCCCTTCCTCTAGCACTTGTCTGAGGGTCTTTGTCATTCTTTGTTTCCTGTAACAATATTTACATTTAAATATAAATTTGCATACAGCATTTTTTTAGCTTATTATTTACATTTAATAGTGAAATCTACAAACTGTTGGATTTAGTGGGAATGCTTATCTGACAAAGTCTTTCAAAAAGGAAAGGAATTGAACAAGCACTGAGCATCTAGTTAATGGGAAGTACTTTGACAAACATCATCTCACTGTACAAAAGCTGCCCAAGTGTAATGGTCAGGGGTTGGACTCTGTGGTCATCTGCCTGGGTTCATATCCTGCCTCTGTCAGTTTCTAGCTATCTGACTTCAGGCAACATACTTAATTTTCTGCTTCAATATTCTTATCTATAAATGAGGGTAATAATTTGACCAACTTTAAAGGATACTTAGATAGATGAAGAGAATGCAGAGAAGCAAAACCTATAAAGGTAATGCAAAGTTAATATAATCTATTAAAATTATAAAATTACAAATTCTATTCATTTTTAATTAAAGGACTCTTTTAATGTTTCTTTTTTTATTAATTTTAATGGGGTGACACCAATAAATCAGGGTACATATGTACAATGAAAACATCTCCAGGTTATCTTACCATTCAATTATGTTGCATACCCATCACAAAAAGTCAAACTGTCCTCTGTCACCTTCTATCTGGTTTTCCCTGTGTCCTTCCCCTCCTCTCTATCCACCCTCTCCTCCCTCCCCCCACCCAATAACCACCACACTCTTGTCCATGTCTTATAGTCTCACTTTTATGTCCCACCTATGTATGAAATCATGCTGTTCTCAGTTTTTTTCTGATTCACTTATTTCACTCCGTATAATGTTATCAAGGTCCATCCATTTTGCTGTAAATGATCCGATGTCATCATTTCTTATGGCTGAGTAGTATTCCATAGTAATTATGTACCAAAGCTTTTTAATCTACTCGTCCTCTGATGGACACTTGGGCTGTTTCCAGTCTTTGCTATTGTGAACAATGCTGCCACGAACATGGGGGCACATTTCTTCATTTCGAACAGTGCTATGGTGTTCTTAGGGTATATTCCTATAAGTGAGATAGCTGGGTCAAAAGACAGTTCGATTTTTAATTTTCTGAGAAATCTCCATACTGTATTCCACAGTGGCTGCACCAGTCTGCATTCCCACCAGCAGTGCAGGATGGTTCCCTTTTCTCCGCATCCTCGTCAGCACTTGTTCTGTGTTGTTTTGCAGATGAGCGCCATTCTGACTGGTGTGAGGTGATATCTCACTGTGGTTTAAATTTGTATTTCTCTAATGATTAGTGATGTTGAGCATTTTTTCATATGCCTATTGGCCATCTGTATGTCCTCTTTGGAGAAATTTACGAACAATGAACTGTCAGCAAAAGAAATTAAGGAAACAATCCCCTTTACTATTTCAGCCAAAAAAATAAAGTACCTAGGAGTAAATTTAACCAAGGGGGTTAAGGACTTGTACTCAGAAAATTATAAAACATTGATAAAAGAAATCAAGGAAGATACAAACAAGTGGAAGCATATATCGTGCTCATGGCTAGGAAGAATAAACATCATTAAAATGTCTATATTACCCAAAGCAATTTATAAATTCAATGCAATACCAATTAAAATACCAATGTCATACTTCAAAGATATAGAACACATATTCCAAAAAGTTATATGGAACCAAAAAAGAACACAAATAGCCTCAGCAATCACTCAGTATCACTCTTCTGGGTATCAAGGTTTACTACAAGGCCATTATACTCAAGATAGCCTGGCACTGGCTTAAGAACAGGCACATAGATCAATGGAACAGAACAGAGAACCCAGAAATAAACCCACACCTTTATGGACAACTGATATTTGACAAAGGAGGAAAGAACATACAATGGAGTAAAGACAGTCTCTTTAACAAATGGTGTTGGGAAAATTAAACATCTACCTGCAAAAAAATAAAACTAGACCATCAATTTACACCATTCACAAAAACAAACTCAAAATGGATAAAAGACTTAAACATAAGCATCTTAGAAGAAAACATAGGCAGCAAGGTCTCTGACATCAGTAGCAGCAATATATTTGCCAATTTATCTCAACAGGCAAATGAAATAAAAGGCAAAATAAACAAATGGGACTATATCAAACTAAAAAGTTTTTGCACAGCTAAAGACAATAAGAACAGAATAAAAAGACAAACCACACAATAGGAGAACATATTCGACAGCACGTCTGATAAGGGGTTAATGACCAAAATTTATAAAGAACTTATAAAACTCAACACCAGGAAGACAAACAACCCAATCAAAAAATGGACAAAAGAAATGAATAGAAATTTATTTTAATGTTTCTTCAAAAGTTAAACTGATGACCCATTATTCGGTTTAATTGAGGTTGACAAAAAAAATACATACAGTATTAATATAGGGTAAATTGGTTTAAGACTGTTTTTTAAATGATAGGTTTTATTTGTATTGCCATTATATTTATCCATTTTTTACCTGAGTGGAAGGGATGATGTCACCATCAAGCTGTCATGATCAGATCCATCCAGTTTCATGGTCTGGATTCCTCAAAATCCAGTCATAAATCTGGAAAATAAATTATACAACTTAAAATGCTATGGGATTCCACTATACCCTACTAAAAAGAGAGAAATCAAGGATTCTGTCTTACCTTTTGTTGAAATATTTTTAAGATTTAACATCATAGCTTGGTTTCAGTCTTTTCATCATGGAATACCTTCCAGGTAAGAGATCTTTTGCATTTTAACTAGAGGCCCCTTAACCTTCTGTCTGGCATTTGAAGAACTCTGGCTGAGACGCTAATAAAGGGCAGGTGGGGGGGAAGTGAAGGGCAGCCTTGCCTTTGTCTCATTTGTTGCAGCTTTTTAGAAGGAGGAGGGGAAAGAGCTCTGATTAATTTTGTGCCTTCAACTTTCTGCAGTCCCATTACATATTGCAGAGCTTTTCTTTTATGATTTCAGCTTTGCTCTTGAGCCTCCTTTACATACTCCTCCAATGGAAAGCTAACCTTTATGCTTTTATAGACTGATATAGCTGAGTCAAAGCAAAGTTGGCAATCAAAGGCTAAGATGGCATTTGAAAGGAAGGACATACCAATGGGACTCACAGGATGAGTTCTCTGAAGCCTTTCCTTGCATCTTTTGAAACCATCCTTCTCTGCATATCCTTTGTTACTAAAATGCTAATACTGTTAGTGCTTGTTGGGCAAATAAGTTTGTAAAATGTGATTTTTTGTGTTTGCTCACTTTGTTAAAAGTGGCCTCTGCCCAGGTATGTGATCTGTGATTACTATCCTGCTTGGGAAGGGCCCTTGTTATGCTAATGTCTGTTCTAGAAGGGGTTTCCTACCAAAAAGTTTTAAGAAGAAGGAGAAGAAGAAGAAGGAAGCCATGTGTTTGCAGAGTTTGTGCAGAGAGAAGAAGGGAAAAGATGTGCAGATGGGGAACCAGAAGAAATTGAGGCTGATGGGGGTATTTGAATCTAGGAAAACCCGGATGTGTCAGTAGCTTTGTGAGCTCTGAATGACTGGGTTTTGGAGCCCTGTGTGATTTTACTTGCCTGCTGGGTTCGAGGCTAGAATGAAGAAATGGCCCACCAATCTTTGGCTCCGCTGTTTCTTTACTGTCTGCCCTAGTCTAATGGGAACCTGCACGTGCCTGACTGTGACGGCCACGACTAATGAGTCTACAGTGCACAAATCTCACCCCTATTCTCTGTGAACGATGTGCACTGTCATGCACCCTCTTCACAGACCTGATTTCCAGTTTGTTGGACAAAGTAGTAGGCCTTTATTCTGATTGCACAACCACGCAGTCTTATCTAGGGCCATCATACTGATTGATAAGTGCTATGCATCTAGAACAGTGGTTCTTAACCTGGGTTCTATCGAACCCTAGGAGTTTGATGAGTCAGCCTCGGGTTTGGAGAAGCCTCTGCCACAGAGGCCAGAATAAAGTAATACCGTAATTTGTTGTGAGTTCATGCACTTTGTTGGTTTTGTTCTTTGAGCAAGGTGATGTTCATGCACGGCTCATTTTGTGCACCAGTAAAAAAACATATACCTATGTCTTGAATTTGGAAAAAAAATCATATTTTATTTATCACTAAAGAAGAGTTCGGTGAATGTGCATATGAAACTGGTGGGTTCTGTACCTCAAAAAAGATTAAGAACCACTGATCTAGAACATGATTACCTATTAT
Organism: Rhynchonycteris naso; assembly: GCA_037038555.1. Classification (NCBI taxonomy): domain Eukaryota; kingdom Metazoa; phylum Chordata; class Mammalia; order Chiroptera; family Emballonuridae; genus Rhynchonycteris; species Rhynchonycteris naso. Next base: position 255,813,514 of record CM072995.1, read on the forward strand.
GCCCTTTCCTGTGTAAGGTTGGTGGATAAAGGTGGATGGTCACGTGAGGAACTCAGACCCGGGAGTTCCCCACAACCAAGCACACCAAAAGAAACTTCTCAGAGATCTTTGGGAAAAGAGCAACTATCCATCAGTCAGTGAGATTTCACCACATCATATTAGCTCGCCCACCCCAGAGGACCCCTTTAAATATCTCTTACACGAATTATCCGTGCAACTCCTCTGGCCTCTGTCTGCCGGGACCAGAGGACCTCGTTGGGCGGGATATGCTCTGTACTCAATATAGCCTTTGCTGTTACACACTTCATGGTTCTGGGCCCCCTTCCTTCTTTCTCAGTGAGGAAAAATACCTTACATTTGGTGCCGAAACCCGGGTGTAGTTAGAAGCCCGCTGGGGCCACTTCTCTCCCATCCACTCCAAGAAAGAACCAGAATCTCAGGATCTCCACCCTTCTACCCACTTAGGCACATGGTGCAGTAAGTCCCCTGCCTCCAAACTCCCCTCAGTTCTTTCCACAGAGACTCCCTGTAAAAAACCGTAGCTACATGTCAGGGAAGTCTTTTCCATCTGAGTGCATGTGTGCCCGTGGAGTCGTCTCAAGCACATCCACTTTCCCTATTTGTCCATGGCCAGAGCTTGAGTTTTGGGATGCCAGTTCTCAACTCTGACCACTCTGAGGACTGAGGGCGGCCATGGGGGCACAGGAATCCCAAAACACTCTGGGAGTTGCCTTATCCAAAATCTTTTTCTCCCTAAAGAAGAAGAAACTGTTCTTCTTCCCCACTGTGGCCAGGCCACAGAATCCACTGGATAATGGGACCAGGTAGCCTCCTGAAGGGACTTTTGGTTCTAACACCCTCACCAATTTAACTATCGCAAAAAAAGCTGGGAGCTGATTGGAGATTCCTTACATACAGGGCTTCTAATTATTTGCGCGCCCATCCTTAATCTTTGTGCTGCCTGTTCTACATGCAGGCCTTATTTTTTTGGCCAGAGAAACCTCATCTAAAACCTCCACTCCTAATCTTTCCTTTTCCATGGACTCCCAACTCTTTCCCTCTACTGCCTGACCCCGGGGGTGCCCCTCTCTGGTCCCTCTGTGTTTCGAGTCTCTTCCCTCCAGAGAACTTCCTCCCTTTGCAGAATCCTATTTCTCATTCACTTGCAAATACCAGTCCCTCTTTCTCCTCCCCTGCTGGCCAGGAGCCCCTCCCTTCTCCACTGTGTTCTTAAATCCCTCCTCCATCAGGCTATTCTCAGCTTATCATTGTTCCTCTACACTGGTTTGCAGGATGCCCAACCCCAATCTACTTGCTGGAAGTTCTGACTCTGTCCTGCCTCTGGATCCAGCATTTTCAGCTGGATCTGGGTGGTGGGCTCCCTAGAAGCCCTCCTCCTCTTATTCTCAAACCCCAAACCCTTATCCGGAAACTGTGAACATGGCATTTAAAGTTTTCAATGGTCATGGCTAGTAGGAAAAGGCCAAGGCTGTTCACCAGGCCCACATGCAGCAGAAGGTAACACTCCAAACCCAGGCTCTTGTGGCAACACTGAGGACAGCAGAGCAACAGGGGCAAGGCACAGAAAGTGCCCAGCCCAGGTCTGGACCGCAAAGAGGAATCCCACCAGCAGCTTGCTTTAAGTGTGGCAAGCAGGACCACTGTGCGTGACATGGCCCCTGCCCGCAGCTGCCCACTGAGCCCTGCCTTAACTACAAGCAGCCCGGTCAATGGTGGAGCGATTGGCCCTTTTGCAACAAGCTTTTTCCTCAACTCCTCTGCATGGAGGATGAGCCAGCCAGGTGGGCCCATCGCTTGAACTCTTAGGACTGATGCCCTGGACTCAGAGAACCCAGGGTAATGCAGAAACTGTTAAGTTCATCTCATTTCTTGTGGACATGGAAGCTACCTTCTCTGTTTTGCCACCACACTCTAGACCTCTAATTCCCTCACAGGTCTCAGTTATGAGAATGGATGGGACCCCTTCTTTTCCTCTTTGCACACCACCCCTGATATGCAGTTTAAACAGAATCCCCTTTTCTGCACTCCTTCTTAGTTATCCCATTGTGCCCTGTTCCCCCTTTGGGTCGAGACATTCTACACAGTCTCAGAGCCACTATTCAGCTGACAGCATCTTCCCACTTACTCCTACCATTCCTCACTACCAAGGGCTCCCCCATAATCAATGCTATCCTCATTTCTAACCATGTCTCTCATCTCAAGCGTGCTCCCACGCAGGACCACTGACAATCGGAACCACTGGGCCCTACTTGTCTGCAGCTCACCAAAAGGTTGGGCCATGCAGACCGTCCTGTTGTTCCTGTCCCTCCCACCAGGAACCTGCTGCCAGAGTGAGCTGAAGTAGGGAGCAATGCTGTTCAGTAAGACTGGCCTGATAAAAAAAAAAAAAGCTTCAATCTCCCCAACTGTCTGTGAGAAAAATTAAGCAAGAATTTCTCCTCCTACAACCCACTTAACTCCTGATGGCAGCCACCCATTCTTATCTGGGCTGCCCCTATCCTAAATCTTCTTCTAATTATCAGCATATAATTCATATTTGCTTCTTTTTAAAAAATTTTTACAGAACCGCATCGTGAAGTTTCTCAACTCACGGCCAAACAGATGTTCCTCCTGACTCCCCTCAAAGTCACCACCTTACGACTTCCCCTTACCCATGATGCCACTAACCAGCAGAAAGTAGACAGATGAAAAAATGGCACCCCGATTCTATTTAACAAAAAAGTTCAGAATTTAAGGTCTGTGGATAATGGGGGATGGTCATGTGAGGAACTCAGACCCGAAAATTTTGGCTAGAGTTGCCCACAACCAAGCATGCAAAAGGTCTTTGGAAAAGAGCAACCATTTGTCAGCCAGTGAGATTTCACCATGTCATATTAGCTCGCCTACCCTAGAGGACCCCTTTAAATATCTCTCATACGAATCATCCGTGCAGCTCCTCTGGCTTCTGTCCCCATGACCAGAGGAACTCATCTGGCAGGATGAGCTCTGTACTCAATAAAGCCTTTGCTATTCCACACTTCAGGGCTCCGCCCCCCCCCTCCTTCTTTCTCAGTGGGGAAAAATACCTTACATTCTGCTTAAACATATCAGCAATAAGATTAGATATTATATAATATATTCTGCTTTCTCTGAGAAGATGAGACTGCTAACTTACATTCTGTGGGCTTTTAGATATATGAGATGTGTTTGCTAGTAGACAGTCATAGCATTTAACACCACTTCTACCAGTTCCTTATGCTACAAATCATAATCGCTTGAAAATCTCTTTCTCTTGAGGGGCACAGGGGAGATTGGTGGGGTAAGAATAAGATGTAAAACAAAACTTGGAAGGTGGTTCTAGCAAGACATCATTTACTTTCACTTTAATTCCTTCTGAAGAAAGGACATGTGAAGAAACTAAGTGAAAAGGACATTATCTTTCTTAGTATTACAACAAAATTTTACTCTACTCTCTTCATTATTTTAATGACTTAATTTAAAAATTATAGCCATGGTTATTTCCCTTAAATATGTACTTTAAATTTTTAAAGAAAAAAATGTTTTATTTTCAATGATGAATTATTCAGTTGTTTATGCCTAGCACTAAAATCATTTAGATTTTGGCAAGGTTTTAAGACCACATTAACATCATTTGTTAACAGTTACATTGTTTTTGAACTCTGAGAATAAGTATTAAAAGTATTCATATTTTAGTTTTTATTTAAAAATGTATCTTTTTGGCAAAGTACAAAATATTTTAATTTTCTTAAAAAGTTAAAGTTAGGAAGGCCCCTGACCTTCGTAAAACTCTACAATTCAAATCAATTTTGTCCACATAAGAAAGCACCACTTTTGGTTCAAATCTTCAGAAGCTTCCTGGTAAAATCTGAAAGTGGCTCCCACACGTGGAGGGCAAAAAGAGACTGAAAGAAGACCATTCCAAATCTGTAGGTGGCAGGTTTAATAAGCAAGAAACTTATTACAAAGCTTGTTTTGAACAGCCACAAGGCAAGTAGGTCTCTGCCCCTGGCCAACACTACCTTAAAGTTTATATAGAGCCTTAGATGGTGTTCAATCCCATACATAATCAAGATGTGCTCAGCAACACACTGCTGTCTCAAGGTTGCATTTCTGAAAACAGATCACACTGTGGGAATGGTGGGCAGGTCATACAAGCCAAGAACAGAGAAGTGTGAGGAGGCTCTGATACCCTGGGTCCAACTCAGGGATCAACCAGTTGTCGCATCCTCTCCATGAACTCCTCCAACAGTTTTATGGCATTTTTTTAATAGTGCATCCTTGTAAGACATCTCAAATCTTTCTTGGGAAAGAAGTGAGATAGAAATAGAGAATTTCTGAAATAGCCATCAGCAGATGTAATTAATCTGCCATGTCACTTGAGAAAGAGTACATCGATAAGATGCTATTTTGAAATTAATAGGACATATTATAAATCGGAATGGGCTAGGTATGTTGCAATAATAAGTAACTCCCTGATATAAGTGGCTTAAGCACAACCATGGTTACTTTCTATTTCATGCTTCTTGGCTGTTGTGATTAAATAGAGACTCTGCTTATCTTAGTCCTGCAGAATCCAGGCTAATGGGGCAATCACTATCTTCAACTCAGAGCAGAGGGTACATTCTGAGTGAAGAGGGAAAAAGGGTGGTCTAGAGAATCTTGGATCAAAATTAAAGTGCAGAACCCAGAAATCATACTTAGCATTACAATCTCAACTCATTGGTCAGGAATGGATGTGTGGCTCTATTAATCACAAGAAGTCGGAGAATGAACCAACCTTGTGCTAAAAACTGGAGGAAAAAAAGATATGCATTGGATGTAACCCTAAAGACCAGCACAGTGTTCCCTGCTGATCAACAAATGTTTGTTTCACCTTTCATTTCACCAGCAAAATACACTTACAGCCTCCCTAAGTGAGAAAACTTAGAAGGTGGCCATCCAGGCATGCCACGAAGCTCCAAGGCATGGCTTTCTGAGTGATATATAGTAGTATCTATATCGGGCGCGGGGTGCTCATCAGTGAGCTACTCCCTCTCAGCTTGAATTCCACCTTTCATTATTCCACTTTATGACACTGAGTTGCTGCAAGCTATATTTTCTCTTTTACCAGCTGACTCACAGTTGGGCTTGGCAGCAGGGGGTTCTATAAGGAGCCTGGAAGACTTGTAGAGGAAAAAAAAAAAAAACATTATGCTTGCTTTTGATCTTGTAAAATGACTCCGGCAATCACACTTCAGTCCATCAGTAGCATCTCCTCCAGTAACTGCAGCTGATTAGCTTGTAATTTTTCAACATTCCCCAAAGAGCATTGCTTTGCCCCTCAAAGACAGCGCAAAGGCTAAGTGGAGATAAGTGTTGCTCCATCAAAGTTTGCATTCCATTTCCGGAGGGCTCGTCCTCCATATTTACCAGTCAGAGGGCTGGATTCCAGCTCTGAATTCAGTCCTGCTTTAAATCTAATTTTTCCCTTCAATTGCCAGTCCCTGAGCGTACTTTGACACTCAGTGTGATAATTGGGTGCTCCCTCTCTGCCTTTACATATAAGTGTTTCATATTTAAGTCTCTGTTAAAAGAACGGATGTATTTTTTTGTCTCCTGACAAACTCTTTTTTTTATTGATTTTAAGTTGTTGTGTTTACATAGTTACAAGTGTTTCCCCGAATATATCTCCCTCCCTCCCCCCTTGTTCTCCTTGATACCCCCTTTGCTCCCTCCCCTACCGCCTTCCTCTCTTTTCTCCATGATTTACTATCCTGCCCTCTATCTTTCTGTGTTATGTTTATATTCCTTCACTAATGTCTTTCCTTTCTTTGATCCCCTCCTCTCATTCCCTTGCCCTCTGCCTGCTTTCCCTCTGGACTCTTTGACCCTTTCTCTGCCTCTCTTCCTTCCGTTCCTGAGTTAACATTGTTCATTGGATTCCCCATATGAGTGAAGTCATATGATATTTTTCTTTCTCTGCCTGGCTTATAATGCTTAGCATAATAGACTCCAGGTCAATCCAGTGCAGGAGGGTTCCTTTTCTCTACACCCTCGCCAGAACTTCTTATGTGTTGTTTTGTTAATAAGCGCCATTCTGATAGGTGTGAGGTGGCATCTCATTGTGGTTTTAATTTGCATTTCTCTAATGATTAGTGATGTTGAACATTTTTTCATATGCCCATTGGCTATCTATATGTCTTCTTTGGAGAAGTGTCTATTCAGAACTTCTGCCCAATTTTTGATTGGATTGTTTACTTTCCTGGTTTTGAATTTTACAAGTTCTTTGTTGATTTTAGTTATTAACCCATTATTGGATGAGTTACCAAATATGTTTTCCCATTGTGATGAATGTCTTTTTATTTTCTTTATGTTGTTTTGGCTGTGCAAAAGCTTTTTAGTTTGATATAGTCCCATTTGTTCGTCCTGTCCTTTATTTCACTTGCCCCTGGAGTTAAATCAGCAAATATATTGCTGCGAGAGATGTCGGAGAACTTACTGCCTATGTTTTCTTCCAAGATGATCATGGTTTCACGACTTACATTCAAGCATTTTATCTATTTTAGTTTATTTTTGATAATGGTGTAAGTTGATGGTCTAGTTTCATTTTTTAAAATGTATTTGTTCAATTTTCTCAGCACCATTTGTTATTAACCCCTTATCAGACATATGGTCAAATATGTTCTTCCCTTGTGTGGTTTGTTTTTTGTTCTGTTCTTATTGTCTTTAGCTGTGCAAAAACTTTTTAGTTTGATATAGTCCCATTTGTTTATCTTGCCTTTTATTTCATTTGCCCATGGAGATAAATCGGCAAATATACTGCTTCTACAGATGTCGGAGAGCTTGCTGCCTATGTTTTCTTCTAAGATGCTTATGGTTTCACGGTTTACATGTAAATCTTTTATCCATTTTGAGTTTGCTTTGTGAATGGTGTAAGTTGATGGTCTAGTTTCATTTTTTTGCAGGTAGATGTCCAATTTTCCCAACACCATTTGTTAAAGAGGCTGTCTTTACTCCATTGTATGTTCTTTCCTCCTTTGTCGAGTATCAGTTGTCCATAAAGGTGTGGGTTTATTTCTGGATTCTCTGTTCTGTTCCATTGATCTGTATGCCTGTTCTTATGCCAGTACCAAGTTGTTTTGAGTACAATGGCCTTGTAGTATAACTTGATATCAAGAAGTGATACTCCCCGCTTTAATTTTTTCAAGATTGCTGAGACTATTCATGATCTTTTTCGGTTCCATATATATTTTTGGAATATTTGTCCTATATCTTTTAAGTATGACATTGGTAATTTAATAGAAATTGTATTTAATTTATAGATTGCTCTGGGTAGTATAGACATTTTAATAATATTTATTCTTCCTATCCATGAATATGGTATGTGCTTCCTCTTGTTTTTTTATCTTTCTTGATTTCTTTTATCAATCTTTTATAGTTTTTCGAGAACAGATCTTTAACTTCCTTGGATAAATTTACTCCTAGCTACTTTATTTTTTTGGTTATAATAGTGAAGGGGATTGTTTCCTTAAATTCTCTTTCTGACAGTTCACTGTTGGTGTCTATAAATGCCACTATTTTCTGAATATTGATTTTATATCTTGCCACTTTGCTGAATTCATTTATCAGTTACAGTACTTTTTGATTGAGACTTTAGGGTTTTCTATGTACAGTCTCAAGTAATCAGCAAATAATGAAATTTTTATTTCTTCTCCAATTTGTATGTCTTTTGTTTCTTCTTGTCGTCTGATTGCTGTGGCTAGGACTTCCAGAACTTTGTTGAATAAAAGTGATGGTCCTGCATTGTTTCTGTTCTTAAGGGAATTTCTTTTAATTTTCGCCCATTGAGTATGATGTTGACTGTGGGTTTGTCATAGTTGGTCTTTATCATGTTGAGGTATGTTCCCTGTATTCTCACTTTGCTGAAAGTTTTGATCATAAATGGGTGCTATATTTTATCAAATGCTTTTTCTGAATCTATTGATATTATCATGTGGTTTTTATCCTTCCTTTTGTTTATGTGATGAATCACATTGATTGATTTGTAAATATTGTACCAGCCTTGCCTCCCCAGAATAAATCCCACTTGATCATGAAGTATAATTTTTTATGTATTGCTGGATCAGATTTGCTAATAATGTGTTTCAAATTTTAGCATCTAAGTTCATCAGGGATATTGCCCTATAGTTTTCTTTCTTTGTAGTGTCTTTTTCTGGTTTTAGAATGAGGATTATGTTTGCTTCATAAAAGAAGTTTGGAAGTTTTCCCTCCTTTTGAATTTTTTAAAATAGCTTGAGAAGGATAGGAGTTAGTTCTTCTTTGAACATTTGGTCATATTCACCTGTGAATCCATCAGACTCAGGACTTTTGTTTTTTGAGAGTCTTTTTCATAACTGTTTCAACCTCTTTTGGTGTAATCGGTCTATTTAGGTTTTCTGATTCTTCCAGATTGATTTTAAATGACTATATTTTTCAACAATTTATCCATTTCATCAAGGTTATCCCATTTTGAGGCATACATTCTTCATAGTATTTTCTTACAATCCTTTGAATTTCTGCTGTGTCAATTGTTACTTCTCCTCTCTCATTTCTAATTTTATTTATTTGAGCCCCCTTTCATTTTTTCTTGGTGAATCTGAATAAAGGTTCATCAATTCTGTATACCTTTTCAAAGAACCAGCTTTAGGTTTCATTGATCTTCTCTCTATATATTTTTTGCCTTTGTCATTTATTTCTGCTGTGATCTTTATTATTTCCTTCCTTCTACTTCCTCTGGGCTTTACTTGCTGTAATTTTTCTAGTTCTTTTAGGTGCAGGGTTAAGTTGTTAATTTGAGCTTTTTCTTGCTTGTTAAGGTATGCCTGTAATGCTATGAACTTCCCTCTCAGGACTGCTTTTGCTGTGTCCCATAAATTTTGAGTTGTTTTATGTCCATTTTCAGTTGTTTCAAAGAAGTTGTTTATATTTTATCTCATTGTTAACACATTTGTTATTTAATAGCATGCTATTTAGTCTCCAAGTGTTTGAATGTTTTTTAGTTTTTGTATTGTAGTTGATTTCTAGTTTCATGATGTTGTAGTCAGAGATGGTGCTTGATATGATTTCAATCTTCTTAAATTAATAAGACTTGTTTTGTGTCCTAACATGTGGTCTATCCTAGAGAATGTATAATGAGCACTTGAAAAGAATGTATATTGTGCTCCTTTGGGGTGAAAGGTTCTGAAGATATTTATTAAATTCAGTTGATCTAGTGTGTCATTTAAGGCCACTGTTTCTTTGTTAATTTTCTGTCTGTAAGTTCTATCCATTGATGTTATAGGGGTATTAAAATCCCCTACTATTATAGTATTGCTGTTGATCTAGCCCTTTTTGTCCATCAAAATCCATTTTATATATTTAGATGATCCTATATTAGGTGCATATATATTTATAATAGTTATATTTTTCTGTTGTAATGCTCCTTTTATCATTAGGTAGTGATCTTCTTTATCTCTTACTATATATAGCCTTTGTTTAAAAGTTATATTTGTCAGATATTAGTATTGTTACCCTGGTTTTATTTCTTTTCCATTTGCATGAAATTTTTTTTTTCATCCCTTTACTCTCAGTCTATGTGTATCTTTTGTTCTGAGGTGGGTCTTTTGTAGATAGCATATGTGCAGGTCCTGTTTTCTTATCTATACAGCTACCTTATGTCTTTTGATTGGAGCATTTAATCGATTTATATTTAAGGTTGTCATTGATATGTATTTATTTATTGCTATTTTATTCTTTAGATTTATATTCTACTTTTTACAGCAAGCCCCTTAACATTTCCTGCAGTACTGCTTCGGTTGGAATGAATTTCTTGAGTTTTATTTATTTTGTTGTTTTTTTTTTGTCTGGGAAGCTTTTCATTTCTTCTTCAATTTTAAATGATAATCTTACTGGATAAAGAAATATTGGTTGTAGGCTCTTGTTTTAAATTACTTTGAATATTTCTTGCCATTCCATTCTGGACTCTAGTATTTCTGTTGAAAAGTTGGATGTCATTCTTATGGGGGCTCCTCTATAGCTAATTGGCTTCTTTTCTCTTACAGCTTTTAGTTTAGTTTTTTTTGTTTGTTTGTTTGTTTGTTTTTATCTCTTAACTTTAGTATTTTAATTATGATGTGTCTTGATTTAGGCCTCACTGGATTTCTCTTTACCAGGACTCTTTGTGCTTCTTGAACTTGTGTGACTTTTTCCTTCATCAATTTAGAAAAGTTTTTAGCTATGATTTCTTCAAACAGATTCTCTATCCCTTGTTCTTTTTCTTCTTCATCAGGAACCCCTGTAATGCAGATGTTATTTATCTTCATATTGTCACAGAGTTCTCTTATAGTTTACTCAGACTTTTTGAGCCTCTTTTTTTTATTGTTGCTCTGTTTTTGTGTTTTCATTTATCTTGTCCTCTAAGTTGCTGATTCAATCCTCTGCTAATCCAGCCTGCTGTTGATTCCTTCTAGTGTAATCTTCATTTTTGATTTGTTCTTTTTTTTATGATTTCAGTGTCCTTTTTGATGCTTGCAATTTTTTTATTTAGGTCCTCATTAAGTCCATCCATTGTAACTGTGAGATCCTTAAGCATCCTATCAATCATTATTTTAAACTCTGCATCTGGTAATTTGGTTACTTCCATCTCATTAAGTTCTTTTTCTGGGGATTTTTCTTATTGATTTATATGGTTTACACTTCTCTGCTTCCCATTCTTTCTGTGTGTGGTTTGCAAGCTTGTTAGAGTTGTGGGTCTGAGGTTGGTTTATGGAATGCAGCTTCTCCTCCAGGACTTATCTCTCAGCCTCTGCTGGTTGCTCGGATTTTAATTTTCCTTAACTAGTAGAACCACTTAAAAGTCTTAATTTTCCTTCTGTTTGTTTACTGAGTCCAGCAGGGAGCTTCTGTGTTGGCTGATTCCAGCAGGGAGCTTCTATGTTTGCTGATCCCAGCGGGAGTTTCTGTGTTTAGGAGGGGAGTAGTGGGCATATCTTGTTTTTCTGGGGCGCGGGGCAGTTGAAACTCTATCCAGGAATGCGGTGGCTGTAACCTCTGAGAGCCTAAAGGTGTGGTCTGCCCTGTGCCTTTCTGGGGCTGGGCATGTTCTCTGTATGAAAGGGGAAGTGTTGGTCAGGTCTCCTCAGAAACCTGAGTAACTGCCCTTCCTCTTTACTTCCTACTTTCTGAACAACTTTTGTGCTGATTGGAGCTAAAGAGCTTTTTGGATGTGGGTCAACTATATCCATGCTAGGCTTGTGCTGGATGGAGGGAGCAATCCTACCCCCAGCTATGGCCACCTCAGCACTGGAGAATGACTCATCTCAGGTTTTCTTCTCCCCATCACCATTTGTATCCCTGTGTGTCAATCTCCCCACTCTCCTCATGCAAGACCAGTCCTCTCAGCCCTCTTTGCTCCCAGAGCCCCAGGTAAGTGACTGTGAGCAAAATTTACTGCACAGGCCTTTTAAGGCTGCACTTTTTTCACCAGCTGCTTTGCACAGATAGAACTCTCCCCATTCAATGCTGTCAGGCTGTCTACTCCAGTTCCTGGATCTTTAGGCTGGTGCTCCGGTTCTGAAATGAGAACCCCCACCTCTCAGGGTCTCTCTCCTTGTAATGAGAACCCTTCTGGACTTTCAACCTCAGCCTCTCCTCACTCCTGGGAGCGGGGGAGTCGCCACCATACCCTTGCACTCCCTACCAAGCTCATTGTGAATTCTTCTGTGCTCCTTGCTCCTGTTATTTTAGTCCAAAGTTAGTATTTTATGATGATTGTTCTTAAATTAATTTGTAATCCAGTTTGGTCACAGGAGGTGTCAGTATGTGCATCTACCATTTCCACTGCCACTTTGAAGTCTTCCTGATGAACTCGTGACTGGTGTTGTGAATATTTTAGTTGAAAGCAGCTCCTCCTGACCCAGGGAAGTGTATGCTCAATAGATAAGCTATTTATTATCAAACCACCTTATTAAAAAAATTGTGGGTCAGAAACAAGGTATCAGCAATAAACATTCCTATTTAGAAAGTGAGAGGAATATGAGGCATTAAGCAGTCGAGTTTCTGGGGCTGACCAAAAATTTCTAAGGGCAGGGAACTGTTTGAGACCTTTCCCTGCTTTGCTCCCTGGGCTGGAGGGTCCCTAGTACACTGCTTCCCTTGATCCTTTGGTTCTAACTTCTGGAAGGGTTCTCCTTTTCCATTATCCTCTGAGGCCACCTCTGAAGAGGGTCAATATGCCCTTGTGGCAGTCTGAGTCCTATGAGAAAGAGATGTCAGGAGAGTATTAAGAAATTTATTAAGAGCAATGCCTGCAATAGAAAATAGGAAAGGTACTAGGAGACTCTGGGGAATCTTTAGATCATGATGCACATCTGACTGACCCCACAGAGAGGCAAGAAGGAAGGAAGTGAGAAAAATGAGAAGGAAGGGAAGAGCAAGGCAATGCCACCCTGATAAATTCAGTTTAAAAGTAAAATTAAACAAAATATGGGGCTATTTTAAGAAAATTTTGGCCAGGAAGTACTTATACAGTTGAAGTTTGATTTCTTTTACATAGTTGAACTATATAGAGCTATCTTATAAAGTAGTTTCATTTTAACAAATTAAAATGTATTTGAATTCAAAACACTGAAAATTAACAAAAAAATTAAATCTATAAAGTTCCTGCCCCTGGGGATCTTGTCTTCTAATGGAACAGCAGGTGAAAAAAATGGCATAGTATAATATAATATACTAATGTTATGTATTCTAATATATTACAACATTATAGAAAATATAAATTAATGTGAAAGTAAAGAAATTTGTAAGAATTCTGTTTTAGAAAAAGTAATAATTTCAAGGGTTTGGGAATGACAAACTGTCTTAGCTTTTTTGTCTTTGAAATACCTCTGTTGTGTTCTATTGAATGCATGTTCAACTGGTATAAACGTCTAATATCCTTTGAGCATTTTGGAGATATTATGCTATTGTCTTCTAAAGTCTTTATTTATTGATGAACATTTTGTTGTCAGTTTAATTAGAAAATTATCTGTCATTTTTCCTATGGTAGGTTTTGGAGGTTTTGAAGTTTCAATGCAGTATGTCCAAGTGGGAATTTTTAAAAATTACACAGTGCTTTAAATGCACATTTTAAGCAATGTTTCAGTTTAAACAAGTATCAATTCTTTGCTATTTTATCTCTTCTTTGGAACTTCAATTATATAAGCACTTAAACTTTTCCATTACTGTTTCTCTATTGTTTAATGTTAGTTTTTGTTTTTGTTTTTAAGTGAAAAGAAGAGAGATAGTGGGGCAGACTCCCACATGTGTCTTGACTAGGATCCACCAACAACACCTAACAAGAATTGAAGCTCAAGCCAACCAAGTTATCCTCAGTGCCTAGGGCAAATGATCAAACCAATTGAGCCACTGGCTGTGGGAAGAGAAGAGAGAGAAAAGAGGGAGAAGGAGGGAAAGAGAAGCAATTGTTTCTTTTTCCTGTGTGTTGTGACCAGGGATCAAACCCAGGAAGTCTGAATGCTGGGCTTATGCTCTATCCATTGAGCCAACCAGTCAGGAAATATTAGCTTTCTTAATATGTGTGTACAGTTGTATGTGTGCATTTATGTGTATGTTTGTGTGTTTCTTACTGCATTCTTAGCTAATTTTAAAGGAAAAGAGGCTTGTCTCTGATTTTGTGTTTATAATTGTGTGAACATGGGTAACTGCATTAACCCTTATGCCTCATTTTCCCCTTAACCAAAATGGATATTAAAAATATCTACCCCATAAGGCTATGGGAGCACACACAGTGCCTGGAATGTAGTAATTGTTTAATAAATGGCAAGCACTGTGTACTTTAAAAAGTTCTCCCTGTTGTGATGATACCAAGTTCATCAGCAGTGCAATACTTTATCTTTTTCTTTTACCTCCTTTGTCCCCACAAAAAAACTTGGTCAGCAGATAGGTGCACTCAAACCTATAATGGTTGAACATAAGTTGTGTTTATTGTACAGCAAACTAATCATTCATACTTTCACTACTTTCTTCCTAATGGTGATGTATAACTTTTCAAAACTGAGACAAGGCAACAGACAAATTTAATTATAAATGCAGCAGTAAGCTTGACTCATGACCACAAGTATAGAGTGTATCTCCTGCCAAACTAAACCATGAGAATATATAATCATCACTGCATCTAACCTTTACTCTATTGTCATCTCTGGAACCTTCCTGTACAGAAACTACAGAAACTGTATACACAAATGTAGGTTGAAAAGAAAGGCAGACAATTCATGCCAGCTATCCCTGAAAGGGAATTATCCTCAATATCATTTTTCTCTCCTTTTTTCAACAACCCTTGGAGGTATGTACCATTATGATTACCATTTTTCAGATGAAGAATCTGAGTTTTAGAAAATAAAATATGTAAGGTCCCAAGTTGAGGAAATAGCATCCATCATAATGAAACAAACCACATGGTATAGTTTAGGGACTGAGAGTTTACGCATGGCCATCAAATGGACTAGAATCTGTTTCTCAGCTCTGTTAATTACTGACTCTGTGATTTTGGATTAGCCCATCACACTGTACAGAGGCAACACAAAAATGTTTATTTAATAAAGGAATGGGTTTGTATATTTTAGTTTCTTATGCTAATACATGCTTAAAAATTGATTATAGCTTCTAAAGTCCTAAGTAAGTTTGAACATAATAGTTAGGTGTCTATCTTTAATGGTGATAAGTAAAATGGAGTCTTAATCAGGATAGTAGAAATTTTCAAATCTCTCGGATTATTCTTTCAGACTAGATATGTCACTTATAATTTTTTATGATATTTTATTTCAAAATAGCTTCTCCAATAATATATTTTAGCAAGGCAAATATGCTTTCTTTTTCCATTGAGCAAAAGAAAAGGAAGATATGTGTTTACATATTAGATGGAGGATGATTCTGGCATGCTGAGAGTTGGCCTAGAGGCAGATAGTATAGGGGAAAGGAGCTAGAACCACTGCTCTTTACATGGTTTAGAAATGGCGATAAAAAATGGAATGGCACTTGTTTAAGAGATAACATACTTAGACTCATATTCTCTTACACCTCCTTTTATCTATACAAACCTAATATACACTCCTCCATCTTGGACCCTATGAACTCTTGCTAAAATGTAGACATAGATTTGTAGTGACTTTATTTCAGTATCCAAATCACTGAGGAGAGTGAGATTATTACTTTAGTCTATTCTGTACAAAATCATTAACAAGACAATGAGATATTATACACAGACACGTGTGTATATCATTCTCTTTCTCTATTTAACTGCTCTTCTAAAAAAAAAAAAAAGAAAGAAAACTAGTAAAAGCTGATAAAAGTTACCGAACTACTGGTATTATTCAATGTTTTCTCTTGTTTCTATCAAAAAGTATCAACATAACTGATATTTCCTCTGAATTGTCAACTTGACAGAATGTAATAGATAACTGTATCTCCTTAACTATCTTCTATATATACATATGTGTAATTTTATGTAACATAAATGGAATTTAGGATGTGATAGAAATTTAGAATAAACACCGATTACAATTAAAGATAATTAAAATGCTTTTACTTTGCTGGAGGTACCATGATCTAGCAATATATTTTTTAATATCACATGATACTCTAAACAAGTGTAGATATATGTAATGAATTTTCTTACAAGAGAGATGACTTGTTCCAAAACATTTTTTAAACTGGAACCATCCAACAGAATTTATTACAATGATGAAAACGTTCTGTCTCTGTACTTTCCCACATGGTAGTCATTAGATACATGTGACTGTTGAGCATTTGAAATTCTCTAATGTCAGTGAGAAGTAGAATTTCAATCAAAGAAAGCTTAATTTAATTTATATTCAAAATTAAAATAAGTTTAACTTAAATTCAAAAGTCCTCTTGCAACTAGTAGCTATCATATTTAACACTGCTTTAGACACCTATATTTCACCTATATTTTTGAATAAGAAGGATATTCTTATTCAAAACATGCCTTCAGTACTGTATGAAATGTCTTCAGTTTCATTATCCCCTGACCTTAGTGCATCTTGCATGTAATCATTCAAATATACTCTCTTCATTTAGGATTCAACAAATGGTACTTGAAAGCCTGTTATATAAGAGGACTCGATATATTACAGGTATTTCTTAAGGAGAATCATGCTTAGTATTATTCTCCTCTCCTTATTCCATCTGTGCCCAATTTTCAGGGTTCTGCACTCATAAACAAGTTCTCATCTAGGGATTTTTAGTTGATAATTAGTGCTTGTTTGTAAAAGAGAAGATGTGTAAAATGATTAACATAAAATCAAAGGCATCTATTTGGAATTGTGTAAGTAGAGATATTAACAAATGAAAATTTTTATTTCCTTTCTAGGGAAAAACTTAAATTCAGTTTACCTGAGTCTTGTGTCTACTCTTTCATTGACTATTGTTTCCAGAATATGAGTTTCTGTGACTAACAAGGAATCATGATATATGACATGTGTAGATCTAAAAACAAAAGCAACATAGTCTTTCACTATTCAGCTAAATATCTGCTGGATGAAAGAATATACAAAGCACTATGAACAGGTTTAATTAAGTTACTCCCCTCTCTAGAATGTTCTATGCCTCACTCTTGCCAATCCCAAGAAAACCATACCTCTGAACATAGATTTCAACTTTAATATGTTTCCTTTCTATTTTTTATCTCAATCTCTCCACCATATTAGATAACAATTAATTTCCCAAGTGTTTCCACCTCTGTCACTGTCAAGGCATCCTCTAATAACTGACCTTAAAATTTTCTTCGTATTCCACATTTCAAGGCTCTTATCAAATGCTACCTTTTCTAGAAAGAAATATCTTGTCTATTTAATGATAAATTGGAATTAGCCCCTGGGTAGCTTTTATATCACTTAGAAATTTTCATTCTCAATTTGGACTCTGAATGGTTCAATACTAGTAGGGTGCTAATTTGTAATTGCTATAGAAAATTTAGGAAATTATTCTAGAGCAAAACATTTTAAAAACCAAACTGACAAGAAGGACAAAAGGTGAGTCAGTTGTTTAGCTGTCTAGTTTTAGAAAAGAGAGATGTAATTTTTTTTAAGAACTAATATATTGAGTTGATATATATGTCAAAAATGTTAAAGACAGGAAGCGAAAACTAACCATAATAATCTTGATTCTCCAACATAGTCTTTTCTTTTTCATTCAGAAAATAATTCCCCCAAAAAATGAAAAACTGGGAGAAATCAAACATGCCTCATCTCCCTGCAGAAGTCAGCAAAAAGCCATTTATGACCTGGGTATAATT
This sequence comes from Rhynchonycteris naso, assembly GCA_037038555.1. Classification (NCBI taxonomy): domain Eukaryota; kingdom Metazoa; phylum Chordata; class Mammalia; order Chiroptera; family Emballonuridae; genus Rhynchonycteris; species Rhynchonycteris naso. The sequence goes on from CM072995.1 coordinate 255,830,843, forward strand.
TCCTATATCTTAAACTCCTATTTGACATTTTTGTTATATGTCAAAGGCAAATACAGTTAACTGATTCTTGTCCAATCACCTATTTTGAGCTTTTTATTTAATTTCTGGAGTATTATACAGTTACAACAAACTAATTTTTGCATAGAGTGTTAGTAATAATAGTACCTCCATATACTGTATCTTACATGAGTCCCACAACTCCCTGTATTACAGAGGAGAAAACATTAAAAATGAGTTGTGCAAAGTCAGAAAGCATACTAGTGAGAAATTAAAAATTATTGTATTCACTACATTAACATTTAAGTATATTAATATAGCAGTCCTTCTCATATTCTCCCCCTTTTTCTCCTTCCTTCCTCTCCTACTCTCTTTCTGTATAGATAAGTGACCAGAGATAGATACAGAGACTGATATGATGATATATTTATAAATATATGTATGTGTTCTGTATGAGTGTAATTTTTTAAAATTAAAATAGAGATATGAAATTGATGCTTGCTTTAAGGCAAAGAATGTGCAATAATTTTTGGTGCCAGTTAGATGAAGTCCATAAAAGGAAATTTTTCAATCTGTCATATAGATAAAAATGTCCAACTTTTCTATTATGCTCTTGAATTTGGACATGTAAAAATGATATTTGATGTATAAAATATATAGTGATTTTTTGTGGAAGAAAAAGAAACTTAAACTTCTAAATTCTCTGTTTTAGAAATAACCATATCTTTTATTTATTTTTTTTTAAATTAATATGATTTTGGCAATAATAGAAAAGCCAAACTAAAACCTTTTTTTCAGATTCTTGGAATGTCATCCACTATGGGTACATGTTCATACAATTTACTCACTACAAAGTTCTTCAGTATTTTCACTGTGTTTCAATGCTTCTCAAGTTCAACCATTTTCTTTTTTATATTCGATATCTAATGTTGCAAAAATATTTCATCTCTCCCTTCCTAGACACACAGGAGTGATTCAGTTCCTGGTTCCCTTCCTATTGGGAAGAGTCACATGACCAATTCTGGCCAACAAGCTAAAAGGAAAAAAGTTATTTAACTGAACCAAGCATTTGAGTGTTTGTGCAGAGCACAGACCCTAAGCCTCATTTTGCCTGTGATACAGATTCTCTCAGATGTTTGGATGGCGGAGGTCCCATCACCCTGGTCCTTAAGTGAGAATGTGGGTGATGCAGAGCATAGCCAGCTGCCAACCCATGATGGACATGGAGCGTGAATGAGGAATGAACTGTAGTTCTTTCCGGCCACTGGGATTTGAGACTCCATGTCACCATAGCACAATTTAACTTGACCACACTAATACAGGTGCCGTGGCTGATGAAACATGCTGGTTTGGTTGACTACACTGGCATCATCCTTGGAGCAGAAAACTGCAACTCATGTATTCTCTAATCAATAAAAAAAAGTACACTTACATAATGAGTTAGAGAGGATATAATACCTGTCCTCACTTTCTGCTTCCACTGCATTAATACCCAGGATATATTCCTACTTATCCAAATTCTGTTTTCTCCACATTTGCTAACCAGAAACCTTATCTCTTTGTAAAACCTATTTCATACATCAGAGCCTATATTTAGCATAGATGCTGTATCTGTCCAATACAAACCAAATGAGCTTTGAAAATATCTGTCAAACCCAATAAATTTTGTAAACCAGTTTATGAGACAACTGTGCTTGATCTTTGCATAATTTTGCTTAGTAATACTAAGTCATCCAGAAAGAAAACAAAACAAATAACAAAATCTACTGGGTCATTTTAAAACAATAATTTGTGTATTAACATATTTGAAAATTTTATTTCCTATCTCAGTAACAATAAAGAGGACTGTGGTAAGGGAACAATATTTAATCTTATTATGAATCTCAATGAGAAATATTGGAAATGCCTGTTTTTTAGTCAGTGGTTTTAAGCAATACTTATACAAATATTTCTAGTTGCATGAGTTCAAAGGCACATATTCTACCTTCATACAAATTATATAAATATATGTGATAGGTAAAATACATAAATTATAATTTAAAAACTACATTCTATGCATCCTAGTTTTCATTATTATTATAGAGACATCAAAAGGCATGATTCTTTTAGGAAATTACTTAGTTCATGTGAATAGCTGGTAGTAAAAGCCAGTTTTTATGTTCTGCATTTAAATTTATTTCATCCGTATAGAGGAAGCCATACATTTCTTATTCAATTTCTTATAAGAAAAATGTCCTAGAGTGTGTGCATGTGTTTTTCTAAAAGCGGGGGGGGGGGGGATGTCTCACCTTGGTCAATCAGCAGATATGAGGACTTCTCTTGTAGAGAGTTGGGTCTGCACTGGGCAAAAGCAGGAAGACCAAACTTAGCTTTGATATGTGCCCACTGCCTGTGCATTCCCACTGTAGGGAGCTTTCCCTTTACCCTTCCCCACTTTACTTTCAGGCAGCATGTTGTCCAACCATGTTAGCAGGTCACTTGTCTTGTATATTTGCTATCATTTTCCAAATTGACTGACTACTCACTACATTGTAAGAGTGGACATTTAAAGAAAAAGCAGAATCATGGAGTCCTGGGCTTTCAAATGCTCCAATAACAAATCTTATGTAAGAGCAAACAATTTGGAATAAAATTTTCAATACTAATGATAATGATAATGATGATGATGATAATAATGATAAAAATAATTCTTTAGTGTGGAAATTTACTACTTTGCTGGCCAGAAAACAAGATATTTTAGCAGTTAAAAATATATTTAGAGAGGAGCAAGATGGCGATAGAGTAGGCGGACGTATCAACTTCCAACTCCCAGAACCAAAGTGGATTATAACTCAATTTTAAGAACCATCATCTGGATAAACCAACTTTGAACTAAACTAAGTGGACTCTTCAACCAAGGAACACAGAAGAAGCCGCATTGAGACTGGTAGGAATAGCAGAAACGCGAAGAGGGCTGCCAAGCTCCCCGGAGCGAACGGCAGCCAAGAGAGACCCGCTTGGCGGGAGGAGAGTTTGGCGGAGAGGGAGGGACCTGGGTCGCAGGAACCAAGGCCCAACCTGCAGTCCCAGATCCTAGATGAGGTGTTTGGACAGTATTGAGCTGTGAAACAAGTGAGGATACTGTTCGTGAGAAAGAGACAGTTTTCTCAGACCCAAAATTCTTAAAGGGACAGCACAGAAAACATCTCTCACAGTCACTCACCGGAGGCTCCGGGATACGGGGTCAGAGGAGAGGACCACAGCAGCGGGAAGAGAGAGTAAACTAGAAGCCACAGGGAGAAAAAATCTGAGGGACAGCCACCCTAACCCCTGGGCTAAGTCATTTCTCTAATCAAAAATGAATATTTACCCTGGAACTAGCAATACCAGCAAAGGGAGATAGGACACCAGCCAAACAAGCTCTTCCGCGGCACTTAGAGCAGAGCTGTTTAGATGAAGGGAGCTTCCAGGTCTACAGTATGGAGTGTTAGGGTCTGAACTGTGGGGCCCCTTTCTACTCTGCTGAGGTTGTTGGAGGGATGGTGGGGCGAACGCTGAAATGCAGTTCTGTCGGCAGGAGCAGAATCCCAGCCGTGTGAGCTTGGTCTAGCCCAGCAGGGGCAGAGGGGACGCGCGAAAGCGTTCAGGCAGCTGTGGGCTCACCTGTAACCCCACCTGTGAGGAAAAAGCGGGAGACCAGGAATGGGCAGAGATCTGTTCTGTGAATCAAGAGAAATCCCCAGAGAAGGACCTGAATGAACCAGATATAACCAAATTACCAGAAGCAGAATTTAGAATAATGATAATTAGAATGTTCAAAGAAATTAGAGCAACAATGGATAGTCACTATGAACACCTAAATAAAGAGATAACAAGTATATAAAAGGAAATTGAAATAATAAAAAAGAATCAGACAGAAATGATAAATACATTATCAGAACTGAAGACCATAATGGAAGGAATTAAAAGCAGGATAAATGACGCTGAGGATCAAATCAGCGAGTTAGAGAAAACAATAAACATAGGCACAGAAGCAGAGCAGAAAAAGGAAAAGAGACTCAAAAAATGTGAGGAAACTCTAAGGGAGCTCTGTGACAACATGAAGAGAAACAACATTTGCATCATAGGGGTTGCTGAAGAAGAGGAGAGAGAAAAAGAAATAGAAACTTTGTTGAATCAAATCATAGCTGAAAACTTCCCTAAATAAGGCTGGGAAACATTCCACACATACAAGAAGCACAAAGAACTTCATTAAAGAGAAACCCCAAATAATCTACACCAAGATACATCACAGTTAAAATACCAAAGCTAAGGGATAAAGAGAAAATTTTAAAAGCTGCTAGAGAAAAAAAGGCTATCACCTACAAAGAAGCCCCCATAAGGTTGACATCTGACTTCTCAACAGAAACACTTGAGGCCAGAAGAAAATGGCAAGATATAATCAAAGTAATGCAGAACAAGAACCTACAACCAAGACTACTTGGTAATCTTGTTAAACATGCAGAATCAAGGTCCCCATTTCCAGAGACTGATACAGAGATGGGGTGTGCAGCTAAGTAAGTTGCATTTTTCATTACTCCCAGAATGTTCTGGTACTAGCAATGCATGACTCCCAATGTCAGGACAACACATCGCTCTAGAGAGAGATACCTGTGATGGTCTTTATCCCTTTTCTTTGAGGAAGAAGTGGAGCTTGGTGAGAAGTTATAAGAAGTCATATAGCTCTCTGTCATGATCTGGCATCCTGGAAGACCTATAAAATATGAATAGGATAGAAATGTGCTAGAAGAATGAAAATAATAGAATTTGCAATCAAAATATGAATTTAAAACTCAGCTAAGCCACATCCTAATTATGGGAGCTTAGACAAGTTATTTCACTTTCTGAAAGTTTTCCCATTTATAAAATAAAATTTTAAAATATGTCCAAGCAAAAGTGACTCATGAATTTGTTGTAACAATTAAATAAAATAGAGATCACAACAAGGTCTATCACACAGTAGGAATATTAAAAGTTCATTTAAATACCTGCCCATCCTTCTTGCCACCTTATAGTTTTCCATTTATACCACAGATTGGTCTAATTCTAATAAAAATTACTTCCACTTAATTCTATTCTGAAGCATGTCTGAAAAGATTAAAGCTGACATTTTCCCTGGCTACATGCCAACTGTGACTGTCCAGTCAATTAGCAGTTTAACTCAATTGTGTGTGAATGTTTCTCACAGTTTGTGTTGGGTTCTCTAACCCTAAAGGGTGAATATGACTCTTTTTTCAAAATGCAGCAAGTGTTCTTTACCTGATGAGGTATTGATGCTGTTTCTTTTCCAATGAGTGAAACTGTGACTGCCCTTCATGGGTGTTACAGAGTTATATTTTGCTTTCAGGGTGTTGTTGGAAAACAAACTATTTAACCTCCCTTTGGAGTCAGGCCCCTGACAGGTGAGAGAAAGCTAGTAATCATGTAGTGGATGGCGCAGGGGGATAATTGGTGAGGGAAAACCAAGCCTCTCAGCTCCAGGTCACCAAATCTAATGTATACCAGGTCAGCAATGATCAAAAGTGTGAAGGACTTTATACATCTTTTCTGGTTCCTACTAGATGGAGGGTTTGTGTCAGAAAAACTGTCTCCTGAAATGACAGCCTCAGCACAGAAGCCACAATTTAATTGACACCAAAGAATAGTCAGTGTTTCATCATTAGAGGCTGCCAGCCACAATCAAGGTGAAGACCATATCATATGAATCCCTCTGCCTTCGCAGGGACACATGGCACAGAATGACCAGAGTGGAACCTGATAAAGGGGCTTAAGTGTGTGTGATCCAGCAAATGGTAAGTGAAATCTATCTACTTAATGCAGACATGGATACCAAAGGTTTGTACATTATACCTCACTGACAACGAATGTTAAATTCCACAACGATGGATCAGCTGCGGTCCATGATTTGAAGACACTTAGGGAAAATTTCTTCTTCCCTCCATGCCCTCCAATATTAGATACTATTCCAGTGTTCCTCCAGACCTCAGTCTCTAAGGAACTGGGCTGACTGTTTCTCTTGTAATTTTCTCCTCATAAATTTGGCGGTTTGGGTAATTTTCACATTTTTGTGGTCATTAATCCTAGATAACAATATCCTTGATGACAGTATATGAAATAGAGCTTTTTTCCAATTGGAAATATCTTAGTGTTAAGGAGTGGTCATCACTTTATGAAAAGGACAAAGAGAAACGACAGGCCTGAGTTTGAATCTCTATTCAATAATCACTATCTAATATCTGGAGAAACTTATGCAAATTACTTAACTTTTCCAAACTCAGTTTTCATCACTTATCAAATGGACATAATGATACCAACTCTATGAAATTTATAGTATAGGGGTTAATTTTGTACGGTGACAGGTAGTTATAGATTTATCATGGTGATCACTTCATAAAGTATATAAATATTGAATAACTACATTTTATACTTAAAACTTTCATAATAGTATATATATATATATATACACACACACACACACACACACACACATACACACACACACCAATTCCACAGGGTCATTGTAAGAATTTAATAAAATAGTCTCTATAAAGTATTTCATAAAATACATATTTCATTGAAGATACCAAATAAATAGAAGTGTATTCTTTCATTGATAAATGTAAAAAATACTAAAATATTTTTCACAACTTTATTTTGTTCGGATCTATTTAAATGTGTAAGTAACTATGTCAGAGAGCCTGAGGTTTCCCTCTTTGGGGAAAATGCAGGTCTGTCCAAAAAGGGCAACATTTATCACGATGTTATAGATGGATAAAGAGGATGGATAAAGCACATTTAGAAACCATGGGAAAATATTTTGCTAGATTTACTGATTCCTTGTGAATGACAAAATTAAAATGAGCTCATAATTCACATTACATCATGTACCAAATTGGTCATTTTGTCAATAATCAAGTGCATGAAAGGAACAAATTCAAATAATGACAGGTTAATTCTCTATACATAGAGACAACTATCCCAGAGTAGTGGGTATCTTGTAGATCCATGTTGGTACTGTTGCACCATGTGCATTGGTACCCTGTTGTATGGCATAAATGAGTCATTTAAATTATCTATGACCAACATGTTTGGTTAATAAATAACACTAATTTTTTTTTTCTAGTTAGCAATCTATTAGAATGTTTGCTACTGTTAATAAGAAAGAAATAATTAATTATGATTTTTTTCTATTACTCTATTGATATTTCTTTTGCTGTAATTGGCTTTATTTTTTATTTTATATTCTAAGGAGCAATTTACTTATGCAGAGATATTATAGTTGAATTGTTTTATGTTGTATTATTTGCTTCATTACTAGCATTACCCAATCATTTTAAATTTCAAGAATGTGCACTATCAATAGTGACAAATTTAGAAAAACATAGCATGGTGTTTCAATGCCAGGGTGATTTTACAACATGCGAAAATAAGATTAGTGCGCACCTGACAAGGGAGGCTAATACATTTTGACAAGAAAGTTACTAAAAATAAATACATGCCCCCATATTTATTCTGTTCTGACTCTAAATATATCTTAAAAGAATATAGAACATTTTCCTTGACAACATCCTTGATGTTTTAGCTACTGGTTTATAAATCATACAGAAATTTGACAGAGTTACAATATTCAAGTGCCCATACAGCATGTAGAAATGGAACATCCAAACCAACCTTGAAACTAAGGAAAGATAATAGTTGTATGGAACAGCATTATTGTAATTTATTGGAACCATGTTCCATCATATAGAAAACTTCCAGAATTAATCAGACAGAAAACAAAACTTGAGCTTACTCAGTGACTTACATATGTATTTGCTATTCCTTTCTGTTACATAGTTTAGGCATTTCAACTAATAAACACAACTTACTATTTTTAGAAGATGCTATTGGCCAACATAAATCTATTTATTAAGTCAACCTATAATAAGTATCTACATATAAAAGAATCTACACTAAGCTATTAAGTATATTCTAATATAAACGAGACACAATTCCTTGACCTGAAGGAATTTAACACCCACACTGTTAATGGACTTTTAGACCCACAATACTCAGCAGCTATAGCATCTATTGCCCATGCACTGGTTACCATCCACCTCCATACACATACACACAAATACTTTTCAAAAATCTATTTCCAGAGTAAATAGAATTATCCTGTACAAAAGAAAGAGTGCTAACCCAAGACCAAGTGATAAACTAGTTGTACAATCTCATTCCTTGTTGTCATTAATTTCACCAAGATTTGGCCTGTGTTCCTCTTCTATTGCAATATAAGGGAAAATTTTCTGAAGAAACTTGCTCCTGTTGATTCTGAGACTACATGAAAAGTCTGAGATTTTGCCTATTTCCAAGATAACAACTTATCTTGCTACATTTTTTAAATACATTTTCTGACAGAAAAACACAAGCCCTCTGAGTCAAGGAAACAGATAATTTAATACTCATGTCAAAATGAAGCAGCCAGAGAAACACTTTGCATCAGTTCGCCTCATCCTAGCCCCAGGGGCAATCCAATCTGGACCAGAGGCTTCCCCGCACCTGTAGATGGTCACACAAGGGAGGAAGTCCATCCAGAACTTTGAGAGCTCGAGCTTACATAGAACACTCAATCTGCCCATGCTCCAAGTAGGAGACATGAAGAGACCTTGTCTTTACTCAGTAATGTAAGCAGGTCCTGTCTGGAGAAGGAGAAGACGGTTTCTAAATTAATACTTTGAATATAAACTAATGTGTTAAGATGAGAGAAAAAAGGAAGGGCCCTAGCTTTCAAGGCTTTTGTTATTCAAACTCATCTTTTGTTCAAAAGATCCAGACACTGGACCCTTAAACTGCTCATGGAAAATTTTTTCTCAGCAGCTTCCCATCACACATAAAAAGACAAGCACTCCCTAGCTAAAGAGCTCTCATTCCTCTTCTCTTCTTTTTGTCCAGCAATTGCACAGAATCCCTGAAGATGCAGATATTCTTGGTGACCATGACAACAAAGCATGTTAGAAAGTCAACACACTAGGAATGATAGCAAAGAAACATAGAAAGTGTCTGTGCAGCTTGTTGTGTTGCTAAACATTTGAATTAATGTGCAAAACTGTCTGCCTCTGGATTTACTGTTATGTGCGTAAAACAAAGTCTTATTTGTTTAAAGTTAAACTTGAGTTTCCTGTTATTTATAACTGAGAGCCTTCCCAAATCATAGGCATCATATGAGTAGAACCATGAATGACTGAGCACCTTATCTACACTGAGTGAACGTCTGGTATAATATATGGTAGTTCTGATTAAAATACATTTATGGAACAAATAACATGATTAATATGCATGTTATCATTTAATCTTACAAAGCTTGGAGATACATGATTTCTCTGTTTTCACAATTGAGGCTTCACAAGATTAGGTAACAGGATATGGAGGAAAAGAAAGATTCATGTAAAGTTTGTGTTTTTTACCCACTCTGCTATGTACGGGCTCCTCCTGCCAAGTCCATCCTCCTCAAGCAACAACCCATGCTCCCAACTTTGTCCTAACAACCCCCCCTTAATATACCTTTCTTGGTGATTTTGTCTTTAGACTTACGTCTGAGTAGCAGTAATGTGACTCTGATTCACTGGCCCTTATGATTCGTCATCCTCTCCAGATAATGTATGCATTTATACAGCATTCTGCAGGCAATGCCCTGACCCTGAGATGCCTTTGTTTGGAGTATCAGGCTTCTGGTAGGTAACTCTTTGGGGTAACAGCAAAATCACTAGACCCAGACAACCACTCTCTGCCATTGCACAGAGCTATCTGTGGGTTTTTGTGCACTGAGTCAGGAATTGAACAACCCAATGGGTTCATCTTTCTCTGAATAACTTGTTTTCCTGCAAGAAAAATTCATTATAACATGCACTTAATACTTCTATAGTGTACAAAGGCTTTCCAAATCCCACTAGCCCAATGGCTCATATATCTCAAATATTTTTTCAACATAAACTATCAGTGAAATAAGAGAATTAATCCTCTTAAGTTAAATATTGGTTAAGCCCATATAGCAGAAAATGAAGTGGATGCAGGGGATGTTCTGGTTTGCTGAAATGCGTGATGACTGAGGCCACTCAAATGAGTAATAGATGCTAGTGAGATTGTCTGATGGTTGTTTTGGTTACCCAGCCAATTGCCACATAACAGTTTGGTCTGGTACATTCAACTACAATAGCATTTGTATAAGGAAACGTTCTGCTTGTTTGCTTTATTTTTAATTTCCATTGTGAACCAATAGTTTTGTAAAATGAAATAAGAAGTATTAATAAATTAAAATGATACAAAAAGACACAAGTGGCCCTTGCTGGTTGGCTCAGTGGTAGAGTGTCAACCTGGCGTGTGGAAGTCCCGGATTCAATTCCTGGTCATGGCACACAGGAGAGGCAACCATCTGCTTCTTCCCTGGCCCTCTCTTCCCCTCTCTCAGTTGATTCAAGCATGTCGGCCCTAGGTGCTAAGGATGGCTCCATATAGCCTCTGTCTCAGGCCTAATACAGCTCACTTGGGAGCATAGCCCCATATGAACAGAGCATCAACCCCAGATGCCAAGTGGAGATTGGGGGTCGCTGACTGGATCCCAGTTGGAAGCATGCAGAAGTCTGTCTCTCTGTCTCCCATCTTCTCACTTAAAAATAATAGTAATATTTTTAAAAGACACAAGTAATAAACCCCCAAATAGTAATATTTGTGTCAAGAGTTTCAGTAAATGTAGAGCAAATGTATCATACAGAAAAGGAAAAAAATAAACCCCATAAGCCTTGTTTATTTAAATTGTGTATATGGGCAATTAACAGAGAGATTTGTTGTTACACATAACTTTTTGACTTTCTACAACCATAATTAATCAGTTTTGAATAAAATACTAATTTTCTCATATTAAGCATACACACATATATTCTTTGAATGAAACCATGTATATCAGTATTTGAGGGGGCAAAGGAACTTGCTTCCTGCTTTTAACCTAAATATTCTAAGTTTGACTGACAAGAAAGCTATTTCTGTGATTATGTTGATAAAATCCTTTTTTTTTTTTTTGGTTTTGTTTTAAAACATTGGATCTAGAGAATTCAGCCTCACAGAGGTATAATGAGAAGAAAACAAATAAAGCAGTATATATATTTCACATAATATAAAGCAAATGATTTTGTGCTTGCAAATTTTATTTTTTTAACCCCTATATCAGCAATCATTTCCAAAAATATATTAAGTTTTGTTATATTTAAACATCTTTGATGAAAACAAATAGATTCTGGTGTTCATATACTTTTTAGCTACCATGGACAATTCACCTGAAAATACCACAGATGAGCTCCTACTGTGTGTAATAACTACAGTTTGTGCTACAACCATCTCTATTTGTTCAAGGAATGAGTCTACTAATCATATTTTGGATGTCCTAGTAATATCAAATTGCTATAAAAATTTCCAAAAATCTTTCTCTTGAAGCTTCCTGTCTGCTTTTATTTTCAGGAGGCCATTCAAGCCTCATCTCCACACTAGAAGCAACGATCTAGAGAAAGTGTAGTGGTTCTGCCAGTCCCCACAGTCAGGGACATGCAGGCTGCAGGCTGTTACTTAAAGAACCATTGTCTTTATTTTCTGCAACCACCGTCTCATTTTCTACAAAAAGCATTCCTCTTTTTTTCTTCCTCCAACTTTTCCTTATCTCTATCTTAGACCATTAAAACTTTAGTTTGATCCTGGCCTTTTGGCTCAGTGGTAGAGTGTAGGCACAGCATCTGGATGTCCCGGGTTCGATTCCTGGTCAGGGCACACAGGAGAAGTGCCCATTTCTTTCTCCACCTCTCCCCCTCTCGCTTCTCTCTCTCTTCCCCTCCTGCAACCATGGCTCAAATGGAGCAAGTTGGACCTAGCGTTGAGGATGGCTCCATGGCCTCCCCCTCAGGCTCAGTTGCTGAACAACGGAGCAATGCCCTAAATGGGCAAATCATCGCCCCCTAGTGGGCTTGCTGGGTGGATCCAGGTCGGAGCACATGCAGGAGTCTGTCTCTGCCTCCCCTCCTGTCACTGACTAAAACAAACAAACAAACAAAAACTGTTTATTTTGTTTACACTATGGTCACAAAATGTAAACATTTCATGAGAGACCACACATTTGGGACACTGAAACTAATGACAAATCTAGAACACCAGGTGGCAGCAGACAGGAGAGGCATGACTTGGTCTAGCATTTTCTGTAATTGGTAAAGCCATCTTGGCTTTGACAGCTGCTGCCAGAGAAAAGCCCCTTTACAGTCATCTTAGAGGAAATGTAGTTTTTCTTGATTGGAAATCAGAAAACTACTTTTTCATTTTTGTTTCTTTTTCTTGGTCTATTTTTCTCTCTTCAATTAATTGTTTCCATCTAAATGCTCTAGGTGGGAGTTTACAATGTTAATTGTAAAATTTGAGACCTTTACATCCTGTCACCTTTAATACTGAGTAACTGAATTGTTTGAAAGCTCCACAAAACTGGCTGTGCAAAATGTGCCAGCTCTTCTTTTATTTCTGTGTCTTGCAAGAAATGGAATAGCACTGCCCATATCACTGCAGGCTTTATAACACCCTATGGAATGGCTTACTCTTGTAACAAACAGCAACTCTGAGCTACTTGAGTAGTAGCTTAACTCAAGACAGAAAGATGAATGCTGACCGGGTGGTCAGAGAATGAAGAGTTGTCACAGTGTGAGTTTGATCCCCAATGAGGGCGCAACTAAGTGGAAGAGCGAATTGATGCTTCTCTCCCTCTTTCTTCTCCTTCCTTTCTATTGCCCCCCTCGCCCTCTCTTTCTCTCTCAAGTCAATTAAAAAATTTTTTTAAAGAAGACAAAAGAGATGTTTAACTCTTGTTTTCTGGTATAATTATTATTTTATCATGTATTTAGCTCTTTGAAATGAGTGTTCAGCTATTGCAGTGCTAAAATGCAAATGAGCCAGGTTGTTATTCATGACATTCAGACATAAACCCAAATACCCTGGCAAAAAATGAGGTGCCCGCATGACCTCACCCTGCTTAACAGAGTTATCCTTTTGGCATCTTCTCTCTATTGTTTGTTTTCTTTGGAGTGGTTTGGGCTGTTCAGAAGATGATATTATCAATCCTAATTAGTTTTGGCTTCAGCAATTAAACTTATTGAAGTTAGAAGGTGGACAAGGTTTACACACTTTTATAATAATTTCTTCAGGATTCCTCATATTCTGCAAAAGCTGTAGAAGTCCAACCTTTTTCTTCTTATTTCTGTGTTGCAAAGTGGTATCATAGTATTTAAACATAAATATTTTTACTTTACAGACTGTACATTGCTTAAGTTATCAAATTCCAAGGCTCATGATGAATCAAAGCTTTTATTTATTTTTTTTGTTTCAAGGTTTAAAATATACTGTGAAGTAAATATTTATACTTATTTCCATGAACACAATCCTGGAATAAATTACTGTCTATCTATGGAGTGCAGAATAGTCTCTTGGCTTCAGAGGGTCCTTAGAATGTTTTTCTGGAAGCAAATAAATTGTACTTATTTCATATATTATTATTTCATACAAGACAATTAATAAAAATATTAGTTACAGAAGTATTATAACTTAACATTTCTATGTTTATTGGGTATATAATTTTACTCTTCATAGGAATAGTCAATAATTCTATCAAGTAAATGCTAATCTGCATATTATTTATACTAGTTTCAAGCATAACAAGTTTATTTCACAAAAAGTCAGACACTGAAGAGGGCAAGTGTGTAATTTCTCAATTATGAAAGTGCATGATATTCTTAGGTGAAACATTCAAAGTATAGGTTTTTCTCTTTTATGTATCAGCAAACCTACTAAACCAATGTCTGTTAAGTTCTTTATTTATCCATAACATAGAATATTAAGACATTTCCCTAAAAGAAGGAAATAAGTGATAAAATGAAAGATTAGATCTTCTCAGAATAGGACAGAAAAAGTGAAAGGGAAAATTTATTGATGTTCAATATGAAATAAATATTATCAACATTTATAATTTAGGACTCCAATTAAAAATTTTTGCTCCAATAATTCTTTTATTGTTTTGTTTTTTGTTTGTTTGTTATTTTTTGTTTGTTTTTAGTGAGAGAGAAACACTCTTTCTGCATGCACCCCAACTGGGATCCACCTGGTAACCCCATCTGGGGCTGATGCTTGAACCAATTGAGCTATCCTCAGTGCCGGAGGCTAACACACTCAGACTAACCAAGTCATTTTCAACACCTGGAACCAAGCTCAAACAAATCGAGCCACTGGTTGTGAGAGGGGAAGAGAGAGAGAAAGCAGAGAAGGGTGGGGGGGGGGGAATAGGAGCAGATGATCTCTTCTCCAGTGTGCCTTGACCAGAAATTGAATCCAGGATGCTGATTCCTCGGGCCAGCACTCTATCCACCGAGCCATCCAGCCAGGGCCTACTTCAATGATTCTTTAATTTTGACCACCCTACTCCTACTAACCATTACTCATTGGGATTTCTAATCAATGTTAATCAGAGTAAAAAAACTGTATTACAGAAATGTTTATACTTTTCCCCTCAAAACTACAAAATCCAAAAGGTACTATGGCCAAAGTGAGTAAGTTCCACTTAAAGAAACATTGATAAAACACGATGAAGTGGACTAGGATTGGATAAAGGAGTTATTTAGAAAAGGGTATTAGTAAACTAAGGCTACCAGACATGAACTCCTCAATGCAATAAAAAAAAAAGTAGATTTTACAGTTATGAAACAGGAGAGTCCATCCACTCACTCACACAAGTATTATTTTGAATTCCACCAAGCAGTCCATTATTAAGCTGATCAGTAGCTGAGTGATTCACTACTTCATTAAAAGTGAAAAACACAGGTCAAAATAAAACACGATGCTTTTATTATGCAAGTGACTTACTGTGACACAAAAGCTATTCAGGATGGATGGATGATCGTTTGTAAATATAAATTCAATCAATTGGAATGTGTGATGGCTAAATTTGTAAGTAATAGCAGAGGCAGGGCAAAATCACCTATTTATGACTCTTTTAGTCCTTTTAGTTTGCCTTTCATCTTCTCTTTACATCTTTGTTCTGTTAGAAAATTAAAACAATGCTTAACTCACGAGCTTTCTTCTTAATAACATGGCTGCCTCTCAACCATGACTTAGATACCAGAAAGTGAAGGAGAAAAGGGAATGGTCATTAAGCATTTGTTAAATGCAGATATTGTACTAGCCAATCTTTCACATATGTTGCATCATAAAGTAATGGCACTACCCTGTTCGTTATGTATACTCCAATTTTGTTTACTACTAGAGAAAACAAGACTTTATAAAATTAAAGTACATTGCCCAAGATTATAGGGTAATAAATATTGTACGTGGAATTCAATTTGAGGTCTGATTGACTTCAAAATGAATCAACTTTCCACTGAAAACGAGGAGCTAACACTTGGATCAGGTTTTGTACATTGGTCTGGAATCTGAAAAACTGTTTAGTACTTCCCAAACCCAATATCCTCTGCTGTAAGACAGAGCTAGCATGCAGTGCAGCCTGACTTCATCCCACAGCCCCAGTCCACAGGACCAAAAGTGTGCAGGTGTGTGTGTCTCAGGTTAAGGGAAAGGCAGGAATTGTGTCTTGAAAATTTCTAACCCAAGATATATTAAATATCATGCAGTTAAATCTATTTTCTCTGTATTTTGTCTAAACTGAGTCTATAATAACTACACATTAATAGGAGATCCCTGGTATTTTTGCCATTTTTACACCATCAATTCCCTTATTAACTAAATCATTATCATAAAAAAATTATTGTCATCACGTATTTAAAACAGTGAAAAGCATAATGACATTTGAGCAATCGGAAAGTCATCTGTGTTTGCTCCCACTGCCTCTAACTAGGGCCAGAGAAGACCCAGAGGGACTGTGCTGGGATCATCACCTCTGCTCAACCACAGTTCGATTCTTTTTTGAATGTAAATTTTGAGTCTTGAAAGTCATTTAGTGATTTCAAGATGCCAACAGGTAACAATGTGCAAATTATATCCCCAGAGCATAGTGATATCCTCCAGGTGGGTTAAATATTGTGTATGATTTTAGTGCTCTCATTTTCAAAGTATATGGCAGAGAAAAATTAATTCATTAAAATGTTTTATGAATAACTGGTTATAATAAGTTTTTAGCTTTCCTATGAGCCTAATAGTGTCAAGATTGTTAGCATTGTCTTTATATTTTATAATAAGATAGTTCACCTAGCAAATTTGAAGACCAAGAAAGATACAATTAAAAACTAAAAATGGTGTGGAAAATTGAAAAAAGTAAAAAAGAAGAAAGTTGTCCTTGTGTTTAACAAATGCAATAGAAGATTAAGAAGAAAGAAGTGCTACTTTATAAAATCACAGACTTTATTGTCTTTCTTATGGAGATACGTGCTGGAAGTATAGAGAGATTCAAGTAAGATTGAAATAAATATGTGTTTTAAAGAGAAATATTATTTTGTCTGACCAGGTTGTGGCGTAGTGGATAGAGAGTCGGACTGGGTTGCAGAAGACCCAGGTTCGAGACTCTGAGCTCCCCAACTTGAGCGCGGGCCCATCTGGCTTGAGCAAAAGCTCGCCAGCTTGGACCCAAGGTAGCTGGCTCCAGCAAGGGGTTGCTCGGTCTGCTGAAGGCCTGCGGTCAAGGCATGTGTGAGAAAGCAATCAATGAACAACTATGGTGTTGCAATGGCAAAGAAAAACTAATGATTGGTGCTTCTCATTTCCCTCTGTTCCTGTCTGTCCCTATCTATCCCTCTCTCTGACTCTCTATGTCTCTCTCTCTCTCTCTCTGTTCCTGTAAAAAAAAGAGAGAGAGAGAGAAAGAAATATTATCTTGAACAGGAAAATAAAGTTCATAGTTTTAGTCTTAAATTTTGATACCAAAAAAACCTCATTTTGCCAAATTATGATCTTGATATTTCCACCAAAAACAAGATTTGGGGGTAAATAAAAAATGAATCTGGTCCTGGATAGCATTATTAATGCTTCTATTAAAATACATTGTTCATTAGAGTGACAAAGTTAAACCATGCTTAAAGCAAACTCTAAAATATGATTAAATTACCTGCCATATATTTAAAGGATTACCTCAAATGTGTTGTTGCAGTTTTTGTTCATATGAAAAAAATTTTTGTCTTAATGGGATCTGCAGTAACAGAGATGGACTCTAAAGATGATCTCTTGGCTTGCAAATATTTACTTTTGTTATTTATTTTAACTATTGTTACCACACTGAGTTCACAAAGTTGGTGGGAGATGCCATTTGTGGCATAAATGATTCATAAATATTTGGAATGGCTGTTGCAGATGTTTTTAAAAGAGTCAGGAGAATCACCTATTTTATAGAAAATTCTCTAATTTTTTTATTACCACTATAAATTGTATAGACAATATTAATTTTTATAAGTGTATTGTAGAACTACTAAATTGAAATCAAAATGTGTTAGCTTTGCAATTTTTAAAGAGCATCTAAACTAAAGCTGGAAAGAGCTATGTTTTTTAGATGAGCAATTTTTTTACAAACAAGAAAAATCTATTACTTGTCCTTCCATGAAATATTAAGACACCAGAAATCAAGGCCAACTCATTATTAGGAGTCCAAGCCTGTATTTATGACTATGAATCATAATTTTTACATAATTTATGGGTTAGTTTATTTGTATTGGGGGAAGGTGGGAATTGTTTGTTTGCTTGTTTGTTTGTTTTAATAAAGAAATAGGTGAAACAGGAACAGAAAAATATTTTAAAGACTGTGCTTCAAAATCATTGGTCATGAAATTAAAATAATCATAGAACACTTTAAATTTTCTATTATTTGCTTCAGTTTATTTCAATTAACTTAAATCAATAAACTCACAAAAATTAACTAGTAAGATATAAAACTAGGTCATTTAGTTTAGAAGAATGAAGTAACTTTAGCTATATTCAGCCAAGAGAAATAATTCTGCCAAGAAATTAAAAAAAAAAAAATTCTTCTTTAGAAAGTCCATACTATGCCAATTTTTATGCTTTACTTATTTTGGTAAAAATAGATAATAAATTTACCATCTTAGTCATTTTAAGTGTATAGAACAGTACTGTTAACTATTATGGTGAAACGGATCTCTAGAAGTTTTTCATCTCACAAAACTTTACCAGTTTTATTTTTTGTTGCTTTTTACTTTTCTTCCATTGTGATTAGAAAAGTGTCTGGTATCACTTTAATCTTCACAGGTTTGTTAAGACTTGTTTTGTGGTCTAACGTGTGAGCTGTCTTGTGCACTTGAGAAAAAAATGTATTATGTTCCTGTTAAATGGAGCATTCTACAAATATATTTTACGTTCAGTTGAATGTGGTGCTGTTCAAGTTCTCTGTATCCTTATTGATTATAGCTTAAATGTTTGTGCCTCCTCCCAGATTCATATGTTAAACCCAAATGCCCAATGTTGTCATTTAATTTGTTTGTCTGTTTCAGAGGGAGGGGATTAGGTCATGCGTGTGGAAGGCTCCTAACCATTTATACCACATGAGGATACTGTGAGATGTCAGCAATCTGCAATGAAAAAGACCTTCACCAGAACTCTACCATGCTGTTACCTTGATCTTGATCTTCCAGACTTGGAAAATGTAAGAAATAAATTTCTTCTTTTTACGAACTATTCAGTCTGTAGTATTTTGTTACAGAAGTTGGAATACACTAAGACAAATTTGGTACCAAGAAGTAGGGATGCTGCTTTAACTAATATCTAAAAATGTATTCTTTAATGATTATGTGCTCATATAAATAGATTCAGAAAAAAGCATCTGACAAAATACATTCTTTCTCTATAAACACTCTCAATAAATTGATATAGAACAAACATCCCCAACATAATAAAGACCATAAAAGACAAACCCACGTCTAATACCATACTCAATAATGAAAGTTTAAAAGCTTTTTACTAAGATCAACAAGAAAAGCATGCCTCTTTCATCGCTACTATTCAACATCCTAGCTGAGCAGCAAGGTAAGAAAAACACTAAAGGCATGCAAAATTGAAAGAAAGTAGTAAAATCATTTCTCTTTGCAGTGATATGATCATATATATAAAAAATCCTAAAGACTGAACTAAAAAACTATTAGAACTAATAAATAAATACAGTAAAGTTGCAAAATAAAAAATCACATGAATCATGAAATCATTGAAAATAAGTAAAGTTTGCAATAACATCAAAAATAATAGTTTACTTAAAATTAAGTGTAACCAAAGAGGTAAAATTGGAAAGATTCAGTCTTTACCCTTACACTGAAAACTGTAAGAGTAAAGTTAGTATTATTAGCTCTTCATAAGAGGTAGTATCTTTTCATAGACAGAAAGCACAATACAAAATTAACCCTCAAAGTCTAGAAATCTCACGGATTATTACTTATTGACATTTTCCATGGATTATCTCTTTACAAGTTCATTCTAATTTCTTCCAATTTAATACTGAATAGTCATTTAAATTTTAAATGATTCAATCAGCAATCCTCTTCTGTCTTTTTAATTTTTAAACCAGCTTTATTGAAAGCATTTATTTATTTACATAAGATAAAATTTATAAATTTTACTGCACAATTTGTTAAGTTTAGAGGAATGTTTATAGTTGTATAACTACATTATAGTTATATAATAATATAGAACAGTTTCATTACCTCAAAAAACTTCCTCAGTCCCTTTGCAATCAATCTTCTCTAAGCATTCCCTGCCCTGGGCAATCTCTGACCTGCTTTTTATCCTTATATTTTTTCTTTCAGAGAATTTAATTAAATTGAATCTTGCAGCATATAGAACAAAATTTCTCCTAGCTGTTTTTTTTTTTATACTTTGCATAGCTGTATGTATCACTAAGTTGTTTTCTAATATGCCACTATTGTGTTACAATTTATCCATTTACCTGTAGGACATTTGGCTTGTTTCCAATATCTGGCTATTAACCAAGTTGTGATAAACATTCAAACACAAGCCCTCGTGTGGACATATAGTGTCGTTCTTCTTAGCTAGGTTTCTAGAAGTAGAATTGTTAGACTATATGTTGTCTAATTCTGTAAGAAAAGTTAAAACTATTTTCCAAAGCAGCCATACCATTTTGCATTCTCACCTATAATTCAAGAGGATTCTAGATGGAACACATCTTTTCCAACCTTCGTTTTTGTCAGCTGTAATTAATTTTAGCCATTCTTGTACTTTTGTAGTAGTATATCAATGGGATTTTAATTTACATTTTTCTAATGGTTAATGATGTCAGTTATTTTTCTGCATGCTTATTTCTCATTTGTGTGTCTCCTCTAGTAAAATGTCTGTTGAAAATTTCTGCCCATTTCTTTACCAGGATATTTTAGTGAAATAAAAGTAACTAGAGATTTTATCAGTATTTATATGAACACGTTAATGTACATATAAAGGCATGTATTTATGTATAGTTCTATGTGATTTTATCACATGTAGAGATTTATGGAACCACCACTCCAATCAAGATACAGAATTGTTTCATCACCAAAATGAACTCCTTCTGTTATGCTATCCCTCCATGACGACACTTCCACAATCCTGGCAATACACAATGACTTTTGAAGATTAAAAGGTTTGAGTTTATCAGTTATTTTATAACCCATGTTTTCTGTGTTTGGAAAACCTTTGCCTAACCCAGGGTTACTACACCTTTCTTCTGGGTTTTCTTCTAGAAGTCTTTTCCTTATCATACTTATTCTTGATCCATGTTAAGTTAAATTTTGCTCTCTAGAGGTCTTGCACATATTTTTTAAGTTTATATTGAAGTATTTTATAATCTTTATGCTACTGAAAATTGTATTTTCTTAAATTTCCTGCAGCACTGTGTTGCTCCACATGTTCTGAAATACTTTGTTTTCAGCTATAACGATTGAATAGAGTCCCTCAAAATGCATGTTCATCCAGAAACTAACACTGTGACTTTATTTGGAATAAGGGTCTTTGCAGGTTTAGTTAGAAAAGAATCTTAAGATCATCCTGGATTATTGTGGTTGCCCCTAAATTTAATGGTGAGTGTCCTTATAAGACACCTAGTGCAGACACAGAAATATGCAGAGAGAGATCCATAGAACAGCAGAGGCAGAGATTGCAGTTGTGCAGCTACAAGCCAGGCAACACCAGGAATTGCCAGCAGTCACAGGCATGAATAGGATTCTCTCTTATTGTGTCCAGAAACAGTAAACCCTGCCAGCTTCTTAATTTTAGATTCTGTGATGGGAATATTCTAATAAAGTAAAAAATTTAAGTTGCTGAGAGATGAAATAAGTGTTATGAGGAAACAATGGAAAAATCATCACCATATAATAAAAAAAAATCATTCAAATCCATGTATCAAATTTATGAGAGAATTTTTATAAACTTGAAGTAGCTCTCCATTGTGAAGTCATTTAATGATCTGAAATGTCCCCCAGGGTTCACTCTTTCCCACAATGTGTCTAAAATAACTTCCACATTTTGATGAGGCTGATTTTCTTGTCTCCCATCTGTAATTCTAAGTTTCCTCAGGTTTAAAACAAATGAAAATTTATTCAAAGTCAATATTGCATTTTTATGACACCAGAATCACCATGTCATGTTATAACATCTTTTCTCGGTACACATTAAGTTACTAGAACACCTGCCTATTGAAAACAATTAAAATTCATTTTTTACTAGGATTATTATTAAAACTAGAAGATAATTATGAAGTTTAGTTTGTTGATGTAATTAGTAAGAGGTGAACCTTATTAATAGATTATTATTAAGAGTTAATATGAAATCCTAACTTTTACAAAGTATTCTACCGCTGGCTTTCCCTTTGCATTGAGTGAAACCAAAGGAGACAGGATGCCAGTTCAGGCGAACCAACAGGATTATCCACAAACCACACAAATCCAAATATGGGCTAAAATTTAAACACTTTCTGGCCATCAAACTATAGTTGTAAAGTAATAATAGAATACCTATTCTGTACCTCAGTCCCTCCAAACTCTGTCCCTACCCCCCACCACCAAAAAAGGGTGGGGAGAGAAATTAAGGTTATAATCTGAAGTTTAGAACACTGACAACAGCAAATGCTGGCGAGGCTGTGAAATGAGAGAAACCGTCGTTCGGTGTTCATGATAATGCAGAACGGTGCCGCCACTTTGGAAGACAGTTTGTTGCTTCTTATAAATCTATACATACTCTTATCACACAATTCAATAACTTAACTCAATCTCAGAGGGGTTGAAAACTTATGTCCACATGAAAACCTGCACACAGATTTTTATAGCAGTTTTATTCATAATTCCCCAAAACTTGGAAGACGCCGAGAGGTTCTTCAGCAGGCAAATGGGTAAACTGCAGTACTTCCAGACAATGAAAAATCATTTATTGATTTTTAAATTTGTATTTATTTTATTTTATTTTATTTTAATTTATTGGTGTTGTATTGATGAATTAAATAGATTTCCAGTGCACAATTCTGTAATTTATTTTTTTTTAAGATGCTACCTACACATGAAGAGATATGGAGGAAAGTTGAATGCATATTACCAAGTGAAAGAAGTCAATCTGAAAAAGCAACAGACTGTACAATTAATTCCAGTTATGTAATATTCTGGAAAAGGCAAAAGTTGTGTAAACTTTAAATCAATCAGTGTTCGCCGTGCGTTAGTGGGAGGGTTGAATAAGTGGAGCACAGAGGATTTTCAAGGCAGTGAAAATACTCTGTGTGGCACGATGATAGATTTATTAGTCCAAGCCCAGAGAACACCCAGAGTGAACCATAATGGACACTGTGGACTCTAGGTGACAGTGATGTGCCCGTGTAGACCCTTCAGTTGTAATAAAGGTATGGCTTTGGTGCGAGATGATGATAATGGGTAAGGCTAAACATATGTGGGGGCGATATACCTGGGAAATCTCCATATCTTCTGCTCAATATTGCTGTAAAACTAAAACAATTCTAAAAATAAAGTCTATTAAAAATGGATAAATAAAGCCAATGTGTATTGGGTGAAGGGGGGATGAGGTTAATGCCATTTTGTTTTGTTTTGTCTTGTCTTGTTTTTCCAAGAAAAGGTTCCCTAGATTTCCTAACAACTATGATTTTTCTCCAGTCCCCGGTGGGTACCATGCTTCCAGGCTGCTATGATAAACCTCTTCAGCTGACTCCCCAGAACCTGTGCAGAATCCTTATGTCACTCAGAGAATTTGTATATTGCTCCTTCTTCTGCTAAGATTGACAAAAGCAACACTGCACAGCACATTCATCCATCTTAAGTGGTCACACAGCAGAAACCTAAAGTTCTCGAAACTTTGTATCATTGGTTAAATTAAGAACTTTATGTTCCTACATTGGTTCAGCAAATATTTCTCAAGCAAATTAGACATTTCTCTAAGTGCTAAAAACATAACTAATCAAAAGAGGCAAAGTCCCTAGTCTCAAGAAGCTAAAGTTAGGCTGGGATGAAAAAAAAAGGATGAAAATGTTTAAAATAATAGGATGATAGATAATAATACATGATATACATCTAATGAACAAGGTGTCTAGATAGGTTACCTATATAGTTACTATAGATGGTAATCTTGGTGGTGGGGAAAGTGGAATATAGGGAGAAGAGAAAATCTTTGAGCCGAGATCTAAATTATCAAGAAGCAGACAAGCAAAGATATAACAGAACAGTCCAGGAAAAGTAAAAACGGTGCCAAAGACTGCGAGAGAAGTTTAATGTTAGACTCATTGCCAAGTGGCTTGAACTTCTTTTTAAGTACAATTGGAAACTACTGAAAGGCTTTAAAGGAGGAGTTGCATGATCTGAGTAAAGGTTGTAAATGATCACTACAATCACTCTGGCTGCTCCATGGAGACAGACTGTAAAAGTGAAGGAAAAAGAACAAGTAAAAACATGGAGACTACTATGTATTACAGGAGTACAGAGGAGAAATAAAGTGATCTTGAATCAGGAAGTCATGGAAAGAAATGAGTAAGCTTGAGGTATTTTGAAGGCAGAATTAATCACATTTTTGATGGGTAGATTTGATGGGGGCAGGTGGCCAGTGAAGGAAAGGAGAGAATCTCAGGTGACACCAAGCCTGGTTTGAATCTTTGCATCAACATTTTTTGCATAGATGGCCTTAGGCTGCTGTTCATACTTGTCTCTTCCAATCTCAACAACATATTTTGGGAGGACAATTCTCCATGGGTCTCTCACATTCCTGTACATTTTATGAGCACTGACTGCATTTGTTCTACTATCTCTTCAAAAGTGTTTGTATAGGCAATGCCTTGAAAAACAGATATAATGTGCCCCTCAGGAACAAAGAAGAAGTTTGTTTACTATTCTATGTAATAAAAAAAAAATGTCTCCTGTAGAGGCAAAAGTAAGACAGGCTTATTTCCCATTATTAAAAAAAAAAAAAGAAAATGGTTTCCCTAAGCGCCTGGCTCCTCTCTTGTAATGCAGCCTATGTAGCCCATTCATGCCAGCTACCAAGTGAGACTCAGGGAACCAGTATGAATGCTAAACCTTGGATATTCCCATTGCTTTGAGTTATAAACTGTCCTTGTCTCTGACCCAGTAATGTCATGTCTTCTGATATCATTGATAGCATCTGTCAAATGTGGTAGGTTTGCCTTCTAACTTGCAAGCAGAATAAAACCTGTGATCCTTCCTAGTTCTTAGTATAGATTACCAGGGAAGTTTGAAAGAGGTACCTTTTCTTTGCCCCAATATCAGACCCTTGCATTTTCCCAGTGGGTTATTTCCTTATTCCTGCCAGCTTTTCAGAAGCTTTTAAGTTCCCTATCTAGAGTAATAAGTCTGTGTGTTAACAATCAATATCAGTATTAGAAACTTGATTTAGAAAAACAATTTCAAATATTATTTTTAAGGTAAAAATGGTAGCATTACGTACAATAAATTACTTATTTTGTTTTCTTTTTCATAAGTATAGAGAAGGGAATGTTCCCTAATTAGAAGCACCATGTGTTTTCTCTAAATATGACAAGGAACCTTGATGTCTAAAGAACAGGGTGTGATATAACTTGATAAAGGAATTACCATCAACTGAATAAATGTACCTATTAAAGAAGTGGAAAACAGTGATTGTTGGGAGAAGGAGGAAGAGGAGCTTGAAGAGAGTCAATCTAGAAAGGATCAGAGAGAATGAGAGAGTTATTCAGATAGAACAAAACCAAAGTTAGTTTTAGTAGAGCAGAGTTCAATATAAATTTGAGGCAATTATTCAGTGGAACTACTTTGTTGGAATAATTGAGAGAATGTCCCAAGAGCTCTTGAGAGGAATCATTAGGTACTAAAGTGTGCTTAAAATGAATGCCTCGCTACTTGCAAGAATGACTGTATTTATGGTCACAGATTCCTTACAAGAGCTACATTGGGTAGTTAGCCAATCAGGTACAAGGATGAGAATCTAGATCAAAAAGAGACATGAGGGGCCCTGGCTGGTTGGTTCAGTGGTGGAGTGTAAGCCCGATGTGTGGAAGTTCCGGGTTCAATTTGTGTTCAGGGCACACAGAAGTGCCATCTGCTATTCCACCCTTTCCCCTCTCACTTCCCTCTCTCTCTCTCTCTCTCCCTCTTTTTCTCCCTCTTTCTGTCTCTTTCTCTCTTTACTTCCTGCAGCTATGACTCAATCAGAGCAAGTCATCTTGGCACTGAGGACAGTTCCATGGCTTCTACTTCAGGCACTAAGAAGAGCTTGGTTGCTGAGTAAAGGAGCAATGTCTCAGTGGGCAGAGCATTGCGTCTATTGGGCTTGCCAGATGGATCCCAGTCAGGTCACATGCAGAGTCTGTCTCTGCCTTCTCTCCTCTCACTGAAGAAGAAAGAAAGAAAGAAAGAAAGAAAGAAAGAAAGAAAGAAAGAAAGAAAGAAAGAAAGAAAGAAAGAAAGAAAGAAGAAAGAAAGAAAAAGAGAGAAAGAGAAAGAAAGAAGAAAGAAAGAAAAAAAATTAAATAAGAAGTAGATGTGAAGAGGACTTCTTAAACTGATTTAGATATGGAATCCTATTTGTTTAGTGAAATGTTTTTGTGAATTCTATTATCTATAGACTGATGAATGTCATTGGTGTTTCATTTTCAAGATGGTTATGACCAACATAGAAACCTATGCAAAGATAAAGGAAATTGTACATACAGGATGGAAAAGAGACATTATATTGTCACCCAGAGTTGTGATTAATTTTAGTTAAGCATCATCTATAGCCTCTTCTGCTGGATTCTAACTTTCCTGGCTCTTTAAAAATGCCCTCTGAGTTCCAATCATATTCACAACTGAATTATAATAAGATTTATATAGTGAAATTCTATCTTAATTACCTTCCAGCTATGGTTTTTCACCAATATCATTTGTTTATGTTATTTAAAGAAACATATATTTCTATTTCAAATAGCGGTTTGCCATCCTGCATGCGTGAGTTGGCTTTGACTGCGGCGGCAGGGCTGGAGCCTGAGAGGAGCGGAGGATCGCAGCTGAGCGCACGCCAGCAGCCCTGCCCAGCCGAGAAACCGCAGTTTGCGATCCTGTGCAGGCAGGCCCTGGGGCGGGCTAAAACTCTGGATAGGCAAAGGCTCACAGCTGAGTGCACATCAGCAGTCCTGTCCAACCAGAGAAACCATGGCAAGCAGGCTCTGACTGCAAACGCTGGGTGGAAGCCCGGGAACAGGCTGGGTCCACAGCTGAGCAAAGGTGCTCACCTCTACCTTTGGTGCTGAGGCTTGTGGCTTGAGTGCAGTGTGCAACCCAACCTGTGGGGGTGAGGCGAAGGCCCAGGGAGGCTGAGGCTTGTAGAGCCAGGCACCAGAACAAAACCCCTCCCACGGAGGAGAGGCAGAAATCACAGCAACAGCCACATTGGGCTGGCACTGGCAACACCCATATCAAACCGCCCAAGACAAGGGCAGAG
Source organism: Rhynchonycteris naso (assembly GCA_037038555.1). Taxonomy (NCBI): domain Eukaryota; kingdom Metazoa; phylum Chordata; class Mammalia; order Chiroptera; family Emballonuridae; genus Rhynchonycteris; species Rhynchonycteris naso. Next base: position 255,857,798 of record CM072995.1, read on the forward strand.
AGGCTGGCGGGCCTGCAGACAGACCACACCTTGAGAACACAAAGGCAACACCCATTGGACTCCAGAAGCCACACCCTTCATATACACAGACAAAATGAGCAGGCAGAGAAATGCAACCCAAATAAATCAAGAGAAATCCCCAAGAGAAAAACCTGAATCAAGAGAAGGATCTGAATGAAGCAGATATAACCAAATTACCAGATGCAGAATTAAAAATAATGATAGTTAGGATGTTCAAAGAGATTAGAGCAACAATGGATAGTCATTACGAACACCTAAATAAAGAGATAACAAGTATAAAAACTGAAATTGAAATAATAAAAAAGAATCAGACAGAAATGACAAATACAGTATCAGAACTGAAGACCACAATAGAGGGAATTAAAAGCAGGATGGATGATGCTGAAAATCAAATCAGCGAGTTAGAGGACACAATAAACAAAGGCACAGAAGCAGAGAAGAAAAAAGAAAAGATACTCAAAATATGTGAGGAAACTCTAAGGGAACTCTGTGACAACATGAAGAGAATAACATCTGCATCATAGGGGTTCCTGAAGAAGAGGAGAGAGAACAAGAAATAGAAACTTTGTTCAATCAGATCATAGCAGAAAACTTCCCTAAATTAAGGCTGGAAAACATTTCACACGTTCAAGAAGCACACAGAACTCCATTAAAGAGATACCCAAAGAAATCTACACCAAGACACATCATAATTAAAATACCAAATCTAAAGAATAAAGAGAAAATTTAAAGACTGCTAGAGAAAAAAAGGCTATCACCTACAAAGGAGCCCCCATAAGGATGACATCAGACTTCTCAAAAGAAACACTTGAGGCCAGAAGAAAATGGCAAGATATATTCAAAGTAATGCAGAGCAAGAACCTAGAAGCAAGACTACTCTATCCAGCAAGGCTAACGTTTAAAATTGAAGGAGAAATAAAGAGCTTCCCAGACAAAAGAAGCCTCAAGGAATTCATTAATACCAAAACAGTTCTGCAAGAGATGCTAAGAGGCCTGTTGTGAACAGTTCAAAGGGGGGAAGAATATAGCAAAAGAAGAATACAGCTTTAAAGAATAAAATGTCAATAAACTACTACATATAATAATAACCTTAAATGTAAATAGATTAAATGACCCAATCAAAAGACATAGGGTAGCTGCATGGATAAAGAAACAGGACCCATAAGTATGCTGTCTAAAAGAGACACGCCTTAAAACAAAAAAGGCACATAGACTGAAGGTAAAAGGATGGAAAAAATTATTTCATGAAAATAGAAATGAAAAAGAAGCCAAGGTAGCAATACTTATATCTGACAAAATGGACTTTAAAACAAAGGCTGTAGTAACAGATAAAGAAGGACACTACATAAAGGGAACAATTAAACAGGAAGATATAACTATTATAAATAACTATGCACCAAATATAGGAGCCCCAAAATACATAAAGCATACTTTGATGGAAATATAAAGGGCGAGATTAACAGCAATACTATAATAGTAGGGGATTTCAATACCCTACTAAGAACACTAAATAGATCCTCAAGAAAAATAATTAATAAAGAAACAGCAGCCTGACCTGTGGTGGTGCAGTGGATAAAGTGTCGACTTGGGAACACTGAGGTCACCAGTTCAAAACCCTGCACTGGTCTGGTCAAGGCACATATGGGAGTTGATGCTTCCAGCTCCTCCCCCCTTTCTCTCTTTCTCTATCTCTCTCTCTCACTCTGTGTCTCCTCTCTAAAATGAATAAACAAATAAAGAAAAAAATTAAAAAAAATAAACAGCAGACTTAAAGGATACATACACTAGATTCTCTGATCACAATGCCATGAAACTAGAAATTAACAACAAAAGAAAAAATGAAAAATACTCAAACACTTGGAAACTAAATAGCATGTTATTAAATAATAAATGGATTAACAATGAGATCAAAGCAGAATAAAAAAGTTTCTAGGAACGAATGAAAATGATCATACATCAACTCAAATTTTATGGAACACAGCCAAAGCAGTACTGAGAGGGAAGTTCATTGCACTACAGGCATATCATAAGAAGCTAGAAAAAGCTCAAGTAAGCAACCTGACTCTATATCTAAAAGAACTAGAAAAACAACAGCAAATAAAGCCCAGGACCAGTAAAAGGAAGGAAATAATAAAGATGAGGGCAGAAATAAATGACATAGAGGCTAAGGAAACAATACAGAGGATCAATGAAACCAGGAGCTGGTTCTTTGAAAAGGTAAACAAGAATGATGAACCTTTAACTAGACTCACCAAGAAAAAAAGAGAGAGGACTCAAATAAATAAAATTAGAAATGACAGTGGAGAAATAACAACTGACACAACAGAAAGACAAAGTATTGTAAGAAAATACTATGAAGAACTCTTTGCCAAAAAATTAGACAACCTAGGTGAAATGGACAAATTTCTTGAATCATATAATCTTCCAAAAATCAATCTGGAAGAATCAGAACACCTAAACAGACCAATTACAACAAATGAGATCGAAACAGTTATTAAAATACTCCCAAAAAAGAAAAGTCCTGGGCCTAATGGCTTCACAAGTGAATTCTACCAAAAATTCAAAGAAGAACTAACTCCTATCCTCCGCAAGCTATTTCAAAAAATTCAAGAGGAAGGAAGACTTCCAAACTCCTTTTATGAGGTGAGCATAATTCTGATCCCGAAAGCGGGCAAAGACAACACAAAGAAAGAAAATTATAGGCTAATATCTCTGATGAATTTAGATGCTAAAATTCTCAACAAATATTAGCCAACCGGATCCAGCAATATATGAAAAAAATCATACACCATGATCAAGTGGGATTTACTCTGGAGAGGAAAGGCTGGCTCAATATTCGCAAATCAATCAATGTGATTATCACATAAACAAAAGAAAGGACAAAAATCACATGATAATTTTAAAAGATGCAGAAAAAGCATTTGATAAAATCCAGCACCCATTCATGCTCAAAACTCTCAGTAAAGTGGGAATACAGGGAAAATTCCTTAACATGATAAAGGCCATCTATGACAAACCCACAGCAAACATCATACTAAATGGGCAAATATTAAATGCAATCTCCTTAAGATCAGGAACCAGCAACGATGCCCCCTTTCACCACTTTTATTCAACATAGTTCTGGAAGTCCTAGCTACAGCAATCAGAAAGCAAGAAGAAAAAAAAGGCGTCCAAATGGAAAAGAAGTAAAACTGTCATTATTTGCAGAAGATATATAGAAAACTCTAAAGTCTCAGTCAAAAAAGATATATAGAAAACTCTAAAGTCTCAGTCAAAAAACTACTGGACCTTATAAATGAATTCAGCAAGGTGGCAGGATATAAAATTAATACTCAGAAATCAGAGGCATTTTTATATACCAACAATGAACTGTCAGCAAAAGAAATTAAGGCAATAATACCCTTCACTATTGCAACCAAAAAAATAAAGTACCTAGGAGTAAATTTAATCAAGGAGGTTAAGGACTTGTACTCGGAAAATTATAAAACATTGATAAAAGAAATCAAGGATGATACAAAGAAGTGGAAGCATATACCGTGCTTTTGGTTAGGAAGAATAAACATCATTAAAATGTCTATATTACCCAAAGCAATTTATAAATTCAATGCAATATCAATTAAAATACCAATGACATACTTCAACGATATAGAACACATATTCCAAAAATTTATATGAACCAAAAAAGAACACAAATAACCTTAGCAATCTTAAAAAGAAAAAATAAAGCAGGATGTATCACTCTTCCGGATATCAAGGTATACTACAAGGCCATTGTACTCAAGACAGCCTGGTACTGGCATAAGAACAGGCACATAGATCAATGGAACAGAACAGAGAACCCAGAAATAAACCTACACCTTTATGGACAACTGATATTTGACAAAGGAGGAAAGAACATACAATGGAGTAAAGACAGCCTCTTTAACAAATGGTGTTGGGAAAACTGGACATCTACCTGCAAAAAAATGAAACTAGACCATCAACTTACACCATTCACAAAAACAAACTCAAAATGAATAAAAGACTTAAATGTAAGCCATGAAACCGTAAGCATCTTAGAAGAAAACATAGGCAGCAAGCTTTCCGACATCTGTAGCAGCAATATATTTGCCGATTTATCTCCACGAACAAATGAAACAAAAGGCAAGATAAACAAATGGGACTATATCAAACTAAAAAGTTTTTGCACAACTAAAGACAATAAGAACAGAACAAAAAAACAAACCACACAAGAGAAGAACATATTTGACCATATGTCTGATAAGGGGTTAATAACCAAAATTAATAAAGAACTTATAAAACTCAACACCAGGAAGACAAACAATCCAATCAAAAAAATGGGCCAAAGAAATGAATAGAAATTTCACCAAAGAGGACGTACAGATGGACAGTAGGCATATGAAAAAATGTTCAACATCACTAATCATTAAAGAAATGCAAATTAAAAGCACAATGAGCCTGACCAGTGGTAGCGCAGTGGATAAAGCGTTGACCTGGGAACACTGAGGTCGCCAGTTCAAAACCCTGCACTGGTCTGGTCAAGGCACATATGGGAGTTGATGCTTCCAGCTCCTCCTCCCTTTCTCTCTTTCTCTCTCTCTCTCTCTCTCTCTCTCTCTCTCTCTCTCTCTCCTCTCTAAAATGAATAAAATAAAATAAAAGCACAATGAGATATCACCTCACACCAGTCAGAATAGTTCTCATCAGCAAAACAACACAGAACAAGTGCTGGCGAGGATGTGGAGAAAAGGGAACCTTCCTGCACTGCCTGTGGGAATGCAGACTGGTGCAACCACTGTGGAAAACAGTATAGAGATTCCTCAAAAAATTAAAAGTCGAACTGCCTTTTGACCCAGCTATCCCACTTATAGGAATATACCCTAAGAACACCATAACACTGTTCAAAAAGAAGAAATGCGCCCCCATGTTCTTGGCACCATTGTTCACAATAGCGAAGATCTGGAAATAGTCTAAGTGCCCGTCAGAAAACGAGTGGATTTAAAAGCTTTGGTACATATATACTATGGAATACTACTCAGCCATAAGAAATGATGACATCGGATCATTTACAACAAAATGGATAGACCTTGATAACATTATACGGAGTGAAATAAGTAAATCAGAAAAAAACTGAGAACAGCATGATTTCATACATAGGTGGGACATAAAAGTGAGACTATGAGACATGGATAAGAGTGTGGTGGTTACGGGGTGGAGGGAGGGAAGAGAGTGTGGGAGAGGGGGGAGGGGAGGGGCACAAAGAAAACCAGATAGAAGGTGACAGAGGACAATTTGACTTTGGGTGATGGGTATGCAACATAATTGAATGATAAGATAACCTAGAGATGTTTTCTTTGAACATATGTACCCTGATTTATTAATGTCACCCCATTAAAATTAATAAAAAAAATACTAGGAAAAGCTCTATGAGAAGCAAACCAAGGAAAAATATACAGCAAATGTTTTACAAGCATCTATTTCATGAAATTTTAACAAAGTTCACTGAGAGTTTTTTAACCTTCCCGAATTAGGAATGACTCATTTTTGTACCAGGCCAAATTGCCAAAAGTAGGTCATACATTTTGAAAGATTCTTGGGGAGATTTGATAAATTTTCACTTAATGGTCACATTAAGTTCATTCTTTTTCATTGCTACATTTCACTTAATAAATTGCAATAAGCACATGTCTTAATTTGTCCCAAACTGCTTAGCTTGAGTCCTTCTATCTGGTCATAGATTATAAAACCTGTGCTAAGTGGAATTTTAAGGTGGTCCTATGACCTTCATTCAGGCTCTGGTGTTCTTCTCATGATTATTTTACCTTCTATGACAAATGGGAGGCTATCTGAGGAGGCCGTATCTAACCACACTGGTGGTTTAAAAGTGAGATTTCTCTGACTGGGGGCACAAGAGGAATTCAGAGAAATGAGAAGCACGGAGACTGTTGCCAGCTAGATGGGGGAGAGGAAGGCTTGTGAAAGGGTCAGTTGTTGTCTGGAAGGTGATGGCAACCCCTGGCCAAACCAGACAACCAGCAAGAAAGCGAAGAACTCAGCCTTCTAACTGCCAGGAACTCAATTCTGCCAAAAACCTCAATGATCTTGGCAGCAGATGTTTTTTCTTACAGTCTCCAGATCAAAGTTCAGCCTAACTTCTAGATTCTACTCCTCTGAAACTCTAAACAGAGAACTATCTGAGCCATCTTGGACTTCTGACCCACAGAAAGAGTGCAAATAATAATGATTTGTGTCTATTTTTTTCAAAGATGATAACATTTGTCATAAATTGTTACACAGAAATGTAAAAATAAAGAACTGAAACATCAATCATAAAATTATGGTAATAATATAGACAGTATTGACAAAATAATCTTCTGATATTTATCTTAAAAGGAAATTTTTTCAAAGAGGAACTCCCCAGCAAGGTGTGAGGCACATATTATTACTGTTTTTCTCAGTTTATCTCATATTTTTCTGTTTGCTGTCAGCATTTTTCTCTTTCTTTTTTTCTTTTTTATTTCTTTTTTTTTTTTTGGCAAAATACTATTCATTAGTGAGCATCTTAGAAAACAAACAAACAAAACTCAAAGAATGATGAAGGTATCGTTATATTTGACACAAAGCATCCATCTCCACCTTTATCCTTGGTATTCTTCAGCTCTAAGATTTGCTAGAGAAGTTTGTTAAAATCAAGCCTGTTTGATTTCCATGGCAACAGCTGAGGTGGAAGTTCAGCTCCTACAGCATATGTGAGGCAGTGCTGCATAACGGTAAAGCTCATGGGTCCCTGAGTAGGTCTGCCTGGTCTCCATCTTGGCTCTGTTGTTACTCTGTGACCTTGAGCAAGTTTATTAATCCTGATGGTGTGTTTTCTTACCCGTGAAATTGAGAGAAACAGTATATAACTCAAAGAAAGCTTTATAAAGTTATAATATTTTAGATACTTCTGGATTATAATGAATGCTCAGTACATTTTACACACCAGAGCTACCAAAGGCTAATGGGACCTCGAATGCAATATATGTAATCTTAGACAACTTTTACCAATCTCTAAATCACAGCTTCTCTCTTGTTTTTCCTCTTTTTGTGCATAACTTCTACCAAGTCCCAAGTTACCCAGACTCAATACCTCAGAATGATCTGACGCAAAAGTTTTGAAGTTGAGTATATTAGGATTAATCTCTGATTAAGCCTATACAGGGATGGGCAAAGGAGGTTTACAGTTATACTGTGACATTCTTTTGTGTTAATAAAGCTATTGTGATCATCATAACCTGCATACCTTTTTCTATATGGTCAACTGTAAACTTACATTTTTCCATCTTGTATGTTCCTGTGTAAGTGGTTCATAAAAGAGATGCTGGTGCAAATTTTGGAGAGTAGAAAAGTGGGAACAGCCATTTTTAGCTCATATCCATTGTTGCTGACTCTCAACATTGCCATGAGACACAGAGGGGCTGCAACTGCTCCTTCTGTCCCTGGATCCTACTTTGGCTTTTCTGATTTCTAGCCCAAAGGTGTATGTTTAGCTTTAAGACAAAACCCAGCTTTTATAGGGTACCTATTCCAATCCAGTCAGAGGCAAAAAAGAACTGATATAAGTGTCAGTCTCCTCTCATGGATGCCAGCCTGTGCTGGTTGGTATAAGGCTGTGCTTCCCCCCTCCACCTCACCTCTGTCTTCCTTTCCTGGCTGCTTGCCATGTGGACTTCAATCTCCAGCATCAATTCAAATATATCAGCCTTACAGAGACTTCCTAGCTACCTCATGGGATTGTTAGACGGCCTACAGAGAGGAGACTTGAACTCTCCAGTGTGAGAATGAATGAAAAGAAACATCAACTGAACACAAAAAAAGAAAAGGATGTATTTGAGTAGCATCTCAGAAAGCAGTTTAACTCTCTGCAGGGGTTTCAGAAGAAGGTGAGAAAAGGAAGGAAGGGGAAGGGGTAGCACCATGTTCTGAATATGGGAAGGGCAAGGAGTAGGGTAGGTTGGGAGAGGGGGTTTCTCCTCATTTATTTCTCAAAGCTTGTCACAATGGCTGCTTAATGAGAGTGAAAATGATGAGTCCACAATAGCAACAGGATTGGCATTCATATATAAATACAGTCATCATGTGTGCACTATCAGAAGCAAGCAGTCAGGAGGCACAGGGCTAAGGGGGCAGATTTTGAGAGCCTCAGGGATTACTTCCCATTAATCATTAGGAAGAGGTAAAAATGGGGTTCAAGTGTCAGCAAAACTTTAGTCAACCTGTTGGCCGTGTTAACTTATCACCTCCCAGACATGTCTTCTTCTCGTTGCCAGGACTGTTTATATCCTCTTTTCTTCTGCTTGGAAAATTCAAAGGTGAAGCTGGACGTTAGCCATCAAGGGCAGGAAGAATGAGATGACAGTTAATAACTCAGAGACACCCTCTAACATAACAAAAATCAAACAGGCCAAGGTACTGAATGTAGGAGAGAAGGGACGAATTCAAAATCATAAGGAAAGAAATCTCAATACCTTGGTAGTAGGAGAGAGAGGAGGAAAATGGCAGGTCATCCACAGGACAATGAAATTTCTGCCTAAAAGTGACATGGCTCATCTTTGTGCAGATGTCTTTAGACAAAGCAAGCTTATATGGCCACTTTTGAGTTCTAGAGAACAATGGCTTAAAGTCTTCCCACGAGGGAAGAAACTGCAGGAGGAAGCTAAAATATTTGGTAAACTATGCTGAATTCCTCAAATATTACCAAACTTAGAATGAAGCAAAGCTACTCTTCTGAGAACTTATATTAGCCCTGGTAGTCAATCAGGCCTGTTTTAACTAAGAAGAGTGTGCAGGTAAACTCTGGCATAGGCTGTTATTGTCATTTTAGTGGTGTTATAAGCAGGCCTCCGAGATAATTCAGATTTAAGATAAGCAAAGCATGGATCTCAAACTGAAGACCTGAAGCTGGTGGAACCAGGAATTAACACATATAATGGGCAGATAATAGACAATGGGTACTAAGTAGCTCAAATTAAGAACTTAACATAATGCTTGCCTGTGTTCATAGTCTTTTAAGACACAAATAAACAAACATATATCTGGCCTAGGGGTCACCAGTATGCAAACTCTAGTCTATCAATAACTACATTGGAATATCTTGGTAATTCACTGGATTTCTTTTTAATAAAATGAGCAGGTAACAAGTCACCAAGGCACACGAAAAAGTTAGTACTAAGAACCATGGCCCCTCTACTACCAAGTTGTTATGTGACTCTAAGTAAATAACTAAAATCTTTTTAATTCTGTTTCTAGCTTAATGGAAAAATGATGTTACCCTGTTCATGGGGACATTATGGTATAAACATACATCATTTTGGACAGTGCTTTAAGTTGAGAACTTATTATACTACCATGAAATCAAAACTAGTAAATCACAGTACAATTCTCTTGTTAGGATGATGTAGAATACCTATTAGCTTTATGACCTAAGAGTGGAGAAGAAAGTGAGCTGCCGGCATTAATGCTTAACATGATGAGAGTCATCACTCAGGACTGTCCTGGTTATGCACACATGCTCACACCTTTGAGAAAGCCTGAGCCATACCCCATGCTGCCAGCACCTTTCCTTGACAAGCTATCAGCAGGGTGTCAGGGTTTGTCTGAGTAAGATTTTTTTAATATACATTACACCTTTTTGAGATATAATTCACATATCACAAAATTCATCCTTTAGACCGTACAACTCACTTTTTTCCCCCAATATTTTCAGAGTGTATAATGATTAGTACTATCCAATTCCAGAACATATTCATCACAAGAAATAGGTGACACTGATCAAGAAATTAAATGGGTCTTGGCCAGTTGGCTCAGCGGTAAAGCATTAGCTCGGCGTATGGAAGTCCTGGGTTCGATTCCCAGTCAGGGCACACAGGAGAAGCATCCATCTGTACCTCCTGCCTTCCTCCTCTTCTTCTTCTCTATCTTTCTCTTCCCCTCCAGCAACCAAGGCTCCATTGGAGCAAAGTTGGCCTGGACACTGAGGATGGCTCCTTGGCCTCCACCTCAGGCACTAGAATGGCTCCAGCAGTAATGGAGGAATGCCCGGGATGGATAGAGCATCGCCCCTTGGTGGGCATGCTGGGTAGATCCCGGTTGGGAGCATGTGAGAGTCTGTCTGACTGCCACCCCACTTCTAACTTCAGAAAAATACAAAAAAATAATAATAATATGAACATTAACAAAAAGAAATTTGAAAAAGTATCTAGAATCTAAATGAATTCAATGACTGAGAACAACAAGTAGAAAGATCTGCAGTCTCTATAAGAAAGTGATTCAAAATCTCCTGAGCACCTAAGGGAATTATAATCTCTTGATATTTAATATCATTTGCTATAAATCTCATGACTAGATCTAACATGGAGATTTTTAATAATAGAAACCATATAGTTAGAGGTTATAGTGACAATTTGTTGGGCAGATGAAACATAATATGCTCACTTTGTTAAAGATGGCGCTGCCCACATGGAAGCCCATCACCCAGGTGATATTATTTGCCCTTATGCTTGGGATGGGTGTGGGGGAAAGGCTGTAATGTAAGCAGGCCAGGTCGTTATGGCCTAAGGCTTAGTTTTAAGAGTAAGCTTTTCCCCACACCCTTGACTGATTGGATGATGTAGGGTGGTGCACTCTCCTGAGGAATCCCATTATACAGAGACTCCCTTGTTTGTATAATTGGATTAAAGGTTTTGATTCTACAGTATAAAGTGGGAGAGACCAGTAGCTAGCTCTCTCTTGGTTCCTGAGGTATTAGAGAGGAGAGCAGATTAAGGCCACGTGAAGGCCAGGAGAAGCAGCCAAGATGGCGGAGTGCTGAGGGAGAAGCCAGTTTGTTAAGAGTTTGTGCTGGAGGAGATGAGGAACAGAGGTGAATAAGTCTGGTGAGCTAGAAATCTTTGATTTTAGGAAACTCGGATAAGTCAGTAGCTTTGTGAGCACTGAATGAGTGTGTTTTGGAGCCCAGTGTGTGTTTTTGCTTGCCTGCCGGGTGCAAGCTAGAATTAAAGCTGATGGCTCACCAGTTCTTGGTTCCTTTGTTTCATTGCCATCTGTCCGAATCCAATGCGAACCTGCACTGGCCAGGCGGCTATGATCCTGGCCGCGACTACTGGCTTTACACAATTCCAATGGGTTTTGATTTGTTCTATGCTGAACACAAACTGTGCCTACAAGGTACAATCACACCCAGTTGAAACATCAAATTCCAGCTCAAAAATGACATTCCCCGATGTAAAGCCAGTAGCCGGGGTCAGGATCACAGGCGCCTGACCCATGCAGGTTCACATTAGATTCGAACAGTTGGTAATGAAACAATGGAGCCAAGAACTGGTGAGTCATCAGCTTTAATTCTATCTTGCACCCGGCGGGCAAGCAAAAACACACACTGGGCTCCAAAACACACTCATTCAGTGTTCACAAAGCTACTGACTTATCCGAGTTTCCTAAAATCAAAGATTTCTAGCTCACCAGACTTATTCACCTCTGTTCCCCATCTCCTCCCGCACAAACTCTTAACAAACTGGCTTCTCCCTCAGCACTCTGCCATCTTGGCTGCTTCTCCTGGCCTTCACGTGGCCTTAATCTGCTCTCCTCTCTAATACCTCAGGAACCAAGAGAGAGCTAGCTACTGGTCTCTCCCACTTTATACTGTAGAATCAAAACCTTTAATCCAATTATACAAACAAGGGAGTCTCTGTATAATGGGATTCCTCAGGAGAGTGCACCACCCTACATCATCCAATCAGTCAAGGGTGTGGGGAAAAGCTTACTCTTAAAACTAAGCCTTAGGCCATAACGACCTGGCCTGCTTACATTACAGCCTTTCCCCCACACCCATCCCAAGCATAAGGGCAAATAATATCACCTGGGTGACGGGCTTCCATGTAGGAAGCACCATCTTTAACAAAATGAGCATAATATATTTTATCTGCCCAACAACCGAGTAACCAATTTTTTTAAAGTTGAATTAGTGCATTTGGGGCATCACATTATGGTAAGTATATCTCTGAAGTTTCACTAGGAATAACTCACACATTTAAAATGTTTTTCAAGCCTGACCAGGTGATTGTGCAGTGGGTAGAGCGTCAGCTTGGGATGCTGAGGACTTAGGTTTGAAATCCCAAGGTCGCCAGCTTGAGTGTGAGATCATAGACACTACTCCATGGTTTCTGTCTTGAAGATCAAGGTCACTGGCCTGAATTAAGGTGCCATGATTAAGAATTGCTGCTTTCATCTCTCTCCTTTCTTGTCTGTCCCTCCAGCTCTCTCTCTCTCTCTTTCTCTCTCTCTCTCTCTCTCTCTCTCACACATACACAAAAATCTTTAATCTACAAATTAATTTAAACAATTCCCCTGAAAACAGTCTTTACTGAAAGTCGACTGGTAACCAGATATTTCTGCTTCTCATTTATGAGTTGATGAATTTAAGGGAAAGAACTGGGTGTACTGTTTTATGTGCAAACTTCTTTAAAGCCAGCAGGGGATGAAATGACAGTTGCTGGGAAAGGGCAGGGGAGCTCAGGCTTCAGGGGATTATCATAAGAACCTGGGAAGTGCTAACCTCTCAATCTAGAGGGCCTTCCTCTTTTCCATCTTTTGCTCTCTAAGCTTAAAAATAATCAAATATGAAATGTTTTCTTTTCTTTGTGCACATTCTTTGTGTTCATTGCTTGGTCACATTGATCACTGTCCTGAAGGTCATCCCAATGATGTAACAAATATAATTTTATTTAGTACTGTTTAACCTCTCTACCCTTCACTATTATAAAATGTGTAATGCCCAACCCATGTGTTCATTTGTGTAGGCCACAGACCTTGTAGTCTCATTCTCACTCTACACTCAGTCCGAGGGTATATTATTGGTTCACCTTCAGGAGAGAATCTGACCACCTCTTACCACTTCCACTGCTACCACTGCTAGGATCTTTGCCTCTTACTCATAGAAAAAGCCAAGCTATACTAAAGATGGCTCATTAGGTCTTACCTGATTTGATCCTTCAACTTGTCTGGTCATCTCTATTCTTACTTACTCTCCTTTTGGTCTCTCAACTCTTTCCTCATTGACTTTTGTACTGTTTCTTGAATTCACAGCATATCTTCACCTCCACGAATTTGTATAATCCATACTCTCTTCCTGTAGTAGTCTTCAAGATACCCATGTGACTCAAACCCTTACTTCCTCTGGGTTTTCATTAAAATGGCTCCTTTTCAGTGAGGTCTTCTGGACCCCTTCTCCTCATAACAATATTTCCTGTCCCCTTGTGTGGTCATACTTCATTGAGTCAGGATGCCACATACACATATAAAATTTGTTCTGATGATGCCACACACAGTATGAAGCTCGCTGGGAAGAGCAAGGTCAGTATGCTAGGCAGGTCAAAAATGGCATGAGAGAAGAGGGGAAGGAGGCTAGCTAAGGGTTTCATTAGTGTGGTTAGGGGGTGAGTCTTGAATGAGTATTCTTACATATAGGCATGGACAGAAGTTCCCATGGTTTTATCTTCCTGCCAGAGCCAAAGGAAGAAACACCCAGGTTTTAAATTTTCAAATCAACTTGCTTAGATGTGTGGCAGAAGAGGAAAGGGTTGTGATGGGGCTTGAAAGCTATCGGCAGTGAAGTATCAAAAGTGGAGCCAGAGGTATTCTTATGCACTTTTGTTCCTTCTTCATCATCATTAAGAAATTCCAAATGTGAGACCTTGGGAGCATGCTAAGCTCTTCTATATCTCAGGTGGATTGGAGGCTTTGTCTAATATGCAAATATTATCTCTGAACAGAAAACTCCTCAGGTTATGGTGTAATTGCTCTATTAGATATTACCCTATAAAATATAGGAATTAGAATGTCTTATGCCTGACCAGGCAGTGGCACAGTGGATAGAGCGTCGGACTGGGATGCAGAGGACCCAGGTTTGAGACCCCGAGGTTGCTAGCTTGAGCGTGGGCCCATCTGGCTTGAGCAAAAGCTCGCCAGTTTGGACCCAAGGTCGCTGGCTTGAGCAAGGGGTTACTTGGTCTGCTGAAGGCCCGCAGTCAAGGCACATATAAGAAAGCAATCAATGAACAACTAAGATGTCGCAATGAAAAACTGATGATGCTTCTCATCTCTCTCTGTTCCTGTCTGTCCCTATCTATCCCTCTTTCTGACACTCTCTCTGTCTCTGTAAAAAAAAAAAAAAAAAAAAAAAAGAATGTCTTAGAACAGGGGTCCCCAAACATTTTACACAGGGGGCTAGTTCACTGTCCCTCAGACCATTGGAGGGCCAGATTATAAAAAAAAAAACAACTATGACCAAATCCCTATGCACACTGCACATATCTTATTTTAAAGTAAAAACAACATACAAAACAGGAACAAATACAATATTTAAAATAAAGAACAAGTGAATTTAAATCAACAAACTGACCAGTATTTCGATGGGAACTATGGGTGCAGATGCATCCTGTGCTCCTCTCACTGACCACCAATGAAAGAGGTGCCCCTTCCGGAAGTACAGCGGGGGATGGATAAATGGCTTCAGGGGGCCGCATGCATAGTTTGGGGACCGCTGTCTTAGAATAATATTTCTTTAACAGCCATTTTTCTCTTTAAATGACTATACATACTAAATTTCTCAAATATTTTTTGAACCAGCTATATAGTTCTGCTAGCTTTATTTATGAATAAAATAATTTTGGACACATGTTGATTCTCTATTTCTATGACAGTCATGTTTACATTTTAACTTTTGAAAATTACACCTTGACTCATCATTTGAATGCCCCAAATATAACAGAAAAAAATACTTTATAAGGGAAATAAAACCAATACTTTAGCTACCAGCTACAATAGGTAATTTGAAATTAGCTTTTTCAAGGAGGGGATGTTTAAGCTACAAGGCAGTCATAAAAATCTCAGAATGCCATCCACAGTTCTAGAATTTAAATTCAATAGTCCATGGCTGTGTGGTATCTAATGTAAGGGGCTGAATAGCTCTATCTTTTCTATAACCATAAAAACTTATTTTTTATGAATTCTCAATATTTGACAAATAATATCATTTAGCTGTCTGTGCTGGAGAGATTTGACTTTCAAATGAGAATGCTAAGATATAATAACTATAGAAACCTCTTGTGCTTCTTTTCTCTAGCAAATTTTCTAAAAGAATTTTAGCCTCACAAATACATACTATATATTAGTCCAGACCATAGTAGATAAGTAATAGCAGTAGGTAATAAACTGAAGACAGAATAATCTGAGGTACATAATTCTATGGAGCTAGTGGAAATTGTGTCACACCTAAGTCACCAGTGCTACATATTCTATTAGATCTTCCCATTGACAGGACCAGTCCCACAAATGTTCAGGATCTTGTTCCATCAAAACCAACATTTAAAAAAAGAAACAGGACCTCAACTGCATCCCATACTGATTTAGACTTATATCTTGTCTGGTTTCCTGAGTACTTTTAAGCCGTATTGTATATGTTAAAATGAAATGTTTGTTTTCCCATTTAATGCAATTGGCAGTAAATAAGTCATCAGTGGAAAGTTGTGGAAGGTCAAGAAATTACAAAGCTGAGTCACCTACTTCATCTCCACTTATGCTCAACTATGAGGCTTATTTCTCTACATCACTCCTTCTCCAACCTGATTTTTTTCTCTAAGATTTCTAAAGTTAAGCTGAGGT
Source organism: Rhynchonycteris naso (assembly GCA_037038555.1). Classification (NCBI taxonomy): domain Eukaryota; kingdom Metazoa; phylum Chordata; class Mammalia; order Chiroptera; family Emballonuridae; genus Rhynchonycteris; species Rhynchonycteris naso. The sequence goes on from CM072995.1 coordinate 255,873,518, forward strand.
CTGTACCTAATCCCATATTCATAAAAACTTAATTATTATCCTTCACACTTTACTGCTAAAAATATCCTTATGTGTTCCCTTTCCCTGGGGTCTCCAACTAATTATTTCAAATTTGTTCTAAAGTAAATTCTGTGTAAGATTACTTAGCTGTTGGGGTATCTTCAATTCATATGAGATGGGGTATATTTTAGAATTGAGACTTTCCATGACTTGCTGCTCCCCAACTCCTTGCACCAGTTTTTAAACTCATTTTGTGGCTCTGTATGCATGTTAATCAATAGTTATTGTTTCACTGAAATATTAATTAGCTAGAAAAAGATGGAAATAAACTAGGCATTTTTTCTTATTTTCTACTTTTCATGAAATTTTTAATGATAAATTCTTCTAATAAAGCAATGTTAGATAAGGGAAATTTTTCTGGGATATAAAATCAGAGTCAATTGTTGTGTAAAAGTCCTAGCAGTGACTAAGATGGTTAGACAAAACATCGTTCTCATTGCCCTAGTAACATAATTTTTTGCTTTGCTCATTGTGGGAATAATGTCTTTCTTTTTAATTTTAGGAATCAGGAACCCAGAGGTGAGGGTGTATAAGATATTTTTGGTTAATTTAGAACACTCAAACAATTCTCAGGAAATTGTTAAATAAAAGACATAACAGTCACAGAATCATGTGTTGTAGCTTCTTTGGTTAATTTAGTAAAATAAACAGTATGTAAAATACCTGCAGTTTTATTCAATAGTTGTACAAACTCCACACTTTATAGGTGAATGTATGATTTATTTGTGAAGACTTTAATATACAATAATCCATATTAGCAGAGCAATGACAGCATTATGTTGAATGTTTTTAAAGATATATTATAAGCTTTATTTAAATAATTAGCTGTTACATTTGCAGTATTCTTGGTTTTGCAGTGATCTAACTCAAAAAAGAGATTTATATGTCAGCCTATCATTTTTAGGATTGTCTTTTGACAAAGATTTCTTTGACATTTTTTCTCTGCACCTCCTTTTGCCTTAAAAATATTCTAGTATTGTACTAATTTTATTTCCCTAATAAGAAACAAGTTTCTCTGTTACCTAATTAGAAAGTGTCTTTTATTATTGCAGAGAGAACTCAACAAAATAGCATTTTCATTGTCTTTTCTCATAGAATGACATCCCAAATATTCCAGAGAAAAATGGTGATTGTTCAGACAATCTTTTCCTATTTGGAAAATGAGCCTTTGTCTTAGTTACTCAGAGAAAGGGAAGGCTTTTGCACCTACCAGTACCCCTCTAACTCAGTGCTTCTTGATAATTCATCCTATTGCTTGTCAACTGTTTTTATAGAGTCCCTGCAATTACCAAATGACAATTATGATTTTAATTGAGTGTAGGAGGTGTTAAACGTCTGTTGCTGCAAATGAGTTGAACTTTTCCCGAAAAATCCATATTAGTTATAGTTTGTAGAGGCAAAAAGTAAGCATGAGAAATTTACACATTAGTGTACTCGAAAGCAAGTTATCTCAATAGGGAATAGTAATTTTTCTACTGTTCAAAATCAAGCATGCATTGATAACTATGCTAATGAAGAGAATAATGATCAACAAGGAACTAAAGTATTAAATTGACTTTTAGCTAATGAACAATATCTGTCAATAAATGACTATTACAGGCTTATGAAAGAGCTGAAGCTTTAGAAACATGAAAGCCAGTACCCAAAACTTAGCTCCACCAGCTGTTGGCTCTATGCTATTGGACATGTTGCATATTAAAGCGATAATTTTCTGTACCTTACATCAAATTCCATGTAGAATTCTCTGGCCTGTTATCACATATAATATTTTTTTAAATATATGTGACATTTAACAGGGTCTCCAAGAAGGGCTCATAATACTCCAGTTTAAGAAAATGCGTAATTTGATAGTTCAAAGATCCCAACAAGTGAAATAAGATCCTTATGACTTATTCTTCTACCTAAACTTTATAAATACATACATAAACTTTAAAAATTGGTGTGATAATCTCTAAAGCTACCGACCTGTCTCCTTCCGAACTACTTATCCTCGAGCTCCTAGTTCAAAGGTCATAACTAAAGGAAGACTTCTTTGAATCTCCATTCTGTATTACTCAGCTCCTCACACATACACTTAGATCCTCCATGCTCATAGAACCGTTATCATTTATTCCTGGTGGTGATTAAAGTTTCAGATATTTTGTGTGTGATTATTTGACAAATACTGGTTCTTATTCACAAAATAATAAGCCATTTAAAGACATAAATCACATCTTTCCTCTTGTTTATGATCATATCTTAAACATTTACCAGAGGACTGGGTACATTATAAATGACACAATACATATTCTTATGAGTGAGAAAGAAACTGAAGGACTTAATGAATGAAAGTCATTGGCCTTTACTCAGACTTTGAAATATGACAATATTTAATGCTCAATTGTAACCAATTCTCAACATTCATAACTCACAATGCTAACCAGTTTCTTATTCTACATCTGACCACTTTTTGTTTGCTCTTTCTTCCTTGGTTTCTTACTTTTTAATAAAAAAATGTAAACATATGCAAAAGATCTGCCTGCATTCTCATTTTTACTTTTGATCTACAAAATTTTTCTCTGTGATTTTATTCATGTTTAGAACTTTAACTGTCTCCGCCTGCTGATGTCTTATAAATATTTATCTGCAATTGGACCTCCAAACTTAAACCAAGTTTCAATTTATTCATTTGTACTATGAAGCATTTGGACTCTGTGATCTGTTTCTACTCTAAAACAATATCTCTAATTTAACACATGTGACATGGACTCCTTCCTAAAGTTATCGTTACTTAATTCCCCTTTGCTCTCAAGAGCAGTGTTATTCTTTGTTCCCTACCACAATCAAGTTCGAGGAACTTCTTTGATTTTATTTATTTCACTGTAACAGCCTCCTAATTTTGTTCCTGACTTCCAGTCTGCACAATCTGTAAACCAACTTCCAGTGACTGCCAGTTTAATTTTGTTTTCATAAAATAGAAGTTTGTGAATATATTAATTTCTTGATCAATGTACTTCACCTGCTCTCAGTTTTTTGCCAACTCTACAAAGGCCATAGCATGGTATTTCAAACCAGCCATAATGTCATCCAGTCTATCTCTCTGGTTTTATCTTCTGTCTCTTATATGTATATATCTCATATTTTAGATTATGTTTGCTATCATTTCTTGAACACACTGTTTCTTCCCCACAATAATGGTTTTGTCATAATTTTTCCTACTTTAGAAAGCCCCCCCCTCTCTGTGCTCTTTCCACTTGTTAATATCACCCCATAGTTTAAAGACATTTTTAGTGCCATTTCCTCCTTGAAACTTTCCCTGAGCAATCAAAATTCTCCTCTGTACCTCCTCTCAAAAATTTGTTTAACTCTCATATACCTATCTCATGTAAGTATAACATGAATAACTAGTCTAGTATCTGACATTATATTTTCTGCTTCCATGAGAAAAAACTGTACGTGTAAATAATTTTGAAATTTCTAGTTCAGTGCCAATTATATAGTATATCTTCAATTAACAGCAATAGATTAAATAAATAGGTGATAAATAAAGTTTATTATGTAAGAAAAGGAGGTTTTGATCCCAATTAAAAAAAAATGGATTAAACAACCCAAGATTTTCTTCCTAATGAGCTAAGTAACCTTGGGAAAGTCAAAGTTAATTAAGCCAACTAAATAAGCTTTAAAACCCTGTCCATAGTGAAATATCTTTAAACATCGATCAACTAACTTAAATGAGTACTAATAACATATAAACATTAGTAGAATCAAAGTAATCAAAGTAAATTCTGTAGAAACTGACCTTAGCAGGCTTTAATTATTAAATTCAAATAAGTTTTTAAAGAAATCTAATTTCTTTTCTGTTGGAAAACCTTAATAAGATCACAGGCCTAGGGACATTCTAAGTAAGTAGTTAATACCTTACACATCAGGAAACACTGAACTCTTAAAAATTTGTATCAAGACCTGTAGGGCCTGACCAGGCAGTGGCGCAGTGGATAGAGCATCAGACTAGGATGCGGAAGACCCAGGTTTGAGATCCCGAGCTCGCCAGCTTTAGCGCAGGCCCATCTGGCTTGAGCAAAAGCTCGTCAGCTTGGACCTAAGGTCGCTGGCTCCAGCAAGGGGTTGCTTGGTCTGCTGAAGGCCCGCGGTCAAGGCACATGTGAGAAAGCAATCAATGAACTAAGGTGTCGCAACGGCAACGAAAAACGAATGATTGATGCTTCTCACCTCTCTCCGTTCCTGTCTGTCAGTACCTATCTATCCCTCTCTGACTCTCTCTCTCTGTCCCTATAATAATAATAAAAAAAAAAGACCTCTAGGAATGATTTGCCTAAGATTGAATGAGATTTCCTGGCTTTCCCCAAGGAAGATTCTCAATCCCACAGGAAACCATGATCTTAGAGCTTTGGCCAGACCTGTTCTACCTTGGTATGTTTGTTTTTGATTTTTATTAATTTTAATTTATTGTGTTTACATAGATTCAAGTGTCTCACCTAATATATCTCACCCACCCACCCTCCTTGTGTTCCCCATGACACACACCTTGCCCCCCTCCCCCCAATGCCTTTCCTCCTCGCCCCCAGTATTTGCTGTCCTCTCTCCATAATGCTGTTATGTATATATAATTTCACTAATCTCTTTCCCTTCTCTGATCCTATCCTCTCATTCCCTTTCTCTCTGACCATTTTTTCTCTGGTCCCTTTGATCCCGCCTCTGCCTCTATTCAGTTCCTCAGTTCACATTGTTCATTAGATTCCTTAAATGAGTGAGGTCATATGATATTTTTCTTTCTCTGCCTGGCTTATTTTACTTAACATAATAGTCTCCAGGTCCATCCATTTTGTTTCTTATGATAGGCCCTAATGAATCCAAGCTACACAGCTGCCCTGATATACAGATTAGGATGCTCATTTCTTCTCATTTACCAGTCTCCCAAAGCATGAGTAAGTCTGAAACTCAATTTTTTATGATTTTACAAGTTCAAACCACAGCCATCATAAATGCATTGTAAAATTACCTAGCAAGATATAACCCATAATTAAATGTAAAAAATTTAAAACTCTGAAAGTTTCTGAATATAATTCTAATGCGTGCAATCTTCACTTACTAAGATTTTACTATCATTCCTCAAGCTGAAGAAATAGCTAGCAACATAGATACTTATGGTGGAAGTATATGCTAGCTTTTCTTTACCTATGTTGTTTTCAACCTATGAATTTTATTGTTTTTGTGTGATACACAGAATATAATTTATTTTCAGATAGATGGAGCCTTCCTGGAGTGTTACTATCTGGGATATTGTATTTCAAGACCTAGTAAAATATTCCACAGTCCAAAAACTACTCAAATCACAAAATACAGAATTAAATTAAATTTTAAGCAATTATCTATAACTCTGCCTATTGCTAATGTAAAATAAATAAGTCCAAAATTCTGGAATATACCAATATTTATAGAAATTATTTCCAAGACCCTGCAAGACAATTGTATATATCAATCCAAGACTATACCACAGAAACTTGGGTTTTGGTGGTTTTCTGGAGAATGTGTTTCTAATTTAAAAGAGAAAAAAGGGGGTTTATTATTTACAGAAAACCATAATTGTTAATAAAATAAATTCTAATAATTGAAAATAAAGCTAAAATTGATGTACTTTTAATATTACAATACTGCATTTTCTAACATGCCCAATCAAGTGTTGGCTTATTGATTACTCTTAATCAGGCCAAGACAACATAATATTGGACTTATAGAAGATCAAGTCACAAATAATTTTGTTTCTGGAAATGCAAGTCATTTTAATCTGATAGGAAAAATAACAATGGCAGTTATAATTTTATTGCTTTTCAGGACATTAACCAGTTTTGTATCTTACATAGCAATCTTATTTCACCATTTATCCTAATTATAATACATATCTATGCAACAAATTTTCTTCTCCATGCTGGTCTATTCACTAATAAATAAATTATAATCTGAAACGTTTTCCATATAGTTTAATGTAAATCAGTTTGTTAGCCTTTGTAACTTACACTTTGACGTAATTGCTACCATATAATATCAAGAATTTAGGCAATTTCAATGAGGCAAACAAGTCACAATGGACCATTGAGTCTAACCACTTTCTGTACACATTTCTGCCATTATCCTATTATGAAAAATAATTATCAGAACTCTAAAAACATTCCTCTCAGTTATGTATGCTTTTAAGGAAAAAATGGCATTATCTTTGTAGCTAAATTGTTTCCGCTCTCCTAAATTAGAGCTGTATAAGAATCTGTGAATTCAATTTAAAATGAGTAGAAAACACGCATATTTCATCCAAAAAATTGACTTTTATTAGGTAATAGGAAGAAGAACCATGACTGAAATGTCAGGGAATGAGATGAGCCAGACAGTGCCTGGGTTCTCTAAGACAGGTATTTAAGCTCTGAGGAGACAGATGTGAGATTCAGCACTGGTTTTAAAGTCAATCTGTAAGAGTGACAGCTTAATTTCATGAAGGTGGGCATAGCTTTTGTTAACTAGTTCACATAATTAGAACTGCAGTAGTGATGGCATTAATGACTAATTACAACCCATCCTCAATGAATAAAAGAAAACCGAGTAAAGAATTTTATAAATTTAAGGAACATAATTTTTTACAATAATTCTTTTTTGTTTATTTCATTCACTTTATTCTTTTAGCTTTATTAATGTACAATTAACAAAAAATTGCAAGATATTTAAAGTGTGTATCATGGGTGATTTTATATATATATATATATATATATATATATATATATATATACACACACACACACACACATTGAGAGAGGATTGCCAACATCTAGTTAATTAATGAATCTATCACTTTATTTATTTACTTATTTATTTATATTTTGTTATTTTTGATAAGAGCATTCATTTTCTATTTTATTATTAAATTTCCACCATGTACTGCAATGTTATCAACTACAGTTCTCCTGTTTTATATTAGATCCTCATATACAGCATTCATCTCATAGCTGGAAGTTTGGACCTTCTTATAACCTTTCCCACCTCCAGCCCCTAGCAATTATGTTTCTAATCTCTGCTTCTGTGAGTTTGATTTTTTTTTTAGATCCACATATAAGTGATTCTATGCAATATTTGTCTTTGTCTAGTTATAACATTTTAGCATAAGGCCTTCAAAGTACATCCATGTGTCACAAATGGCAGGGTTCTCTACTTTCTCATGGCTGAATTATATTCCATTTATAAATATATATAATCTCACTTCTTTATCCAATAATTCATTGATGGACACTTAGTTGTTTCTATATTTTGGCTATTGTAAATTATACTACAATGAACATGGGGCTGCAGATATTCCTTTCAAATATTCATTTCATTTCTTTTGCATATATACACAAAAATAGAATTGTTGGATTATATGACAGTATTATTTTTTAATTATTAGGAGTTTTCCATACTGTTTTCCATTGTGGATGCACCAACATACAACCCACCCACAGAGTACAATGGTTCCCTATACTCCACATCCTCACCAACATTGTCTCTTGTTTTCTTGGTGACAGCCCTTCTAACAAGTGTGAAGTGGTATCTTGTTGTGGTTTTAATTTGCAATTTCCTGCTGATTAGTGATATGGAATTACTTTCCATATTTCTGTTGGCCACTTATATATCTTCTTTAGAAATATGTCTATTCAACCTCAGCATATTTTTAAACCAGATTGTTTGCCTTTTGCTATTGAGTTGTATGAGATCTTTATATACTCTAGATGTTATTAACTCTTTATCAGATATATAATTTGCAAAAATTTATTCACATTCTTTAGGTTGCCTTTTCATTTTGTTGATGGTTTCCCTCACTGTGAAGAAGTATTCTAGCTTGATATAGTCCCACCTGTTTATTTTTGTTTGCATTGCCTTTGCTTTTGTTATCAAATCCGAAAAAATATTGTCAGTTCTGATGTCAAGGAGCTTACTCATTACATTTTTTTTCTAGAATTTTATAGTGTTGGGTCTTATGTTCAAGTCTTCAATCAATTTTGAGTTGATTTTTATGTATGGTATAAGATTTCACTTTAATTCTTTTGCATGCGGATGTCCAGCCTTTCTAGTACCATTGGTGAAAAGACAATTCTTTCTTCATTGTATATTTTTGACTCAAATAGATTATTTTTTTAAATAGCAAGTGTATCTTAGCCTCAAGTTTACAAGTCAACAATCTTTATAACCATTGAAGGAGAGCTTTTATTCTTATTACAAAGAAACTTCTTGTTTTGCTTCATAAACATTTTTAGGAAAAACATTAACTGTATGATAAGATATGCAACAAGTATATATATATACATTTAACTTAAATTTTATGACAAAAAATATTGGGTATCTAATATAATATAATGACTAACTCAAGGTTTGACTTGTCAAAGTACCTGTGTCAATAATCTTGTATTTCTTTATATTTTTTCAAGATTAGTTAGTAACAAATTAACATTAGTTTAGCTGGAAATAACAGACATCTTCCACTAACTCCTAGATATAACAATAAAAATGTATGTAGACATGTAATTTTCTAATTCTCCGCTTGTTGCTGAAAATTCTGTTTTCCAGATAATAACACATTTGTGTGTATGTGTCAAAATGTTTTCATCTGTAATGCAGCAAAAGAGATCTATCATAGAAATCCACATTGATTTATAAAATAAAACATTTTACATATAACAGAGCTACAAAGCTTCTGAAAGTAAAGCCATATTCTTCTATTTCCCTATAAGTGGTTATTTAGCAAGCAGAGTAGAAAATAATATATTTTCTATAAATTCTTAAACTTTGCATTTCCAAATAATAACCATATATCAAAAACAAAGAGAACACCAAGTTTACATATAGGCTTTTTTTTTTTACATGTTAAAGAGAATATCATTTGGAGATAACTCATGTGTAGTCAACCACATACTTTCTCTTCTGCACCAGAAACTCCTGGTCTGTGCTCTGATTCTTCTGTCCCTTTCTCAGTCCTGCTTATTTCTTTCATGGTTAAGACCCCTACTCACTTCAAATAATGTAAATGAGTAACTCAGGGAATAGGGATAAATGAGAATCAAGTCCAACGGCACTTGAGAAAATCACTGGAATAACAAGTCAAACGAAGAAGAAAAAATTAAAACATCTTCATAGCAAAAGTTTATGAAAATGAGAAAATATGTGTTAGCAGGCACTGTCAAATCTTATAAAGACAAAATTTGATTTTTAGAGTCAAGTAGAGAATAAAGGAAAGTTTACCTTTGCATTGTGCATAGGAAAATGGACACAACTATCAAAAGAATATAATGAACATTACTAGAAGATATTCAGGAAGCAAATTTCTTTCAGGTACTTCATTAACATACACCTTTTCATACAACAAACATTCTGTACCAGTATGGAGCATGCCAGTGATCTGCCTTGCTTACCTGATGCTTTGATGTGTAAATCATAAATTAACTACCATTGTTCATTCATTAAAGCCAGATGTCAATATGGCAATGATTTGTTGCTATGTAATCTTGACCTCTTATTTAAATAGAATACAGCTAAATTTAAAAATGATGAAATCTAAATCAATATGTTTTAAAACTGTAATAAGGAAGGTGAAAACTCATCTGAATCTACACAATCTTGTGGCTTTAGTGACAAATTCTGATCAAGTCCTGACATGAACTTGTACATACTTTTCATTCATTCCATGAAGGTAATATCTATACATTTTATAGAAGATTATTAATGTGTTTGATTATGGTGTGTTAGATCAAGCATTTTTTGAAGTATTAAATAACATGTTATTACCTTTCTAAAAACTAAAACCTACAGAATTTTGGACACATCTTGTCCCAGTGATTTCAGACAAGGAATCAAAGAGTGATATATAACCAGATATATAATTTTCTAATTGGGATATTGTGCCCAATTCTTATTACATTTTTAATATCCTGGAGTATTTACCTTTGTTATTGTGAAAAGTCATTATCTAGTTCAGAAATATTTAAAAAATTTAATATTATTAAAGTATTTCTCTTTCTTTAGAATATAAATACAGTCATTAAAAGTATTTTTATCATTAATTCATGTTTATTAATGACAAAAATGATGACAAATTTATCTGTTAGAAAACTATTTTAAGTCTATGTATAGGTAAATTTGAACAGTGAATAAATAGTGAAAATCTTGAATCAACCTAGTCTTTCTGTAGATTAAAATCTAAGATTCCTAACATGCTTAATTTTAATTGCTCTAAAATAACAGTGTGGTGATTTCTGAGTGGGGAGAGGTGGAGGGGGGTATGAGGGGATACGTGGTGATGGGCAAAGACTTAATTTGGGAAGGTGAATATACAATAAGGAGCACAGAGATGTGTTGTAGAATTGGGCACCTAAAACCTGCATAATTATGTTAACCAGTGTCACCTCAATAAATTCCATTAAAAATACAATAAGTGGCTCAGAAATTTTTTAAAAGTCTAGATTTGCAATTATAATGCCATAAAAAGAACTGGCAGCTTAACTATCAGATAATACTTACAAAACAAACAATATTCAAAACAGCAATTTGAAAGCAATAGAAAATGACCATAATGAGGGGAAACTTGAAAAGAGTTTATACCTGAAAGACACATATTTCATTAAGCAAGAATTGTAGATTAATAGGCTTTTAACCTAGAAGAACTCCTCAACTTACTCAGTTGCCACAACAGAAAATTATTATCTTATACTTTGAAGTGGTAGATGATAAAGTTCAGACCATCAGAGCAGGTGAACAGACTACAACAGAAATATATCCTGGGAGCAAGAAAACCTGAAGCAATAAAAAGTAGAATACAATGTGCCCTGGCTACCCCAATCCCACCATCTCCGTGACTGAATATTAAACTGCACATTTGCACAGGAAGCCGAGACAGCGCAGCAGTAAAACAAACAAAAAGAAAAGGATGGTTTATTCTGTAAAGCCAGACCTGCTCCTGATTTATTAGCAACTTTTCTCCAATATCAAGCCAGTGCTTCACATAATAGTTCCTCAATAAATCATTAATAAATGAGGTCATTACAAATATATAAGAGAACATGAATTTTCCAGTAAGCCCGTAAGAAACTTGTAAAACAAAACTATGAACAAGGCAAAGGGTAAGTACAAACAATAATAACTATGCAACAAAGAACATGTACTTGCAAACAATAACATAACAGTCAAATACAATACATATAATTTGTTTAGGTCCACTGTATTAATATGAGGCAGTGACCTCTCCCTGACTTTTGTATGCACATTAGTTACTTGTTAAAAGAACTGAATCAGTAATTTTTAGAATATTTTATATTGTGGATTTGTCTGCTGTGCTTCCTTCTGGTATATTTTTACTCATCCCACAGTTCCAATATTTCTTATAAATAAGAGTTATAAAAGCTTGATTTGTGCTAGTATCAACATATTTTAGCATGAGAGTTGCTATGTAATTCATATTGCATCATGCTAAAATAAAGATAAATTGGTGGCTTTAGCTAGAGAAAGCCTGACCACTCATTATAAAATTCCCATTAACATTTTACCAAGTGTTTCATCCATTCCTGATCAAGGCTAAAGCCAAAATGTTGATTATTTAATTTGAGATTCTTTTCACATTTATTAGAGAAATTGTTCTATAAAAAATAACACACAAAAAACTTTACCGAGTCAGATTATGTAGCCTGATTTACCTATAATTTTTATAGAAAAGCCAGCACAAATACTTGTCTTTCTATGTACTTGTCAAATTTGTCAATTAAAAAACTGGTTTTCTTGACTACTTCTTATTTTCCCAATTTTACGTTATTTATATATTTTTCTTTTCTATAACTTATACTAATCTGGCATCTTTATCTCATCTTTTAGTTCTACAATTAGATACAGTCAGTGGTTTTCTTCAGACTCTAGGGAATAACGTGACCATAGTTGTTTTGTGATTAACTGAAACTCATTCCTGGTAGAACCCTTGGAAGTGTGTGAGATGAAATTCTCTGAGTTTTAACTGCTTCTTTTCCTGTGATTTTTCACACAATGTTTAAATTTTGACTAGATATGAAATCTTTGGATTACATATTTTTCCTTTGCATACTTTACAAAACTATTGCTCCATTAGTTTCTAGCTTAACATTTTTGATATTTTATTTATCTTATAAATTACTCAAACTTTTTGCCAAAGACCTAAAGATATTTTTTAATCTAGAAAGTTCAATATCTTTCAGTGTTGACCAGTTTGAGACAATATTATAAATGACTCATTTCTTTCCAAGACTTCTGCTCCATACCCCTAATCTCATCCCATTTATAACATCAGCTCAGACTTGAGGGAAAGGGTCTCACCATATATATTACTCACAAAAATTAGGGGTATTTCAAAATGAATATGAAGTGATAAAAAAGAAGCATTTGATTATTTTTTGTTAAACAAGGACATCAGAAAAGCAAATGACAAGTCAAAGAAAGTTGTTCAGTTATGCCAATACGATGCAAACCAACTTTTATTTCATTGGTGAAAATGCACTCTACAAAGGGCTGAAAGTACTGGAGTATCTGCATGTTCCCTGATCCCCTAATTTTTGTGAGCAATGTAGATTACATCCAGGTGCTGATAAGATTACTCAGATTCAGTCCTTATAATTCTGAAGACCAGTGAACTAAAGAGAAAAGCTTTCTGAATTTGTTCACCTTTGGGCATGCATGCATACTGAATGTACAGTAACAGAACAGATAAAAGTTAACTGCTATAAAAACTCCTGTAAAAAGAGAAAGAAACTAGACCCACAAAAGTCACCCATAACAATTCTAAAATCCAGCTGACACATATTAGTAGTTACTTCATTGGGGCTCAGACTTGTTCCCTGGTAAAGATTTTCTGTAGTTCTTTTTTGTTTTTCTTTACAGGAATAGAGAGTGAGTCAGACAGACAGAAACAGAGAGAGGTGAGAAACATCAATCATTAGTTTTTCGTTGCCGTTAGGACACCATAGTTGTTCATTGATTACTTTCTCACATGTGCCTAGACTGCTGGCCTTCAGCAGACCAACCCACCCCTTTTGGAGCCAGCGACCTTGGGTCCAAGCTGGCGAGCTTTTGCTCAAGCCACATGAGCCTGCGCTCAAGCTGGCGAGCTCGTTGTTTAGAACCTGGGTCTTCTGCATCCCAGTCTGACGCTCTATCCATTGCACCACTACCTGGTCAGGTTTTCTGTAGTTCTTAACTCTATCCTTTGGAGTCTTGGTTCTTCCCTCTAATTCTGTATCTGTACTTGACATATTTATTTCATTTCCTTGTTTGAAACTGAGTAGTTTTTTTGGTCAGCTTGCTACATTTAGAAAGTTGCAGGTTTAAAGGCCTCTGTTTTTATTTTCGTTACTTTCATTTTATTGTTCCCATTACATTTAATCCAAGTGGGTACAATTACTTTAAATGCTATATACTTTGAAATATATCTATTTTTTATTATTAATTTTAATGGGGTAACATTGATAAATCAGGGTACATATGTTCATAGAAAACATCTTCAGGTTATTTTGACATTTGATTATGTTGCATACACATCACCCAAAGTCAAATTGTCTTCTGTCACCTTCTATCTGGTTTTCTTTGTGCCCCTCCCCTCCCCCCAGCTAGTCCCTCTCCTCCTCCCCCCTTCCCGTAACCACCACATTCTTGTCCGTGTCTCTGAGTCTATTTTTTATGTCCCAACTATGTATGGAATCATATAGTTCTTAGTTTTTTTCTGATTTATTTATTTCACTCAGTATAATGTTATCGAAGTCCATCCATGTTGTTGTAAATGATCCGATGTCATCATGTCTTATGGCTGAGTAGTATTCCATAGTATATATGTACCACATCTTCTTTATCCAATCTTCTATTGAACAGTTTTTTGGTTGTTTTTATGTCTTGGCCACTGTGAACAATGCTGCAATGAACATTGTGCTGCTTGTGTATTTACGTAGCAATGTTTTTGAGTTTGGGGGTATATATCCAGTAGAGGGATTGCTGGGTCATATGGTAGCTCTATTTTTAATTTTTTGAGGAACCACCATATTTTCTTCCATAATGGTTGTATAATCCACTTTATTAGACAAAATCCATACCCATGAGCATGTAAGCTAAGACTTTATCTATCTTGAGCTCTCTATGAAGCTGCTGTAGGAAAATACCCTGCAGAATCTTAGAAGCAGTATTGTCTATCCTAGAAGAACTAAGAGATATATACTTATGATTCTTAGATTTATTTTTTTGTTTTACTGAGGTAGTACATGAGGTATTGCTTTACATATTTCTGAGATGTAAAGCAATTTTTGATAAAAACTTTCTCAATCTTATTAAAGTATATTAAAGGCACACCCCTGATTTCCTAAGGCCAAAAGAGAAAGATGGCTGGCAATGTCTGAAGAAATTTTTGATTTTCACAAATGGAGAGGTGCTAATGATATTTAATAGGTCAAAAGAAATCAAGGATTCTGCTAAACATCCCAAAATGCACAGGATGCCCCAACAACAACAAATAATTATCTGTCCCAAAGTGTCAGTAATATGGAGGCTGAGAAACAGAACTCTAAGACACTTCTTTGAGAATGTTTCACAGGAATAAAAAAGTGTCTGAGAGCTTTTACATTTCCCACAAATTTTAATTCAAAGGTGAAAAGTTTGTTTTTTAGTTTCTTTCTTCTAAGAATACCATCTTCTAGGTACAAAATCATGTTTCAATGATCTATTTCTAAGCAACAAAACAGACAGAAATTAATGTTATGAAATAACTACATATTGACAGACGTATCTAGTCATTTATAACATTGTCCAAAACTGGGACAATATTGTGTGTGTGTGTGTGTGTGTGTGTGTGTGTGTGTACTCCTCAAGAAGTAGACATTAACAGCTCTCCTTAAAATAAAGCTAATGTTCAGAAAAGTAAAGAAACTTGTTTATAGTTACACATCTGGGAAATATTTGAGCAGTAAAGGCACACTGGACTCCAAAGTACATATCCTTGTTATGACTCAATTCTGGTGACTAAGACACAATCCATGCTTTCTGAAAGATTATAGTGTTCTCTAGGGACAGATAATAAAACCAGCAATGCAGTATCATGTGATGTGTGCTGGATACCCTATGCAGCTTAAATGTGGAAGCATAAATGATCACCTCAAATGTTGACTGTATCAGTCAGAAAATATTCTCAGAGATTATATTTGAGCAAAACTAAAAAGACAAAAGAACTTAGCTCCAGGTCAGGTAGAGAGAGAGGCAAGTAGAGCACAGAATTTTTAAGTAATGAAGTCCAATGAGCAAAGCCATCAAGACCCCAGGAAAGTTTCATTTAGAAAAGCTTTAGTAAAAAGCAATCCTGGAAAAGATATTGAGTGCATGTATGAGTGTGTGTGTGTATAGGGGGGGGGCAATAGATGAGTCTAGAGAAATAAGCCAGAGGCTACTTATAAAAGGTCTTGCATGCTGAAGTGTTTGAACATTTTCCAAAAAGCTATGGACAGCCAAGAAGAAACTTAAACAATGGCCAGAAACAATGAGATATCCTTATTTCCACAATAAATACTGCCTTAGTCTCAAGTCAATTTCTGAACTAACCACTATAGCCAGGGAGATGGGCTTTGTACATCTTTTCATACAGTGGGAGTGTCAGTCATATTCTGCAGACCCTCACTGCTCACCAGTTAAGTAGACTCTTGGGATGGGTCAGGAGGGATTGGTGGTCAAAACGCAACCAACCACAACAGTCAAACACATTTGCAGATGGCTGAATTTGGGGTTTTCATTTTAACCCTTTAGATACCTTTGAGAAAACAAGAAGATTCACAATCCTTTGGTAAAATTACAAAGACATTCTTTTGTCCGGTCATAAAAATGGAATATTACCATTTTTCAGAAAGACATGCCTCTACTGATAATGACTATCAAAAAAGAAATAATACATTTACCATTTTAATTTTGAAGATTTATATGATATATAATTTAGTGTATGTGAAATACTGATCAAATAAAATATAGTAATAAACATATCCATTGTGTTTCAAGGAAATTAAAGATACCAAAGCTAAGGATACTGAGCAAAATATTAAACAACTAATATATATTAACTTACCATTTTATTAAGAAATAAACCAGTTAAATTAAAAATGTCATTTATTGCTCTCAATTGCTCACATGATTGTAGAGATTGACAAGTGTGAGGTCCAAAGAGTAGACCAGCAGGCTGGGGGTTCAAGTAAGAGTTGATGTTTTAGTTGTAGGCCAAATTCTTCAAGAAAGAAAGCTGAAAACTTCAGTGGGATTTCTATGTTGTAGTCTTGAGGAGATTTTATTCTTTTTCACTGAAATCTCAGTCTTTTTTAAAAGAAAAATCTACTTGACAACTGAGTGTAAACATTAAGAACTTGCCAGAGAAAATAAATAACAACAACCAAAAAAATACCCAATATTTTTCAAAGGTTGGTGATTGGCTGCAGGACAGAGCAATTAACTAGGTACACTGCAAAATTTCTTTCTCTGCTAAACTAAAGTGAATGTGATGAGTCCTTTTTATATAACAAAAGAGAGGAAACCAGAGGAACAGGGTTAATTGAAGATTATCTAGCATAAGAGGGAGGACAGAAAAATAAAACCTTTAACAAGATAAAGTGCAAAGGAATCAGTAGCAGAAGAACTGGATGAGATTAGAACGTTCTGTGGGAATCTTTCCCCTGCTGAGTCCTCCTCAAAAGATTAGAGGATGTGCCTGACCAGACGGTGGCACAGTAGATAGAGCATCGGACTGGGATGCAGAAGACCCAGGTTTGAGACCCTGAGCTCGCCAGTTTGAGCGCGGGCCCATCTGGCTTGAGCAAAAGCTCACCAGCTTGGACCCAAGGTCGCTGGTTCCAGCAAGGGGTGGCTCGGTCTGCTGAAGGCCCACGGTCAAGTAACATGTGAGAAAGCAATCAATGAACAACTATGGTGTCATAACGGCAATGAAAGACTAATGATTGATGCTTCTCAGCTCTCTCCATTTCTGTCTGTCTGTCCCTATCTATCCCTCTCTCTGACTCTCTCTCTCTGTCCCTGTTAAAAAAAAAAAAAAAGATTAGAGGATTGCTTAGAGCATGCACAGATACATAAATATCAACTGATTTCAAATGACATCATGCAGATTCAACTCCAATTGCATTTATAAGGAATCTATTAGTCTGGTAAGTCTATATTAAAGTAGATTGTAGGGAAATGCAACATGCAACATAGGATAGAGAAGAGAATGAATTTCAAATTCGATTGCTTTTGAGTAAAAGTCCCAAATCTGCCTACAGTACCTTGTGTGATCTTGATTGTTACATAATTTCCCTAACTCAGGTTCTTCATCTGTACAATAGAGAAAGTAACCCTGACATTATAGAGTTGTTGTGTGTATAAAATAGCTAATATTTTGCAGGACCTCATCTCATATTAACACAATTTAGTGGGGAAGCTTATTAGTTTGGATAAATATGTATTGATTTTATATCTCCTCCCAGCCATGCTCTATTACCTTCTACCTCCTTGCCCTTGATGTGGGTTGGGGTGGGGCAAACTTCATTAATGTAATTTCAAGCTATTTTTTAAAACTTTCTCAATAACTTTTGCTATTAAAGCAACAGTCACTTCAAGGTCATCAGTGACACTAAATTCCTTGCTTTTCATCACATCACTACCCTCCCCCCATCTATCTCTAAAGTGAATGAAAGTCTAATAGTTCAGAGAAGTGCCCTATTTATATCATACGCACCTCACCCATCACTCTGGGGATGTTATTTGCCCGAAAGCAAAAATGAACTTGCTGTCTACAAAGAATCGATGTTGTCATGACTGCTTACCCAGCTAGATGTCAAGAAGGAATTCAGTGTGAAAGGCTGGTTCAACACGGGAGAGCTCCAGGAGATGCCGGTGATGAGAGACTTGACCAAACTGAAAGTCTAGGAACTGCTATTCCCAAGTAAGATTTTCTTGTGCTCTCTAGGAAGTACCCTGAGCTGGATGCATGACTTGATACCTTTCTGGTACACTGCCCACTTTGCCCCAATCTGTGTTGTCACCGTTAAACCAAAATTCTTATGTTTCACCCTGGCTAGGTTATGGCACCAGTTGTTTTTTCAAACACTTGACGTGAAAGTATTTTTTTGATGTGATTAACATTTGAATCAGTAGACTTTGAGAAAAGAAAATTACTCTTCATAACATGGGTGAGCCTTATCTAATCACTAGAAGATCTTAAGAGAAAAGATGGAGGTTTTCCTAAAAAAGAAATTTTGCTCAAGACTGCAACCCAGAAAGCTTGCACAAGTTTCCAGACTTCTTCCATTAGGAACTTAGACTAAAAACTGAAATATCAACTAACTTGAATATCCAGTTTGCTGGCGTACTCCATAGATTTCATGCTTGTCAGCCCCTACAATCATGTGAACCAACTTCTTAAACTCAGTATTTTTCTGTTTATTACTGTGTATGTGAGTGTGTGTGTATGCATATATATACAGATATGTATATGTAGATACATTGGTACATGTGTATATGTTTATATATGTATATACACATTATATATATATATACACATTTTCCTCTCAGGAGCTAGATATTTAAGAGTGGGAAGGTAGTACTGCCCATCTCTGTCTGGTAGTGCTTCACCATGACATTTTTTTCTGAAATCTCTAACACACATCTTCTTATACAGGAGACCAAGTCAATTATTCACTAATATCAACACCAAGCCAGGAAATTACGTATCTTTTTTCTCTTTTCATAGTTGCTAAAAAATATGTTATTCCCTTTAGTATCTGTCTTCCTTTGGAGAGTGCAGGCAGAAGAGAGTTCTCAAAGAATAATAAAGGGCCTGGGACATGGTAGGTTCTCACTGAATGCATATAAACTATACTTATTCACAGACACTGCACTACTCAAAAAAAAAAAAAAAAAAAAGGGAGGTGGGGGCAAAGGAAGGGAGGGAAAGTGCATGAAGATGGAATGATAGTGGTATGGCTGGCTCTCTCAACCAACACATTTGTAAGCTTCCTGGGAAGAAACTTGTACAATTACTTGTATTTCTCAGAACTGAATATGTGGGTTGTTAGCATCCCTTCTCATCAGCCAGAGTACGAACAGTCAGTTCCCACTAAAAGGGTCTCACTCAGCCATCAGGTTATACTACTCTCTTACGTGTAAACCAATTACAAAACCAGATTAAAGCACTTGACCATCAAACGCAGATAAATATCCTTAATAAAAAGATGATTTGGGTTGAATTCAGAAGCTCTGGCTTGTAGTTCTATACATTGTCTTGAATTACAAATGCCAGACTCAGTTTTATTTCATAGATAAAAAAGATTTAATTTTTTACTGAAATTTTAAATTTAGCTTGCAATGTGGCTGTGAAGATCAAATTGGTGCCATCTGCCCAAGAGCTTTGCATAGTACCATACAACTGCTTTGTAAAAGGCTTTGCATAGTACCATACAACTGCTTTGTAAAAGGCTTTGCATAGTACCATACAACTGCTTTGTAAAAGGCTTTGCATGCACCATACAACTGCCTTGTAAAGCTCTGCCCAACTTCATCTCAGCAAAGAGATTAAATGTTTTCTATTGATCAAAAACTGTGTCTTTGACAAGTTATATAATTTTAGTATAGATTTAAAGCTATTTATGTTCCCTCAAGTCTCATTCAGGACCATCGTTCTTTAACCAGACTTAGGATGAGTTAGATCAATGTTTTGCCAAATAGAATCCCCATTCTCAATATTATAAAGCAGGGCTATATTGTATAGCCTGCTACTCCTACTCCCACATATGCCTTTAAATAGCAGTGAGTACACTCAATGAGCTGAATGTGTGATTAATTGCCATCATTTATAAGCCGACAAGCACTGTCTATACTGAGGGTACTGTTTAAGTACCACAAAAAAAGGTATTGCCTTAAAGAAGTAATTAAGCCTTTTAGCTAAATGTTGTCAGAAAGAAAAACTTAGCATCAATTACTTAAGCTACATTTTCAGTCTTCTTATTTTAAAAGGGCAGTGTTGAATGATTCTGCAATGAGTCAATTTATTGTAATTAACTTATCGTAATGTCAGGAGAATTAAAATAAGTTCCACTGAAAATTGGCAGTTTTTTGAGGGACATTTTAAGATGTGTTGTCAAGGAGGCTTTTGCTTGTTATTATATTCTTTTGAATCTTTAATGCCAAAAGACAATGTCAAGGGCAATATGAACAAATGTGGACCTACTCCATGTTTTTAAACAGATTAAAAATTACTTTTTTGATTTAAAAAAATGTAGGTACTATTTGCTGGTAATCTTTGGGCCAACCTCACTATAAAAGTAAAATAATGTTTTTTCAGGCAAAAATATTAATTAAGCTTTTTAATATTCAAAATCAGTGATCAATTTTGTCACTCATATACCTAATTACTAAAATTTATGGTGATTTCTCTCATTAATGAATAGTTATTAATAGTTCAAGTGCTCATAAAATATCAAATATGAGTTATCTTCTATGTAGGATTTGACACAAGCTTTCTTGAGACATGATATGGAGAATTACAGTAAGGGACATAGTAGCTATCCATCTCTCTGTGCTCTCTAAGTCATATCACTATATTTAAATATGAGAATTATATTTTCTTATTTTTCTTCTGTGGTTCTAATATTGTCTTTGGAATTATCCCCAGTGTGGCCAGCACATTAGTAAACTTCCAATCACTATTTAGCATGTCCAAATATCAACTCCCCACCAGGTGTTTACCCAAAACTTCTACCTTAATGGAAAGAAAGCATCACTAACCTTTCCTGAGTACAAATATCCACATTTATGACAGATTTTTTTACAATGTGAAGCAAGAAGACACAAGCATTAGCCTATTCACAGCAGCTAGGGAGAACAGAAAGTTAAACTCAGGGAAATAAACACAAGCTTTGAGACCATGTGAAAATCAAAGAGATTACAGTTGAATGGAATCAGCATGCAAACAATACCAGATTCGGAATCAAATGAGGATACAGGTGAACAAGCAAAGGGGCTCCATTCCCAGTTCCTGTCATAGTTTCTGGTACATAATTGGGGCTCAATTACTATTGAAGGAAGGAAGGAAGAAGGAAGAAAGGTGGAAGGAAGGAAGGAAGGAAGGAAGGAAGGAAGGAAGGAAGGAAGGAAGGAAGGAAGGGAGGGAGGAAGGAAGGAAAGGAGGGAGGGAGGGAGGGAGGGAGGGAGGGAGGGAGGGAGGGAGGGAGGGAGGGAGGAAGGAAAGGAAGGAAGGAAGGAAGGAAGGAAGGAAGGAAGGAAGGAAGAAAAGAAGGAAGGGAGGGAGGTGTAAGTGAATGAGTGGAAGTTCTACTGGCTAAATGTGATGATTTACTGACACCCAGTATTTTATTCACTTTATTCAGGATTGGGGAAAAAAATCAACAACATCACTAAGTTATTACTGATTGTCTTTGGAATTATCCCTCACAAATCTATTTGTGCCAAAACATCCTGTCATTCAGCCTCTGCCTATTTGGTATTTGCTTGTTTTAGATTCTCTTTCAGGTTTTGTCAGCCAGGGTCCTGGCCTTGGCTGCTAAATGCTTGAATCTAGACCATTTAGCCTTAGTCTGTGTCCTTGATAATCAATGTCCCATTGCATTTGGGTAACACCAAAGTATGGCAACCTTCTTTGTAAGATAGCCTGACTCTGCTCTCATCCCCACTTTTATCTGAGCATCTTTTCTATTACCTTTAATGTCCCATCTTATTCAATTTTCATTCATTTTCCAAAATTTTCTCCTCATTGTGAGCCCTGATTTATAATAGAGTGCTTGTAGGTTGTTTCAAGAGTATAAAAGGGCTCAACTGCTCCATCCCCTTTGGGTCATCTAACTGCTAAAATCTCGCATCCCCTGCTATTGGAAAAGGCATTTAAGCTGCTATTCTGACGTCCACCTGCCGAGCCTCCCTGAATACATGCTGGCTCTTTTGTGATTTTGCTGTTCCCAGATCCAGCGCATGCTGCCAGCTGCTTCACCTCTTCTCACACACACACATGCCAATGCCATGGCATTGGTCTGAAGGTAATATGTCACCACTCCTTTGTGTCTTTGGTTCATAAGGCATATGCTATGTAAAAGACAATACTTTTCAAAGATAGTTGTAACAATGTCTATCATTCTACATGCTCACATTATAATGTGGCTTTGACACCATTCCCACCAAAAGGTAGGGTCTGTGTCCTTTCTCCTTGAAACTGGACAGCATTTTCTGACTGAAATTTTAAGTCAAGTATGGCAGGAATGTCCCCAGTGATTTCTGAAGCTGGGGCATGGGAGGCAGAGCATGTCCACCAGCTTAATAGAGACCTACCACCAGAACAACCCAGTTGAATTGTGTCCTAATTTCTGGTCTAGAGATATCATGAGAGATAATAAAATGCTGGTGTTATTTTAAGCCCCTACATTTTGGGGCAATTTATTTTCTGGTTTATGTGGCCCAATCTCCCTCAGTTGCATCATGCAGTGAATAAAATTGAACTGGTCCGCCATTGATGCTACACACCTCTTTACAGTTCTACAAATTTACCTGCTGAGAATTTGATTGGTACTTGGCATAATTTCTGTGGGAGGGATTGGCCTCTTCAAGTCATTTTTTTCCTGTTGTTTTGTAAATGATGAATAGTTCAAGTGAATTAATGAGGGAAGAAACCATACAGGAAAATATAACCATTTCTCTCCTATGTGCATATATATTTAGAGTGCTTCCCATTTACTTAAAATTATTTCACCAAAGTCACACTGATATTATAATAAATGAGTTCCATTGTGCAGAATATTTCTGGTATCAGAAAGAAAAGGATGAATAATTGGCTGAAATTGTCATGTCTTACAAGTCAGCCAGATGTGATTATTTGAATTTTTTTCTCTACATATTCTCTCTCCCTCTTTCCTCACTATGAACAGATAAGTATATGTTATCATGTTGTTTATGTTCAGCCTGACCCTGTGACTACTTTGACTCATGCAATGTTACTAGACATGACATGAGCAGAGCTTTGTTGCTTCTTTCATTTGGGTGAACCACTGTAAGCAGAGTTTGTACCAAGTAATCACCACCCTGTCAACCTGGACCCAGAACCAACACCTGTGTAGCAAGTCTGGCTCCACCTGCGGCCTGGTTCCAAGTGCAGCCAACTCACATGGAAGAGCAAAGCCACCCACCCATGTTAGCCTGGCTGACGTCCTCCCAGAGCTGTCAGCATCATAATAAATGTTTGCCAGGAGAAGCAACTGACTGCATAATTTGCTATTTAATGTTGTCTTGGCAGCATTTGACCAAAACACCAAATATAGTCAAATCATAATTAGCTGGATATAGACCAAAAATGAACAAATATCATTCCATAGGCCAAAGCCAACCTGTGGCCAGCTTTTGTAAATAAAGTTTTATATATGTACTGCTCATGGTTGTTTTCATGCCTCGATTTGGAACAATTGCATCAGAAACAGTACAATCCACAAGACCTAAAATATTTACTGTCTGGCTGTTTACAGAAAACATTGGTCAAGCAAACATAGAAGAATCATTCATATAGGAACAATGAGAATGAAACTCACCCATTCAGATAGCACAGGTACTAGAAGGGAAACACAGTGCAGGCTGAGGGATGGTCACTATGGCAAGGCACAAATCTGCTAGATTTATCTTTGTCCCAATTCATCACCCCTCCCTGTATCTACCTTCTTTGCTTTATGACTTCGCAGTTTTTCCAACAAAGGAGAATATTCCTTTGCTGCTTGATGTTGACCATGTGAATTGCTTTTGCCAACAAAATAAAGAGCAAGTGACTATTACCAAAAGTCCTAGTCCTGAGTCGAGGCCATGTCAGCTTTGCACCTTTCTGCTCACTTTCTGACATGGTCATCATTTTGCCCAGTTGGCTTGTTTTTCTAAAGCAAAGGACCACAGACACAAGTAGCAAAGCTAACCCAGCTCAAGTCCCCAAGGAAAGCCTGAACTAGACCAACTGACTCCTATACACACACACACACACACCAACACATGATATGTGAGGCAAATAAATGCAAACAGTTGCATGTTACTGAGATTTTGTGGTGCTTTGTTATAAAATGTCATGGGGACCACAGTTAAACATTGTATCAGCAAACTTTTAGATGACTTCCATGGATTCTCACACCTTAGTATGCATGACTTGCATATGTAAAGACTATGAATAGAATAATTTTACTTTTACAGTTAAGTTATATTACATGATACAGTTGACTTTGAGAGAGGGAGATTATGAGTGGGACAAATGTAACCATAAGAACCCTTTAAATCTGGATGTAGAGGTCAGAGAAAGGCAGAGTCAGCAATTTGAAGCATGAGATAAATTTGACATGCAGTCACCAGCTTGAAGATGGAAGAGTCAGGGGGCAAGAAATGCAGGCGGCAAGGAAAGAAGCTGAGAGTGGTACCCTGTTTGCCAGGAAACAGGACTTCAGTGTTGGAACCACAGGGAACGGGATCCTGACAACAACCTGAATGAGCTTAGAAGCAAATTTTATTGGCAGAGCCTTTGGATGAGAACTCAGGTGAGACAGCTCTTTGATTTCACACTTGTGATATCCTGAGCAGAAAATCCAGCCACACCCCAATAGATTTCAGACCCACAGGACTCTTCGCTGACTTAGGAGTATTGTTTTAAATTACTAAATTTGTGATAATTTCTTCTGCAGCAATAGAAAACTAATACTCTGATGTGACCTCACGGGACCCCATTTTCCTCATCTGTGTACTTCAAGCTCTTTCTGCCTCATCAGATTTTTGTGAGAACTAATGAAGTAATGTAACTAATTTTATTTCAGTGCCAAGCCCATAGTAGCTTATAATCCAACCCAAACATCATTGTTGAAGCCAACAAACAGCCAACGAAGTAATGATAAACTCTAAAATGTATAACATTGCAATAAATATTTAATACAAGAATTAATTCATTAATTCAACTGGGAACTGGAAAGTGGGTATGATCCTGCAACAAAGCAAAAGATCTACTTCTGGGGAGGAAAAGAAATGCAGCCCCTCGAATATAGCCTGTGGTTATATGAATATTGTTTAATGGCGTAGTTAGACTTCATACTCTGGGCAATTATAATTGCAAACTTCAACATAACTAACTATATCTATCATATAATACATCTCAATTAATGATTACTCAATGGTAAGGGTACTGATACGTAGTAAGAAAATTTTATTTTCAAAACTATAAAATAGGGTTATGGTTTAAATTGTACTTCCATTCAAAAAGAATATATGTTGAAATCTTAACCCCCAGGACCTCAGAATGTCACTTTGGAGAAAGCCTCTTATAAAGGTCATTAAGATGAAATGAGCATAGGTTCTAATTCAATATGACTGGTGTCCTTAAAAAGAAGAGATTAAGACACAGACTCACACAAGAGCATATGACCACAGGAGAAGATCACCCACAAGCCAAGATGAGAGGTTTCTGAAGAAATTAACCCAGATGGCACCTTGATCTAACACTTCTAGCCTCCAGAACTCTGAGAAAGTAAATTTCTATTATTTGATCTGCCTGTTTAAGCCACCAGGTCCATGTTATTCTGTTACAGCCACCCTAGCAAAAATCCAAATTCAATTTAAGAGTACATTGTTCTTATTTGAGGGATTTTTTTAAAGTAAAAAAATAAAAGAAACAGCTTTCTATTCTATTATTACTTTCTTATTGATCCTTCCAAGTGGTCTGCAGTAGAATGTTGACATCTCTTTTATTTCTATTTGAATGTGCCTACATTGTAAAACTCTCACTGCAGAAATGTTTAATTGCTTATGTTTAGAGTCATACAACAGCCCTCTGCTGAATATGGCTCAGCTTAAGAGTTCTCAGACTACACCAAATATACAGAACGATACCTTATTTATTTAAATATATGCATGCATATATTACAGTAGATATAAAAATGGAACTTACTAGGTATTCATTAAACTAATGGTTTTCATCATTTTCACATAATAGCCACAAAAAATCTGTTTTCCAATCTGCATGTCTTATAATTAGGACATAACATTTGTGATCAATTTATTTTGCATTCCTCTACTGAACTACATTTGCCATCTGCTGGCTCGCTAAAAAAAAGATCAATCCATTCAAACACTTGTGCTTTAATCTTGCCACCTCTTTAAAGAACTGAGAATACAAATATTCTATTTTGAATGCCATTGAAAAAAATCATTATGTGGGAGCCTAGGCATTTGCCAGGTTTAAGGTTTTCCACCCACTTTCTTCACAACTGGAAATGTACAACTTGTGTCCAACTCAATCAGGTTCTTTGGTACCTGAGTCGAAGTGTTTATTGATATGACAAAGGGTGAGAAGGTACATGTTGAGTTTGAGGAATTTGCCTCCTTTTAATTCTCTGAGCAGCAGCAAAGTTCATGGGGAGACTGAGGAGGCTGAAGCACAGGAAATAATGAAAGTGGGTGAAAGGCTGAGGCAAAAACACAACACATGTTCAAGGGCAACATATGTGTCTTTGCTCTTCTGTGCCCCATGCTCCATGCCTACAAAGTTGGAGATGTAGAAATGTTGGATTGAGGTCTCACACAGTTCAGTGTGGTAGCATTTCATTATTCAGAAAATGGAAGAATCATACACAATAACATGTGCAATAACATTAAAAACTATTATCATATTATTTATTTTATTATGTCTCCTCTTAATAATATTTATGTAAAATATGGCACCCAAACAGGATTAGGTATGTTTAGGCACCATTTATACGGAAATTTTGACCCTTAGTTTCAACTTACTAGTTTAAAAAACAATGCTTTTACCCAGTTCAGATTTTCTCATAAACAATGCACAGGGCAATTATTCTACTGTAAGGCCTATTAAAAAAGATTAGTGTTAGTAGAAAATGAACTCATTCTATAGAATTTAATATGTATAATGATCTAACCATCTAATTTAAGCAGAGAAGGAGGGAGGTAGACCTATGTATATACAATGCATGCCGCCACAGGAACTATATAGCTAATGGTCATGTGATAGTGCAGTGTTATTGCAGTTAATCAATGACTTTTATCAATTACTTTATTAAAAAATCCTTGTTTATGAGCACGGATGATAAAGTCTCTGTCTTCCTGATATTGGTTTCTACATCATCCTCTGGTTCATTGCTGCAGCCAACACTAAAATAGCCATATGAGAGTCACCCTACTTAATATAAAATTTGTCACTTTTCAAATTAGAAATTGCGTGCTAACTGCCAAGAAATCCAAGGTTCCCTGGGCTTTTACTGCACACTTGATCAGGACCACTTCTCTGGATCTAGAGAGTGCTCTGCTTTCTCTCTTATACATCAGAGAAACCCTAGAATCAGGGTAGAAGGGAATATCACTCTCCAGCAATATACAGTCATGCAGTAGATTTATTGGTAACAAAGCATAGCATAACCCCTCTCACTAGTTGCAAGAACTCAGTTTAAAGATTAGCCATTGACCACCAGGACAAGGATGATACCTTCTACCTTTTCTGTGGCCAGTGATTTTCTCCAAATAAAAACATAACATAGATGCTTATATAAGTGTCTTCATAGAAACCCTAAATTAATCTACAGATTAATTTCTGTATAAATAAGGTATTAAAATTAACAATATTCTAGCCTGACCAGGCGGTGGCACAGTGGATAGAGCGTTGGACTGGGATGCAGAAGACCCAGGTTCGAGACCCTGAGCTCGCCAGCTTGAGCGCAGGCCTATCTGGCTTTAGCAAAAGCTCGCCAGCTTGGACCCAAGGTCGCTGGCAACAGCAAGGGGTTGCTCAGTCTGCTGAAGGCCCGCGGTCAAGGCACATGTGAGAAAGCAATCAATGAACAACTAAGGTGTTGCAGCAGCAACAAAAAACTAATGATTGATGCTTCTCACCTCTCTCTGTTCCTGTCTGTCTGTCTCTATCTATCAGGCTCTCTGACTCTCTCTCTGTCCCTGTAAAAAGAAAAAGAAAAAAGAAAAAAAATTAACAATATTCTAATAAAGATCAATAAAAATGACATTCTATCTTTGTAACAAATGGTGCCGGGAAAACTAAAATCTACATGCCAAAAAAATAAATGTGGACCTTTACTTTTACAACAAATACAAAAATTGACTCAGACTAGATCAACAAGCTTGAGAACTAAAACTATGAAACTCTTAGAAAAAACATTGGGGAAAAATCTTCATGTCTTTAGATTTGTAGCAATATGACAATGACACCAAAAGCACAGGCAATAAAAGAAAAATAGGTAAATTAGACTACACCAAATTAAACACTTTTGTGCATCAAAGGACATGATTAACAGAGAGAAAAAGCAACTGATGGAAAGGAAGCAGGTATGTGCAAATCATCTCTCTGATAAAGGGTTAGTATCCAGAAAGCATAAACAACCCCTACAATTCAACAACAACAAACAACAAACCACCTGATTTTAAAATAAGCCAAAGATTTATGTAGACATTTCTCCAAAGATGTACAAATGGTCAATAAACATATAAAAATATGTTCAACATCATTAGTCATTAGGGAGATGCAAACCAAAATCATAATGACATCTTATTCACACCTATTAGGATGCTTATAACTTTTTTAAAATGGTGAGAATGTAAAGAAAGTGGAGCCCTTGTACTTTGCAGGGGTGATATAATATGGTGCAGCTGCTGTGGAAAACAGGTTGGTGGTGACTCAACAGTTAAACATAGAACCCAGAACTTGCTTGTTGAGTTTCATTGTCTCTTTTCTTCTTCCATACACACTGTTTTGGGATATTATAGGAAAACATTGGTATGTTATGCATAATTCTTTTTTACTGAATTTATTGGGGTAACATTGGTTCACAAAATCATACTAGTTTTAAGTGAACAACTCATAAAACATCATCTGCCATTGTCTTGTGCACCCATAACCCCAAGCATAGTCTGTTTCCATCCCCATTTTTCCCCCTCTTTACCCACCTTTACCTAGCCTCTAGCCCCTTTCCTTCTGGTTATATATACACATTTAAAATGTTAGAATAAAAAATAAATAAATAAAATGTTAGAATGGCTATTATCAGCAAGACAACTATTGACAAGTGTTGAAAAGGTTGTGGAGAAAAAGGAGACCTCATTCACTACTGGTCAGAATTTAAACTGGTACAGCCATTACAGAAAACAGTATGGAGGTTCTTCAAAAAATTAAGAATAGAGTTACCATATAACCCAGCAATCCTTCTTCTGAGTATCTATGCTCCATAAATTGAAAACATATACTCACAAAGATATATGCACCCCCATGTTCATTGCAGCATTATTCACATTGGCCAAGACATGGAAGCAACCAAAGTGTCCTTTGATAGAAAATTAAATAAACAAGATGTGGTACATATATACAATGGGATACTATGCACCCATAAGAAATGATAAAATATTGCTATTTACCACAACATGGATAGACCTTGAGAATATTATGCTAAGCAAAATAAATCAGTCAGAAAAAGCTAAGAAACATATGATTTCATTCATATGTGGGATATAAAACTGAAACTCACAGACACAGACAACAGTATGTGGTTACATGAGGGAAGTGAGTGGGAGAAAATGGTAAAGGGGGTCAAATATATGGTGAAAAAAGATGATTTTGGGTGGTAGGCACACAATGCAATATACAGATTATATATCATAGAAATGTACACTTAAAACCTATTTAATCTTATTAACCAATGTTATGCAGTGTGTCATTTCTCTATATGTGTGGATGTATAACATTGGTACTTATTATTGGGCACAAAGAGATTAGTAGTAGCTTCTAGGTAAGTGTCACCTTGGTGATGGTAGTTATGTTACCTTACAAGCATAGTGAGGCTGTAACATTGTGGAAGCCTGGTCTCAACAAAAAAAAATGAGAAAAGGAGCACATACATCCTTGAGTTAGGGTCTGGCAGTGACCCATAGCTTCAGCCAGATTTTTACTGAGCATGAAGGATGGAAGTCAACACTTTGGATGGAAACCAATTGCTAAAGGCTCATGAGACTCAAACTGTACTCAAGGCAAATTTGGGAGCAAAGATTAATACTCTATAAAAAGGGACCCAAATCATGATACAGGAATCTTAGTACAGACCATGTCTCATGACAAAGAAATAGTATGCACCACACAGAAAAGCTTCTCATCCAATATTATGCCCAGAAAGGAGACCCTGGACAATGTCGTTAAGGCTGACTCCACAACTTTTTTGTTCCATTGTACATAAATGTGTGTGGAAAAGGGCACTTTATTCAATTTTATTCAATGGAATGAAGACAATATTACGTATTGCATGAGCAAAGCCTCTTAAAGTAGATTTATTATATTTAATTAGACACATAAATAACAAATGATTCTTTCTTATGAGTACCAGTTTACCAACATCTTTCTACTTGGACTCTGTAATAACTAACCTTTTTCAGTCATATAAAATGACACCAGCCAAAACCAAAGCTCATTCTTGTTTATGACAATTTCAAAGAGAAAAAATTCATAATATCTGATTTATTTAGATAAGTAAATAAGTTCCATTTGAGGCTAAATTCATTTGAAATATCATCAAAATGAATAAAATATCAATATTTTTAAAATATCTTCTATAAAAGTAATGTAGCAACTAGTCCAAACTAATACTAATACACTTATTTTATCTTCTCATTATTAAAAATTAAAATTTTAGGGAGGTAATTTTATACAGAGAATTAAATATATAGCAAACAAATATATATATATATATATATATATAGAGAGAGAGAGAGAGAGAGAGAAAGAGAGAGAGAGAGAGAGCTTTGTGTAACACTTTATATCATGTTGAGAATTTTAAAAGACTTCATTTGGTTTAAACTATGTCTTCAGCTAAAATAATACACTCTCTGTAAATTGTAAACATAATTATAACAAAAATCAAATCACACTCACATTCTGAGTTCTCATTTTCTCCATCCTCAGAGTATCAATGTGCAGATCTCATTACATATAATTGTTACCTAAAAACTAAAATTCAGTGTAAGTCTATAATGTTATAAAGATGCACATCTGTGACTATTCCTTATGAGTATGCTTGATTTTCACTAATTTGGTGAAGAGACAATAGAAGGCCCTCACCCTATGTGTGTATCTAATTATTATCAGCAGCCCTTAAGCTGTGTGTGGCTAAGGGATATAACAGAAACAGAACAGAGGTGAAACATTGTTACGCTGATTTGTAGCTCAAATGTGCTACTAGCATGAACTATACTTAGCTGAGTTTTCTTTTAATCCTTACAAAGTGAAAATATTTGCTACCTGAAAAAGGTCAGTATTTGATCAAAATGTATACCCAGCTTCGCTGGAGCAAAACCAGGTAAAAATTTTGGCTAGTGTCTTACTCATCTACTTCCAGAAAAGTTAGTTGGGTAAGTGCTAAATGGATGAGTGAGTCTTGGCACAGATGGATGGACAACATATATCAGATACCTCATTGCTTCCTAGCAAAAAATAGCAGTATTACAGAATTTTGAAAAGGCACCCTTACCCAGAGGACCTTTTATTTTGCACCAAAAGAAGAAGCAAATCCAAAAATGTGAGGTAAAAAGACAAATGGGTAAATAGGCATAGTCCTAATTGCAAGTGTGGGAGGCAACTAAGAGGTAGACAATACATTGGGTTATACAATTGTAGGCTGAGGTGCCACTTTCTATCAGTGTGTTCTGATCTGCAGCAGGATATGTCACTAGCATGTGCCACCACCCTCAGTTAATGTTTGTGAATGATTGCCATGTTTACATTCAGAGCAGACTCCCTATAATCTCTTCACTGTCTCACTATCTTAAAGAAGAAACAATAATAAATGGGTCTACAAAGATTTGCCAGTAGGAGATCCTCACTTGGAAATGCATTTGTCATGGGCACTCCATGGAGAAAAACATCAAGTGCTATTTTGAAGGACAGATGTCCTGGTTTAGGCCCCCTGGGACTAGTTACTTTTTCTGTCATATAGCTCCATAGAACTGAAGTCATGTAGAATTCTACACACATTAACTCACCATACTAGCCTCTGCACAAACATATATTGCATCTAGGTTATTGTATGCATATTTTAACAACCCACCACAACATACTTTATATAGCAGTATGTACCAGGTGGGAAGGAGGCTGTGGGAAGACAGTTAAGGTGTCTAATAAAACAGAAGTGTGGAGTAAAAACAGTAAAATGAAGAGAAACTTAAAATGAGCCAATGTCAGCTTCAAGAACCTGCAAGGAAAGCAGATAATAGTGTGGGGATGGCAGGAGGGCAAGGGAAGTGGCGACGGGTAAAAGAGGGGATATAGATGGTGATGGAAGGAGACTTGACTTGAGGTGGTGAACACACAATGCAATATACAGATGATGTAAAACTGTACACCAGAAACCTATATAATTTTATTAACCAATGTCACTCCCTAAATTTAATTAAAATATATATTTAAGATATATATATATGTATGTGTGTGTGTGTGTGTGTGTGTGTATATATATATATATATATATATGGCATAAAAGAAAACAAAGACAGTCTATGAGCCTACAAGGCTAAGGTCCTATTAGGGCTCTGTGGTACTGCATGAAGCCAAGGGCTGTAAGAAAACTAGGCTAAAGCAAAACTGAAGACACCTCTCCACACAACTGGCAAAGGTAGGACAGAAAAATAAAAGGATCAGAAGTCTATCCCACCCAGGAGTTGCATGTCCTCGGGGAATCAAAACTCCATATCAGTTACCAGGCAAATGTAAATCTTCAGAAATAGCTTTATGAAAGCCTGTAAAAACAGGATGGGAGAGTGTCAGTAAGACTTAGTAGAATGACATGGGTGGGGAAAAAGAAGAGTATGATTTCAAAGGTGAGGGCTGCAAGGGATGGATGCAAACCAGGCAATGAGAATCTCACTCATTGTTCCACATGGTTGTTAACGACTTGGTGAGTTGCCTGTGCTTGACATATTCATTGTAAAAGAGACAACTGGAGAGGGCTGTAATTAATCAAAATAAATTATACTGAGTGGTACAATTTAATGTATGGTGGCACTTGGGACATATTGAAGGGTAGAGAATCCTTCCAGTTCCAGAGCCCACAGCAGGCAAGTACCAATCCCCATTATACTTTTCTTTCACCATCTTCTCTTCCAACTGTTTAAGTTTTGGCTCTCATTAGATTTACTTTGTCCATATTTGATCTAATTTCTCTTTCCTTTTCTTTTCTGTCATTCAGTCTCTCTATCAAGAGATTTCAAGTTTCAGCAGGTATTTCCTTAGACCAATTTGCTGCATCAGATTTTGGAAGAGTTGGCAGATGAGAACCCCAGCAACACCAGCCTGACTCACTGCTGAGTCCTCAGATGCTTTATTTGGAGGTTCGCCATTTTTGTCATTGTCAAAAGATTACCGGAAAGAAATACATTATTTACTCCAAGAGGAATAACATTCTGGCACTGACTCATAATATTTCCACTTAGCCAAGGAATTTCATAAAAGAAGGTCAAATTTCTGGATCAAAAAGAATTCTTAGATGTAAATCTAGAATCCACTCTCATTAGTTTAAGCAGAGAGAAATTTACTGAAAGATATAGGTAGCACATAGAAGGGTCAAGAACAACACTGGGAGGTTACACACAGCCGGCTTACATGTTCAGGTCACATTGACAGACTGAGGCAGTGGAGTCTGGCTGTTGCTGTAAGTAGCATGGGGACTTGAACTCGCATTACTAGTGATGAGTCCTCTGCCAGGACCTCTTCAATCGCTACCTTGAAAAGATAGGGTTCTGCATCACATGGGTTTCTCCTTCCTCAGCTCACTCTCTTCTCAAATAAAATCTTGATCAGGTGCATGCAAACTATGGAGCTGAGGTCATGTGTTGAACTCCAGTTGCAAAGAAAGTGGGAAACTGATTTCCTGGTTCCTGCCTTAAAGACAGCACTCATAACATGAAAAAGTCTCACATGGAAAAGACATTCAAGTGATGCTAAGTATCTTAAAATGTATGCTAAGTGTCTACTATGTAAGGTTGTTTTAAACAAGTACCTCAAGACTCTTTAAATGCTAAGGAAAATAACAAAATGTGCATCAAATATTGGTACTCATTGCTTTCTAGTTGGTCTCTCCAATGGTGCCCTATGCATATATTTGCTAGCTAAAGTGTGCATGGATTCTGGCATGCAGTAACAACCAAAGTGGTCATCTCAGAACTCCAGCTGGTCTTTTAAAGGTACAACTAGGCTTAGAGACCTTTTGAATCAGCTACTTTGCTTTATATGTGCATAGAGATAGAATAAATTAGCAAAGATGACCCAAATAATCAGTTGCAGAGCTAGAACCAAAATGACGCAATTACGTGTGATCAACATGACCTTCACTTTGATTTTTCTCTGGCATCATGTGCTGGATGAATCAGTCTGACTATTCCCATTTTATTCAGGTTTATAGTCCCCAAATTTCTTATTAATTAGATGAATATCCTGCTCATCCTATCTCATTTGCCCCTTGTACAATCAGTTCTCTCTCTGACCAAGTCTGACCTGCACAGGGCCCTAGTTTGCACACTTACTTTAATGCTTTTGAGTTTTGGTTTATGCTGTTTTACTTGCCTAAAATATCTCTCCAAGTTTTTTATTGAAAATGATCTACTAGTTTTCCTGACCAGGTGGTGGCGCAGTGGATAGAGCATCGAACTGGGAAGCAGAGGACCCAGGTTCGAGACCTCGAGGTCACCAGCTTGAGTGCGGGCTCATCTGGCTTGAGCAAAAAGCTCGTCAGCTTGGACCCAAGGTCGCTGGCTCCAGCAAGGGGTAACTCGGTCTGCTGAAGGCCCGCGGTCAAGGCACATGTGAGAAAGCAATCAATGAACAACTAAGGTGTCACAACGGCAACGAAAAACTGATGACTGATGCTACTCATCTCTCACTCCATTCCTGTCTGTCCCTATCTATCCCTCTCTTTGACTCTCTCTCTGTTCCTGTAAAAAAAAAAAAATTAAAAAAAGAAAATAATCTACTATTTCTAAGAAAGTAAGTCAAATATAACTTTAAATCTATTCCAACACACCAGACCCAGGCCATATGAATGGTTTACTAAATGCATGTGTATATGTGTGTTATTGCATTATGTCTCTATTATTTGTTTACAGAGATGTTTTCTTCAACAATGTGTCTTACTCATCTTCAAATTCCTAGTAATAAAAATATTGCTTTATCCATAGAGCCCATTAAATGTTTGCTAAGTGAGTCACTCTCTCTTCAGTCCATCTTACATTTGAAATACCCTCATAACAAGACTCTGGGTGCATAAGTACATACACATTAAATATTATGTGAATATAATTTTGCAAACCTTTTTATTAATTTGTATCTGTCAAGGACTGTTAGAACAGACCTCCTGTATACCTAATTTTCAGGGATATCTTATTTTGCAGCTCACTTTTAAATATTGCCAATAACATTGCTTAAGAAATTAAAACATAGTTTATTAAGTAAACCTGAGTCTTTTATGGCTGTCTTTCAGTTCATTGTTTTAAATAAAACTAGTATATTTCCAAAATCTTATAATGGAAATCTAGATAAGCATTTTAAAACTGAGGGGTTTGTATTCATACCATGAATGAATGAAATGAGAAAGATAATGATGCAAGGCTTGGATAAAATATTAACTGGAGAATTTACTGAGTCAATTTTTCCATTCCAGTTTGATTCAATGGTCATATTGCAAAATAAAAGAGATTGAATTTCCCAGGAGCAAATTAGAAAATGACTTAGATGTTTCTAGTGTAGGGATCTCACAGTGTGGTTAAATAATAAATATAATTTCATAAGGCAATAGTCAATCAGCTGATGGGCACTAAAATTTAATGTATAAGAGTTTATAAACATCAGTGACCTGAAGCCCTGTATTCCTGAAAAAAAAAAAAAAAAATTTCTCACATCAACTTTGTAGTCTGTAGAATTTAGAAAATAGCTAGTAAAAATCCCGAGTGTGAAGCCCATTTCAATTAGATAGGAAATTTGTGAAGGCCGGGCAGACTTTTACCTTGATGCCTTTAACTCAAAAGCTGATTGTAAGAGATTTAAATGGAACTAGATATTAAATTAATGACTGCATTCATCACACCAAAGGGTTTTTTTTCAATTAAGCAGAATTCAGGACTGGATTTTTAAAGCTATAACCTTATTCCATCTGTCAAGGTCGGGCTTGTAGTTGCAAAAACATGTTAAGCTTTCCTACCTTTCTAATGTGAGAAGGGAGAGCATAGGTAAAGAATAAAATACAAATTTGAACAAAGGTCAGTTGGCTGGAACAATAGACTCAGTCTGCATGCTGAGGAACAGAAAGTCACTCTTGGCTTCTGATATGATTTAGACAGTAATGGAAGCACATATAAGGGGAAGGGAAAGACTAAAATCTTTCAAGATCAAAGATGCTAACATTTTAAAATACTTTTAAGGTTACATTAGTTTGCTAGAAATGACAGAACAAAATAATACAAACTAGGTGAATTAAGCAACAGAAATGTATTATTTCATAGTTCTGGAGGCCAGAGGTTGAAGTCAAGGTGTTCCAGGGTTGGTTCCTTTTGACAGCTGTGAGGGATGTTTCTGTCCAGACCTCTTTCTTTGGTTTGTGGATAGCTGTCTTCTCTCTGAGACCTTTCACATCATTTTCTCTCTAGGCATGCCTGTCTCTGTGGAAAATAACCTCTTTTTATAAAGACACTGGTTATACTGAATAAGGATGTACCCTAATGATATTACTTTAACTTGATTTCCTATATAAGTACAGCATTTCCAAATATAGTCACATTCAAAGCTCCTGGGGGTCAGCACTCAAACATATCTGTTTTTGGGGGGACAATTTAACTGATAACAATAGGTTCCTGTAATAATTACTTCATTTTAAATATTTTTCAATTTAACCTCTGCATTGTTTCTGCAAGATTTTTTACTCTTTCTTCCCAATGTTGTTACCTCAGTTAAAACTACTCTCATTTGACAACTATAGAAATATCCTATTTAATATTCTCTTTTAATTATTGTACTTCCTCCAACTCATTCTACAGAACACTGCAAAACAAATATTCCTAATATGTTATTATTTCTCCTGCAGAAAGTTTTCTTATTGGACTATCTCCAATCTTTTTTTTTTTTATGACAGAGAGAGGGACAGATAAGGACAGAGAGGAATGGAGAGAGATGAGAAGCATCAAGTCTTCATTGTGGCACTTTAGTTGTTCATTGATTGCATTCTCATATCTGCCTGGACCAGGGGGGGCTACAACAGAGTGAGTGACCCCTTGCTCAAGCCAGATTTCTTTGGGCTCAAGCCAGTGACCATGGGGTCATGTCTATGATCCACACTCAAGCCAGAGAATTCATGCTTAAGCTGGTGAGCCCGTGATCAAGCTGGATGAGCCTGTGCTCAAGCTGGATGAGCCCACACTCAAGATGGCAATCTCCGGGTTTCAAACCTGGGTCTTCCATGTTCCAGTCCAACACTTTATCTACTGTGCCACTGCCTGGTCAGGTGAACTGCCTTCAATCTTATGTAATCTCTAAACTCTTTAGCCCTCATTCAGTACCTGTCTTATGACACTTAGCACATTATTTCATGTTATAATTGTGTGGATAATTCTTATTTTTTTTACAAAATTACTGGCACTGGAGACAAGAGTAAGGTTTCATTTATTGAAAAATCTGTGAGACAGAAAACAAATGTCTTGAAAATTATGTGTAGAATGTCCTTTATTATTAGGTGGTAGAGTCTACCTTTAGCATTTGATGGTGGCATCAAAAGTTTTATCTTTATTTCAATTTTTGTGCTTTGTTGTATTTCCAACCTTTGTAGAAATAAATTGTTTTTGTTATTGTTAAAATAGAATAATTCAAAAATTGTTGTTTTGCAACTCATCTTAATATAATGATCACCACATATAAGTAAGCAGAAGCAAAGCAAAATCACCTTTATGAATAAAGCAGATTTTCCATATAGAACTGAGAAATCTGAGAAGACATAGCACAGGAAACCATGTGGGCTGTCCTCTGAATGCAATTCTCATCTGAACTCACATTATTTGATACTCACACCCTTCACTTACGAACCATAGTGTTTGAGTAGTTCTTTAAAATATAGACAGAGTTGAATATACACATATTAGGTACAAATGATATGTTAGGATTCCCATCAACTTCACTCAATTATATTTATCAATTCTAAAATGTTTTTAATATTCTAATTTTTATGATAGCTGGACTTGTTTTATAGTTCCTTTCCATTGCTGCAGACTATGCAATAGTTCGTGTTTTCTGTGAA
Source organism: Rhynchonycteris naso (assembly GCA_037038555.1). Lineage (NCBI taxonomy): Eukaryota > Metazoa > Chordata > Mammalia > Chiroptera > Emballonuridae > Rhynchonycteris > Rhynchonycteris naso. Next base: position 255,911,947 of record CM072995.1, read on the forward strand.
TGCTAGATCTTGGTCAGAGTGGTCTAATTGTCAATTTAATTGAACAGTGGTTATTTTTGGTAATAGCCACATGAGCCTTACATCAATTTAAAATCTATTCTAAAAAAATCACTTTGTGATTCAACTTTGAGCTAAATCTTAGTTTTATTGAGATGTAATTGCCAAATAACATTGTATAGTTTTAAGGTATACAATATAGGATGGCTATATGTTTATATTATGAAATAATTACCACAATAAATTTATTTAACATTCATCAAATCACATAATTACATATGTTTTGTGTGTGTGTGCTGAGAACATTAGGATCTATTCTTTTAGCAACTTCCAAACATATAGAACAGCATTGTGAGCTGTAGTATTCATGTTGTGCATTGGATACCCAGAATTTCTTTATCTTTTGGAGTTTTGTACCTTTGACCACCATAACACATTTTACCTTCCACCTACCTTTAGCAAATACAAATTCAATTTCTCTTTCAATAAGTTTTGTATTTTTTTAAATTTTATATATAAATGAGGTCATACACTATTTGTCTTCTTCTGTTTGACTTGTTTCATGCAGGATAATGCACTCAGTATCAATCCATGCTTTTACAAATGGCAAGATTTCTTGTCATTGGGCATTAAAATTGTTTTCATGTCTTTGTTGTTGTAAATAAGGCTGCAGTAAACATGGGTGTGCCAATAATCTCCACAAGATAGTGATTTTGTCTCATTCGGATATATACCTAGACATATTTTCTTGCACATAAACAAGAGTTTTACGGAATATAAGGGAGGATAATATCCACAGGAATATAAAGCTTTGTTAAAATTGTATGACTGAGATATGTACAAAAGGGCTGCCCAACACACGTCAGCATGCAACTAAAACAGGATAAATGCCCACATCCGTAGAAAGGATAAGAAGATATTTCAAAGTAATAAGAGGTTGGTGTGACTACTTAATCAAGTATATGAAAACTCTAACAAAAAGCATAAAATAAAAAGTCTCAATGAGAAGACATGATTGTGTTATAGTTTAAGCAGAAACATTTTTTTCTTAGTATAGTAATGGAAGCTCTCCCTCATAATTGATGTCAGCTTAGATTAAATGAAACACAGTAACTGTCAACAGAAGAATCCAAGGAAATATTCTGAGCAGCCCTTTTTCTATTATGCTTGGAAGCTGAGTAGTGCCCTATGACAGTATACAGCACAGTGTATCTAGCACAATGTTTCAAAATTCAACACTTGGAATTCTTCGCCAATGCTTTCTCTCCCTACTTCTCCACATCAACTATTTCTCCTTTTCATTGGTCATCAGTGGAACATGTACTGCAGGCGTCTGTTATGTGCAGGCAGTATCAACGCATCCTCATTTTCTGACATGCATTCCAGGTCACAGGCTGTAACTACTTGTGCCCAAGGCTACTAACTAACTGACCTGCAAATATAAAACTGACATCTTTGTTCAAGGCTCATAATTCTACAGGTGCATCAAGTAAAAATGGAATATGTAGTTTTCAGTGAATACATTTTATCAAAAAAACAAAGACTCATTTTTAAAAGTTTGCCAAATTTTAGAAAATTGTATATATCCTCTTTTATTTTCCCTGCCTAGAATCCATGACTAATCAATGACAGGTACTGGGAGCATAGGGATTTAAATTCTCTTTGTAGTTTAATCTCAACAAAACAAGTTGCCATTTGTGGGCATGATTGCCAAAAATTATGCCTATTTCCTGAAAGAAATAAGGTTGCTGTTCTAATGTTTCCTTATCTCTCTTCCAGGCTTGTTTTACAAAGTACACACACAGATGTTAAGATTACTGGCCTGGGAGAAGTGAGAGATGAAAAATTTTACATACTTTATGTGCACCTTGCTTGGGGATCAAGGAGAGAACATGCTCAGCCATCAAAGGTTTGGTGGTAGAATCAGTTTTGGAGCTACTATGCTATCACACAGGCGATGAAATGTTTAGCTTAATAACTAGATATGCTGCCTCAACCTGAATATGCTCTGCACTAAAAGTTAATCCCCAATCAATCCACTCAATGTAATCATCCCATACACATTTCCATCTGACACAAAACGCTGAAAAGGAAAAGCCCAACAGCCTCTCTAGTGCACATTCCACAAACAGAAAAATAACACAGGGAGGGAGTGCACTAAAACCCTCTTCCTCATAATGATCTCAGAATCAAAACACTGAAGGGATAAGCTTTATGTTGAATGAGAGCCAAATAAATGCAGGCACCCAAATAATGAAACCCAGATTATTGATGCTTATTTTCATGCAGAGGAAATTACTCAGGTCAAGTACATACCCTCTTACTCTGTCTCTGTTTGAGTAGCCTCTTTTCTGTCAGTACCTTTAACTACTCAATTTGAAGCCTCTCCAGCAATGAGCACTTGAAAGTGATAAAAATTAATCAAAACCCAAAAAGCCTTAATGAGAAAGAAGACAGTTTGGTAGGAAAAGGGGGGGGGAATGAAAACATTATGGAACCCTTATTAAACATTTTTATTCTTTCCCCCAAAATTTCTGCCTAAGCAACACCATTTTCTTTTTTCTCTGTCACCAACCATGATGTGTTTTTTTTTCTCTCTACAGTCAACCTATAATTCCTTATATTTTAACAAGTTGCAAAGATTGCTGACTGTGGTACTATATAGATATGGGCAATGATATTAATAGTTTTTATAGCTACAATATTTGTTTATTGCCATTTCTATATAAGGGAGTCACACTTCAAGTCAGAAGAACTGTTGCCCTTAGCATGTCTATGTGAGAAGGACTAAAATGGTCCATTACCACCAAAACCATTACCACCAAAACACTACAGTGTTGTATAAAGCCTCTACTAGAGTTAGATAATCCTTATACATATGTAAACATTATATAAGACATTGTCTCAAGAATGTCTACATCCCTGTAACATCTACTGGCAGTATTGGCCTTGGGTGGGACTATCCACTAATTAAGGCTTGTCTTCAGCAAAGCTACTTAAAGTATGCTCTATAGGCCAGCCAATACCTGTCTAACTGCTACCTATCCCTGGAAGAGATAAGAACAGAAATTGAAAGTGAACATTTAGACACTTGTATACCAATATGACATTGCCTGATATCAAAATGTATAATTGGTGAATACATCTCACTGGAAAAGGTGTAAGCTGGTTTGACATTGTGCAATGCTAGCAATAAGTCACATCTGATATGAAATGATACCAATGTTGCTCTGCCACAAGTTGGGGAAAAATAATTGGTTCTTCACCACAGATAGTTTAAAATACTCATTCAGAGCATCCTTCCACCCCCTTTTTAAGGAGCTGTCATTTTATACATTGTCTCAAAATTCCTATCCCCATAGACTCCCTGTATTCTTCTGAGATATTGTGCTAAGGAACTAATACTTATGAATCTAAATCTATGTTATAAGTAAATGTTAAGAAGATATAAACATTCTTTTTTTGAGAGAGAGGGACAGACAGACAGACAGGAAGGGAGAGAGATGAGAAGCATCAACTCATAGTTGTGGCACCTTAGTTGTTCATTGATTGCTTTCTCATACATTCCTTGACCAGGGGACTTCAGCTGAGACAGTGACCTCTTGCTCAAGCCAGCAGCCTTTGGTTTCAAGCCAGTGACCATAGGTTCATGTCTATGATACCACACTGAAGCTGATGACCCCAAACTCAAAATAGCAACCTCGGGGCTTTGAACCTGGGTCCTCAGTGTCCCAGGTCAATGCCTCTCTCCACTGCGTCACAGCCTGGTCAGGCATTTTTTTTAGGCATTTTTGATATAATGTCTTAATTAATGATTATTTATGTACAAGCATCTTCTCCAATAAAGTGCTCATATGACACTGTAGAAATGTGGACACACCTTTAAATGTAATTCTACAGATTTCACACTTAACTTCACCCCAACTCTTCAAAATAATGCCATGCTTGTTTTAACAAATCTCTGATAGATGTTCTAGATCTAAGTAGAAGCTCTTCTACCCCTGGGCACTCCCACCAGCATCCCCAAACTGCAAGCAAACCACAATTGTAGTATCACAGCTTTTAATAAAAGGAATCAATTTGAAGGAAAAAGTGAGAATAATTTTAAGAGGCACTTGAGGATCTACTGCTCATATCAAACTCTGAGCAATGACCATACTGTGACCCAAAGAATAGCCACATGCTGTCACCAGGCACATTATAGTCAGTGCACATACACACACATGCAGGAACACTCACACATATGCACATGTACAGAGAAACACATGCAAGCTACCATGTTCATACTGAAGAAATTGTCTTTTGTTTGAAAATCAACACATGACAGAAGCCAGCAGACTCAGTTTAGGCCTGGGAACTTAATTAAGATGGCAAGTTCACGCCTGACTAGACAGTGGCGCAGTGGATAGAGTATCAGACTGGGATGCGGAAGACCCAGGTTTGAGACCCTGAGCTCGCCAGCTGGAGCATGGCTTGAGCAAAAGCTCACCAGCTTGGACCCAAGGTCGCTGGCCCCAGCAAGGGGTGGCTCGGTCTGCTAAAGGCCTGCGGTCAAGGCACATGTGAGAAAGCAATCAATGAATAACTATGGTGTCCCAACGGCAACGAAAAACTAATGATTGATGCTTCTCATCTCTCTTTGTTCCCGTCTGTCTGTCCCTATCTATCCCTCTCTCTGACTCTTTCTCTGTCCCTGTAAAAAAAAAATAAAAAAGATGGCAAGTTCACACTTCCACTTAGATGTTCACAGTCTACTTAGAATGAATATTAATTTATTTTGCTTTAATTGATAGAAAAATAACAAGTATTTATGCTAATACTTATGGTAGTATGTATGGTAATGTATACAATTCACATATTAACAAAAATAACAACAATAAATAATAACATACTAATATCTGACAATGCAGACTTCAAGACAGCAAAGATGGACATTTCATAATTATAAAGGGAACATAGCACCTTTTAATATATATGAATTGAATCAGGAAGCACTAAAATATATAAGGCATCTATTAATTGATATAAAAATAGAAGCAGACAAAAATACAATCATACTTGGAGATCCCTACACACCATTGATGGGTTGAATAGATCATCCAAACAGAAAATCAATAAAGAAATATCAGCCTTGAATAACACACTAGATTAAATGGCCATTATAGACATTTATAGAACATTTTATCTCAGAATATTAAATTATACATATTTCCAGTATGCATAGAATATTCTCAAGGATAGACCATATATTGGTTCACAAAACTAACCTTTACAAATTCAAAAAAATTGAAATTATACAAAGCATATTTTTTATCATAAGTCAGCAGAAGAAAGGAAATAGTAAAAATTAAAGCAAAACCAAATGAAATAGAGAAAAAACTATAAAAAAATTAATACAATAAAGAACTGGTTATTTGAAAAAATCAATAAAATTGACATACCCCTGGTTAGATTCACTAAAGGAGAAAGAGAAAGGACTCATAAATAAAATCCTAAATGAAAAAATAGAAATTACCACAAATATCATAGATATAGAAAGGAGTATACTAGAACACCATGAAAGATTAATGCCACCAAACTTAACAATCTACAAGAAAAGGATAAATTCTTAGAACTAAACAATCTTCCTAGACTGGATCACAAAGAAGTTGAAAACCTAAATAGACCCATAAGCAAGGAGGATATAGAAACAACTATCAAAAGCATCCCCAAAATAAAAGCCCAAGACCAGATGGCTATAGTAAGAAATTTTAATGAACATTCAAAGATTTGATACCTATCCTTCTCAAAGTCTTCCAAAAAACAAAAAGAAGAAGCAATACTCCCTAACACATTTTATGAGGCCAACATAACCATGATGTCAAAACTTGGCAAGAACAACACAACAAAAGAAACTACAGACCAATATCTCTAATAAATACAGATGTGAAAATCCTAAACAAAATACCAGCAAATCAAGTATATTAAAAAAATAATACATCACGATCAAGTGGGATTCATTCCAGGAGCACAAGGAATACCATATAAGTCAATAAATGTAATACACCACATCAACCAAATAAAGAACAAATATTATATGATCCTATCAATAGATACAGAAAAGACATTCAATAGGATACAACATCCCTTTATATTTCAAACACTCAATAAAATCAGAAGTACCTCAACATAATAAAGGCCATATATGACAAACAAACAGCTAATATCATACTAAATGGTGAAAAAATTATTGTTTTTCCTCTAAAATCAGAAACAAGATAAGAATGCCCACTCTCTCCAATTTTATTCAACATAGTTTTGGAAGTTTTAGCCAGAGCAATCAGGCAAGAGAAAAAAATTAAAGGCATCCATAGTGGGAAAGAAGAAGTAAAGGTATCACTTTTTGCAGATGATATGATCTTGTATATAGAAAACCCCAAAAACTCCACCAAAAACTATTGAAACAATAAACCAATACATTAAAGTCAAGGATATAAAATCAATATACAAAAGTCTAGAGCTTTACTATATGCAAACAATACAATTTCAAAAAATGAAATAAAAAATACCTTTTACAATTGCAACAAAAAAATAAATTAAATACTTAGGAATACACTTAACAAAGGATGTGAAGGACCCATATACTAAAAACAATAAAAAGCATTATTGAAAGAAATTTAAAAAGACACAATGAAATAGAAAAAATATTCCATGTTCATAGGTTGAAAGAACCAACATAGTTAAAATAATCAAATTAACCAAAGCAATATATAAATTTAATGCAATCCCCCTTAAAAGTTCAATATCATTTTTTTAAAAAAATAGAACCAAAAAAATCTCCTGGTTTGTATGAAATCATGAAAAACCCTGACTAGGCAAAACAATCCTGAGTGAAAAGAATAAAGCTGGAGGTACCACATCACCTGACTTTAAATTATACTAGAGAGCTATGATAATTATAACAGCCCTTCTCCCAAGAAGACATACAAATTGCCAACACATATATGAAAAGATGCTCATCTTTGCTAGCTATTAGAGAAATGCAATCAAAACTACAATGAGATATCACCTCACACCTGTTAGATTGGCTATTATCAATGAGACAGGTAATAACAAGTGTTGGAGAGGCTGTGGAGAAAAAGGAACCCTCATTCACTGCTAGTGGGAATGTAAACTGGTATATCCATTATGGAAGAAAGTATGGTGGTTCCTCAAAAAATTAAGAGTAGAACTACTGGGGGGATTCCAAGATGGCAACAAATGTAGGCAAACATAAAAACTGCCACCTCCCAGGGCCAAACTAGATTACAAATTAATTTAAGAACAGTCATCGTGAAAAACCAACTTTGGACTAAAAGAACAGGACTCGAAACCCAAGGAGCACAGAAGAAACCACACTGAAAATGGTAGAAAGTGCAGGGACACGGTGGGGGTTCACCCACTCCCAAGAGTGAGGGACAGTTGAGGGTCCAGAGGAACACTCAAAGCATGGAGACCCTGGGAGGCAGGGGTCTTCGGACTCAGGAGCAGACCCCAGCCTAGAGACCCAGAACCTGAAGGACACAGCCTGACAGCATTGAGTGGGGTGAAGAGTGGGATTTCTATTTGTGGAAAATGGCTTGCAAAGAAGTTGAAGCTGCCTTAAAGGGTCAGCACAAAAAATCTCACTCACAGCCACTTACCTGGGGCTCCGGGAACACGGAGAGTAAAGAGACTCGTCTTGTGTGAGGAGAGTGGGGGGATAGAGGCACAGGGACACAAACAGTGATGAGAAGAATACATATGCTGAGTTATTCTCCAATACTGAGGTGGCCATAGGCAGGAGGATGGGCACTTCCTTCATCCAGCACAAACCTAGCATAAGGCCAATTGACCCACCTCTAGAAAACTCTCCAACTCCAATCAGCATGAAAGGCAGTTTGGAAAGAGAAGAGTAAAGGGAAGGGGCAGTGACTCAGGTTTCTGGAGAGACCTGAGCTACACCTCCCCCTTCTGATATGAAGAATGCACCCTGCCGCCAAGAGTACCTGGGCAGACCACACCTTCTGGATCTCAGAAGTCACACCAATCGCAATCCTGTGTATTTACCATACAGAAAAAAAAAAAAAGCCTGGATAGAGTTTCAACTGGGTCCAAAGAGCAAGATATACCCATTACCGCCATCATAATAACAGAAGTTCCCTGCTGGGCTCAGCAAACAAACAGCAGGGAAATTAAGACTTTTATGAAGCTCACCTTGTTAGGGAGAATTAAAATCTGAGCAACCAGCAGAGGCTGAGGGATTAAGCCCTGGAGGAGGGGCTGCATTACTTGTACCAACCTCAGCTGCCCTACCACAAAAAGCTTGCAAACCACACACAGAAAAAATGGAAAAACACAGAAATGTAATTCAAATAAGTCAACAGGAGAAATCACCCAATAAAGAACTGAAAGAGGGTGGAGGGCGTCACCATGGGCTGGGAGGAGCTTGTCTAATCGTCCTGGGACTTTGGCTCCCTCGCAGTTTTGCAGAACACTGGTATCCATGGACTCTAACATGGACTTCATTTAAAGAAATCCACAGACCATGAAAGGACAAAAACATGAGTCATTTTCTATTGTGGCATTCATATCCTAGCACTTTGAAAAAGGGCTCCAACTGAACCAGTGACCACTTGCTCAAGCCAGTGAACTTTGGGTTCAAGCCAGAGACCATGGGTTAATGACTATGATCCATGCTCAAGCTGGCCATCCCACACACAAGCTGAATAAGACCATGCTCAAGCTGGTGACCTTGAGATTTTGAACCTGGGTCCTTAGCATCCCAGGTTGACACTATCCACTTCGCCACCACCTAGGCAGGCACTTTGAGCATCTTTAAGAATTATTTTGCAGGAGCAAGATGGCGATAGAGTAGGCGGACGTACCAACTTCCAACTCCCAGAACCAAAGTGGATTATAACTCAATTTTAAGAACCATCATCTGGATAAACCAACTTTGAACTAAACTAAGTGGACTCTTCAACCGAGGAATACTGAAGAAGCCACATTGAGACTGGTAGGAAAAGCGAAAACGTGAAGAGTGCTGCCCAGCTCCCTGGAGTGAACGGCAGCCCGGAGAGACCTGCATGGCGGAAGGAGAGTTTGGCGGAGAGGGAGGGACCTGGGTCCCAGGAACAAAGCCCCAGCCTGCAGTCCCAGAGCCTAGAAGAGGTGTTTGGACAGTATTGAGCTGTGAAGCAAGTGAGGATACTGTTTGTGAGAATGAGACAGTTTTCTCAGACCCAAGATTCTTAAAGGGACAGCGCAGAAAACCTCTCTCACAGCCACTCTCCCGGGGCTCCTGGGAACGGGGACAGAGGAGAGGACCACAGCAGCGGGAAGAGAGAGTAAACTGGAAGCCACAGGAAGAAACACTCTGGGGGACAGCCACCCTAATCCCTGGGCTAAGTCACTTCCCTAATCAAATATTAGTATTTCCCTTTGGAAGTAGCAATACCAGCAAAGGGAGACAGGACACCAGCCAAACAAGCTCTCCTGCGGCACTTAGAGCAGAGCTGCTTAGATGGAGGGAGCTTCCAGGTCTACAGTATGGAGTGTTAGGGTCTGAGCTGCGGGGCCGCTTCTCACTCTGCTGAGGGTTCCTAGAGGGACGGTGGCGGCAGTATGCTGAAACGCAGTTCTGTCGGCAGGGGTGGAGGCCCTGCCGGTGTGAGCTCGGTCTAGCCCAGCAGGGGAAGAGGGGATGCGCGAAAGTGGTCTGGCAGCTGCAGACCCGCCAGTAGCCCCACCTGCAGGGGAAAAGTGGGAGGCCAGGAAGGGGCAGAGATCTGCTCTATGACCCAGTGCAAAAAGGCCCTGACCGCGGGGACGAGGCTAGGACCAGGAACGGGCGGAGCCTCGCGGCTGAGCTCACGCCAGCAGCCCCAACCGGCCGAGAAACCGTAGTTTGCCATCCTGCGTGCGCGAGTTGGCCTGAAAGTGGGGGTGGGGCTAGAGCCCAGGATAAGTGGGAGCTCGCACCTGAGCACACTCCAGGAGCCCCAACCAGCCCAAAAAACCGCGGTTTGCCATCCTGCTTGCATGAGTTGGCTCTGAATGTGGGGGGGGCTAGAGCCCCGGATGAGCGCAAGTTCCCAGCTGAGCGCACGCCAGCAGCCATTCCCAGCCCAATAAACCGTGGTTTGCGATCCTGCGCAGGAGGGCCCTGGCCTCGAGGGCGGGGCTAAAACTCCGGAGGAGCAAAGGCTCAGAGCTGAGAGCATGTCAGCAGCCCTGTCCAACCCGAGAAACTGTGGCAAGCAGGCTCTGACCGTGGGGGCTGGGCGGAAGCCAGAAAACAGGCTGTATCCGCAGATGAGCAAAGGTGCTCACCTCTACCCTTGGTGCTGAGGCTTGTGGCTTGAGTGACAGCCACTTCCACAGAGGAGAGGTGGAAATCACAACAACAGCCACAGTGGGCTGGCGCTGGCAATGCCCATACCCAATCACCCTAGGCAGCGGCAGAGGGGGTGGCAAGCCTGCAGAGAAACCACACCTAGAGAACACAAAGGCAACACCTAATGAAAGCCAGTGGCCACAACCTTCTTATACACAGACAAAATGGGCAGGCAGAGGAATGCAAACCAAATGAATCAAGAGAAATCCCCAAGGAAGGACCTGAATGAACCACATATAACCAAATTACCAGATGCAGAATTTAGAATAATGATAGTTAGGATGTTCAAAGAAATTAGAGCAACAGTGGATAGTCACTATGAACACCTAAATAAAGAGATAACAAGTATAAAAAAGGAAATTGATTAAATAATAAAAATGAATCAAAGAGAAATGACAAATAAAGTATCAGAACTGAAGAACACAATAGAAGGAATTAAAAGCAGGATGAATGACGCTGAGGATCAAATCAGTGAGTTAGAGGACACAATAAACAAAGGCAAAGAAGCAGAGAAGAAAAAGGAAAAGATACTCAAAAAATGTGAGGAAACTCTAAGGGAGCTCTGTGACAACATGAAGAGAAACAACATTCGAATCATAGGGGTTCCTGAAGAAGAGGAGAGAAAGAACAAGAAATAGAAACTTTGTTCAATCAAATCATAGCAGAAAACTTTCCTAAATTAAGCATGGGAAACATTCCACATGTTCAAAGCACACAGAACTCCATTAAAGAGAAACCAAAAAAAAAATCTATACCAAGACACATCATAGCTAAAATACCAAAGCTAATGGATAAAGAAAAAAATTTAAAAGCTGCTAGAGAAAAAAAAGGCTATCACCTACAAAGAAGCCCCCCTAAAGATGACATTGGACTTCTCAACAGAAACACTTGAGGCCAGAAGGGAATGGCAAGATATATTCAAAGTAATGAAGAACAAGAACTTACAACCAAGCCTACTCTATCTAGCAAGGCTAATGTCTAAAATTGAAGGAGAAATAAAGAGCTTCCCAGAAAAAGAAAGCCTCAAGGAATTCATTAAAACCAAACCAATACTGCAAGAGATACTAAGGGGCCTGTTGTGAACAGTTCAAAGGAAGGGAAGAATATAGCCAAAGAAGAATACAGCTTTAAAGAATAAAATGGCAATAAACAACTACATATCAATAATAACCTTAAATGTAAATGGATTAAATGATCCAATCAAAAGACATAGGGTAGCTGCGTGGATAAAGATCAGGACCCATACATATGCTGTCTACAAGAGACACACCTTAAAACAAAAGATGCACCATAGACTGAAAATAAAAGGATGGAAAAAAATATTTCATGCAAATGGAAAGGTAAGAAAAGCCGGGGTAGCAATACTTATATCTGACAAAATCGACTTTAAAACAAAGGCTGTAGTAAGAGATAAAGAAGGACACTACATAATGATAAAGGAAACAATTCAACAGGAAGATATAGCTAGTATAAATATCTATACACCATATATAGGAGCCCCGACATACATAAAGCAGACTTTGATGGATATAAAGGGCGAGATTAACAGCAATACTATCGTAGTAGGGGATTTCAATACCCCACTAACATAACTAGATAGATTCTCAAGAGAGAAAATTAATAAAGAAACAGCAGATTTAAAGGATACACTAGATCAACTTGATTTAATAGATATCTTCAGAACTTTTCATCCTAAAGCAGTAGAATATACATTCTTCTCAAGCACTCGTGGTACATTTTCTAGAATAGACCACATGTTAGGACACAATAATGGTCTCAATAAATTTAAAAAGATTGAAATCATATTAAGCATTTCCTCTGATCACAATGTCATGAAACTAGAAATTATCCACAAAAGGAAAACTGAAAAATAATCAAACACTTGGAAACTAAATAGCATGTTATTAAATAATGAATGGATTAACAATGAGATCAAAGAAGAAATAAAAAAGTTTCTAGAAACAAATGATAATGAGCATACATCAACTCAAAATTAATGGGACACAGCAAAAGCAGTACTGAGAGGGAAGTTCATTGCACTACAGGCATACCAAAAGAAACTAGAAAAAGTTCAAATAAGCAACCTGACCCTGCAGCTAAAAGAACTAGAAAATCAACAGCAAATAAAGCCCAGGACCAGTAGAAGGAAGGAAATAATAAAGATCTGAGTGAAAATAAATGACATAGAGGCTAAAGAAACAATATAGAGGATCAATGAAACCAGGAGCTGGTTCTTTGAAAAATTAAACAGATTGATGAACCTTTAACTAGACTCACTAAGAAAAAAAGAAAGGGGACCCAAATAAATAAAATTAGAAATGACAGTGGAGAAATAACAACTGACACAACAGAAATACAAAGCATTGTAAGAAAATACTATGAAGAATTCTATGCCAAAAAATTAGACAACCTAGGTGAAATGGACAAATTTCTTGAATCATATAATCTTCCAAAAATCAATCTGGAAGAATCAGAACACCTAAACAGACCACATACAACAAATGAGATGGAAACAGTTATCAAAAAACTCCCAAAAAAGAAAAGTCCTGGGCCTGATGACTTTTCAAGTGAATTCTACCAAAAATTCAAAGAACTAACTCCTCTCCTCCTCAAGCTATTTCAAAAAATTCAAGAGGATGAAAGACTTCCAAACTCTTTTTATGAGGACAAAATAATTCTGATCTCAAAACTGGACAAAGATAACACAAAGAAAGAAAATTATAGGCCTATATTCCTGATGAATTTAGATGCTAAAATTCTCAACAAAATATTATCCAACTGGATCCAGCAATATATAAAAAAAATCATACACCATGATCAAGTGGGATTTATTCTGGAGAGGCAAGGTTGGTTCAATATTCGCAAATCAATCAATGTGATTCATCAATAAACAAAATGAAGGACAAAAATAAAATGATAAAATCCAGCACCCATTCATGCTCAAAACTATTAGTAAAGTGGGAATACAGGGAACATTCCTTAACATGATAAAGGCCATCTATTACAAACGCACAGTAAACATCATACAAAATGGGCAAAAATTAAAAGCAATCCCCTTAAGATCAGGACCAAGGCAGGGGTGCCCCCTTTCACCACTTTTATTCAACATAGTTCTGGAAATCCTAGCTACAGCAATCAAACAAGAAGAAGAAATAAAAGGCATCCAAATTGGAAAAGAAGTAAACCAGTCATTATTTGCAGATGATATGATATTGTATATAGAAAACCCTAAAGTCTCAGTCAAAAAAATACTCGACCTGATAAATAAATTCAGCATGGTGGCAAGATATTAAATTAATACTCAGAAATCAGAGGCATTTCTATATACCAACAATGAACTGTGAGCAAAAGAAAATAAGGAAACAATCCCCTTTACTATTGCAAAAAAAAAAATAAAGTACCTAGGAGTAAATTTAACCAAGAAGGTTAAGGACTTGTACTTGGAAAATTATAACTCATTGATAAAAGAAATCAAGGAAGATACAAACAAGTGGAAGCATACACCATGCTCATGGCTAGGAAGAATAAACATCATTAAAATGTCTATATTACCCAAAGCAATACCAATTAAAATACCAATGACATACTTTAAGGATATAGTACACATATTCCAAAAATTAATATGGAACCAAAAAAGAACACGAATAGCCTCAGCAATCTCAAAAAGAAAAAATAAAGCAGGACGTATCACTCTTCCGCATATCAAGGTTTACTACAAGGCCATTATACGCAAGACAGCCTGGTACTGGCATAAGAACAGGCACATAGATTAAAGAAACAGAACAGAGAACCCAGAAGTAAACACACAGCTTTATGGACAACTGATATTTGACAAAGGAGAAAAGAACATACAATGGAGTAAAGACAGCCTATTTAACAAATGGTGTTGAGAAAATTGGACATCTACCTGCAAAAATATTAAACTAGACCATCAACTTACACCATTCACAAAAACAAATTCAAAATGGATAAAAGACTTAAACGTAAGCCATGAAACCATAAGCATCTTAGAAGAAAACATAGGCAGCAGATTTCCACATCTGTATCAGCAATATATTTGCCAATTTATCTCCACGTGCAAATGAAATAAAAGGCAAGATAAACCAATGGGACTTTATCAAACTAAAACGTTTTTGCACAGCTATAGACAAGAACAGAATAAAAAGACAAACCACACAATTGGAGAACATATTCGACAGCACGTCTGATTAGGGGTTAATAACCAAAATTTATAAAGAACTTATAAAACTCAACACCAGGAATACAAACAATCCAATCAAAACATGGGCAAAAGAAATGAATAGAAATTTCTCCAAAGAGGACATACAGATGGCCAATAGGCATATGAAAAAATGCTCAACATCACTAATCATTAGAGAAATGCAAATTAAAACCACAATGAGATATCACCTCACACCAGTCAGAATGGCGCTCATCTGCAAAACAAGTGCTGGCGAGGATGTAGAGAAAAGGGAACCCTCCTGAACTGCTGGTGGGAATGCAGAATGGTGCAGCCACTGTGGAAAACAGTATGGAGATTCCTCAAAAAATTAAAAATCAAACTGCCTTTTGACCCAGCTATTCCTCTTATATGAATATATCCTAAGAACACCATAGAACTGTTTGAAAAGAAGAAATGCGCCCCCATGTTTGTGGCAGCATTGTTCACAATAGTGAAGATCTGGAAACAGCCCTAGTGTTCATCAGAAAACGAGTGGATTAAAAAGTTTTGGTACATATATACTATGGAATACTACTCAGCCATAAGAAATGATGACATCGGATCATTTACAACAAAATGGATGGACCTTGATAACATTATACAGAGTGAAATAAGTAAAACAGAAAAAAACTGAGAACAACATGGTTTCATACATAGGTGGGACATAAAAGTGAGACTATGAGACATGGACAAGAGTGTGGTGGTCACAGGGTGTGGGGAGGGAGGAGAGGGTGGGATAGGGAGGAGGTGAGGGGCACAGGAAAAACCAGATAAAAGGTGATAGAGTACAATTTGACTTTGGGTGATGGGTATGCAACATAATTGAATGATAAGATAACCTGGAGATGTTTTTTTTGAACATATGTACCCTGATTTATTGGTGTCACCCCAATGAAATTAAATTTATTATTAATAAATTTAAAATTACTAAAAAAAAGAACTGAATGAGATGGGAGGAACAAAATTATCAGATTCAGAATTTAGAATAGTTATTGTTAGGGTGCTTAAGGATCATAGAGCTACAATGGAGGGACATAATGAGCACCTAAGTAAAGAAATAGCAAGCATCAAAAATTACATTGAAATTATAAAAAAGAATCAATCAAAATGACAATTATATTAGAAATGAAGACTACACTAGAAGGAATCAACAGCAGGATGGATGAAGCAGATGATAATATCAGCAAGTTAGAAGACAAAATAATTGAAAACACAAAAACAGAGCAGTAAAAAGAAAAGAGGCTCAAAATTTCTGAGGAAACTATAAGAGAACCTGTGACAATATGAAGAGAAATAACACCTGCATCATATGGGTCCTGAAGGAGAAGAGAAAGAACAAGGGATAGAGAACCTGTTTTAAGAAATCACAACTGAAAATTATCCTAAATTGATGAAGGAAAAAGTCACACATGTTCAAGAAGCACAGAGAGTCCTGATAAAGAGAAACAAAATGGGGCCTACATCAAGACACATCATAATTAAAATAACAAAGTTAAGACATAGAGAAAAATACTAAAAGCTGTAAGAGAAAAGAAGTCAATTACCTATAGAGGAACCCCATAAGGATGACATCTGACTTTTCAACAAAAACACTTGAGGCCAGAAGGGAATGGCAAGAAATATTCAAAGTAATGCAAAACGAGAGCCTATAACCAGGAGTTCTTTATCCAGCAAGTTTATCATTAAAAACTGAAGGAGAAGTAAAAAACTTCCCAGACAAAAAAAAAGTTGAGGAATTCATTTCAACCAGTCCAGTAGTGCAGGAAATGTTAAGGGGCTTCTTTAGAAAAAGCAAAGGAATAAAGAAATGGAGAAAAAGAGAATTGTAGATTTAAAGAATAAAATGGCAATAAACAACTATATATCAATAATAACCTTAAATGTAAATTAATTAAATACTCCAATCAAAAGACATAGGGTAACTGCATGGATAAGAAAACAGGACCCATACATATGCTGTCTACAAGAGACCCACCTAAGAACAAAAGATACACATTGACTGAGAGAAAAGGGATGAAAAAAAATATTTCACACTAACAGAAAGGGAAAAAAAGCAAGAGTAGCAATATTAATATCTGAAAAAATTAAACTTTAAAACAAAGGCTATAGTAAAAAATAAAGAACATCACTATATAATGGTAAAAGGAGAATTATAGTAGAAAGATATAACTATTATAAATATATATGCACCTAATATAGGAGCACCTAAATATATAAAACAGATTTTGATGGACAAAAAGAGTGAGAACAACAGCAATATTATAATAGTAGGAGATTTTAATACCCCACTAACATCAATGGATAGAACCTCCAGACCGAAAATTAACAAAGAAGCAGTGACTTTAAATGACACACTAGATCAATTGAACTTAATAGATATCTTCAGAACCTTTCACCCCAAAGCAACACAATATACATTCTTTTCAAGTGCACACGGTACATTCTCTATGATAGGACACATGTTAGGACACAAACAAGACTTAATAAATTTAAAAAGATTGAAATAATATCAAGCACCTTCTCTAATCACAACAGCATGAAACTAGAAACCAACTACAATTGGTTTTAGAAAAACTGAAAAGCATTCAAACACCTGGAGACTAAATAGCATGCTATTAAATAATGAATGAGTTAACAATGAGATCAAAGAAGAAATAAAATAAAATCCTTGAAACCAATAAAAATGAACATATAACAACTCAAAATTTATGGGATACAGCAAAAGCAGTCCTGAGAGGGAAGTTTATATCATTACAGGCATACTTTAAGAAGCAATAAAAAGCTCAAGTTAACTACTTAACCCTGCACCTAAAAGAACTAGAAAAAGAACAGCAAATAAAGCCCAGAGGAAGTAGAAGGAAGGAAATAATAAAGATCAGAGAGAAAATAAATGACATAGATGTATAAAAAACAATACAGAAGATCAATTAAACCAAGAGCTGGTTCTTTGACAAAGTACACAAAATTGATAAGCCTTTAACCAGATTCACCAAGAAAAAAAGAGAGAGAGCTCAAATAAATAAAATTGGAAATGAGAGTGGAGAAGTAACAACTGACACAGCAGAAATTCATAGGATTGTAAGAAAATACTATGAAGAACTGTATGCCAAAAAAATTATTCAACCTAGATGAAATGAATAAATTCCTTGAAACACATAATCATTCAAAAATCAGTCTAGAAGAATCAAAAAACCTAAAAAGACTGATTACAACAAGAGATTGAAATGGTTATCAAAAAACTCCCAAAAAACAAAAGTCTTGTGCCTGATGGCTTCACAGGCAAATTTTACCAAATATTCAAACAACTAACTCCTATCCTTCTCAAGCTATTTCAAAATATTCAAAAGGAGAAAGAACTTCCAAACTTTTTTTAAGAGGCAAACATAATCCTCATTCCAAAACCAGGCAAAGACATTACAAAGAAAGAAAACTAAAGCCCAATACGTATTCCTAATGAATTTAGAGACTAAAATTCTCAACAAAATATTAGCAAATCGAATCCAGCAATACATGAAAAAAATCATACATTACAGGCAAGTGGTATTTATTTTGGTGAGACAGGCTGATACAATATTCACAAATCAATCAACGTGATTCAACACATAAAAGGAAGGAGAAAAACCACATGATAACATCAATAGATGCAGAAAAAGCATTTGATAAAATCCAACACCCATTTATGATCAAAATTCTCAGCAAAGTGAGAATACAGAGGACATACCTCAACATGATAAAGGCCATCTATGACAAACCCACAGCCAATATATACTCAATGGGCAAAAATGAAAAGCAATCCTCTTAAGAACAGAAACAATTCAGGGGTGCCTCCTTTCACCACTCTTATTCAACATAGTTATGGAAGTCCTAGCTACAACAATTAGACAAGAAGAAGAAATAAAAGGCATCTAAATTGGAAAAGAAGTAAAACCTTCATTATTTGCTGGTGACTTGATACTGTACATAGAAAATAAAATCTCAGTCAAAAAACTACTGGACCTGATAAATGAACTCAGCAAGGCTGCAGTACATAAAATCAATATTCAGAAATCAGTGGCATTTATATACACCAACAATGAACTGTCTGAAAGAGGAATTAAGAAAATAATCCGCTTCACTATTGCAACAAAAAAAATAATAAAGTACCTAGGAGCAAATTTAACGAAGGAGATTAAGACCTGTACTTGAAAAATTATAAAACATAGATAAAAGAAATCAAGAAAGATACAAACAAGTGGAAGCATATACCATGTTCATGGATAGGAAGAATAAACATGCTTAAAATGTCTATACTACCCAAAGCAATCTATAAATTCAATGCAACTCCCATTAACGTAACATGTCATGCTTCAAAGACATAGAACAAATATTCCAAAAATTATATGGAACCAAAAAAAGAAAAAAAAAAAAACAACTACAAACAGCCTCAGCAATCTTGAAAAAGAAAAATAACATGAGGTCTATCACACTTCTTTTTTTTTTTACAGGGACAGGGAGAGAGAGAGAGGGATAGATAGGGACAGACAGACAGGAAGGGAGAGAGCTGAGAAGCATCAATTCCTTGTCGCAGCACCTTAGTTGTTCATTGATTGCGTTCTCATATGTGCCTTGACCATGGGCCTTCAGCAGACCGAGTAACCCCTTGCTCGAGCCAGTGACCTTGGGTCGAAGCTGGTGAGCTTTTTGTTCAAGCCAGATGAGCCAGTGCTCAAGCTGGCGACCTCAGGGTCTCGAACCTGGGTCCTCCGCATCATGTCCAACGCTTTATTCACTGCGCCACCGCCTGGTCAGGCTATTACACTTCTTGATATCAAGTTATACTACAAGGCCATTGTACTCAAAACATCTCTCCAACATCTCTCGCAGCAATATATTTGCTGACTTATCTCCATGGGCAAGTGAAATAAAGGACAGGATGAACAAATAAGACTATGTCAAACTAAAAAGCTTTTGCACAGCAAAAGACTACATGAAGAAAATAAAAAGACAACCCACACAGTGAGAGAACATATTCACCAACACTTCCAATAAGGGGTTAATAGCCAAAATCTATATAGAACTTGCAAAACTCAAAACCAGAAAAGTAAACAATCCAATCTAAAACTGGGCAAAAGAACTGAATAGACACTTCTTCATAGAGGACATACAGATGGTCAATGAGCATTGAAAAAATGTTCATCACTAATCATTAGAGAAATGCAAATTAAAACCACAATGAGATACTACCTCACACCTGTCAGAATGGTGCTCACTAATAAAATATCACCTAACAAGTGCTGGTGAGGTTGTGGTGAAAAGTGAACTGTCCTGCACTGCTGGTAGGAATGCAGATTGGTACAGCCACTGTGGAAAACAGTATGGAGATTCCTCAAAAATTTAAAAATAGAACTGCCTTTTGACCCTGTTATCCCACTTTTAGGAATATATTCTACGAATAAAAAAATCAATGATTAAAAAGAAGAAATGCACCCTCATGTTTATGACAGCAATGTTTCCAATAGACAAGATCTGGAAACAGCCCAAGTGTCCATTAGTAGACGAGTGGTTTAAAAAGCTGTGGTACATGCCTGACCAAGTGGTGGCGCAGTGGATAGAGTGTCGGACTAGGATGCAGAGGGCCCAGGTTCGAGACCCCGAGGTCGCCACCTTGAGTGTGGGCCCATCTGGCTTGAGCAAAAGCTCGCCAGCTTGGACCCAAGGTCACTGGCTCGAGCAAGGGGTTGCTCGATCTGCTGAAGGCCCGCAGTCAAGGCACATATGAGAAAGCAATCAATGAAAAACTAAGATGTTGCAACGAAAAACTGATGATTGATGCTTCTCATCTCTCTTCATTCCTGTCTGTCTGTTCCTATCTATTTCTCTCTGTGTCCCTGTGGTAAATATACACAATGGAATGCTACTCATCCATGAAAAAGAAGGAAATCTTATGCTTTGCAACAATATGAATGGACCTGGAGTCTATTATGCTATGTGAAATAATCCAGGCAGAGAAAGAAAAATATCATATGACCTCACTCATATGAGGAATCCAATGAACTATATGAACTGAGGATCAGAATAGAGGCAGAGAAGTGGTCAAAGAATCCAGAGGGTAAGTGGTCAGAGGGAAAGGGGATGAGAGGAGGGGATCAAAGAAAGATGTTAGTGAGTGTATATACACATAACACACAGAGATAAAAGGCAGGATAGTAAATCATTGAAGGGAAGCGAGAAGGTGCTAGGGGAGAGGGTAAAGTGGGTATGAAGAAGAACAAGGGGGAAGGGAGGGAGATATATTCGGGGGAACACTTGTAACTATGTAAACACAACAAATTAAAGTAAATAAAAAATAAAACTAATAAAGAATAGAACTACCATATGACCCAGCAATCCCTCTGCTGGATATCTATCCCCCCAAATCAAAAACATTGGTACCCAAAACACACACACACCCATGTTCATCACAGCATTATTCACAATGACCAAGGCATAGAAACAAGCAAAGCTTCCTTCAATAGAAGACTGGATAAAGAAGATGTGGTACAGCCCTGTCTAGTGGGTTCGGTGGTAGAGCGTCGCCTGGCATGTGAAATTTTAGGGTTTGATTCCTGGTCAGGGCACACAAGAGAGGTGCTCATCAGCTTCTCCCCCATTCCCCTCTCCTTCTTTTATATCTCTCTCTTCCCCTCTCACAGTCAAGGCTTTTATGGAGCAAAAGTTGATCTGGGCACTGAGGACAGCTCCATGGCCTCCACCTCAGGCACTAGAATGGCTCTGGCTACAATGGAGCAATGCTTCTGATGGGCAGAGCATTGCCCCCTGGTGGGCATGCTGGGTGGATCCTGGTCAAGTGCCGGCGGGAGTCTGTCTGACTGCCTCCCCGCTTCTAACTTTGGAAAAATAAAAAAAAAAAAAAAAAAAAAAGTGTGGCACATATATACAATGGAATATTACTCAGCCATAAGAAATGATGACATCGGATCATTTACAACAACATGGATGGACCTTGACATTATACTAAGTGCAATAAGTAAATCAGAAAAAGCTAATAACTATATGATTTCACACACTGGTGTGGTATAAAAATGAGACTCACAGACATATATAAAAGTGTAGTGGTTACCAGGTAGAGGGTGTTGTGGGAAGGGGGAAGGGGAGGAGAGTAGAAACAAATACATGGTGACGGAAAATGATTTGACTTTGGGTAAAGGACACACAACACAATCAACAGTTCAAATGCTTTAGAAATCTTTACCTGAAACCTATGTACTCTTATTGATCAATACTACCCTACTGAATTTAATTCTAAATAAAATTTTAAAAAATAAACAATGAAAAAAGACCTTTGATTCATTCCAGCCATATTACATGCTAGTGTATAATCTCAAGAAATCTGTTCAGTTTTTCTGATATTTTTTTATCTTTCAGGATGATAATACATACTTCATGGTGTTATGGAGAGATTTATATTATTATATAGTACTGAACAAACTCTACTACATAATGTGTTCAATAAAAAAGAAATCGTCTGTCTTTATTCTGTTTTCCAAAGCCCATCGTAGACCTACCTCCTTAAATATGTCTAGAAATGCATAATTGCTAAGTTCTTCATTTACAAACATCTACTCTCTCCTCTGGCAGAGTCAGAACACAGCTAGACAAAGGAGAGGGGAAGAGAGGAAAGAATTTGAGGGTCCATCTTAACACCATGGTTGAGAATGATTTCCTGATTTTTCCTAGAATCTAATAAACTATCTCAAAGTCCAACATATAGAAAATAAACTCTGATCAGTTTGGGACATAACTTAGCTCTTCCTGTGTCAGGATCCCAGAGAACAGCCAATATTTAAAATGCTCTTCAGGCGATATTGATGTGTTGTCACCCTTGATAAGTACTGACTTGAATGAAGAGATGGGCATATACAGAATTATTGCAGCTGATGATCAGGATGCTATAATAGGGAACAAGCAGAATGCAGAGAGAGATGGGATTCTGCTGAGAGTATCCACAAAAGCTACATAGAGGAGATGACATTTGAGTTGAATTTCTAGGTTTGACCAGCCCAATATGATACACTCAAGGAAGAAGCTCAAATTGAATTAATTTGCCATTAAAAAAAAGGGTAGGTGGAAATGAGACCTTGGTATTTAGAATAACATTATGAGTTTATTTATTTTTGCATTGATATAAGTTCCAAGGATATTAAGAAGACATTATAAAAGTGTTCGCCTCAGGCAAAACGTGAACTTCTTTCCCAGACACCTGGCAAAAAGAAAGATCATTTCACTTACAGCTCTTTGTAGAATACTTTTGTTCAGTTTTTAATGGTTTTTTTGTTTTGACTGTTGCAAAAAAAATGAATATTCTTAAATGCAATTAAATGAAGTTATTATGATCTTCCAGAAAAACTATAAATTAACTTAAAAACTAAATTCAGAATTTTTTCATTAGAATGCAAATAGGTATACATGAGGGATTCCAACTCATGTAAGCGTTTTGTTCCCTAATAAGTTCCATTTTGAAAGAGGAATGATTGCCTTTCCCAAAATGCATTTCGTCTGGGCCGTACCTTCATTCTGGTTGCAATGTTTTTCAATTAATGAAGCAATATTATTAAATGGACAAAGTGGTAAGTGCTTTATTGGCCTTACATATATCAACAGTTGTGAGCCATATTAAAATTTATGTGTAATAATATGCAAGTAAACTCAAATTACTCATTCAAATTGCCTATTTTTTAGTAATAATGTGTTTTATGTTATTTATGCAGTTTGTTTTAGTGATAATAAACTTCACAATTCATCAGGCATTACAGCACTCCCCCTCCTATTTTAATTACTAATATTACCAGTTTTATAATAAAATATTAAAGCCCTTAGAGTAAGCCAAATGTACACATTGACCTTATGTTAGCATCACAGTCAAGAAGAACAATAAAAGAGGAGAAACAGAAATATGAGGAAATGGAAAACTCACAAAAAGTTATATTCCAAAACTTAACCACTTCTGAATGGCAATATGCAAAAAGACACTAATAAGTGTTGCTGAAGATGCAGAGAAACTGGGACCCATTTGCATTGCTGGTGGAAACGTAAAACAGTGTATCTGCTTTGAAAGCTGTCACACAGTTCATTAAAAGGCTAACTAGAGAGTTGGCATATGACTCAACAATTTCTAAGGATATATTATAAATTGGATTATGCCAAAATTTATATTGCAGTCCTAAGTCCTAGTACTTCAGAATGTAATCATATATGGAGATAAAGTCTTTAAAGAAGTAATTAAGTTAAAATAGGGTCGTTTGGACAGGCTTTAATCTAAAATAATTAATCTTATCAGAATAGGAAATTAGGACATATAGATTGAGGGAAGATCATGTAAAGACACAGTGAGAAGTTGACAATCTGCAAGCCAAGGAGAGAGATCTCAGCAGAAACTGAACCTACGGACACCTTGGTCTCAAACTTCTAGTTTCCAGAACTGTGAGTAAATAAATTCCTAGTGCTTAAGCCACCCAGTCTGTGGTATTGTGCTATGACAACCCTATCAACTTAATACAATACATATCAAAGATAAACAAAAATATGTGTTCTTAAAAAAAGTGTTCATGAATGTTCATAGCAGCCATATTCATAAAAGTCAAAGGATGAAATACCCAAATGACCATGAACTGATGAATAAACAAAATGTGGTATACATACAATAAGATATTATTTAGCTGTAATCATTAATGAAATATTGATACATGCTAAAACATGAATAAACCTTGAGAAAACTGTGTTAAATGAAAGGAACCACACACAAAACAAAAGGTCATAGAGTATATGATCTCGTTTATATGAAGTCACAGAATAGGCAAATCCAAAGAAGCACAGAGTAGATCAGTGTTTGCCAGGGGTTGTGGAATAGAGGAATGGAGAGCAATCACTAATGGCTGTGAAGTTAATTATGGGAGTGATTAAAAAGTTTTGGAATTACATAGTTGTGATAGTTGCATGGCTTTGTGATATACTAAAAACCACTAAAATAATGTGTCACTTTAAAAGAATAAACCTTATGATATGTATCTGATATCTCAACAAAGGTTTAAAATATAAAAGAGAAGGAAAGGAAACCAGGCCTGGCTTATTAATGTGTTATCCAGAAAGAAGCTAATTGCTTCCAAAGAGCTAAAGGAGAGGAAAAAATATTTCTGACATCTGGGAGTAAAATAGAAAATTACAATAGACTAATGAGATTATAGTTTATTATTTTATGAATTTAAAATAATGTTTTAAATATTTTTTCTGTTTTAACAAAATCACAAAAGTAAATGTGAACTATAATAACAGATGCTAAACAATGAAAAGAAAACAAAAAGCAAAGAAACAAAACCAATTTTATTTCCTGTAAATGTGAGATTCTGATATTAAATAATAAAAGGAATTGAAGAAAGTGAGGGAATGGCTATTGGGGTAAACTAAAAACTGTACAACCTAAAAAGGTGTATCAGTCAATTATTTTTGCAAGAGATAATGGGAAGTTTGACAGGTTTTCTTTTAACATTAAAACACAAATCAGGTGTCTATCTCCTCCAAACTGGGGACTTCCAATAGCAGTGTGTGTAAGGTGATTTTTAAAGCTTGTCATGTCTACTAGACATCATTTTCCTGTCTTCAAGGTACCTAGAGAAAATAAAGACTGTGGATTCCTTGAGGGAAAATTAGCAGAAACCACCAGTCTCTATGGCGCTTCCCTACACACAACAATCCTGGGGACCCCAACTCCCTCCACACCCTTTCCTGCCCAGCAACCCTGGGTGAGAAAGCCAGGTTAGGCTCTTAGTGTGCCTTCTTCAAATCTGGCTGTTCTCAATTCCATCCTTCAAGGCCACACTTCAGACTGAACAATCATTTCCTGCTGCTTTCTACTTATTGGTAAATGTACTCCTTATCACTACCTTTTATATCTCAAAAGCATTTCTTCAAACATTAATGAGTAATAAATAATGCATTTATAAACAATAAGAAATTTGAAAATGCTTCACTTATAAAAAAGGTCATATTTCTATCCTTCATATTCAAATATTTCCTTCTCCTTTGCCACAAAATAATAAAAATTAAAGGTATACATCAGGCATCAATGCAAGGTTGATATAGAATACACTAAATTGTTAAGTTCACAGAGTATCTTTTATTTCCTTTCTGGTATCACACATGGTTAAATCGCATCTGTCTTCTTTTCTGCTGTGTTATTGATTTCTATTATAAGATGCCAAGTGGTGTTTATGTGATAAGTTGCCCTATAAATGGCTTTGTGCTCAGACAATGAAATGAGAAATGTTCATCTATAACCATAGTCCAGATGCTTCCTTGAAGATGTTGGAAGATGTTGCATTTAATGCTATCAAAAACCTTTGTTTCAGAAAAAAAACAACAATGAACCAGCTTCCCTTTAATTGACACACCTTGCCTTATGAAACCAGTGTCACACAAGCTTAAAACTCCGTGAAAGAAAAGGCGTTTGTCAGAGGAAATAAGGGAAAACCTAAAAGAAAATCCCACTATTTGAATTTTGATTAGTCCTTTGGAAAGCAGTTGTTGACATTAAACTCAGTGTTAGCACTGTGTAGTTTACAACCACCAACAGAAACATCATTCCTAATGCCCAGATATTATGATGGACAAATTTACACTAGTTGTCACTTAATTCTTTGGCTACTTTGGTCTTGAAATACTTGAAAATGAGATGAACTGCTTCAGGTGCAGGTGCACCGAGGAGATTTAGAAGACTTCATACCTAGAGCATCCCCAAACCTTTAAAAAAAAAATTCCTCTCCCTACAGAAGCAATGAGTTTACCACAAAAGGCAGACAACAGAAACCACTTTGTCATACGGAGCTGCTTTTGCCTGCAAAAATAATCAGAAACAGTGAACAAGGTATAGATAATCTGGTTGTCACTTCAGTTAAAAACACGTGAAAACCTACTCCTGCTTCCTCCTTTCATGGTCCAGCACAGCAGAAGAAGCCTGTCCCATGCCTCTGAGACACAACAAGGGAACATATTTTCCAATAAATGTCAGAAACTGACCAAATCCTATATCTTTTCTAAAATGGAGAGCCTTCCTGCTGTGTACAGGAAGCTCTGTTTGGAATTAGCAGAGGAAGCAAAACATACAAATCTCCTCTTAAAACAAAATATTGAATTTATTGGGGTGACACTGGTTAAAAAACTTAACACAATTTTTAGGTGCCCAATTCTATAATACATAATCTGTATATTACAATATGTGTTCAACCTCACAAGGCAAGTCTCTCTCTATCACCATTTATCGCCCCTTTACCCTCCTTCCCCTTCCCCAACCAGTCTTTCTTTCCTATAATCCCCACACTGTTGTCTGTCTATAAGTTTTTTTCTTTGCTTAACCCCTTCACCTTGTTCACCTGGCCTCACTACCTCCATTCCCTCTGACAGATGTCAGTCTCTTTCCCATATACTTAAGTAGGTTTCTATTTTTTTGTTAGTTTATTTTGTTTATTATATTCTGCATAGAAGTGAATCATATGGTACTCTGGGAATATATTCCAAGAAACCCAAAACATAAGTTCAAAAGAATATATGTACCCCTATGTTGATTGCAGCTCTATTTATAATAGCCAAGATTTGGAAGCAGCCCAAGGGCCCATCAGTAGATAAATAGATCAAAAAGCTATGATACATTTACACAATGGAATACCACACAGCCATAAAAAAGAAGGAAATCTTATCTTTGGTGATGCATGAGTGGACCTGGACATTATTTTGCTAAGTGAAATAAACCAATCAGAGAAAGGCAAAATTTTAATAGAACAAGAAAGGATTAAGGAAGGTGTGACTTAAGAAGTAGTGGAGTCATCTTATGAAAGTGATATTAATCGTAAGGAATCAAATAGTAATAAAATCTAACACATATAATGCTTTATAAACATTTACTAGTACATTATTAACTTTATATATATATATATATATATATATATATATATATATATATATATATATATATATTATATAGGAGAGAAAAACTGAAATGAATACTAAGTGAGCCATTGTTCAATGTGTGAGAGCATATTAAACCCCACAGAAAAATATATCTGCACACAGACAAACTTAATAAATAGTGACATGAAATCCATTTTAAATTGTGTAAATCCAGATCAAGGTTCCTCAAAAGACTGATAAATAACTTATGAGCAGTGTATAACATAGGTGTTGGGAACACATGGTATAGTGGAAAGCTCTGGGCTTCCAAGGAACAATATGCAAACAAGCTTTGAACTAAAAATATATTTGTTTGTTTTTTTAAAAATGATATTTGTGCCTGACCAGGCTGTGGCACAGTGGATAGAGCGTCGGACTGGGATGTGGAAGACCCAGGTTTGAGACCCAGAGGTCGCCAGCTTGAGTGTGGGCCCATCTGGCTTGAACAAAAGCTCACCAGCTTGGATCCAAGGTCACTGGCTCAAACAAGGGGTTGCTTGGTCTGCTGAAGGCCTGTGGTCAAGGCACGTGTGAGAAAGCAGTCAATGAACAGCTAAGGTGTTGCAACGGCAATGAAAAACTAATAATTGATGCTTCTCATCTCTCTCCGTTCCTGTCTGTCCCTGTAAAAAAAAATTTTTTAAATAAATATTATATATAAAAAAGATATATTTTTCTAAAACCTAAAAATATAATAAATATATTTATAGATATAATGTGGGAATTTTCTCCAAATGAAAATACACTCTTTATTATAAGCATGTTGTTTACTGTCAAAGATAATTACTTGAAAATATTATTTTGTGATGGTTACTTTTATTTGTCAACTTGACTGGACTAAGTGATGCCCAGATAATTTATAAAATATTACTTTTAGTTGTATCTGAGAGCATTTTTCCCAAATTGATTACTGAACTGAGTAAGGCATATGGCCCACTTCAATGTGGGTGGGCATCATGTGATTCTTTAAGGGCCCACATAGAACAACAAAGCAGAGGAAAGGCGAGTGTGCTCTCTCTACTTGAGCTGAGACATCCGGTTCTTGGGCTTTTGGACTCAGGGGACTTAACCCCTCCAGCCTGCATAACTCTCAGGCCTTCAAACTTTGGACTAAATTACACCATTGTTTTCCTGGTTCTCTAGCTTGTAGATAACAGATTGTGGAACTTGTCAGCCTCCATAATCATGTGAGCCAAGTCTTATAATAAATTTATGTATAAATCTTGATATAGATTTGAGCCTGTAGCTCAGCCTCTACCACAAGGGTGCTATCAAGGTGTCAGCAGGGACTAGAGTCATCTCCAAGCTCAACTGGGGGAGAATCCCTCTTCCTCGCTTACTCACATAGCTGTTGGTAGGGATCAGGTCCTCACTGTAGCCAAAAACATCAGTTTCTTGCTACATTGCATTCTTCATAGTTCTACTTGCAATGTGACAGCTTGCTTCTCCCAGAGTATAGGTTCAAAGACAGAGAGGGAGAAAGAGCACCCAACAGAAGAAGCCACATATATATAACCTGATCTTTTCTTTCTTTTTTTTTTTTACAGGGACAGGTACAGAGAGAGAGTCAGAGAGAGGGATAGACAGGGACAGACAGACAGGAATGGAGAGAGATGAGAAGCATCAATCATCAGTTTTTTGTTACGGCACCTTAGTTGTTTATTGATTGCTTTCTCACATATGCCTTGACCGCAGGCCTTCAGCAGACCGAGTAACCCCTTGCTGGAGCCAGCGACCTTGGGTCCAAGCTGGCAAGCATTTGCTCAAGCCAGATGAGCCCGTGCTCATGCTGGAGACCTCGGGTTCTCAAACCTGGGTCCCCCGCATCCCAGTTCGATGTTCTATGCACTGCGCCACCGCATGGTCAGGCTATATAACCTGATCTTGGAAATGGATTCCTCTCACTTCAGCTGTAGTCTCTTCATTAGAGATATAAGTGCACACTTCCCTCAAGGGGTGGGATTTGTCTAAGGTTGTAATTACCAGAAACCTGTGATCACTGGGGCCAATCTTAGAGTCTTTTATCTTTACTTCTTTTTCTTCCTTTTCCATCAGAAATTCAGAAGTCAGCTCACTGACCCATACAAAAGCTAAATGAGAGTGTAGAGAAATTTGGCTAAGTTTCATTATCTTAGGGTCACTCTCTTTCAACTACCGAGGCTTTTTATTCTAATATCTCAACTTTTCCCTGCATCTTTGGTGACCAGAGACCATACGGCAGGTCCCTGCAAGGCCTCCTTATTAACTAATCTTTAACACGGTATTTCTTTGGCATGCCTACTCTAAAACTGCAATTCTAATAAAAATAAAAGGGAGAGAGAGAGCTAAAAAGAGTTAACAAGTTAAGTAACTCCTTTTCAGCTGCTCAACCAAAGACTTTCTCACTGTTTTTATAGACCGTTAAAAATAATTACCTGCTTTAATACATGTCTCAGAAAAAGAAGGGACATTTTGTACTGTTTAATTTGTGTGCTCTAGGATCCAATTTCTTCTTCAAGTCATCACTCCACAGTGGGACTCAGAATCTTCCATGTCACTAAAATTTATATTAAATTAGTACATTCCTAATTTTTTTTAACCAGCTGCCTCCTCTCAGGTCCTCCGGTTTCATTAGTACTTTGCTGCCCCAAGCACT
The DNA here is from genome assembly GCA_037038555.1 of Rhynchonycteris naso. Classification (NCBI taxonomy): domain Eukaryota; kingdom Metazoa; phylum Chordata; class Mammalia; order Chiroptera; family Emballonuridae; genus Rhynchonycteris; species Rhynchonycteris naso. The sequence continues at coordinate 255,942,172 of CM072995.1, forward strand.
GAAACACTAGAATAGAGACATCAACATGGCCAATAGCAATTATTGGCACTGTAACAGCTAATTTGTCTTCATGTTCTAGCAACCATCACACTGGTCACCCTTACCCTGTCTGGTTGTAACTGGAATTGGCATTTGGTAAGCATACATTTTTTTTTAATGATTTGCAATGAAGAACTGACTGTTGAAGCTAAATTCTAGTACTTTTTCTGAAGGTAAAATTTGGTGATTAGCCTTTAGGAAGCAAAGGAAAAAGAGTGACACATGTTAGCACATCTTCAAACATATTTTGAAAACATGCTGGTGATATATTTCTAAAATTGCTAGTAAATAAGTGCTGCTTATTTCATAGTACATGCATACACCAGTAAATAAGTAGCTAATACACTTGCAAAAAAGGAAAATCCCCAAACTACAGAAGCATTTTAGATGAGGAATGGCATAAAATGTATGCATCTAAATTTTCGGGAAGGCAAAGATTATGATAAGAATTATTCTCCCTTTTTTATCTTGACCAGATATTTCCCAAGGCTGACCTTGCTGCTCTACTATTTTGGGCCCTTTACTAGTGTGCCTGACCCGTGGTGGTGCAGTGGCTAAAACCTCGACCTGGAACACTGAGGTCGCTGGTTTGAAACTCTGGGCTGGCCTGGTCAAGGCACATATGGGAGTTGATGCTTCCTGCTCCTCCCCCTTTCTCTCTCTCCCTCTCTTTTACTCTCTCTCCTCTGGAAAAAAAATTAATAAAAATACTATTAAAAAATAAAAGAAATGGAGGGAAATAATAAAGAGCAAGAAAAATAATGTGGAGCAAAAATGACGAAAGGGAAATTAAAGGGTGGCATGTAAAAGAGCAGCAGGAAAAATCTGAGGAGTAATTAAAACCTTTCTGGCGCCTGACTAGGTGGTGGCGCAGTGGATAGAACGTTGGACTGGGACACAGAGGACCCAGGTTCGAGACCCCAAGGTCACTGGTTTGAGTGCGAGTTCATCTGTTTGAGCAAGGCTCATCAGCTTGAGCCCAGGTTCACTGGCTTGAGCAAAAGGTCACTGACTCAGCTGGAGCCCTTTGGTCAAGGAATATATGAGAAAGCAATCAATGAACAAGTAAGGTGCCGCAACAAAGAATTGATGCTTCTCATCTCCCTTCCTGTCTGTCTGTCCCTCTCTCTGTCTCTGTCTCTCTCTCTGTCTCTGTCATACAAAACAAACAAAAAAAAAAAAGGAAAAAACTCTCTGGAGACAAAAAGGACAATGGTTAGAACTTAAATGTTTTAATTTAATTTAATTTCTTCCTCCATTTCCAATACTGAATCAATGCACTCATATGTTTATTAGAAACATGTAAGGCATAGTTACAATTGTTACCTTGTATCTTGTGAGAGTATTATGCAATATACAATAAATGGCCCAGTCCTCTTTGCTTGCTTGCTGTAAAGCTCAGGACTAAATATTCAGTCCAACTCTAAAAATGCACATATTTTTTATGTCACACAACTTATTTTATTTTAAACTTTTTTTTTTTTTACTGTTTTACCTTTTTTCTATATTTTCATTTGGGGTGGGGTTTGTATTTGAGGACTTTGTCATTTTTCTGTGCAGTTTTAGATTCACAGCAAAATTGAGAGGAAAATACAAAGGTTTCTCATGCACCCCTTCCCGGAACCCCACATGCAAAGTCTCCACTTTTGTCACCATTCCCAGTCAGAGTGGTACATTTGTTACAGTTACTAAGCCTGCACAAACACATCATAATTACTAAAGCCCATAGTTGCATTCGGGCTCACTCTTGGTGAAGATCATCTATGGGTTTAGACAAATGAGTTATGGCATGTGTGCATCATTTTGATATTACACAGAGTATTTTCACTTTCATAAAATTTCTCTGTGTTCCTCTTATTCATCCATTTCTTCCCCCCAAACCCTTGTTGACCACTGGTGCTTTTGCTGTCTCCATAATTTTGCCTTTTCTAGAAAGTTATATACTTGAAGTCATATAGTATGTAGCTCCTTCAGATTGGCTGCTTTCACTTAGCAATATGCATTTAAGTTTCTTCCACATCTCTTTATGATTTGGTAGCACTTTTTTAAAAAAAATCACTGAATAATATTCCATTCTTTATACATACTACAATTTATCCACTCACATACTGAAGAACCTCTTTGTTGCTTCCAAGTTTTGACAATTATGGATAAAGCTGCTATAAACACCTATGTGCAGGTTTTTGTGTGGACATAAGTTTTCAACCTTTTTGAGAAAATACCAAGGAGTATGATTACTGGATTGTATGGTGAGAATATGTTTAGTTTAATAAGAAACTGACAAACTGTCTTCCAAAAGTGGCTTTACTATTTTCCTTGCCCACCAGCAATCTTGTTGCTCCATATCCTTGTCAGCTTTTGGTGGTGTCAATGTTCTGGATTTCAGCCATTGGCAAGAAGCATGTAGTAGTATCTCAATGTTTTAATTTGCATTTTTCTGATGACATATGATGTGGAGCATCTTTTTGTAAGATTATTTGACATCTGTTTATCTTCTTTGATGAGATTTTTTATTAAGGCCTTTGTTCCATTTTCCTCATTTTTTTATTGTTTAGTTTTAAGGGCTCCTTGTATAGTTGAAATAAGATGAGTTATTTTGTCAGATGTGTTATTTGAAAACATTTTATCTCCATTGGTAACTTGTCTTCTTATTCTCTTGATATTTAATTTTGCAAAGCAGAAATTTCATCTCAATTAAATTGAACTTATAAATTATTCTTCCCATGGATTATACCCTTGACATCTTGTCTGAAAAATCATTGCCATATTTAAGGTCACCTCAGTTTTCTCCAATGTTATATTCTAGAAATTTTAAAGTTTTTTATTTATTTTTATGTCTATTATCCATTTTATTTTTCTAAATGAAGTAACATCTGTGTCTAGATTCATGATGTTTGCATGTGAATGCCCAGATTTTCTGGCACCATTTGTAGAAAGACTACTTTTGCTCCATTGTATTGCCTTTGCTACTTTGTAAAAGATCAGTTATCTATATTTATGTGACTCTGTTTCTGAACTTTCTATTTTGTTTAATTGATCTGTTTGCCTATTATTTTACTAATATCACATTGTTTTGATTACTATACTTTTAAAGGTCTTGATGTTGGGTAGCATCAGTCCTCCAACTTTATTTTCCTTGGTCAATATTAAGTAGACTATTTTGGATCTTTTCCTCTCCATATACACTTAAAAATAAGTTTATTGATACTCAAAAAATTATTTGATTGGATTTTGATTGGGATTGCATTGAATCTCTATTTTTACTTTTAAAGTTAATTTTATCATACATATTAGTTGGTTATTGTTGCATAACAATTCACCAAAACTCAGTGGCTTAAAACAGAAAGCATTTAATATTTTTCAATAGTCCTTAAATCATTTGCTGATTCTTCTAGTTTAGGCTAGAATTAAATTATCTCAATTAATTTGCTCATGCATCTGAAGCAAGTTAGAATATCATGAGGGAGCTGACTAATCTAAGATCTTGACACACACACCTGAAACTTGGATGTCAGGCCAAGTTTACTCACAGAATGAGTGCCAAGAAACAAAGCACAATTATGCAATTGCTTTAAAGGTCTAAGGGTGAAACTGCTACATTACCTTTTTCAACATTTTACTGGCAAAAAAATGTCACAAAAATCACCAGAATTCAAAGGAGAAATAGACTTCACACATTGCAAGTGTTTAGAAGTCAAAAAAGAGGAAAGTATTGCAGAGATATGTAAAAGTGGATCTGTGTATACATACTATAATATTTTAAAAGATATATAAAATAATTTTTTAGTAAAATTAAAGAAAGTAAATTAAATGAACATAAGTGAGTATAGAACCCCTTTTTCTCAAATGGTTCTTATTGTCCTGCAGGTGTCAAAATTTTTTTTCCTATCTCTCCCTTATAAATATTCTATTTTACATGAACATACTTATCATAATACAAAATTAACTTCTTTCCTTGTTCCTATACGTTTTGTTTTCCTACTAAAATATCAGTTTCACAAGGACTTTCTCCACTCACGTACTGCTAAAAGCACACCAACAGAAACAGCGCCTGCTATGTAACTTGTGTAAAGAGAAACAAAGCCATACAGTTTTCGCTTTTTCTGGGGCTTTTTTACTTCCCCTTACCTGATGCCGGTAACAAGCCAGCTCCCCTAGACCAAGACATTTTACAGAGAGACAAAATGGCTTTTTGGTGATGCCAATGCTGTCCCTAGGGTTCTCAGTATGCAGAACTTAGCCCTCCGTATGCATACTCCCCAGCACTGTTCCTGGGTCCTGTGTTATGTTTCTTGTTACTTAGAGAAACTACTTGTCCCTTACTTTGTTGTTATAAGCTGAATTGTATCTGTTTCAAGTTTTCTAATCCCTAGTACCTCAGAATATAACTATATTTGGAGAAAAGGTCTTTAAAGGGGTTATTAAGTTAAAATGAGATCATTCAGATACATCTTAATCCAATAAGATTTGTATTATCATAAGAGGAGGAGATTAAGACACAGACATGGACAGGAAAATTTATACTAAAGGAAATCCTATACTTTCTTCTCTCCTTGTAAGTTATCATAACTAATAAATACTGTTATCAGCATCGTGTGTTTTGGGTGCCATAAGAAAGATACTTAATAGATTTTAATTGGATGGATATATGGGGGCAGTATGTAAAATTGGAAATTGGATGAGGTCATTCTGATATGTGGAAATTGATCAAGACTATAGATAAAAATTTGTCAGCCCCGTGAAAAGCAATATTTTTGTTACTTACTTGAGTCCTAATTTGTTCTATCTTGCAAAAAGACAGTTATACATTTAATAAAACCAGCACTAAAGCAGGGGAATAATATCTCTGCATGAATTTTAAAAATCTCTTTAATAGGATAAAATTGAAGGATCTCAAACTCCCTACTTATTAGAAAATGATATCTAATCCTAATAGATAATATAATGGTACTATAATAAATTAGCATTCTTCAGAAAAGCATAAATCAGATAAGATGTTCTCCCAGAGGACTAGTCAGTGAACCAAGGGGAAGTACTGAACCAAAAATATACAGTGGAGTACAATAAATGAATTAAGACAAATATGCATTCTTCATACTTAATCAAAAACAAGAATTCATATTGTAAAGTAGAATAATGAGCTATTATTAGCTATGAAACTAAATAGAAGTAATAATGAGTTATAGAAAAGCTTTAAAAAATACCAGAGAGAACAAAGTTCTATCATGTTTCCCAGGAACAGACTCTGAAATGGATATTTTTATGAAGAAAATTTGTCAAAAAGTGCTTTTGGGAGCACACTCGGAAGTGAAGTGTATCAGGATAGACAGTGAGAGGAATTGAACTGAAATTAAGCCACAACAATTGTTTCAATAAGTCCCATGAGGGGAGCAATGAAACTATAATTATTCTTTAAAGTTGTTTCCCAATCACAAGAGTCAGAATTTGGATCATCTCATGGACCAACTGGACATAAGCTTCTCTAGGGGAGGGGCAATGGCCTTAGAAGAAGAAGCTCCTTTGGTGGGGGCAAGTCCTCAAGATAGACTCAGATTTGAACCTTTGGCAGGCATCATTCTCTGCACCTGGAGGAATGAGGGCCTTGGATCTGAGGGGACAATATCACATCACCTACTACAGTCCACCCCTTGCACTATTAATTGTTACTTCTAACCATGTTGACTTACCAGGAAATATATTTTTCAAGATTCAATTTTCCCTTTTTTTTCCTGGGGAAAATTACAAGAGAAAGCATAGTGGGGTGAGCTCCAGACTCTGCTGCTGCTAGTCACTAGGATGCAACTAATATTCATTATCTTCCTCTTCTATTATCCTTTTTAGACTTCCCCTTATTTTTTACTAGCAGTATTACTGGTCTACATAGCTTATCTGGTGTATTGACCTATAACTTTATATCTGAGAGGTTTGGAGTTATAGTAATCATGCCCTTAGGTCAGAGGGCTTCTCTGTAAAGAAGACGATTTTAAAGAAAAAGTGCAGTGAGTCATTTGGTACCAAATACATTCTTTCTGCCCTTTTGATGCAATAGCAACCCTATCTATTTTTGAGTCCCTAGCTTCTAAAGGATTATTATTTTTTTCCTTGCCTGCAAGTCATTTAGCAGAAAAAACTCAAAGAGATGACTGGGAGTAACTGCTTAATATTTAATAATAATCTGTTTTGTTAGCTAGTAAGATGTGCCCACAGGATAAAGACAAAGACTTTTTATCCTACAAAGCCTAGAGGTATGTGGCTGAAGCATACAAAATCCCCAAGAGGGTCACTACGAGCATTGATAAGCAGGACCTATCCTATTTCCACCTTTGGCTCTCAGACTATGTATTCTGCTTATCGGGGACACAGTTACCATACAATTGTCACTAATTTAGTGCATGTACTATATTTTGGAAGGAAGATAGTACCTCATTATGATAGGGTATCTGTATTTACAAAAATTGATTCCACATTCTGCATAGTGCAGTAAGTAATAGAACTAGTAGATGTGCTCTCTGTCACACTTCCCTTGTTGCAAATTTCATCCCTTGTTCCACTGTAATATTAAATAGGATTCTACATCCATGGACCAAAACTTTTGTAAGCCCTCAGAAAATGGTGTTTGATCAAGCTCTATGGGTAGGAAGAATAAACATATACCTGACATATATTGTTACTAGATTGAAGGAATTCATTTTCCTGCATACATCAAAGCTCAATAAAACACAAACAGGAGTTTGCAGCCAAGAAAGTAAGGATTTACAGTATTAAGAAGATGGCCCTGTGCCAGAGTCACAGGTAACTAATAATCAAAGACATGAATCCCCAATAGTTTTGAAGGGATAGATTATATAGGAAAAAAATATTCATTATGGTAATTAAAGAAATTATGGTCTGGTTTCTACTGATCGGTTGGTGCTAAGGTAGGGACTAATTGATCATTGCATCTGGTCTTTATGTCAATCATGAAACTGTTATGTCCAACATCACAGGGATTCATTCTGTGGGATCATTCTATTTTCTTGGGTCCAGAGCTAAAATACAACTGGGGCCAAGATATTATGTTTAGTTTGATTGAAAGCTCTGTCTCAATAATCAAGAGTCAGGACCTTGTTTCTAAGACTACTGGGTGCTGACCAGAACTTTATTATTCTGAGGGCTTAATGATTAAGCAAGAAACATGGAGGTAGGTAAGACCAGTTTGAGACAAAGGGAAAAAAATCAAAATAGAAGGCCAGATTAAATAAAATAAGATTGCTGTGTGGTTAATATTGATTCCATTCAATATTAATCACTGCTCCTTCCAGAGTGAAACACATACCTTATAATCAACTTGCTTCAAATGACTGATTGGTCTCAAAGAATAGAATCCTGTTAGAAGCTCAGCACTGATCTCTTTTTCTGGCCAAGTGGACACTCAGCAGTGGATTAGCTACATCAGTTTTAATGAGTGAAAGCTAATTCTGTTGGTTCTATGTGCTGCCTCTTTCTCTACCACAATTTCCAATATGTTCATGTTCCAGATGTGCCACCACTGGAGTGAACAATATTAGAGCTGCTTGGCATATGTGGTCAAGTCCTTCTGTTCATGTCAGTGCCTTTCCTGTGAATTTTCTCCAATGAAAATTAAACATGTGCCTGACCAGGCGATGGTGCAGTGGATAGAGCGTCGGACTGGGGTGCGGAAGACCCAGGTTCGAGTCTCCGAGCTTGCCAGCTTGAGCATGGGCTCATCTGGCTTGAGCAAAAGCTCGCCAGCTTGGACCCAAGGTCGCTGGCTTCAGCAAGGGGTTGCTCGGTCTGCTGAAGGCATGCGGTCAAGGCACATATGAGAATGCAGTCAATGAACAACTATGGTGTCGCAACGGCAATGAAAAACTAATGATTGATGCTTCTCATCTCTCTCTGTTCCTGTCTGTCTATCCCTCTCTCTGAATCTCTCTCTGTCCTTGTAAAAAAAAAAAGAATTAAACATGTGATCCTAAAATCTTTATATTTTATACCCACTTCCATAGATGGATCCCCTTGACTTCACAAGTTGTCCTTGTCTTTTTGACACACCGATCTCCATCCTTCAAGACCCATGAACAACCAGACAAGATATTTACCATATACTGTAATTTTTGGAAGTTAATTTTTCCATTCAGAGTTGATGATCAAAGATGCCTCACAACATTCTCTCCACTTAGAGCATCTTACTTCATTGTCATTTTCAGGACCACAATAGATGAGGGCTGCTTCAGTCCATTTTTTGGTTGCAGCAGATTATAGCAGTGATATATTCATGAAGTTTGACATTTTTTCTATCTAGTTAGATGGTCATAAGAGACCCTCCCTATAGCCATAGGGATGACCTAAGATGCCTCTGCAATAGTGGCAGGTGGAGGTAAACTAGGGTCCTTGTTTACTAACCTTATTTGGCTTCTGGGATAGCTCATTCATGATCCAAGATATACTACTTTTACTTTACCATGATTTACTGCTTAAATCTGCATGATCTTATGACTTAATATGTCTGCTAGAACCCAACTCTTTAAGGGTACTCTGGATGCATGTGAACTGTGTCAGTTACTTCATTTCTACCAGGATCTAGAAACAAACTAGAAACTTTGAAAAGTTTTCACTTTCTGGCCCCAGCTGGTTGGCTCAGCAGAAAAGCATCAGTTCAGTGTGTGGAAGTACTGAGTTCAATTTCCAGTCAAGGCACACAGAAGAAGTGATCATCTGCTTCTCTGCCTCTCCTCTCTCCCTTCTTTCCCTCACTCCCCTCGCACAGCCATGGCTCATTAGAGCAAATTGGCCCTGGGCACTGAGGATGGCATCATGGCCTCACCTCAGGCACCAAAATAGCTCAATTGCTGAGCAACAGAGCAACAACCCCAATGGGCAGAGCATCACCCCAAAAGGGGCTTGCTGGGTGGATCCCAGGCAAGATGCATGCAGGAATCTGTCACTTTGCCTCCCTGCCTCTGACTTTTAAAAAAAGTGTTTGTTTTCCATTGAAAATGACAAAATTTTGCCTTCAGAAATCTATGGCTCTACATAATATAAACTCAAAATGATATATTTTCCATCACAGATATATATAATACTACAGGGTCTGCCTAAGCATATGGCTCAAGTGGAAGGCCTGTCGTTACTGCAAGCTATACCAACTGTGGAGCCCTTTTTACATTCAGGACCCCACTTTGAGATGAGAGTCTCACATGTCACTGGGTAAATGCGTCAGAGCAATAAGTTGTAGAATATGCTATCTCTAGTTCCTGACTCTCTAGTAGTCATTGTATATTTTTTCTTAGAGTTAGAGGCATGAGATGCAACAATTTGTGTTTTATTTCATAATGAATGTTTCAGCATACCCCAGACATTTGAACCCCTTAAAATTCCCAGTCATGTGGTGACTCCCTTGGCTTGAGATTTATTTCCTTACCTCAGAGTGAGTGTGTCTTGCCAAGACTTCTAATACACTCATTGTTTCTCTTGCCCTTAGAGTTGCTTTGTTATAATAATCTTCATTGCTCCTTTTTGGTCAGAGACCCCTTATAGCCACACCAACCTTGCCCTTTTGATTATAATTATGCCAACCTTGTTTGTGGTAGTTAAGTTTTGCTATATGTCTTCTCATATTTCCTATTATTTTATCATTCTGGTGCTATTAGAGAGCCCAGTTCTAAAACAACATCTTCACCACCATCACCTCCAGTGTTCATAGCACAGTCACTACTGTGTTTCTCCCCAAGGTTGATGCCCTCTCACAGCACATTTCTTATATCACTAAAGAATTAGAGTGTTTTCCATGCCATCCCATTGTATAGACAGCTAGTGAGTTTTCCAGTTTTTCACAATATATGCACAAAGAAGGGTCACTTATCTGATACTTTTGTTCCTTTTCTCCATCATTTGCACAGAATTCTCACATTCCTATTTAGTATGAACCATAGCTTTCCCCAAGCTTTCAGCAGTTAACCTAGAAAGCATGTCAGCAACATCTCCTTTTATCCTTGCCAGGTAGTTAATTCCTATATCATGGGAACAGCCTCTCTTATCAATGAACCTTCCCTTATTCACATTAATGGTCTGTTTCTTTCCCCACTTTGACCCAGCCCTTCAGCATCAGCCTTGTACATATTCTCCCAGCCATTATATGTTGGCCAGGTCTTGCAGTTCCGTTCAGTGTAGAGTATATGTTCTCCCTTAGCAGGTCCAGCATGTGCCTTGTGAGGTTATATACTGTGACTTAACTTCAGTTATTTGTCTAGGGGCTAGAAGGAAGGTGAGAGTATATCCTGACGAAGTGGGGAAGGCACATGTTCTCTTGCAAGGCATAGACCCCTTGCATCATTTTCAGTCAATGAAAGAGTGTTAGCCTTTATCAGGGAGGCTAATAATGTTAATACTACCCTTGAAAATGGACTACTTCTGCAGATCTGGAACAGGCAAGAAGACTAAGGATTCAAGATTGTCAACTGCATTTACATGGATATCTTCTGTTGCAAGTCTCAGGATCTTATACATACCCAATCTGCTATCCTTGGCACAGCAGACTTTCTGAGGTTGAGAAGTTCACCTTCTCTAGAACCCTGGTACCCTTATAATTGAGTTCTGGAACTGATTCCAAGGTTTTTTCTGCCTTTGGATTGCAGACAGCAAGTCCTTTTTATGTTTCCAAGGAGGTAATGTGAATTTTATACTCAAACTTGAATGAATAATCACCATACATATTTAATTTCTTTTCTCTAATACATCAGTAACACTCATCAGGAGCAATTTCAGTTCATTGTCTGATAACTACTGGTTATTTTAAGTGTCCCAAATCCTGGCCTCAAAAAATATTGCATTCCCTTTTACCTCAGATTATCCCAATTCTGTACTGTGGAAAGTGTTACCACTCTACTACCACTGTATAACAGTTACAATAGAGGACTCAGCCCATCTCATAAGAAGCTCTGGAGTTGAGATGGCCCTTAAGAGGTGATTTAATTAAAAAAAAAGAAGTCCGGGCCTTTGAAACCCTGTGTGATGGGGTCATTCCATGTGAACTTCTTCCTTGGGAAGTGTGTATCACCTCCAAGAGGCCACACCCTCCTGCTTCAGTCAATCCTGAGTTGGAACTCAGCTGTGAACCATTGGCAAGCAATGCTCACAGCAACTGGGAGAATGAGTTCCTTGGAATCTGGGTCCTACACTATCGCACCCACTATGCAAGGTTATTAGTAAATATGTATGGGACTGAAATATACAATGAGACTAAATAAAGTTAGCACTGTAACAGAATGAGTAAATCTGTTTTCAATAGAAAATAAAAATGTTATATAAGCAGTTTGGTACAATGGCAATGTTGATACTAACTTGAAATAAAATAGGTAATAGGTTTATAAAAGTCTTACAAGGTGTCGAAAAAAACTATATTAAATTTTAAAGAATATGTTGCTCAGAGAGTTTTTAAGTAGTGATAAAAAGAAACTCAACAATCCCAAAGAAGAAAAGGTGGGATAAAGGAGGCATTTTAAAAATCTTTATCCTGCAATTAAACTCTATCTATTTATCTCATTTTTTTCCTGGAATGGACTTTTCAAAAGACTACATTAATCCTCTCATCCTCTTTCTGCCGAAAGGTTCATTAATTTTTCTATGGTGGCAATCAAAATAAAATATTACAAAAGAAAATTACATCAAAATGTAAAGGTATTGAAAACTTGTGCTACATGTAAAATATATAACAGGAGATAACATTCTTGCATACAACTAATGCCTAATTGATTATAACTTCAAGAGCATGGATTATGTCTTATTTATTTCTATGTACATAATACTTGCCATAATACCTTATAAGGAAAATGCTTGATAAATATTTTATGAGTGAGGACATCAAATAAGAAATTGATTACTATAAAACCTGTGTTTATACTCAAAATTTATTTCAAGTGTCTAGTAAATAATTTGTCTAAGGTTGTCTGGGACTTTTTAAAGTCATCAATAAATGTTTATCAGTATAAAGAGTTAGATGATTTTACTTAATCAACCAGGTATTTATGAAATGTTAATAATAGAACCTGCCTTTCTTCCCAAAAGTTAGACTGTTTTGATTTTAGTTCTCATCATACCAAATAATTTAAAAAAGAAAAAACAAGATACTGATGGTAAACATTGCAACCACAGAATTCAAGAGCAAGCTGCTTTTTGTGACGTTTGGTTTTCTAATGCATAAGATTTAAAATAAAGTTTTGAACATAAAAAGTAACCTCATAGACTGTTATTATGGGAATTATATAATTTACTAAAGACAACTTAAAATTATTTTTCTATAAGCCAGTATATAGTAGCCTATGTAATTTAATAAATACTATTAATCCTGCCCTGGCCAGATAGCTTGGTTGGTTAGAGCATCATCCTGAAGTGCAGAGGTTGCTGGTTCAATGCCCAGTGAAGGACACATACAGAAACAGATTGATATTCCTGGCTCTCTTGCTTTCTCCCTCCATCTCTCCCTAATGTCAGCTTTGAAGCCAGCATATATTGACTGGGAATGAGTTACATGACAGGATGCTTTTAGGTGCTAGGAAGTAGAATAAATACACAATTCCTTCCTGAAAGGAACTTAGTTTTCTAGTGATGGTAGCATTCATGTGAAATCAATTATGATCACATAAAAGAACATAAGTTTAGGTAGAAGTATGTGGTTGGTATTGATAATCCCTTACTCAGCTACCATTTTTCCCACCTTGAGTAACAGAACTCAGTTTTTAGTTCGATACATTATCCCTCAGAATAATTGTTTCCCAGACTCCTTTGTGGATTCAGTAGTCATGTGTTGATTTGCCAAAAATTCATAGATTGAAAGCCCCTAATAATAGTTTTAAGAGACAGGCCTTTAAGGAGGTGATTAGGTTGTTAGATGGAGCTGTAATAAAAGTGACCCCAGAGAGCTCCCTCATCACTTCCAACATGTGGACACAGTATGAGATTATAAATGAGGAAAAAAGTCCTCATCAGACACCAAATGTGTCAGGGCCTTGATCTTGTTCTTCCCAGCCTCCAGTATCATGAAAAATAAATGCAACCTTTTTAACCAATTCAGTCAATGGCATTTTTGTTATAGCTGCCTGAGTAGACTAAGACACTGTGTGTCCAATCTCTGGTGAATGGGGGATAAGCATGTGTTCTGTGAAAATTCCAAGAAAGTTTCTATGAAAAGAGCCAACTCATTGCCTCCTGCTGAATCCATAGAATAAGAACATGATGACCAGAGTTCCAGAAGCCATCTTGGACCACAAGGTACTTTAGACAAAGAAAGCCACATACTGGGAATAATCAATGGTAAACAACATGAGTCCCTGGTGATTAGGGGACTACTAAACTATCTGTGGAAATAAAAAACAAATAAAACTCTTCTATCACACTTAAGGCACTTTATTTTGTGTATATTTGTCTGTATACTTAACTAAAGGCAAATCTAAATCTTGTGGCTACTAGAGGAACAAAAGACAGTCATATATACTTTTAGGAGAGTTATGAATTTTAGAGAGACAGTATCTTTTGAGTTTGACCCAAAAAGATGAGAAAAATTTGTTCTACAGTGCGGAACTAAACTTTTATCACCAGCCTAAAAAATCAGATGTATGTTAAAATATTTGTGTAAAATCAATTCCAAAGGGATAGTTAGTAAGAAGTGCTGTGTTTACTGAGAATCAGTTGTTCCAAACTTCCTATTTAGCTATGGCTATATTTCATAATTTTCTTTAAATCCCTGAAATAAAAGTCATATTATTTGCCTGTGAAAGACAAAATTATCATAAAACAGATTATAATTTTAAAAGCATACTTTAAAAAATATACATAAAGGCCAATTATCCTTTCAAAGCAATTAATTTTGAAAACAGAAATATATAAATGTGGATATTTTTATGTGTACATGATTATGACCTATTTAATACTATTAAATATAGAGGACAATATTTTGGGATCATAGTAAATATAAAATAAGATATGGGCCAAGGCCTTCTACCGATATCAATGCAAACCCAGCAAAAAACATATACAAAAACATTTTCATTCTGCTAGTACTTAATTATTTGTAGAAGACAGCAATTTTTCCTAAGTAGGTTATTGTCTTCTTTTGCACGTATTCCCAAACATATGAATATATAGGCTGACATGCATTGCTGGGAAGTGTCATGTGGGGTGTGAAAGAAAGAGTAAGAAGAATATTGGGGGGTTCTTGCAAATCATATAAAATTATAATAAGTGTGCTCTTGGAAAGAAGCTTGAAAAACATATTTAGGTAAAGCAAATAGTGTTTTTGTAATTTTTTAAAAATTGTTTGTCAAAGCCTATCAAGAACTGCAAAGAGTCTGAGATTTACCCTACTTGTAGGCAAATAAACAGTACAAGGTAACCACAGTGTGTTTCACTGATGCTGGTTGATCACCCGAGAGTCTTGGGCCAGAGACAATGTGTTTTATTGCTTATGGCACTGAAAGCAGCCCCAGTGTCAGGTTCACATATATTGTTCTTGACCCTCATATCCCACAGAAGCAATGCAGATAATTGTAGGAGGATCCTGTATACACAGTAGGCAGGTGTCACAGAACCCACATTTTTTAATAGGCTATAAGCAAACTTTCCTGACTTGGTCCAAAGAGGAACATGTTATTTCTGTTGAATTGGACAATAAACAAATCTGCTCCTGGCTGTAGAGAGAGACAATGCCTCTGTCTTCCAAGGTTATGGAAACAGACTTGAAGAGGACCATTGGTACTTCTGACTATAAGACCTATAGAAATGAGATAGACAGAGGTGAATCGCCTCTCAGAGAAGTGTGTTTCTTACTGGAACAACACAACATAGAAACATCTCTGAAAAAGGGATCAGGCTGGCAAGCATAAGGGACTGAAAGAAGGCCAGGAAATCTGTATCTGTAGTAAGTTAAGGAGAAAGAGAACACGGAAAAAGATGTTAGAAAGAGACATAAGTGATATAGATCCCACTGGGATTTTTAATGTATGGGAGAGAGTGTGTTTAATTCTGAAGACAAAGGAGAATCACTGAATGTTTTTAAACAAAAGAAGATCACCACAATTTAATTTTTTAAATGTTTTAATGTATTACAAGTGTTGGTCAAAAGTTACGTTTTATTTATGCAACATGAGTAAGCCCTAGAGATCTGTTCTACAGCATAGTGCCTATAGTTAATAATTTTGTATAATGTACTTAAAAATTTGCTGAGAGAAGATCTTGTAGTGTTTATATTACAAAATAAGAATAAATAAAGTAGACAGGAGAAAAGTTTTTGGAGGTGATGGGCAAAATATTAAATTGTCTGCTGTGTTTTGAATACATTAAACAGAAGGACCAAGAAGAACAAGATTAGCAGACAGATAAATTATGAAGGAAAAAGATGATTGACACAAGGACTAGCAGCTAAGGGAGAGAAGGGAACACAGCCCTTATCCATTTTGAAGATGGAAATGATAAAACTTAGTGATGAAGTGTATGTGAAGCACTGATGAAGAGGAATAAGTCAATAATAATGCCGGGTTTTTTGCCTTGATAAAATATTGTAGATGATGATGATTTTGAGTTGAGTGAGAAAAAGAAACAGGGATCTTGAAGGAGATGTTGGAAATTAAAAATTCCATTTTAAAAATATCAAGTTGAGAATTATGTTTGTAAGAGAAGATTATTAGATGAACAGTTGGATATACAAAATATATCAGGGGATAAATTTGGGCAGAAAATACAGATTTGGGAGTCATAGGTAATATGATATAAGAAATAAACCTTTTCTGTGTTAAGCTACTAAAAACATGAGCATAAACAAAGCTAAGAAGGTTGTAACTAGAGAGTATATAGAACACATAGTTCAGAATGTGCTTGGTCATGTAGGTTGTGGTTGCTAAGATTTGTTGTACTATGTTAGGTGCCTAATGTATATTATTTTAATTCTCAAAAGTTATGAAGAAGGTACAGTTTTCCAATTTAACAGATGGAAAGATCAAGGCTTAAAGACATGATGCAGCTTTCTTAATGTTTCCTACAACCACTCAACAGAACTGGAATTCAAGATCAAGTCTGACTCCAAAGTTCATGTTCTCAAGCCATGGGGAACCATCAGATGATTTAGTTCAAGGAAGGTTTGTGAAGAGAGCTCTGTTTGAAGAAGATAATTTTTATCAAAATATTCATAAATGGGAGGAATAGAGACAAAAGGGGACAACCAGTTTTGAAAGTGTTGCAGTTGGCCAGGTACTTAATGAAGGCATAAAGCAAAACAATAATGGAGGGATAGACACTAAAGGTCTATAGACATGTTAAGTAGATAGACCCCACATGTACCTAATCACTCCTTCTTTACCATATTAATTTACACTTATTCTGCTATGAATGGTTCTAAGAAGAAGTTAGTGCCTTTTTTCTTTTTCTTGACTTTTTACCTTTTCCCTAAACTTCAGAGTAAAGAACTAGGGGGGAGGGAGGAAGAGGGGAAAGAGTTGGGGGAGAAGACATATAAAGCACTAAGGCAAGCTCTACCACGTTGTTTTCAGAATTTTCAGGAATAAATCAGCATGAGTAACCCGAAGGCTGTGTGCTGGTGGTGCCCTAGGACACTGGCTTCAAAACTTTCTTCCTTGCGGGTTTGTGTTGCTTGAAAAACCTTTTCACTTATTTTGTGTGTATGGGAAGACTATGAAAAACTGAAAACAACAGTATTTGAGGAGTAATGATCTAATATTAATTTAAAAACAAGTGCCCTATGTGGACATGGCTTTCATGTTATCTAAATGTGTACAATATGCAAAAACGTTCATCTACCAGATGCTGCATTGAATATCATGGCAGCTCACAGGTGGCTTACCTACAATTGGTCATTGGAGCAAAGTGCAGAATAAATAAAATATGACTTCTTACAGGTATTCGGAGAAAATCACTGGCCCAATGGTAATTGGTGCTATGGAGGACAGGAAAACATAAGAGAAGTATTGTGATTTGCCCCCATATTTCTGATGCTGCACATATAATGACTCCATAGTCAGAAAATAAATAAAATGTGAGTTAGTCTTTGGGGCACTATATAATTTGACATATTTTTTCTGCCTCAGGCTTCCTGTTATCCCTTTTTCATACAACAGCTTTCTTTCTTTTTATTTTTTTCAATGTTCCATGTAGTATACATTTATTTTTCCCCCCTCATGGTACGAGAAGAAAAATATCCCTGAGCAGATGTTGCATTAAGATTTCCAAACTCATTCTGCTTTTGATCTACCATGCTCAAAGCTGCTTTTTGAAGAACACAGTGTGGGAATGTACTCCTTGTTTTATACTGCACATTTAATAGAAAGACAGTTGGAAAAGGATTGTAACACAGTTCCTGAAAATGCCAGCATCGCTGAGAGATCAAAGATGAGCAGAAGGAAATACCTGGCACAGAGTTCATATAACGAGTCACAAAGGTTGCAGTTACAACTCTGTTGACTATTAAGAGCAATGTTGTATTTTTTTTTAAAAAAATACAGCCATAGTGACAAAATGCTCAGGGGAGGAAGGAGTTTAAAAAATCAATATGCATTTTGATGAGTATTAAAAATTAGAAAAAAAATGCTTAAAAAATTTCCCAAACTAAATGATTACTAGTAAAATAATCCTTAAAACCACTTTGCAGTGAAACTGAATAGGTTAGATTCTCATCCTTCTAAACACACACACACACACACATTCACACACACACTCTTATACTTTCTTCATAGCCAAGCTGATATTTGACACTCAAAGCTATGATAAGAATTCAACTGAAGACAGCCATTGTATTTGTCTATGCGCTCTGTAGTAAAAGGGGAAATTATAATGGAGCTGCACTGTAACACAGTCTATCCTTAAAAGAAAGCACAACCAGTCTGGCCATTTTTAACTGAGGAGATGACTTGATGGACAGAGGGATAAGACAAGAGCCAGATTAAGGGTGCCTGCTGGTTTTGTAAGGAAATGGATTACACAGAGAACAGAAAACACTAGAATAAAATAAGATGATTATGGAATGCAGGTTCTTTAAATTCTTTTGAGAAAAAACTCATGATTTGAGTGTAGAAATGGTGCAAATGTGTACTGTTAATGTGCTAGGTGGGGCTGCCATGCAAAGTACAATGGACTGACTACTTAAATAATAGAGAGCTATTTCCTCACAGTCCTAAAGATTAGAAGTCCAAGAATAAGCTGTCATTAAAACTGGTTTTGTTCTGAGTTTTTGGCCTTGGCTTATAGGTCACCATCTTCTCCCTATGTCTTCACATGATCTTCATTCTAGACCAGTGGTTCTTATCCTGGGTTCTATCGAACCCTAGGGGTTCAATGAGTTGGTCTCAGGGGTTCGGAGAAGCCTCTGCCATGGAGGCCAGAATAAAGTAATACCGTAATTTGTTGTGAGTTCATGCACTTTGTTGGTTTTGTTCTTTGAGCAAGGTACTGTTCATGCACGGCTCATTTTGTGCACCAGTAAAAAAACATATACCTATGTCTTGAATTTGGAAAAAAAATCATATTTTATTTATCACTAAAGAAGGGTTCGGTGAATGCACATATGAAACTGGTGGGTTCGGTACCTCAAAAAAGGTTAAGAACCACTGTTCTAGACTGTGTCTGTGTTATTTTCTCTTCTTATAAGAACAGCAATCATACTGGATTAGGACCCAACCCAAGGACCTCAATTAACCTTACCTAATTCTTTAAAGACTTTATCTCTAAATACAGTTACATTCTTGGGTCCTAAGGGTTAGGACTTCAACAGATGAATTCTGGAGGGAAACAACATAAGTAACATAACATAAATATTAAGGAAATATAAGTTTTTGAATAACCAAGTTGATAAAATCAAGAAAGATGCACAGAACATGTGATATTTGAGCTGTGACTTGAAAAATGGGCAGGAACTCACTAAGAGAGAGAAGTTATGAAGACTGTCAGAAAAGAATTGTGACAGCCTGCAAAGTACACAGACACTCCCAAAAGACTTAGTCAAGGCTTACAATGTCAACAAGAAAACATCAAAACACAAGTAAATGACTTAGTACAAAAGTCTTTAAGCCTGACCAGGCAGTGGCGCAGTGGATAGAGCATCGGACTGGGATGCAGAAGACCTAGGTTCAAAACCCTGAGCTTGCCAGCTTGAGCGCGGGCCCATCTGGCTTGAGCAAAAAGCTCGCCAGCTTGGACCCAAGGTCATTGGCTTCAGCAAGGGGTTGCTCAGTCTGCTGAAGGCTTGCGGTCAAGGCACATGTGAGAAAGCAATCAATGAACAACTAAGGTGTCCGTAATGGCAATGAAAAACTAATGATTGATGCTTCTCACCTCTCTCCGTTCCTGTCTGTCTGTCCCTATCTATCCCTCTGTCTGACTCTCTCTCTGTCTCTGTGTAAAAAGAAAAAGAAAAAAAGAGAAAAAAGGTCTTTAAAATGCTACCTCTAAAAACTAGAATATATTCTATACCATCAAAGGAAAAGCTAAATTATATATGCTATTCAACTTTAAAGTTAGATCTGCATAGATTTTTGTGCCAAACTGTTGCTTCAAACTTAAAGTCCAAAAAGAATAGTTAAAATATGACATCGGGAATTCCTGATCATCTAGGAATTTGAAACAGAGATGCTTTTAAATCAGAATTAGAATCAAACTAATACAATCACACATATTTGTGAGGATTACTTTATTTACACAAGTGACTTATTTTTCAAGGGCTGTCATCATTTTTAGATATGGTTAGGAAGTTTTGTGACATTTTCCTTTCATTCATCTTAGAAGGGTAAACTCAAGATTTGACTGCTTCTTTAACCAGAAAAAACAATCTTTTAGTAAAAATGATAAATACAGCTATTTGATAGAATTGCAAATTTTGTAAAATCATCAAGTAAGGACATATTCATCTTTTTAGGTTAATCCATTCCAACTCAAGTTTATTTTTTTGGCCAACATCATACAGTCCTTGGGAAGCTGTTGATATAGTGTAAATGGAGTTCATAGACATTGAAAAGAATAAGGCTTAACCTTGATATGTGATTTACATCTGATTCCTGCCTTAACTATGAGTATTAATTCTCACATTCTAGCTCAAGTTCTCAAAAACCAAAATGTTTATTGGTAGCACAATTTGTGACAAAACACCAAGAAAAAAATAAATCTGGTTACTTTATTCAGACAAGAAAATACCCAATTGTCGCCTGACCTGTGGTGGCGCAGTGGATAAAGCGTCGACCTGGGAACACTGAGGTTGCCAGTTCAAAACCCTGCACTGGTCCGGTCAAGGCACATATGGGAGTTGATGCTTCCAGCTCCTCCCCCCTTTCTCTCTCTCTCTCTCTCTCACTCTGTGTCTCCTCTCTAAAATGAATAAGTAAAAAGAAATTAATACCCAATTGTCTATCTATTCTCAAGTGTACAGTTTCTTAATTATGTGCCTATTTTTGTGTCTATTTAATCCATAGATGACAATAATTAGAAAAGTCCTCTCACCAGCACTCTCAGAGGTAAAAAAAAGAGCTTGAGAATAACCAAAACCACTATGTCCATAAATACACAACAAACCATTAAGATATAGAGTAGATTTTGATATTACTCTTTATGTTTTCTTTTTATGTATTGTAGCTAAAGGGGAAGTTTTGATGCTGGGTGTTTTCTATATACCTGATCCCATGCTATCTATGTGGGATGCAAGATTATGCTTTATGACCATTTACAAAATCACTAAAATTAAGATAAGAGCTATCTTACCAGTAAGTATTCAAATCAACTATTTGAGGGCATGGAAAAGAAAACAGCATCCCCATTACCTATGTACAATGGTCTTCTGATTTGTGCTATTATTCATTTTTGGCAGCCATTATTCTAAAACTGCATTCCCACTTAAAAAATGAGAGAAGAAAACTGTACAGACCTGTGAGCTGAACTGAAGGTGTTCTGTGAAGGCAGAGTTTCTAGTTGCTAGGGAAACCAGATCCTTTGTATGTCTATTTAAAGGGCTTTCTCCTTGGTAAACCGAGACTGGCCTTGTGACTTTCAGTGTATGATAAAAGTTGAAATTATAATATATAAACATATATGTACTACATAAACCATACAAAGTTATACTTCATTCTGAGCAATTTTATTTGGTCAGCACATTGATTGAAATCTGTCACTGTTGTTCTTAAATAAAGGCAATACTAGTGAGCATACTTACAACATCAGTGTATTACTAGATGTTATTTTATACGACTGGATAACATTTGGTTTTTCAGTCAGCAAACATTTCTGAGTACCCACTGTGTGTAAGGTACAGAATCAAGTATAATATTTATAATTAATACAGCATTTTGCAGGGCCTTACTTATCCCAGATACTCACTATCAAATAAACTAAAATGGAGAAGAATTCAGGGCCGTATAACGTCATTATGAGCATCACCTCCTGAAATGCAGTCAAGACAACAGCCCTATTTTACAGTTAACAAGCATATGGCCAGAGGCGGTAACTACCTTAACCAAGGGTCCCTCTAACAATTCTGTGTATAGCTATTTCTCCAACTAGATTGTATGACTTCTGAGAGTCTGAAGAATGACTTACGCTGAAAAAGAAAAACAGCAATAAAAGATATCACAATAACATTCAATATATTTGTTGATTAAATTATGACTTATAAGTTATGCTTCCTGACAAAGTGTCTCAACTGTTGAGTGGCTCTCAGATTCAGATTTCTTCCTTAAGACTAGGCCATCTTGTTCAATTTAAACACTGAGCTAATGCTTATATTGTGCTACATTTTCTGTTTCAGAATTCTACTTGGTGAAAGAAATCCCAAGCAGAGTTTCACATTCCCTAGGTCAGCTCTGAGAGGTTCCAAGCACTAAATAATTTCCTCCTAGGCCAACTCCCCATTTACCTTAAAATCCTTTATTCTCAGGGTGATCCATTTATTGCCAAATCCATAAAATGTTCTCCAAGTGGAACATAGGCTCCATTTGAATTCTTTACCTGAGATAAATGTCACTGACATTGATAATTTTGGTTTTCTTGTGAAAAAAATCCTTATGATATGAGGATTATTTTTGTTACACTATTCAAGTGGAGTTTTATAATTGATGATTTGGTGAAAAAGAAAGTAATGGTCTTTTTAGATAAAAGGTATATACACATGTTTGAATAACTTAAATCTGTTGTTCCAAGAGGCTAAAAGTGCATGTGTGTGATGAGCAAATTATTTCTATATAAGAAAGAAAAAAGGCCCTGGCTGGTTGGCTCAGTGGTAGAGCATCAGCCCAGCATGTGGAAGTCCTGGTTTCAATTCTTGGTCAGAGCACATAAAAGAGGTGCCCATCTGCTTCTCCCCCTCCCCCTCTATCTCTTTCTATCTCTTCCACACTTCAAGCTATGGCTCAAATGGTTAAGGCAAAGTTGGCCCTGGGTGTTGAGGTGGGCTCCATGGCCTCACCTCAAGCACTAAAGTAGCTCGGTTGCCAAGCAATGAAGCAACAGTTCAGATGAGCACAGCATCACCTGGTAGGGGGCTTGCTGGGTGGATACTGGTTGGGGCATGAGTCTGTCTCTGTCTCTCCACTTCTCATTTTATAAAAAAGAAGAAAGAAAGAAATAAGAAAGAAAGAAAGAAAGAAAGAAAGAAAGAAAGAAAGAAAGAAAGAAAGAAGAAAGAGGAAGGGAGGAAAGCGAGAGAGAGAGAGAGAGAGAGAGAGAGAGAGAGAGAGAAGGAAAGAAAGAAAAGAGAGAAAGAAAAAATTAAATAAAGGTAAAAATTAAAGAGGAAAGTAATAGAAAGAAAAAACAGATATGGGTCAATTATACAGGAAAAAACTTGACCTCATGTTGTGGAATTATTTTTTTCTCTTTTTGTTGTTTGACTTAGCAAGAATTGAAAGAATTGTGTACAAAAAATTTGAAGGAAAAAAAAAAAACCTTTCTATGAATGACTTGTAATCAGGAAATTTTCATTTTCCCCTCCATAAATAGAATGACCTGGCACACTATATTATTCCTCAAGTATGCAGAAGAAACTGACCAGAAACACATCAGGTAAGCGGATGCTCTCAAGCTTGGGAAGAAAATGGGAGGAAATTAAATTACATGAAGAAGCAACTTTGTTAAAGAATGTTTGTAATAATAGTGCATTTCTTGCATGTTTGCCTTCCTGTACAGTTTTCTTTAATTGATTATTTTTATTATAAATGCCATATTTTAATACTATACTCATTCCTTGAAGAATTATGATATTTTTCCCAAACATTAATTAAGCAGTTAATTATTACATTTCAGTTTGAGTTTGAATGAGAGTAGTTACTACACCAGTATGTGAGAGTAAAAAATGCGCTGTCCAACCCCTGACAGCAAACCCTTATTACAGAACAATCAGCATGACATAAACTGCCCAGAGGCACAAGTTACTCAAATCCAAGACAGTAAGAAAAAATAAACATTATGCAGATCATGTCCCACTCTAAAACTGAAAGTGTACATAGTGAAGAAAATCACTGTGCAATATCTGAAGGTAGCAATATACAGGGGTCCCTGGCCTCAGAAGACATCATGCTGCTGCATCTGGATCATTGAACCTGTTAGAGTGAAAGAGTCGCAAGGTCAAGTTATGAGAGATGTATTTCTATGGCTATTTACCACCTAGTATATGTCCAGTAAACATTGAATTACTTGTAAAAAATGTTTTCTTATAATAAAAACTAC
Source organism: Rhynchonycteris naso (assembly GCA_037038555.1). Lineage (NCBI taxonomy): Eukaryota > Metazoa > Chordata > Mammalia > Chiroptera > Emballonuridae > Rhynchonycteris > Rhynchonycteris naso. Next base: position 255,965,914 of record CM072995.1, read on the forward strand.
TGTTTAGTGTGAACCATGACGTCATTATATATAAATTACAGTAAGTAACAACAATCCAAGTAACACTGCTCACAAAAATTAGGCGCTCAGGGAACGTGCAGATACTCCAGAACTTTCAGCATTTTGTAGAGTGCATTTTCACCAATGAAATAAAAGTTGATTTTGCATCTCATTTGCATAATTGAACAACTTTCTTTGACTTGTCATTTGCTTTTCTGATGTTCTTGCTTAATAAAAAAAATCAAATGCTTTTTTATCACTTCATATTCATTTTGAAATATTCCCTAATTTTTGTGAGCAGTACATTATTATCCTTAGATTGAAGATGTGGAAAATTTCCCTGGCCCTTTATGTAAACAGTCTGGTAGCCATGTTTCCAGAGACAGAGATCAACTATTTATTGTTGCCCCTGAGGCCATATAAGGTAAAACTGGTCAATTCCTTCAGATCTCATGTCAAGCAAATCCTTGCCTATAATTTTGTCTTATGTATACTCTTAAGTATAAGTTAACAGTGGTCAGAATTTTCAAGACCTTCCCATTCATCCACTCAGCACTCTACAAGTCTCCTGACCTCTGACACATATCTTTACTGGGAGGTTTTCACCTCTATAAAGCCATAAAGCTTCTCAGAATTTGAAAACTCATTCAACTTTCCTAGGAAAGAAACTATGGTTACTAATGATTGGCATAATTTTGGGTCTGTGGAAATGCCCTGGGTTGTCTTTGGGTGCTCCTACAACTTTCTATTCAGCATATAAATATTTCAGAACTCAGTTGAGACTTATTAATCTTTGCTGTAGTAACCTGAAAAACCAAAGAGATATTGATGTTGGACACTCATAAGAATACATTAATTTTTCTATTACTTTGAAAATTAAGTTACCTCGAACAGAAACAATTTTGCTATTTGATGGGATTCTTGAGTTGCCAGTAGCATCCTCAGGGATTTATTTGTATCTCTACTATAAAAGAAATACTGTTTTACTCTTAAAATTCTATCCATAATTTTAATACTAAAGCAAAGAGCATATGTCTAGTCATACTGACTGGTTTGCTAGCCCTGCTTCTACATTTACTAAGTGACTAACACTAGGAAAGTTACCTAAGTCTCTAAAGTTTAGAGTTAGCCTGTGTAAAATGATGCCTACCTCAAAGGATTGTGGATCATTAGATAATGGATGATATATAAAAGAGTCTAGTACAAGAACTGTCATACCCTTTTGATGCATACACATATTGTTTCACAATTAATATTTAATTATAAGTTATTGATTAACTTTATTGTTACCAGATGGAAAGTTTAAAACAATCCATGTCTGAAATCCCATCAATATCCAATGGGAAAGTTAGGACACTGTTGGATAAAATGGAGGCACTGATATGTATATATGATAGAAATATGTATATATATGCATATATATGTTTGTATACATATATATACATATACACACACACACCACTCACAAAAATTAGGAGATATTTTGAAATGAATATGAAGTGATAAAAAAAGAAGCACTTGGTTTATTTTATTAAATAAGAACATCAGAAAAGCAAACAACAAGTCAAAGAAAGTTGTTCAATTATGCAAATGAGATGCAAACTCAATTATCGTGATTGAGCAGCAAGTGACATATCAAATGTTTTTTTATTGTTTCATATTCGTTGTGAAATATCCCCTAATTTTTGTGATATATATATATACACATACACACACACACACACACACACACACACACACACACACACACAGACTCCTAGTAATGGCAAGTCCAAACAAAGGAGAGTGCAACACCTCAGAGTCCCCCCTAATCACTCTTGTATGCCACTCTCTTCTTCTACATGCCTCCCATGATCTCCAAGAAAGTGACTTAAAAGGTTACAAGGACAATTGTATGAGAAACTTGAAAGGAGGAATCTGGACAGTTGCAGTGTTGTTCAATGGTCCAGGCTAACACTCACAGCGCCTGGAGAATTAATCATTTAAAAATGAGGTGTATGTTCCTGGCTGGTTGGCTCTATGGTAGAGTGTCAGTCTGGCGTATGGATGTCCCAGGTTTGATTCCTACTCAGGGCACACAGGAGAAGCACCCATCTGCTTCTCCACTCTTCCCCCTCTCCTTCCTTTCAATTTCTCTCTTTCCCTCCCACAGCCAAGGCTCCATTGGAGCCAAGTTGGCCCAGGTGCTGAGGATGACTCCATAACCTCCTCTTCAGGCACTAGAATAGCTCTGGTTGCAGTGGAGCAACGCCCTAGATGGGCATAGCATCGCCCCCTGGTGGGCATACTGGGTGGATCCTGACCAGGCGCATGTGGGAGTCTGTCTCTCTGCCTCCCTGCTTCTCACTTCAGAAAAACAAAAAAATTAGGTGTACAAAAGTCTCCAAGTTCTGGAGCAGGGTAGTGAAAGGCACCTCCAGCTCGGTTGTAAAAGTGTCATAAAATGTGTTCTGTGCAACCTCAGCCCTAATAGAGGAAGCTTCTCAGAGAAGAATATGACAGTCTCTTTCCTCAGAAATTATTTTTTCTTATTATTAACCAATCATCCTCAGAAAAGCTGGCAACATTTACTACAGTCTGAAAAACAGTATTAATGGCACACTATTTTTTTTTAAATGAAGAGTCTGAGACACTGATTGCTCTCCTTCTTCAAGGTCACTGAAAAGCTAATCCTAGAACCCAGATGGTTTCAGCTTTCCAGGTATAGTTTCTCTTCATCTGTTTAAATATAAGCTATTTGTTAGAATGACACACATATATATAATTTGGAGTGAATCTTTTATGTTTTCATAGTAAATATAATAATCGAATATAGGAAAATAATAGCCAAACTCTCAACCCATGTGGGTGCCAGTATTCATTAGTGTTCAAGTAAAGATTCCACTTCCAATGAGTTACTTCATAGCAAATATACTTTACTGATTTAATTTGTACATATTTGTTTCAAAAATATTTTTTAATTATCAAATAAATTAGAAAACATTTTTCACATTAAAACACAAAACTAAAACTGTTTTAAGTTTGTTGGCTATTTTTCACAAAGCTTTCATTTTATTTCAGAATCAATCTAATTTATAGCAAACCACTCTTAGCAAAGTTATGAATATAACACATTTTACTTCACACCGGTGTTTGTTATGTGATCTATTTAAAATCATCTTTCAACCATACTTCTTGATTTTTAAATAGAAAATGTTATAAAGAATATGAGTTATAAATCAACTATAATCTGTAATTTCCCTCAGTATGTCACAACCCATCTTTCCCACCTTTTCTTTCCTGTGACTGATTGACACAAACATGAGGAGAAATGGCTCCCCTTCAAGTTGAAAAGGGGAAGAGAATCAAATTACACCTTACACTTTGTGAAAGGTCTAACTTTAAAGGTGTATACCCTCTCTCTGCAACTCAGTGACCACCACCTGTCCACATCACCACTCTATCTGTAATGGCCTCAAGTACCAAGCCTTCCAGTTTCTGAAATGGGTGTAAGCTACAATTGACTGTGGCCATAAATAGCTAATTAACTTCTCTGGACCAAATTGAAAAAAGAGTTTCAGAAGAGTCGGGGGAAGAGAGGTTAAGTGCAGGCTGGGTTACTTAATTTCCAAACCTTCCTCCAACTCTTCAAATCCACTGTTGTTAATTGAGGACAGAGCTAAAGGCTGCATACAACCGTTTGCTCTCTGATTCAGGGGGAACATCAAGAGAAACTTTCTCTTAGCAGATGCTCTCCTGTTAGGTATTTATTGCCAAGATAGCAAAAACTTTGGAAAAAATTGCAAGAAACCTGCTAGCTTCTGTGAAGACATATGAAGTCAAAGAAAACTCTATTCATCTGAAAAAAAATTCTAACACCAAGAGACATTCGTTTTAATGAGTTGTCATGAGGTGTTAAGAGGTACAGAGATCTGTGTGTTGCCAAAACATGCCCTTCCTCCATACCCCCTTCTCCCAGAGCTTGTGCTGATGCATATAGGAGTCCTTTCTTTTAGGCAGTTATTCTTCATTTTGTTTTGGTCAGTCAAAAAAAAAAAAAATACACACCCCCAGAATTAAAAAAAAAAAAATCCATCTCACAAAACTGTATCTTGGTTAAAAAACCTCAAACATAACCTCTATACTATTTTTGCATGAATTTTATTTCTGCTTCCTCTTTTTATGCCTTGGCGCATAAATTTTATGACCACTCCTTTCCCACTGGCTATGTGAAAAATCACACTATGAATTAAGATCTCAGTAGACTGAAGTAATTTTTGAGATGACTTCCTGGAATTGGCTTGAATTTTACTCATATCATTCTTACTCTTGGCACTTTTAACTCACTGAACAATATTTGTTAAGCACTTAGGATGTGTTAAGTGATGTTAGTCAGGAAAGTGCCAGAGGAAGGCCAATTCTGCAGATCTCCATTGAGCTAAATCCAAGGGCACAAAGGGCATGTTTATTTGGGACTCCACTGAGAAGCCAAACTGCTGATGCTGGTCAAGTTTTCTCCACATCCCTCCATCTCCTCAACTCTGATAGCACCTTCACCACTCTGTGCTTTGGACCAACTGGATTCACCTAACTGTGTACTTTGTTCCTCTTTATCCCAGTCGCTACAAAAGACCCATGACTCTATGGTTATTTTTCATTCCCTAAAGGTTAATTCTCAGGCTCCATAAACTGTCTTTTCTGATCTCACCTCCCACCCTCTATTTCCTGAAACCTTCCTGTTCACTGTGACCCTGAAACCCTAGGTTAATTGCCGGTCCTCCCCTTTAATCACCATTTCTCTGAAAGTCCCCATCAAATTCTTAATTTTAAAGAAATTTGGCTCCCCTTCCAGCCCTCTTAAGCAATGGTTACTTCCCATGTGCAAATGGGGTCTGGGTAGAGTGCCCTTCTTGTTCCTTATTTTCAGAACATTCCCTCTACCTTCCCTATCAAAATTCCCAGCATTGAGTCATCTCATCAGATACTCTGTCTTCCAGTTACAATCACCTCTCATGTTCACAGAACCCCACCTCTTGCCTTCTCAGAAGAGTTTAGCTTCCATTACTGTCATTCTTTTCAATACTTCCCCATCATAATAGGAATTCACAATGGTCACTCTTCCCACAACCTGGCCTCTCAATTCTTGAATTTGTTTCCTCTAAAGATCTGCTCTTTAGCCCCACTTTGGCCACTTATTCCCATGGTCGGACCTTATTGTTATCTGAATTTCAATAATTCACACATTAGTCACTACCTTTGACTTTTAGCTCTGGTAACCCAAGTCTAATATTATGGACTGTTTGTGTCTCCCTATACCCCTGATAAAATTGTATGTTAAAGCCCCAACCTCTAATGTGATGATATTTGGAAGTGGGACTTGTGGGAGGTAATTAGGTTTAGATGAGGTCATGAGAGAGAGGCTCATGATGGTATTAGTATACTAAGAAGAAAAGGAAGAGAGACTAAAGCAGCATAGAACTCCTCAATATTCTTCACACTTGATAGTCATATATGAAGGACTTTGTACTTGCTTTTCCACCTGACTGAATGCCTCTTATCCTAGATATCTGCCTGAATGTCTGTATCTCTTCCTTTATTCAAAGTCACCTCTCAGGATATCTTTCCTGGACATCCTATATAAATTTTAATATTATCCCATATTTGTTTTATGTGCCACCCCAGATTGGGACACATGCTTTGCTTTCAGCTGGAGTAACCCTAGCAACCACATACAAACAGCATAAGTCCAAGGAGATATGCAGCCTGAAAAAAGGGATGGACCTTTTCAAGCAATCAACTTAGCAGAGAGTGTGGAAAATAAGCCCTCAAAAGGAGGAGGGGGTCTTCCCCATGTTGTGCAACCTTATTGCTCTGAAAATAGCTAAGCAATCTTATATAATTATACAGCATTTCTGGGACATAAAAATTAAGCTGAATAATGTTAGCTCAGAGCATGAAGTAGAATGCAAAGGAGGAGGTATTCTGTGCCTATAGTGGGACAATATTAGAACTCCTTTTGCTTTCAATAATAATGTTAACATGCTGATATCAATGTGTCTTGTCTACAAGCTTGAGATTTCACATCATAGTAACAGAGGTTTAAGTGTGTTTATAATTATATAAGCATGGCTCAGAATAAAGAACTCAGGTATACCACACCGACAACACAGACAAGGTGGAAACTCAGAAACAACATAATCAGAAATCAGTGCAATCCCTTGTGAAACAGGATTTTACACCCAAGGACTCATGCACCCAGCCCGCAAAATCCAGAAGCTACTAATGCCATGAGAAAAGAATCATGCCATTTTATTTAGAATAAAAAACATCTCTGTGACTAACTCTCAAATATGCCATTTCTAGAGGAAGAGAACACAATTAAAGTAACTCAGCTAACCCTACAATTCCCTCAAACAAGGATTTTACTGGGAGAGGTTAACAGCTCATTTCTGAAGTTATTTTCCTTCATTAAGAAAATGTCTGACCTATGTCATTATGCTTTAGACACTCAAAACAAAACAAAAACTGAAGTTGTTGCCCAAGACTAATATTTGAGTAGACAGGAAAACTTAGGTATTTTTATTTTGATACATTTACACACGTTTATATACATATATGTACTTGCACATACATGAAGAAATAAGTATATTTAGAACAAACAGTTGCTCAATCACCAATTGATAACACACATGATTTATGTGCTATTTACCTCAGAACCCCAGAATTTAGTATAGTGCCTGGAATGTAACAGGTGATCCATAAATTGGTTCTGTTGACCTATAATCTTTATAGGCTGAGCTCCATTTGGGGATTTAACAGATTAAACTATGAAAAATCTCTTAACAAAATAGATCAAACATTCAGAAAGCTCCAAGTAGAAAAATACTTTTTCCAAGTAGAAAATAATACCAACATTTTTCAGAAAACCAAAACCTTATGAGAAAGGTGGGTAAAAACCAACTTCTAAATGTGCCAAAGCATCATTCTACTCTATCAATTATTGATTCAATGAAAACTAGCATCCAGAAAATATAGTTTTTGCCCCCTTCTTCATCCAAAATAATAATAATAATAGTAGTAGTAGTAGCAATAATAACAATAATTATAATAATCTAGATTAGTTCCTGAAGAAGCCAAGAAACAGAAGGCACCCTCTGAAACCCTTGGTCAGTGGGCAAGTGTTCCTACTGATCCATCTACTGCCTGGAAGAAGGGGGTGTCCAGTCAGAGTGCAGAATAGTCAGCACTAATGGAATGGCTATAAGACTGATGTACTCATTCACTGTTCAGTTTTTGCATAGTAGGTTTCAGGTGGGATGCATTAATAAAAAATATAAGCAAAAGTCCCTCTCATTAGACTCAAGTAGAGGGAAATAGGCAATAAAATATTAACACAATACATAGGCTAATTATAGAGTTAGTTAGAAGGTAACGATTACTTTGGGAAATAGAACTGGGTAAGTATTAGATTCAGGTCCAGGGCCTTTTACCAAAAGCCTCAGCTTGCCAGGTTGAACTTTAGGTAGCCCAGCACCAGGGCAATTCCCATAACTCTCAACCGGAGAAGTCCTGATTCATATCTCACCTCCGTCTGACCCCTGGATATCCTGCCATTTAGTCACCTCCTCATCACTTATCTGAGCATTCTGTTTCTTAGTCCGTATCATTCTCCCTCGCCCATTGTTTAACTGCCATAGGTAACAAAAATTTTCACCCTATGGAGAGAAATATAGCCAAAACCTGTCCTGTACAGGGTAAGGCCTCTCTTCCTCAGGCTGCTGACACCACCAGGGTCTCAACCCATCTGTTCACAGATGCATAAATAAATTTTTTAAATTTATTTTTTATTTTTATAGGGACAGAGAGAGAGTCAGAGAGGGTGATAGATAGGGACAGACAGACAGGAATGAAGAGAGGTGAGAAGCATCAATCATTAGTTTTTCCTTGCTGTTGCAACACCATAGTTGGTTCATTGATTGCTTTCTCACATGTGCCTTGACCACGGGCCTTCAGCAGACCAAGCAACCCCTTGCTGGAGCCAGCGACCTTGGGTCCAAGCTGGCGAGCTTTTTTGCTCAAGCCAGATGGGCCCGCGCTCAAGCTGGCGACCTCGGTGTCTTGAACCGGGGTCTTCAGCATCCCAGTCCAACAGTCTATCCACTGCGCCACCGCCTGGTCAGGCTAAATAAATTTATTATAAAACTTATCAGGCTTTGGGCATCCCTCTTTTGGCGACCTAACAGTAGGGGAAACAGGAAGGGTAAAAGGTAGTTACAAAAGTCAATAGTATCATCAAGTCAATCTCTGGAAGAGCACAGCCATGTGAACAAGCACCTAAAACAGAACAGATCTAGAAATAAACTAAGAATTAAAGGGAAATGATTAGATAAAAGAGATCAATATTTGGATCTAGACCTATAGATATAGCTGCAGGAGTTGAAAATGAACAGAAGAGATGGTCAAAGAAGAAAGTGGAGAGCATTTCATAGTGAAATGGAGTGGAACACTTCTCCTGTTGGATGTCATGAATGGTTCCTCATCTCCATAGTCAGGCTCCATAGTCAGGACAGAGAACAAGGTGCCACAGGGGATAACTGAGAACATTCCCTGTGACTTACAGTCTTTATGATATTAATTGAACATTTTGAATTAAATGAAATAGAAAACAAAAAGACTATTCAAAAAATTAATGTAACAAAGAGCTGGTTCTTTGAAAGAATAAGACAAATGACAAACCTCTGGCTAGAATCACTAGGCAAAAAAGAAAAGACTCAAACAAAATCAGAAATGAAAGAGGGGAAGTTACCACAGACAGCACAGAAATACAAAGGATCATACAAGAATACTATAAAAGACTGCTTGGCACCTAAAAATATATAACCTTCCTAGACTGAATCATGTAGAATTGGAAAATCTAAATAGACCGATCAACAGTGAGGAAATTAAAACCACCATCAAAAACCTCACAAAAAGTAAAAGTTGAAGACCAGTTGTCTTCACTAGTGAAATGTCTTGCTGAAATGATTTATGAATATTCAAGGAAGCCCACATATGTCTGCACAGCATATTAATTTAAAAAGAAGAAGTAAAGCAGTATATTCTGGGAAAACTAATATTATTGATGGCTGACCCTTCTAAAAGAAGCACCAGCTTTAGGGTATAAAAAGTCAGTGGGTCTCAGGGACCTTAGCTTGAGTGAAATTTTGATGGCTCTCCATCTATCTGTGTTCTTCATAGCAAGCAGGATTAAGCCTGCCTGTTCCTGTTCTGGGTTGGCATTCTTCAGCTCTTTTCTTGCAATGTTTAAATATTCATTCTCTATTATCTTGAGACTCAAATAGCAGTGTTGTTACTGTTTTCAGTTGTAAGTGTAGCTATCATGGAGAACTACAGAGGGTGGTGTCTAAGGGAACCTGGAATCTACATCTTCTTAATTGGATTCCTGGGGAACTAACTAAAAACCGTTCAACATACAGGGGTGTATGTTAAAGTTGTTACTTATGTTTGAGTATTTGTTTTCAAGGTGTAAGAGACAGAGATGCCAATAACAACTGGCCCATCAGACAGCTGAGTTATATATTATGCATCTAAGGAGGTGCTAAATGTGGAAAGTTAGACACATATGTATCCTTGATGTGTCACCGTCCAATGGGAGGATTAAGAGTGAGCATGTGAGAAGTATGTGCATAGCATCTCAGTCTTAAATGGGGAAAGCTGTAATATGATGGAGGACGGGAGAAAGAAAAGTAATACCGAAGACAATCTGGACAAGGTTTGAAGAATAACTAGTTCACCAAGCAAATAGAGAACATTCTCTACATGTATGTCTGTGTGTTTGTCTGTCTGTGTGTTTGTGTGTTGATAGAGATGGAGGTGTGGTGGAAAGTGTGTAAGTACAGGGACTAGGAAATACAACATGCATGACAAGGGAAAATGAAAGAGTTTAATAAAACTATTTTCTATGTTCAGCCTCCTTTTAAACATGGTATATTAAGTGCTTTGCATAGATAGGTGTTTAAATTTTATTTTCAAATTATTAAAATAGTTTGATGCATGTTAAAAGACATCCCATGCAAGTGTTAATCACACGCTTCTCCAAAGTGAATACACTTGCAGAATTTGGAACAATGTTAAGCACTGAAGTTTTATATCCCAGAGAGCCACATCTAGTTAGAGAATGAACTCTGCTACCATCCATCTTGTCTCCCTCTTAGTCTGTTGATAAAAGGCATGACATCAATCAGGAAAGAGCATAACTATCGAGTGCTTTAGGAAGAAATATGGACACCTTAGCCAGAACATGAAACCATTACAGAATAATTTGAGTTTGGATGAGCATAGGTCAAAAACATAACTTCTTGAAAAATGGCATTGGCCTAGAAATTATACTCTGTACCAGAAGAATATGGTTCCCTAAAAAGTTTCTAACTTTATTCCTTTTAAGACTATAATGTTAAGTATACTTGTAAAAGCTAAACTATTTAGATGCACAAAATCTAAATGTTTGATTTAAAAAAAACAATTTTAGTAACAGAAATACACATACCCAAGAGATCCATCCATTTCCATGTCTCCTTCCTGTCCTTTCTCTGTAAATGGTGTGGGTATTAATTCAGTTAATCAAGGAAGGTAACCACCAACATTGCTGAATTATCCCTCCTCCTCCCACCACCAACAGAAGCCTCTCCTCCCTTTGCTTCCTTTTCAGAGCCTCATGCCCAGATACGCAGAGTGTACAACTGTTACAGAAGGCAGAGCAGAAAGGTGGTTAAAAGCTGATCTGTCTGGATTCTGTAAACACGGATTAAAATCTTGGTCTGCTACTCACCCACCATGTGAGCTTGAAAGTGGCTGTCATATTTCTGAGTTTCAATGTCCTTATCTGAAACAAAGATAAAAATAAAACCTACCTTATAACATTGTCATAATGATTAATTGTCATAATGATTACCTAAATAACATACATAAGTAATTTGGCACATGGTAAATATTTGCTAAATTTTAAATATTATTATTATTTAACTTATTATTACTCCTAGACAATGAGCTAGAAGGGAGTCAAAAACAGTACAGGTGTGGCCCTGGCCAGGTAGCTTAGTTGGCCAGAGCATTGTCCCACTACCCAAAGGTTGTGGGTTTGATCCCCAATCAAGGCACATACAGAAATCAACCAACGAATGCATAAATAATAAGTGGAACAGAAAATTGATGTGTTTCTCTCTCTCTTTCTCTAAAATAAAATATAAATAAAATGTTTAATAAACAGTACATGTGAATCCATGGGAAAAATATTAGATATGCTGCTCTGTAATTTCATTATAATAAATTAAATGAATATTGATATTTTCTTACCTTCTGTAACAGTAAACTATTTTGACAACTCAAAGCCACAATTGAATACTTTTGGTTTGGGCAAACGATTGACACTAAACAACCATACAGCTTATACATGTCAAATGCTTCATGTTTCACAGCATTTTCATTGGCATTTGTTTTAATAGGGGCCAAAGATGCAAGAAGGAAAAAGAGGAACCCATTTGGGGATGGTGGGTATGAAGTTACTTGCTAACAGTTTTTTTCCATAATTGTGACCTCTTTGTTTTCTAATTGGCACCCATCCAAGTTGGCTCTTACTTCCCACAGAAACAAGAAATAGAGCTACGATCTTACTCAATATTTAAGTTTCAAAAATATGGTTCCTCTGGTTCTTGAGAAAAAGACATTTCCTGGGTTATACAGGCAAGACACTGGGAAATTTGCATATCTTTCAAGGTGCAGGGAAAGAATTTACAACTGCTGATTTCTAAAAAAAAAAAAAACGCTTTAAGACAAGAGAACTTAGGGGCCTATAATCGGAAAGAAATATGTCAGAAGTTTATCCAAGCTGAAGAAAAAATTAAGTCTGTCCTGGCCAATATCATATCATTAGAAAAACTGCATATGCATACATTTCAGTCATTGGAGTTGCCAACTGGAAGGCCCTGTCATTGAATTCCTGTCCTCATTTCCATAAAATCTTCCATTGTGTCATGCATGTATTTGTGTGTCTGCATCTGTCTGTGTGTGTGTGCGTATTTATAAAGTACCATTTGGGATTTTGAAATAGTTCGTTTTCTTGCTTGCAATGGACTGAATATATATATATATATATATCCTCCCAAAATATGTTGAAACCCTAACCCCATGATGATATTTAATTACCTTTGGGAGGTAATTAGGTCATGAGGATGAAGCCCACACGACGAGATTCTGTGCTTTTAAGAAGAGGTCAGAGGACAAGCCAGCTCTTGTTCGGCTATGTGAGAAGACAAGACTTTCTTTGCCTTGGAAGTGGGCCCTCCCCAGCACTTAATCCTGCTGACAGACTTCCAGACTCCAGAAGAGTAAGAAGTAAATGTTTTTTGTTTAAACCATCCTTTTTATAATATTTTATAGTAGCTTGAGCTAACTAAGATGCTGCTACAAGCTCCAATGTTGTTCTATTTACAAGTTTCTTATTTTCAATATTATCATCACTACTACCTGCAATATTGTACTTCAGTAGTGGACTATCAGGCCTCACTTAGGAATGATCCAAAGCAGGAATTTCAAGAACAGCAACAATCCCCTAACCCCCACCAGATTCCCTCTTCCTGCTTCCCTGGGCCTGAGCCTGAGCCCGAGCCTAGTGCCTATGAAAGCTCAGTGGAGTTTAGAGGGATCCCCCTGGAGCCCCACAGGTTCTGCATCTTCTAAGACTACATTCAGTTAGCTTTCTCCAATTAAAAAGTCACTGCCAATTCTGTAATTTAAGTAATTGAGTGCCTGAGGAAAGAAGGGACATTGTTGCAGAAAGGGGATGCAGAGCTTCAAGCTGTTCTCTCATTCTGTCTGAGCCAGTGCTCTAGAACTGAGATAATAGTGATGTATGACTTTGTGCTGCTGCAGAGAGGCGAGTGGGATTGAAACCCCTCACACTGAGAATATAGCCTCTTGGGTTCACAGGGCACAGACGAAGCCAGCCAAGACTTCAATTGCTGACCTCATTTGCTACCTACTCAATAGAAAAAGTAATATATTCTCTTCTTCCAAATTAATCTTCTAAATTATTAAAAGAATAAATTTCATACAAGCATATCCTTAATGTAATGGCAGAATTAATTGGATAAGGATGAGGAAGAGGGGTCCTTCATCCATAACAAAGACATAAAAGGCATAAATACCAGAGGCAGATATATATATCTTTTCTTATAATCCCAGCTTATAATCAATGGCAGTTAACACATAGAAAGAGCACTTTTCACCCATCAGCTAATTAATTCTTACTACATCTTTCTCAGAGATAACTAGCCCCGCCAACCTCTTGCACCTGGGTGTTCAACACGTTCTCTTAAAATGGTAAAAACTGGAAATTAAATTGCAAACTTCATCAGCTCACTGAAAATTTAGATTTCAATTTAAGGATGTTTTCTGAAATTGGACTCTTTGGACGCTGACTTTTACAAAATTATAAAAATTGACACCAACTGAGGAAAACCCAACCTATAAATAAACTGTTTAACAACAATGTGAAGAGCTTCAATGAATACAGAGCTCCAACTGGTTTTATATCTATATACCTCCTTTTTATAAAAATACTAATCAAGCAGTTACTTGTCAATGCAATCAAATATATGAACCCTCTATTTTCTTGTTAGCTTCTCCCTCTAATAATAACAGCACAGTATTTTAAATCAATTATACCATCACCTAAAATGAGCCAATAACTATGAGCAGCAGTCAGAACAAGTATAGATTAGGTATGATTTCAGGGTCAAGGTTTCACTTCATCTACAAATTATTACTTTGGGGTAATATGTACTATCTGTCATGAGATACTATCTATTATGCTAAGTATATAAAATTATGTAAATCATGTAAAGGTATCAAACTTGCCTGAGCTACTGAATTTAGTTTCTAGCTTAAGTCATAAATGTTATAATAATTTAATTAATTTTAAAGAAGAAATACAGTTAAATGATTCAAAAACAGAAAAAAAAAATATATATATATATATATTTTTTTTTTTTTAAGCATCCCTTGACCCTTGTCCCAAATCCACCCAAGTCTCACCACCATCTTCTATAACAACAGATAACTGATATTATTAGTCCCTTTGGATCACACCAAAGTTTCTTTTTGCACATCCACTATCGATTTTAATTTAATAAATGCTTTTAAGCTTAAAAGGCCAGTGTAAAACAGAGAATGAAGCAATATTTCAGGAAGGCAAAAACTACTTTGATGACGAAGCATTCTTTTATAGAAAAGTAGGTAAACTTTTTCACAGCATTTTTTCTCCTTAATACAGCTGAAGCTTTATCATCCTTATTTCCTAGGACTCCATTTTTAGCTAGCGATTCAATAAGGACACATGCCCACTTGTCCCCAAAAGGCACAGTGGAGTTTGGCAAATAATTGAGTCAGACCTGAGGGCTGATCTATTTTCTGGCTAACAAGCATAAACAGAACAGAAATGTGCAATGTTGTTCTCTGTTCTAGCACTGGACTTTCACAGGGATGCTAATTAATTACCTTGTGAGTCTTTGTCAGACCTAAAAAGCCCCTTGAGATTTCATCTCAAAATAGACTTCTAACTTTCTAAGTTACACTGGCTACTGAGACAGCAACTGTAGAGGAGGTCAAGAAATTACTAGTAATTATTGGCAAAACTGATATGAAAAGCAGAGTTGTCATAAGAAGAAAGTAGGACATTTTCATACTTTACTGGAAGTGAGTTTTTATTGGGCATTAATCTGATGTCCTATATTTGCTTAAACTCTACTCTTTAAATAGATACTGTCTCTGACTTCCAAAGAGTTACAATCTAGATAAAATATGTAAAAAAAAATTGAAATCAGTATAAAAATCTGCTAACAGCTTGTCAAAAAAATTAATAAATGTGTCAAAAGAATACTGTTGTTTTTCAATTAGTGACCATATTGGTCAACTATTGCTTAAATAACACTACATAATGAAGCATACTAAAATTCAGTGGCTTATAACAGCCTTTACCTTTTTTCTTATATATTTTCAGGTTGGTTAAGATGGCTCAATTTAGCTTTCAGTGAGCTGAGCTCAGTTCTAGCCTCCAGGTTGAATTCAGGTCTGTGCCATTAATCTCTTCCATGTCCTTGGGCTAGTGTTAACCCAGGGCATGTTCTTCTCACCTGCAAGGCAGACATGCAAGAAAGCAAGGCAAGGTAACTTCAGCATATTTAACCCCTCAACTGATGTTACATCTCATTGAATAATACAAGGCAAATGGCCAAAGCCAATCAATGTCAATGAGGCAGGAAAGTATGTAGCATGTTGTACTTACAACGAGAGGGCACTGCTAACTTTCATGGCAAAAGATGCAGGTACATAATTGATGACAAAGTAGTTAGTGAGGAACTGAAGGCAATATTCCAGTCTACCTGAGTGGTAAAGAAAGTAAGGATTTTATCTTTGAAGGTTAAAGTCCTTTGCCAAAGCTTTGGTGTACCTTAACTGTCTAGCTATAGAAAAATACCAAGAATTACATATAGATACATTTATTCAGGCATTTGCTCTTCTAAAATTTTCTAAAAAACAGCTCTTAGTTCTTGTTACTTTTCTGCTGCTATCACTTTGTTTAGTGACTTTCCTGAACTATTGAAAGATTCTTTCTTAGTCATGTGTAGCCTCTAAAGTGTGTTCTTGGTTAATTTTGTGATTAGCTAATGATTACACAGAGGTTTCCTCAAATTTCTGGAACCAACAAGTCATCTAGCTTTGCCAATGGCTCTGTGTATGTATTGGGGCATTCCGTGAGCAGACAGTTTACAATTCTTTCTTAGCATCCACTTCTTGCTTGCAAAGAGCTTCTAGGTCCTCTAGAGGTAAGAACTTAAGGCCTTCACAAGTACAGTCTAAGCATACACATAGCCCTATATATAAGCATGGCTTTCTGGATTCCTTGAAATACGTTGGAGCTTTTCAAAGCCTTTTTTGAACAAGCAATTTCTCAACATTTCCTTTTTTTTTTTTTGTCTGCTTGTTTCTTGCCACAGACAATTGTGATATCAAACAATTGTACTCTGTATTTAACTAACACTCCTGAGAAAAAAGCAATTTGCGTTAGGAAACTTCTGAGGCAGGTGAAGAACAGGCAGGCTTTGCAAGTGAAGTTTCCCAGGGAACTGCCAGGCAGGTCCAAGTAATGATGGTCCTAAGGGACTGGGTTTAAAAGAAGAGCCAAGCACATTCTACCCCTTCTTGTGGTTGCTACTCTTCTCATTTTTACTGTGATCACAGAGCTGCTGGTTTTTAAGGCTGGCACAATGCTGGAGTGAGGGGGTGGGGTTATGTAAGTTAAAACAACATTATTAATCAAAATGTCCAAAGGCAAAGATAAAGAGAGCATCTTGGAAGTAGCATGAGAGAAGCAACTCATCACACGAAAAGAATTCTCAATATGATTAGCATCTGATTTCTCATCAGAAATGTGAAGAATAGAGAATATAGTGGCATAACATATTCAAAGTACTGAAAATAAAGGTTGTCCAAAAAGAATTCTATATCCAGTAAATACATTCTTCAAAACTGTTGGAGTCCCTGGCCGGTGGCTCAGTAGATAGAGCATCAACCTGCCGTATGGACGTCCCAGGTTTGATTCCCAATCAGGGCACACAGGAGAAATGACCATTTGCTTCACCCTCCCTCCCTCTCCCTTTTCTCTTCACTTCCCCACCCCCAGCCAGTGGCTTGATTGGTTTGAGCTGGTCCCAGGCACTGAGGATGGCTCCATTGGAGCTCATCAACCTCAGGCTTAAAAATTGCTCAGTACTTGAGCATCGACCCCAGACAAGGATTGCGAGGTGTATCCCAGTCAGGGTGCTTATGGGAGTCTGCCTCACTATCTCCCCTCTTCTCACCTGAAAAAACAAAAAGCTGAAGGAAATCACCATGATGAACAAAGACTTGACTTTGCAGGAGGGCAGGGATGGTGAACACACAATACAGTATACAGAGATATGTTGTAAAATTGGGCACCTAAAACCTGTATAATTATAATAACCAGTGTCATCCTAATAAATTCAACTAAAAAGTTAAGAAAAAAAGAAACTGTAAGAGAAATCAAGATAGTCCCAGATAAGCAATGACTTGCACACTTCCCAGAGCTGAGTCACTTTAGACCCAGAACCCATTGCCTAAAAGAATGAAAAATCCTAAGGAAGAAGGCTCCCACATTATCCCAGCATAATAATTCCCTACCCTTTCCTCAAAAGATCCTCAAGCTATTTAGCTGAGTAGCTGCACTGAGAAAGGAGGGGACCCAGACATTTGGAGGGTTATGGACACAGATGCTGAGTTAACAAACTCTATACTTGTCAGTAGAACCTAGCCACATGACTGTTGTGATTCTCCCCAGTTAAGATAAAGTAACTGAGTCATAAATAATCAGATCTTGCCTGACCAGGTGGTGGCACAGCGGATAGAGTGTCAGACTGGGATGCGGAAGGACCCAGGTTCAAGACCCTGAGATCGCTAGCTTGAGCACGGGTTCATCTGGTTTGAGCAAAAGCTCACCAGCTCCAACCCAAGGTCTCTGATTGAGCAAGGGGTTACTTGGTCTGCTGAAGGCCCATGGTCAAGGCACATATAAGAAAGCAATCAATGAACAACTAAGGTGTCGCAACAAAAAACTTATGATTGATGCTTCTCATCTCTCTCTGTTCCTGTCTGTCTATCCCTATCTATCCCTCTCTCTGATTCTCTCTGTCTCTGTTAAAATAAAAAATAAAAAAAATCAGATCTTATTGCTGTGACGAGTTCATAGGAAGAAATGTTCATGAGGAGTTGTCATTGCCTCTGACGTAACAGCCTTGAGAGAAGACCAGCCAGGGTCATGCCTGATCCTATGGGTACATGAGCGAAGCGGTGGGGGTAGGGTACAGAGAAACTCTCCAACTAGATGCTGAGGTGGTGATTCACATGATATTCTGGGTTTTAATCTCAACCTAATGACTTTCCTATATGAAGAATTCAAACAACAAAAACAGAAAACTTCCTGCAGCTAAACATGGAGCCACTATTTCTATCATGCGCATCTCCAGCCATGTCCAATCTAAGAAAAGACTTATGAACCATGCACATAGCTTACCCAGAAGTAGAGCAAGCCATGTATTTTCTTGCTCTGTCCACAATATTCCCAAATATTCTTCTTTACTTAAAAATATTTAAGTAGTTGATTATAAAATTTTAGACACACACTAAGAAGTTAGATAAGCCTGATTTGAATATCAGAAGCTAATCTTAAGCAATTACATTCCACTAACTGAATGGAACTTAAATTCTATTGTATTAAGCTGGCTGTATAGCATATGAAAAGAGAAGTTATGACTTAGGTGCCAAACAAATTTACTTTTACATATATCACAAGGTCATGTCTTTGCCACCTTTAAGATTCACCCAGAAAGTATCCATGTAGTAATGCGCACTTGATTTGGGTTTGGGAAATATGGAAGGGTTGAATGGGTGGAGAAAAGAAGAATAATTTGAGCAAATTGGGAGTCAGGGAAGTAATTAATCGTTAGATTATTGGATAGGAATGAGGCATAATTCATAAACCATAACATTCAGGAAGGAAACTTTTAAAAATTTGTTGAATGTTAATTCTATTATCATATTTAATCCTAACAACTAACATAGGCAATGTCACCTCTCTTTTAATGATAAGGAAACTTAGATTCTAAAAGACTAAATTTCAAGTTCAAGATCACACAGCTAGAACTTTGACAAGCTTCAGATAAAAAGCAAGGTCAATTAGTTATATCTGTCCCCGACAGCCTCCATGAAGTGAAAAGCGGAGGATAAAATCATAGAATAAACTCAGGGCCATATAATAGAGCTTTTTAATTGTGAGATAAGGATGGCAGATCTTTTTCTGTGGGCAAAGGGTCACCAGAATTTTGTGTTTCAGAAGTGCTCATCCATGTGGCATGTAGTTCTGATGCAAAACTGGGAGGCTAGTTGGAAATAAAATCATGGTCCTTGATTGGGAAAACTTTGCCAGAACCATAGTGCCCACTTGTCCCCATGCCTCCCCTTGCTCTATTTATTCTTGCAGAGCCAATGGAAGCTTCCTGAAACATGCAAACCACAAATGCATTTCATTTCTCTACAACTGGCTCTTGGTTTTTTTCAACCAGGCAAAATAATTCTTTGGAACTATACATTTTTTTCTTATCTCTTTAACCCCCTTCACTTGTAGAGCCTTTTTAGCACAAGTTATTTTGCATAAATTTTTAAATATTATGTTATAAGCTAGCAACTTCTATGGCTTAAGAGGCACCCTAAAGGATCTCAAACTATAGTTGGTCTCTTGAACATTTGAAACACATCTGTGCAAAAAAACTCAAAGGACACACTTCTACTCATTGAAGTATTATTTACAATAACCAAAAAATGAAAGTAATCCAAATGTCTGCTGATAGAGAAAGGGTAAAGAAAATGTGGACTGTGCATATGATGAAATATTACTTTGTCTTAAAGAAAGGAAGTTCTATCACAGTCTACCACCTGAATGAATGTTGAGGACATTATGCTAAATGAAATAAGTCAGTCACACAAAAAGTGACAAATTCTGTATAAATCTCTCCATATGAGGTATCTAGAGTAGTCAAACTCATGGACATGGAAAGTAGAATGGAGGGTGCCAGAGGCTGGAGGGCGGAGGAGGGAGGGGTTGTTTTCAGTGGGTAGAGGGTCAGCTTTACAAGATGGAAAAGTTCTAGAAATCCACTGCACAAAAATGTGAATATACTTAATACTACTGAACTCTACACTTTGAAGAAGTAAGATGGTAAATTTTATGTTGCGGGGTTCTTTTCACCACAATTTTTTAAATTTTAAAGATTTACATGAAAAATACTTAATCACTACAGCATATCTTTAAATAGCTATTTGATGATTAAGTATCTTGCCAAACTGGATAAAAAAGTTCTCAAGCAAAAAATTAAAAATAAAGGATGATAATAATAAAAGAGAACCAAAGAGCTATTTATGTAGCAGAGCTTTGCTCCTCCCTTGGGTCCGGGTAAGAATCTCATGGCAACCTCAGGTAGGAGGAAGAGTACAAAGAGGACAGGTTCCCAGTCAGAGGTTAACAACCACTGAGTTTACTGATACGTCAATCAAACCCTCTGCACTTGTATTTGCTTTATTGTGTATTTTTTTTTCCTGTCCCTAGACCCTGGGCCTGAAAGTAGACATGATGGATGCTCTTGTCATATTGTGAGCTGATAACTGTCACACTACCCCTCCTGTTCTTGCTATAATTTCCTTTAGGAGCTTTGGCTTGTTACTAGCTGAGTTCAGAGAGAGCCATTCTTGTCAAACATAGGAGAAAAGAGAGAGAAGAAATATGGGTTTGTGACTCCAATTTAAATGAACTGGTAGCACCTTTCCTGAAAACATTAAATTAGAGGTTTGATTCAGGTTTCCAGGTCTTGCTCTAGTTACTCAGCTTCCTCTTAAAAGCAGGACTTGGAAGGAAAACATGATCTCAATATTTACCAAAAACATTCAGGGCACACCATTCCAGTGCTCCTGTGAGCATTAACAAGAAAAGGCATAGAAATACATTTTATTTCACAGAATGTCAGGAGTCTCAGGTGCCCAAGGCCTTTGGAATTACTGTGAGCATGGTCTTTCTAAGGGACATGTGAGCTTAAAAAAGAAGCAACCATAGGGCATGCTTGGTCAATCACAAAGCAACTGGGAACGTCAGGGACAGCATAATTGATGGGATCACGAATACCTCAAGTCTTGGAGGCAGATCAATCAATCTCATTGAAAAATTCAGGGCAGCTCTGACAGCCCGCACAAACTGACAAAATAAGGAAGACAAGGTAAGTTTGATTCTGTTCTTAAGCTATTCTGAGAGCAACTAATCGAATGATGTTCAACAAGTGCTTTACAATGTCATGTTTCAACGCTGCTGTACATATTCCCGTGCAAAGTTAACAAATAGGGAGGCGATGTGGATGTTCACTCCAATTCAATAATATCAGACCTGGGAAACATTGGCTTCCAGACAACCAAAGCAGAGGGTCCTGATCCTTTCAAAAGGATAACACCTCAGATTGAAGGGGTAATTTCAAAGGGTTCAGACAGTTTGGTCAAGTAAACTCGAGTGGCATCACCTCAATTCCTTTGGAGAAACTAAATTAGGCTGCACACCTAATCCAGAGGTGGTGTGGGGGGTGGGGGACAGAAGATGACTTGTCTCTTCTTTTTTACAAATCTTATTTTTTTCCTAGACTTTTACAGATTGTAATTCAGCATGGACATAAAACATTAATCTCAACATTGAGTTCTTAGAAGGGAAAGAGAACTTTGCTTTGGTTTCTCCTTGGCCCTGGTATATGGTTACACAATTCACAGATAAAAATAGCATCTAAAATCACGCAGCAATTTTACTGCAACTGCCTTTTGAAAGTTCTCAGAAACCCACAGTCTTATTTTCATTAGAATAATGTGAAGGTTGCATACCACACAGAATAAGACAAGGCTCGACTGCTGTTTACCACTGTTTTTTGAATTTCCCAGTGTGTATAGCTGTCCCTCAGGCCCTAGACCTAGAACAACTCACAGACAAACCAAGCTGGATAGACAGGAAAAGAAAAAGCTCTAATGGGCAGAAAGCACTGTGTCTCCGCAGCAGAAATCCAGCAGAAGTCAAACATTCTCTCAATTTAAACAACAGCAGCAAAAGCACTTGCCCCATCCTCTCAGCATTAGCCCTGGGACCACACATCTACGTCGGAGAACAGTCGGAGCCAACAACAAAAAAGCAGCAAGAGCAGTCTGTCTGGAGCTCCTCAGGTCATTGAACAGCATAGAAAGGACCATCACAGGAAGGAAGGGGACGTGAGCATGTGTGGGGGCATGTGAATGTGTGCACACTTAAGTGTGCATGGCGCATTCCCAAGGATTCCTGAAAAATTTTAACAACTTTGAAAAGCCACACAAGTTTGATTTCTTACTTATTGTTTTTAAATATAGATGCACTCTGCCAGGATTTCAGGGCAAAATAAAACCTCCTATGGCAGAAGCAAAGGAAGTGAACAATACGAGGTAGCGTCACAATGATGCTGAGAAGTCGGACTTTGTAAATAATTGACATAATCAATTTATCTTCTTTATACGGTACTTCCAGTAAGAAATAAAAAATTTTAAACAACCGAATGGCTTCAAGAATATATCTAAAGGTGTTAAGAAAGATCATGGAAATAGGATAACCTACAAAAAAGTGAAAAATTATGATCAAAGCATAGAAAAGATAAGACCCTTGTGAATGACAGCCAAAGGTCATTTAGATGCCCTGTCTCTCGGTCTTCATACAGGTTGCCCGTCTCTAGGGTAACCTGTCTCCACTACGTGCATGCCACCTTTTTTAACTTTATTTGGATATCATCTCTCATGCCACCTCCTCAGGGAGCTCACCTCTGACTCTCTAACAAGAGAGCCCATACCTCTCCTAGTAGAGTTAATTTTATGTGTCAACTTGGCTAGGCTGTGGTGGCCAACCATTTAGCCAAACTCTATCCAAGCTGCTGCTGTGAAGGTATTTTATAGATGCAAATAGCATGTACAATCAGTTGACTTGAAGTAAAGACTACCCTTCATAATGTGGAATCAGCCTTGTGCAATCACTTGAAGGGCTTAAAAGCAAAAGCTGAAATTTCCCAGAGAAGAATGAATTATAAATGAAAACTGTAACACAGCAACCCTGCTAGTTTCTGGCTGCCAGCTTTCCCTACAAATTTTGGAGTTAACATGGTAACATCAGCTCCTGCTTGGGTTTCCAGCCTGACCTATAGAGTTCAGACTTGCCAGCATCCATAATAACACAGTTGTGTGAGCCAATCCCTTGAGTTAAATTTAAAATATCTGTGTGCATCCCCTTTCCTACTACCTTTCTCTGCTTCATCATTCTTCATCAGAACTGTCAGCATCAGCTAAGATATGTATATATTTGCTTGAGGAATTTTTTTCTAGTACCTAGAATAGAGTCAGGGCACAGCAAGCACTCTGCACACATTTATATGATGTGTAATGCTCTGCATAGAATGACTCATTTACAACCTCCAGCTAGGTCTGTTGATGGTTGAGGTTGATGCTATGTATCCCTCCCATATTGCGGATGCTGAGATTGGAGCACAGAGAGGTAAAGGCACTTCTCAAAAGCCATGCAGCTGGCACAAAGTAGAGCTGGTCATTGAAACCATGCAGCTGGGATCCAGAGTCCAGACTCTCAAACCACAATCTAAAACACTTCGTGGGATTTCAGTTTTACAAGGATATCATTTATAAAGGGAAAAAATGCATTTTTAGAAGCTATAATAACTAACAATGTATATTAATAAAGTTAAATACTGCATATATATTTGGTCATGTGATTTGAGGGAATGTTAAAAATCACTAATAGAAGCCATGGTCATGGCGCTGTGGGAGTTGAGGACAGGACATTGTGGACATCACTCACTCATTCATAGTCTCCAGGAGTTAGAGCTGATTCACCATCACTTAACAGAAAATACAGAAGAAAGAGGAAAAGAAATTTAAAGGAAGAGAATACTGAGAATCATCAGATGTTCAATAGACTTTAGTAAAATAAATTTTAAAAAAACTGAAGTATAGCAAATTGGTCCATTGCAAAGACTCTAAGGAAACAGCTGAAAGATCATGGGAAATGTCTGAAAATGATATCATGTTTATAACATCACAATTATCTTAGTGCAGAAGAAAGTAAAAAGATAGTGAAGGAAACCAGAAGGGAGGCAGAGGCACAGAGAAAGGCTCTAGTGAGCCCCAGGAAATGAAACATTATAGACATAAAGGCCACAATTAAAACACTCTCCCTCAGGCCACACTTTCACCAGGTCCTATTATAACCCAGATCCTGTTTCTGAGTCTCCAAGCCTAGCTGAAAATCTACCAAAGAGTGTCTGAGACTCTGTCCCCACCTAGAGGTCTGACAGTGAATAAAATTAGATCATTGTAAAGTGCCCAGAGTACTATAGAAAAACTCAGCAATCATAGCTATAATTATCACTGTATAAATCCCTGATAAGACAGTCTTTTAAGTGTTTTTCAAGCACTTAGTAAAGCAAGGGGCAATGCCTAGGAGTGAGTGGGGTTAATAATATGTCAGCCATATAGCTTCCCCTTGGGAGAATGGGTCTTAATTTTAGCAAGATTTCTTGAAAAAGAAATGCACATATAGCTTTGTGGACAATATAAAGAAATATATGCTTGATTATTAGATGGTTAGTTAGCCTGAAAGCTGACAAAACAATTCTGTACAAACATGTGGATTGTATATGATAGTAAGCTAACACTGAATCTCAGTGGCACTAGAGGGTCAGCCACAGGCACTGCTGTGGGATTGCTACACCTGATTGAAAAGCAGTCACCTTTCTCTATCATGAAGAGCAGATCACTCTGAATGCTTCCCTCTCCTCCTTCTCTTTCTGAGCTTCTAATTTATTTTATTACCAGTAAAAAGGAGAATGGCATCAGCCTCTGTGGGGGAGGCAAACTTACATGCCAATAGCACATCCAATGCATGACTGATGTCCAACTGCAGAGATGCAGGTGTCAGGATTGGTTCTCTTGGCTGGTGTAATATTCTATGGTGACAATTTAACCCAAACTCTCAACTAGGACTGCTTATAGAACTTTCTGACTGTGAGGGTCTAAATGGGTGACCTGGTGTTCCAACTCCTCGCCCTTAGCAGGGCTTCAACCCCAAAGCCTTTGTGTAAAATCCTTTTGTATTCTGAGATGTTCAGTGGGGGCTGCCTGGGAACCATAAATATTGGGATTTGTGCTGCCTCTCATCAATTCAGCCACATAAGTAGAGGTAGGGTTTGAATCTTTTTAGATGATTTACTCAGGTGGTTGGCAACCTAGGAAGATGACAGTCCCAAATAATTTCAACCCCCTATTCCCAAACAACCTTTTTATAAGGGGAAAAGAACAGTAGGTAAGGATTTTGGAATTTCAAGGGAGAGTTAATCAGATCATAGTCAAAGATAATTGAATCATAGTCAGCAGGCATTCTGTCTTTAGAGCATAATGGTTTTGCTGACAGTCTCCTGGGGCACAAAGGTTGATGCCTGGCAGATCTCCTGGGGCACAGAAGTGGCCTACTTGCAGATCTCCTTGGGCTAGACAGGTCTGCTCAGGCAACCCAGATCCTGAAACAAAGCCTCTACCTGCATTAACCATTAAGCCCATTGACCACAACTAAAGCCATCATTACTCAAGATAAAATTTTAACTCTTGAGTTCCCCCTAAAGTAGAGAGGGCTTTCTGAATGGCTGTGGCTGTTCACTAACCAGCTCTGCTGCTTTGCCATCTTCTCCAGGACTTCTCCGATGCCATTGGAGCTTGTCTGCAGGTGCTGTCACTAAACAGCCCACAGAAAATTAAACCTCTGGCCCTAAGCTCAAAAATACCATAGGTCCTAAGCTCAAAAATACCATAGTCTTCTAAGGAAAATGTTCGGTGGCTCCTCCCTTGGTAAAAAGAGAAAGAGAATGCTCTCAGAATAGCCTCCATAACATTCCCTTCCTAAAGACTCCTTCTTTTCTTTCCAAATATCCTTAACCATTGGTATGGTAGCTTTATTGTGCTTTAACACAGTACACATGAGATCTACCGTCTTCAATTCTTAAGTGTGCAGTATGATATTGTTAACTCTAGGCACAACATTGTATGGCAGGTTTCTACAACTTGTGCATCTTGCATCACTGAAACCTCATACTCATTGATTAGCACCTCCTCATTTCTCTCCCCCTCCTCTTGGCCCTTGGCCACCAGCGTTCTGCTCTGCTTGGAGTCAGGAAAGACAGTGAGCAGTGAGCTGTTAGCTTGTTCAGCAGTGGTAGCCCCAGTAAGGTCTCCTTGAAACCCAGACATTCACAGTCAACACATGAATGGTCAGGAGCACTGTTTCAGGTTTCAGGTTATTGCTACAAAAAGCCCTTTATAGCACCATTTTACACAGTTTAATGCAAGTCAACAGTGTGATATGGTCGCCTGTTAGCTACATGCTGTAATAAAATTGAACTTCTAATAATCACCAAGGCTCTTCTCCCTACCCAGCATATAGCATATGCCAAAATGCCTTTCCCTTTAAGAGAAGCTCAAAAAAGCAGAGACTATTTCTGGATTGGGTATTATTAGGAAGACTAGGGAAAGTACTTTGGTGATTGGGTCTTGATTCTTTTCACCTTGGTATAGGAAGGATTAAAGAGGGCTCCAGCCAACCACTCTTAAATCACAGGGCACAAATCCAACTGCTGTCATAAGCCTCTCCTGGCCCCCTCTTACCTACATTCTGTACGGGTCCTCTGATGTTTACTTTCTCAAGCTAAATAACCTAGTGTTGTAAGGTGTGTTCCTGTTGATCTTTGGCTGAAAGATGGACAGGGAAACACTGCTGACTATGACATATTGACTGGAGAGTCTTTAGTCTTCTCACATGTCAATGTGCATATGAATCACCTGAGGATCTAGTTCAACTACAGATTTGGACTCAGTAGAATCGGGATGGAGCCTGAGATTCTGCAACCTTAAAAAACCTTAGTGATGCCCATCCTGCTGGTCTGATGTACACACTTTGAGTAGCAAGGTTCTGGTCCACTGGTTCTCAACTAAATAGGCTGCCATGTAAACCACTGCAAAAACACTGAAGCTTGGGTACCACCCCATAAGGATGATCCCATTATGAAGCAACATCTAAGAAAAGCTCTTTAGTAGAAGGCACAGAAGAGTGAAAAGAACAATTTCAAGGGAAACTGTACAGGTGAGCCAGGCTATGTCTAGACAGAAAGGCAAAAGAAAGAGGGAAACATGCAGAACTGGGGAGTAGTCTTATGATCACAAAAATAAAGTAAGATGAGCCAAGAATAGTGGAACACTAAGTAACGTTATAGGTCTAGGGCTAGTTTAGAGAATGTTTACTCTATTCTATGTTACCTTGTGATAATAATATAGTAAGGAATCTACATGTGAACTAAATAAACAATAATTAGAGACAAAGTTCTGATAGTCTAATCCACATGGAGGTAGATGAGGAGGACAATGGAAGTTTTGAGCCATAGAAATGAAAGAAGACGTAAAAGGGAAGAAGATAAATTATGTATGAAGGAGCTCATGAGTCTGTGTTCTTTGAGAGTTTCTGGGTTCTGCTGACCTATAGTTTCTCCCACTTCCTCAGGTCAAATCAATATCCATAATAAATTATGCAGTTGCATGTCTCATCTTTCTACTCTTTAATTATCACTCCTGGAAAGCGAAAGTCATGTGCCTACCTCTGATGCCCCACATAAGTCTGCTTCTTGGCTCACAGCCTAAGTCTTTACCCTCACCCAAGGTGTTGGGTTTGACCAGAGTGGGGATTTGAATCAGAAGTCAAGAGAATTATCACGAAACATAGTGATGAATACCCATTGCCACACACACCTTATATGGCTACACCTACTCATGCAAAAGCCCAGCAGCTAGGGGCAGTTTCACCACCAGCAGTACCTCTGAAGGATGTCTTTTCTTGGATATACCTCTGCAGAAACCCCCAAGGTAAATTTATCACTCTCCAGGAGTATTTTGAATCAGACCATCCCAAACATACATTCCAATTTTAGTAATGATCTATCCTCTGCAGAGCCAGATAAGTAAGCTGATACAAATACATAGAAAACAGTCTTACGTTTAATACCAGATTCTGATAGGTATACACAGTAGCATTCACCCTACCTCCTTTTCTTCCCTTTTTTGGGACGCTAGTTAATCTTAAGCTTGTGCCTTATTCTTATACAAAGCTACAAAAACAAGAAGACAGTCTCCTTTCAACATCAAAGGCTCTCACTTGCTCTCACAGTAGAGCAGAATTCAGCTAAATCATTTGGCAGGACTTCAGCCATAAAAGGGAAATTAAAGGTGACATATTTACTCTTTAACATTGTTCGGTTCTCCAATTCTCATTTTCTCTACCGACTTTCTATAACCCCAAGAATAACTCCCATAGCACAAAGGGCTCTGATCACAGCGGCCAAGATCAAGGCTTGTCTTGATGGTGTTTGCTGGCATTGATCAGGATGACAAGACTAGCCTCATGGGGAGACACAGATCGTGGCTGTCTCGGGACTCAAATTCCAGAACACCCAGGTCTCTCAGCTTCTTTTTGTTGATCACTTCAATTTTATTCTTGAGTGGCTATCCATCAATCACATGAAAGTTCACATTAGTGCTATATCCCTTATTGTGAATTAAACATCTGAGTCTGTTTTTTGATACTCCACTCAGGAAAGGGAGAAAAGTGAGCAGCTGGAGAGAAGTGGCAGACACAGAAGAATGGCTTCCCTCTCACAAACCACACAACCCAAGATGCTACCTGTGCTCCATGGACCACTTACCTTCTCTCTCTCCATTCCTAGCCAGTCAAGATGCAATGAAAGAGGTCAGCAAGG
Organism: Rhynchonycteris naso; assembly: GCA_037038555.1. Classification (NCBI taxonomy): domain Eukaryota; kingdom Metazoa; phylum Chordata; class Mammalia; order Chiroptera; family Emballonuridae; genus Rhynchonycteris; species Rhynchonycteris naso. Next base: position 255,994,419 of record CM072995.1, read on the forward strand.
ACTCCAGGGTCCCTGGGAAAGATGATAGTCAAGAGGTTTGCCAGACAGAGGGTAAAGTTGTGACAGATGTCATAATCCTCCCAGTCCTCCTAAATGACACCCTTTCAGATCATGCTGATTCCTTCTTCCTTCCTCTCATCAGTCTTCAGCACTTGCAGATAATAGGAAGGGGGAAAGCCCAGAAGCATAATCAGAAGTTAAAGTTTTATCAGCATCTACTCCTCAGCTCCCCACTGTGCCCTTGCTTCTCTCCACTGTCACCTTGTGCACTTCCCATCATGCCCTTCTAGAAGAGAAGCACGAAAAATAGCAATAGCTGTGAAACAATGTTTTATGTGTTGTTCCAGATTAAAATCTGTCTCAGAGTGGGGAAAGCATTTCCAAGCATAGAAGAGAATAGAAATCAAGAAATGTAAAGCAAAAGATTGGTGGGCTTAATCACACAAAAATCTTAAATGTTTATGCAACAAGAGCTGTCTAAAGGAAGATCTGAAAAGCATAAACTAGAAGGAAATGGGAACACCATAAACACCAGACAACGGCCATTTCTCCTAGCACAGACGTAAAATGCTCCTCCGTGGGAGAAAGAGATGCACATACTGGTAGGAAATTGATAAATGTAAAAAGCCTATGAACAAATAATAAAATGTACATGGACAATGAAAATATTCAGAGTTCAATTTATGTGCACATCAAAGAAAGAAACTTTCAACAGTGCCATTATTAGCACATCATATATGCAATTACTTTTATGATAACATTAAGTAGTAATGAAGTTATGAGAAGATGGATACTTAAATACAATTGGTGGCAATGTTAACTGCTATATCCTTTTTCATGGGAAGTACACCAATATGTACCAAAATCCTTAAAAATCTATATAATGTTTGTTTTCCTAATTCTACTTATAGGAATTTATTGTGAAGAAAATAATCAGAGATATAAATAATAATTAATAAAGATGAAAGATGTTAGGGACAGAATTATAAAGAAGAGAAACAACTTAGAGGTAAATCTCAAAGCTAAATATGCTGAAAGAGCCATAGCAAGGAACATATGTCATCCACTAAAATTTATGTTTTAAAAGAATATTTGATGACATAGAAAAATATTCATCTTATAAAGGTGAGTTTAAAAGTTGTAAACAATATTTACCATAGACTAATGTTTTTTGGTTTGTTTTTGTTTTGTTTTTTGACAGAGAGAGAGAGAGAGATGGACAGATAGGAACAGACAGACAGGAAAGGAGAGAGATGAGAAGCATCAATTCCTCATTGCAGCACCTTAGTTGTTCACTGATTGCTTTCTCACATGTGCCTTGACTGGGGGGCTACAGCAGACCGAGTGATCCTTTGCTCAAGCCAGTGACCTTGGTTTAAAGCTGGTGAGCTGTCCACAAACCAGATGACCTCACGCTCAAGCTGGCAACCTCGGGGTTTCAAACCTGTGTCCTCTGCGTCTCAGTCCGACGCTCTATCCAGTTCACTGCTCCACCGCCTGGTCAGGCCCATAAACTAATGATTGTATGTTTGTTTGAGAGTGTGTGTGTGTGTGTGTTTGTGTGTGTGTGTGTCCCCCTATAAAGCTCAACACAACAGTGGTGATCTAGGAGTGGTTAAGGTTTCTTCTTTATTACCCAATCTATAATAAATATGCATCACTTTTATAATTATTATTGAAACAAAAAAATGGTATTTTTTATAATTATGTCTTTAATTAATCATGATATCATCCTCCATTGTATTCTGTAACACATTATTCAATGTATTTTTTATTGCTCAAAGCAAAATATCCTTCAGAGATGATATGACCCTGGAGGAAGAGAATAATTCTGCTTGATGAACCCAGCAAATGCTACTACGTCCACCGCACATGGTCACACAAGCAGATAGCTCTGGGAATAATGTTTGGAGAAATTACCAGCCTCCGCTAATGAATGTGGACTGCCCTTAATATTCCAAATTAAGGTCTGTAAATGACCATTATATATATCTCAAATATATATGAAACATCACCTATTTAAAATCAAGCTACAGCTATAAAGCTTGTAATATATGGAAAATATTAAAAATTTAAAAAAATACGGCAAGACTTAGAAAGCAAATTGAATTCTATAGGAAAAACATACCCAATGTAATTGAATTATGATGCAGTTGTGTCTTTGTCTAGAGTTCTTCATCTGGAACTATGAGATTTATATTGGTTTAAAGACTCAACCCCTGCCCACCGCATCACCTGATCAGGCAGTGGCACAGTGGATAGAGCGTCAGACTGGGATGCGGAAGGCCCAGGTTCGAGACCCTGAGCTCGCCAGCTTGAGCATGGGCCCATCTGGCTTGAGTGAAAGCTCACCAGCTTGCACCCAAGGTCGCTGGCTCCAGCAAGGGGTTGCTCGGTCTGCTGAAGGCCCGCAGTCAAGGTACATGTGAGAAAGCAATCAATGAACAACTAGGGTGTCACAGCAGCAACAAAAAACTGATGATTGATGCTTCTCACCTCTCTCCGTTTCTGTCTGTCTGTTCCTGTCTATCCCTCTCTCTGACTCTCTCTCTGTCCCTGTTTAAAAAAAAAAAAAAGATTCAACCCCCCAGGTGGTAAAGAGTGGAACATAGGGACAGGTGGTGTGGGCTTGTGGTGGCACTAGACAGTTGTGGCCAGGCTCAGAGTTGGCAATTTTCTATATTCTGATCTAGCTGAAAAATTAAAATTGTAAAATAATTCTACATCTGGCAATAGTACATTTTTAACATGAAATTCCCCATCAGATGTCCCTTCAGATAATGTCTCCCGATTGGTCTAATTTAGTCTAAGTTTCCTCTTCTCCATTCCTCTGAGAAATGGCAGTACCTTTGCAGCTTGTCTTTTATGATGAGCTGCTTCTTTTCCAAAGGTTCCCAATGCATGTTCGTATCGGTGAGGTTTACCTTTCTCTCCCAAAACCTTCACCAAATCACCCTCCTGCTTCTAGTGTTTTTCATTTTAATGAGGAGCCTTGGAGGACATCTAGTCAAAACAAACAGGGGTGGGGGGTGAGGGAGTTATATTCAGTTACACACTTGAATCCATGTAAACACAATAAATTAAAAATTAATAAAAATTTTTTAAAAACCCAAAATTTTCAGGTAACACTTCTTTTAAAAAGCTAATGTCAATTCATTGATCCTTTAATATTTAAAGGTATTTCACAAGGAAAGATTTCTTTAGCCATTTCTAAAACTGATGTAAAAGCTCTGATTTTTTGTCTCACATTGACAACCTCCCTAGGACTCAACTTTTTCTCTGAAAAATAAGAGAGGCGGATGTGTGTGTGTGTATGTGTGTATGTGTGTGTGTGTGTTCATTCACTCATTTCAAACATAGCATAGGTGAATATGTATCAAAATGTTAACAATGTTCACCTCTGGACAATGAGATAAGTGATCTTTAAAATATGCTTCTCACAAATACATGAAATGTTTAAGAAACTAAATAATAAAATAAACCTTCTAACTTTGTATAATCTACACTAGATCATAGGCTTTTTAAATTATTGATAAATATTTAATATATTCATTAAGAAAAAATATAACAAAAATTCTGGTTTGTTTAGAAGGTTTTAAATATCTATGATTTGGTAATATAATAAAATTTTTATTGTCTAGAAAATAATACAGTATTATAATTGGAGTTATGAATTAGTTCCTACATATGCAGGTAAGAGTCTTGAATATTAAATAAAAAACTATGTTGCCTGACCAGGCGGTGACGCAGTGGATAGAGCATCGGACTGGGATGCGGAAGACCCAGGTTCGAGACCCCGAGCTCACCAGCTTGAGCGTGGGCCTATCTGGCTTGAGCAAAAAGCTCCAGCAAAGGGTTGCTCGGTCTGCTGAAGGCCCGTGGTCAAGGCACATGTGAGAAAGAAATCAATGAACAATTATGGTGTCACAACAGCAACAAAAAACTAATGATTGATGCTTCTCACCTCTCTTCGTTCCTGTCTGTCTGTCCCTACCTATCCCTCTCTCTGACTCTCTCTCTGTCCCTGTAAAAAAAAAACAAAGAAAACTATGTTGATGGGTTATAATTTTATAATTTTAAAATTATAGACATTGTCTATGCCCTGACCAGTTGGCTCAGTGGTAGAGTGTTGGTTTGGTGTGTGCATGTCCCAGGTTCAATTCCAGGCCAGAGCACACAGGATAAGAAACCATCTGTTTCTCTGCTTCTCCACCTCTCCCCGTCTCCTTTTTATCTATTTCTCTCTTCCCTCCCACAGCCAAGGCTCCAATGGAGCAAAGTTGTCCCAGGCGCTAAGAATGGCTCCATGGCCTCCATCTCAGGCACTAGAATGCCTCTGGTTGTGGTAGAGCAACACCCCAGATGGGTAGAGCATTGCCCCCGGTGGGCATGCCAAGTAGATCCCAGTCAGGTGCATGCTGGAATCTCTCTCTGCCTCTCTGCTTCTAACTTCAGAGAAAATACAAAAAAAAAAAAAAAAAGTACATTGTCCAGAATGAACAACAAATTTTTTTTCTTTTCTTTTTGTTTCCTTCTTACTATCCCCGGTATAGATTTTTTTAAAAAAAATCATCTCAAAGTAAATTCCAAAATAAGAACAATACATGTTTTTTTATTTTGTTTTGTTTTGGTATTATTTGATTTTAAAAGGAATTGATAAATCTCTAACCTTTTTCTCAACATGTTATGAGCCAATTTAAAACTAAGGCAAAGTAGCAAGGCAGATAGATAAGCAAAATATGCCAATACCGCTGATAAAGATGATATTGGATAATGTGGCCTCTGTCTTATATCAGCAACTTTCTAATGCTGAATCCCAAAAAAGGCTGACTCAGCCCAAGCCATTGCAGAACTCCTGGTTCCCAGGCTTAAACCACAAAGACAGAGCCTCCCTGCTAAGCTAACTCCTGGCAGCAAATTATGTTGAACATTCCATGTGGGAGGACAGGCCATCTCCCAAGAGGAAAGGAGGTGAATCAGCCAGTGAACAAGCAATTCTCTCCTGCTACTGAAGTCTCTACCCAGGTACATTAAATGGGAGGAGTAAGTTGGTTGGAGAAAGAAGTCAGGAATATTACACGGAAAATAACATAACAGGAATTATTATGTCTCTTGCCAATCAAAGCAAGTAGCATCTTTGCATAGTTCTCTCATGTCATTGGTGATTACAATATTTCATGTCTGTGAATTTTTTATCTAGCTGAATCTTTCTCATAATAACCTAAATGCATGGTTAGGAGATTGTTCTAAAATGTGTTTCACCCTTTCCTGATTTCCTAAATGGAATTTAGCAAGCATTCATGGTGAACCTTTCTCTTCTGAATCCAAACTCTCTTCTGCATCTCAGCCTCCTGTGTATTCCAGCCAAGTGATTCTCCTAATGATGCAGTGAGGCTTGCCTGTCCTAGTGGATTGTATTGACCAGTGGAGATGGTTCCAAGTCACCTTACCCAGAGCCAGGAGAATTATGCTGAACCAGGTCTACTGAAGTCAATGCCTTAGGTCCTAGTCTCGCAGGTCTTACTCTTCTAGTTTCTGCTTCCTTTGCAGAAGACAAATCCAGTCCCACCAGGGCACCTGTCTAATATAACTAATTTAAAAACGAGAAAATACTAGTTACCAGCTAGTATAAGAGAAAATACTTCCTCTCCCCTCAAAATTACATCCTCAACAAATATGCTTCCTTTAGGGGGCATATACATATCTCTGCCCCAGCCAGGGACCTTATATCCATAAACTTAGAGTGCAAAAGGGGAAAACTTTTTTGTTTCCTGGTAGGATGTTTCTTTTTCTTTCTTATTTTTACTTCTGTGGTTCTTCCAGTGTTGCTTGCCCTTGTTACCAACTAGGATTCCTCCCAATTGTGAGAATAAGAGAAATAGGAGGAGGTGCAGAATATCGCTGTTATTTCAAGACCATTGTTAAAAAGCTTCCATTATTTCAGTGAGTTATTTACACTGTGACAGAGACAGACCTCATGATAATTCTGAGGTAAATATTTAAATCCAGACAAAACTGAAATCAATTCCTGCTCCACAGATGACTTACTGATGTGATCACATTAACTCGCTTCTTTAAGCTTTTCTTTCCTCTTTCATAAAGGAGCAACTAATGCCTCCATTTTGGCACTTTTTTGATGATGAAATGGCATGGCTTGAGCATCCAACAGAGCACTTAGTATGATATCTATCTCCCCTTCCTGCTACTCTCAATGGTTTTGAAATAAACAGGCTGTCTGTCTCTGCACATTAACATCCTCAGTCATACTATGTTTTTACATTCCTGCCTCCTCTCTGCCATCAGATGTCCCTACTTGCTACTGCTGTGTGTTCCCTCAGCTTCTAACCAGATGCTCCACTTTCTGCAGTATTTCTAACTGATGGCCAAGGGTGCCTCAGCTCTCCGTTTTTGGAGCACAGTTTCCAGACTTTGTGACAGCTCATCACTTTGTAGTGGATGTCTGTCATATCTGTGCTGTCCGGCCCCTTTTGAACACCTCTCCTGTGTTTCATTAATCTTCCACTGGTCCAATTAGTAAGGTAGTCTGTCAGTTATCTTCTACAGCCTGTTTTGTGATGCAGAACTGGGACTCTCTAAACTAACTCTATGCTTTGCTTGCTGCTTCCTGTTGGGTTTTGCCAGTGGGGGCTCTAGAGAGATTCAGCAAGGCTTGACATGCGACAAGGAACACTTCCTTCCAGTGTGATTCCTGCTCAGATTAGCCTCACTCAAGCAAGACTTCTTCATTGTGGCAAGAATACTTCATTCTGGTGGGGACTGTTAGCTCCAGTTTGCAATCTTTCCAAGACTTGTACAAATGGCCTCACTTTCACCCTGTCCCCCAAGGACATGGTAAGTCCAACCATCCAGCACTCCCTCCAGGATTCTGGATCCCCACCCAACAGGTCTCCTCCTTAAGCATCTTAGCCTCTCATTTTCAATAACATCAACTCTTCCTAGGGCTACCCATCTCCTGTAGTTACTACTATATGATACATTTGTGAAATTTTATTTTCCCATTTCAGTTTCCTAGTCAATTCCTTATACCTAGTAAGCAAGTCTTTGTACTAAAATCTCTGTTAAAATGACTGGTGAGGTTGCTCAATTTTAATAGGAACCTGACAGATTAATCCCCATCATGAGTCCTGCCTCTCCAAGATAGAAACCTGAACTCACTCACTCAGGGGTCATGACAGCTAGAACTCAGGCCTGTGCCAGAGTACTCAACGTGTCCCAGTTTCCCAAGACACCTGTGGTTTTAAATACCCTAACTCTCACATCCATGAACAGAGATCAAGAACCTATGGCTCAAGAACCAGATGTGGCTCTTTTGATGGCTGCATCTGGCTCACAGACAAATCTTTAATAAAAATAATAATAATGTTAAAAATATAAAACATTCTCATGTATTAAAATCCATTTATTTCCTACTAGTCACGTACACGGTTGCAGGTGGCTGGAGCCAATCACAGCTGTTCTTTGGGACAACACCAAATTTTTATTGGATAATGCATAATGTACACAGGTCATTGTGAGTAAGGAAATAAACTTTCCTTCTTTTAATCAAGTAGTCAGCAGGCTAATTGCAAAAATCCTTTTGACGAAGTAGATGGCTAAAAGAAAAAAAGATGAGTAGTATCGTACTTTTTAGTCGGAATTGACAGAGGAATTCGCCTTTGTGGAGAGAACAGGTTCTGCAGTGTGTCTAATATATAATGATAAAATTGCATCGATGAAACGGTCAAATATAAAACTGCACTTTGGCACACGCCATACTACATTTGCATAGAAATATCCCTTGGGGACAGCAAAAAGAAAGCATGTCAGGAGCTACTGTGCAGAGTGCAAGCTAGTCAGCAGCAACTCCGTGTTTGAACCTAACAAGGTGACTGGAATTCAGCTAGCTTTGCTGGTACTTTAGCAATTGTGAGAAACAGAAAGTCATTCACAGATGGGGAGTATGCCAAAAATTTCATGCAGGATGTTGAAAATAAACTTTTTGATGACTTTTCGGATAAAGACAAGAGAATCAAATGAATAAAAGACGTGCCTCTGTCGGCAAGAACTATTCACGATCGTACCATCATGATGGCAAATCAAACTGAGGCAAGACAAGTGAAGGACATAAATGCAGCATCATTCTTTTCTCTCGCTTTGGATGAGTCAACAGACGTAAGCCATTTATCCCAGTTCAGTGTGATTGCAAGGTATGCTGTCGGTGACAGACTAGTGAGGAAAGTCTTGCTGTTTTGCCTATGAAAGAGACAACAAGAGGGGAGGATTTATTCAAGTCTTTCACTGAGTTCGCTAAAGAAAAAAATCTACCGATGGATAAACTTATTTCGGTGTGTACTGATGGTGCTCTGTGCATGGTGGGGACAAACAGAGGATACGTAGCCCTTCTTCGTAAACATGAAAAGAGACCCATCCTAATTTTTTACTGCATCCTACATCAGGAGGCTCTTTGTGCTCAGATGTATGATGAGCAGCTTGGTGAGGTGATGTCGCTGGTCATTCAGGTGGTCAACTTTATTGTTACCCGAGCTTCAAATGATTGCCAGTTTAAAACACATGGATGAAGTTGGGAATAATTATCCTGGTCTGTTTCTGCACAGCAATGTGCATTGGTTGTCAAGAGGGAAGGTGCTCAGCCGTTTCACTGCTTGTCTGAGCCAAATCAGGACTTTTCTTGAAATGAAAAACATTGAGCATCCTGAGTTAGCTAACACTGAGTGTCTCCTGAAGTTCTACTACCTCATGGACATAACTGAACATCTGAACCAGCTCAATGTGAAAATGCAAGGCATTGGAAATACAGTCTTATCACTTCAACAAGCACTGTTTGCATTTGAAAACAAGCTGGAACTCTTCATGGCTGACATTGAAACAGGTCGTTTACTACACTTTGAAAAACTGGGAGAGTTTAAAGATGCATGCACAGCAAGTGACCCTGCTCAACATCTTGATCTCCAGCAGCTAGCAGGCTTCACATCTAGTCTCCTGCAGTCATTCAAAGTGCACTTTGGATAATTTTGTGAGTACACTTGTCTTTTTATGTTCATCACCCATCCACACAAGTGTGCAGTGGACAGCGCCAACCTGAGTTACATCCCCGCTGTCTCCATCAGAGATTTTGAGCTACAAACTGCTGAACTGAAGACCTCAGACATGTGGGTGAATAAGTTCAAGTTACTGAATGAAGATCTGGAAAAACTTACACGACAGCAAGCAGAGTTGGCAAGCAAACACAAGAGAGGAGAAATAAAAAAACTTCAACTTGCAGACCAGCTGATTGTCAAAACGTGGAACATGCTTCCCGTCACATACCACACACTGCAGCATGTGAGTATTGCTGTACTGACAATGCTTGGCTCTGTGTATGCATGTGAGCAGTCTTTCTCACATTTAAAGTATGTTATGACCAACCTACAATCACGTTTAATGGATGGAAGTGTCAACGCCTGCATGAAGCTTAACCTCACCACGTATCAACCAGACTACAAAGCCATGCAGCACCAGAAGTTGCATTAATGGTAAGAAGCTCTTTATCCATCATTGGTTAGCAACAGCATAGCAACGTTATTAAAAATAATTCAGAGACTTATTGTACTTTAAAAGTGTTGGTCTTACATAAAATGCACACATTTACTTGTATTTAGTGTTAAACATATTGTATGGCTCTCACGAAATTACATTTTAAAATATGTGGTGTTCATGGCTCTCTCAGCCAAAAAAGTTCCCAACCCCTGTCCTAGAAACTCACAGTCACAAACAAACCAGACAGTTTGCCACCCCTCCTGTGGCCCATGTGTCACTAATGTGATATACTTTGCAATAGTAGAAAGAGCAATCTAGGAATTTCACCTGTAATCCTTTGGAGTAGAATAAAAGAAAAGGAGAGAGAGAGAGAGAGAGAGAGTGGTGCTCTTTATTTTTTAACAGCTTTACTGAAATATAATTGATATACACAAATCTACCCATATTTAAATGCATACTATTAATGGCACACATTATTGTTCAACAAATATAGATATTACCCTTGAAATATGGTAAGTATATTAAATCAGTGACGTAGGATCCTTTGAGTAAGACCTATATTCTATATGTGTTCTACATACTCAGTATGACTATATTAGTTTGCTCAGGCTGCCATGACAGAGTCCACAAAACTGGGGGACTTAAACAACATTTACATTTTCATAATTCTAGAGACTGGATGTCTGAGATCAAGGTCCAGCAGTGTTGTTTCTGGTGAAAGTTCTCTTCCTGTCCCCCTTACTGTGTCCTCATATGGCCTTTCTTCTGTGCACATGTGGAGAGAGAGACAAAAAAAAGAAAGAGAGAGAGAGATTATCGCTGATGTTGCTTTTTTTTCTTATAAGGACACCAATCCTGTGGATCAGAGCCCCAATCTTATGACCTTATTTATACTTTGTTACCTCTTTAAGCCACCATCTCCAAATATGGTCACATTGGGGGTAATGACATTAATATATGAATTTTGGAGTGACATAATTCAGTTCATAACATTGATCACAGATGAAGTGTGTGATCACAGATGAATGGTGATAGTATTATCTAAAATCTATGGGAGTTCATCTTTCAACAAATAGATATAAAATAATTAGAAAAAATCATTTTCTGAGCATAGTCTTTTTATTATTAATTTCAGCATATTAGACCTTACACTTTCTTCCCAATTTCACACCAAATAATTATCTGCCTTCAGTGATTAGTTTGGGATCCATATCACTAACACATGAGTTAACAGCACTTGTCTTAAAGAGTGATAGACTTTCCCAAAGACTGAATATGAAGTGTTTTCCATATCTTTTTAGCAGGACAGAAGTAAATTTTAATGCTTGATGTAATTTACAATCTGCATTATTATGTGTTCAAAAGGAATAGCATGGTCTTACTTAGTCTGGCTGTGAATACCTGTCTTGAACAGCTCCTGAAATTACTAAAAAGTAACTGCATTTTGTGGGAAATGCATTATTATGATTACAGCCCTATTTCAGGTGCCATTATGTGGTATTTGCCAATGTGAGGTGTCTCATTAATTAATTCTTTGTTGCTTTCAGAGGCACTAAGGGACACCAGCAGCAGGAGGAAAGAAAACAACTTACCCCATGTAAAATGGGGATAATTCCCACCCCTGCCAGTTCCATGAAGCTGAAAATAAAAATGAGGACATGCTAAAAGCATTGAAATATTTAAACTAAAAGTAAATCTTGAGGTACATACTTTGCAACTGAAAAGTGTATTGAAATTGCATTTCTGACAAAGCAAAGGAAAAAATGGTGGCTTAACCTTATTAATCTTGTGTTTCTTAAAGTTTAGTGGGTTTTTACTTTACTTCACTGCAAAGTTGCCATGACAATCACAGACAACTGAATCTCCATAGGACTGAATGATTCATTAAGATGAGGGCAAGGAGTGTGAAAGTAGTGGGCACACTGGGATCATGGCCCCAGGGCGCTGTGATTTGATTTGCCCCTGAAGGATGCAGCTGCCCGGTGTGTTACCATCAGAAAGTTCTGACCTCTATAAATGTCACCACTTTCATAGCTATTGTCTTAGCGGGGACAATTGCTACCCAATGATTAGACTTAGAAAGTTATGAGTCAGTTAAACAATTTACTCAGCTTAAAACCAGTAAAAATGAAGGTATTAAATATTAATTCAGACAAGAGGGAGGCAATGCAAAATACTGAGCCTTTTAGCCAGCTCAGCTTCCCTGGCCTCTTTCGGCCCCAGCAAACCCAGAGGCCCTGGTCTTGCATAAGGTGGTTAACTATCATTCATCACTAAGATCTCAACTAAAAAATCATTTTCTCTTAACCCTGCCCATGTGGCTCAATGAACAGGGGCATCACCCCTGCATGCCAGAGTTGCAGGTTCAATCTTGGTCAGGGCATACATGAGAAGCGACCAATCAGTGCACAACTAAATGGTATAATTAAGTGGAACATTAAGCTGATGCTTCTCTCTCTCTCATTCACACCACTTCTCTTTTGGCCTCCCTTTTTCTCTTCCTCTCTCTCTCTCTCTCTCTCTCTCAAATCAATGGAAATTTATTTTTTAAAAATCACTTTCTCTGGAAGGATTGTTCTAGCTACTATGATCTAAAGAGGAATGTGGTTCCATAGTCCACTGTTCCATTCTTGTGTAGGTCTTCCTATGCTGTTTCAATATTTACTTCTCTAAATCTCCCCACGGGCACTATAAACTTTAAGGGGGAAAGGAATGTGTCTGTCTTCCCTCATCTACTCATTCATTTATGCAGACAGCCAATCGGTATTTACTGAGCATGTTCTGTGTTCTAAATTCTAGTCTAGGAACAGGGATACCATAGTGAACAAAATGGCCCTGATCCTGCAAAGCTTGCACTCTGATAGAGGAGGCAAATGATATGTAAACATATGATGTAATCTGAGACCTTAAGCAAACTACAGTGAAGGAAGTTGAGAAAGAATGGTAGGAGTATTCTTTCACTCAAGGAGAGTGGTCAAAAGAGATCTCTCTGAGGAAGCAGGAAAGAGATGGATGCAATGACCTGGAAGAAGAGTTTTCCAGGAAGACAGAGAACCGGTCCCACTAAGGCAGGTGCAGGTTCCATGCACTGGAGAAAGAGCAAGAAGGCCAGTGTAAAGTGAGCGAGGAGCAAGGACAGTAGCAGAAATAAGGCAGAAAAGGAGGTCAGGGAACAACCTACTTGAAGCTTTGAGGACCATGATAACATTGGGTTTTGTTCCAAGGGTGATGAGCTTTTTACTGGCTGATGATTAGGTTAAGAATGGCAAAAAGAAACCCCTCCAAAAGCTCCTGCAGTAGTCCGAGCAAGAGGGGACTGTGACTGGCACAGAGTAACAGAAGCAGAGCCCATGAAAAGCAGTCAGATTTGGAATATATTTTAAAGGTAGAGCCAATGACATTGATGAGATATTGATGAAGGAATATGAGAAAAAATGGGAATCAAAGCTGCCACCAAAGTTTTAGTCTTGAGCAACTGGGTGGACAAAGGTGCCAGGTACTGAGATGAGGAAGGCTGGGAGGGGTCCGGCTTGCACGGAGGGATCAGACTTGTGCAGGGACAAATCAAGCTTGAACAGGGAGTAGAGAGCAGATGTGACATCATGGATTTGTTAGGTTTGAGAATCCTGTTAATATCCAAGCAGAGTATCCACTGGAAAATTGAACACACAGGACTGGAGCTGAGGAAATCTATGAGTCAGCAGAATATAGAGGGCATTAAAAATCACAGATGCGAGATTACATAGACCAAGGTTCACAAACTATGGCTGTGGTAGAATCAGGACACCTCCCTATTTTGATAAATACATAGCCACATTCACTCACTCGTGTATTGGCAGAGCTGAGCCATTGTGACAGTGACTGTGTAGCCTGCAAAAGCCTGATTTACTGTCTGGACATTTACAGAAAAAAAAAAAACCCTGCCAACTCCTGACCCATAGATGAGGAGATATGAAAAACGAAGGGCTGAGGACTGGGCTGTGTGACCTCCCAACATCTAAAGAGTCAGGGAGAGCAGGAGGAGACAAGGGGTCAGAAGGAGCAGTGGTGAGAGAGCAGGAAAACAGACACTTTGTTCACACATGTGCCCTTCACACTTAGAAGATACTCAAGGAATATTGAAGGATCTCAAACTAAGCAGTAAATAAATTAACAGTATTAACAAAAATAAAAATAATTGAAAGCATTTTGTATGTTAGTCTGTTAATACTTCAATGTGATTTTATGACAAAATGTTCTAAGACTACTGTCAGGTTTTCAGAGAAGAAATATTTTTAAACCCAGTATGGGTAAGATGAATAGAGGCTCTAGAGTAAATTTTTGATCTTCTAGATGTCATCCTTGGCCCTAACAATAAGCTCTGTATATTTTTATTGCAGGATCCAAAACAGAGAAGAAATTGATTAAAATAAAAGGGCTTAGCCTAACACTGATCAAAGCTGATGTATATAGTGTAATGTATTCCTGGTGATGTATATAGTGTTATGTAACTCATAGGCATCTTGTATTGAAAGATTTTTAAAAGCTAGACAAGCATTTCTCACATCTTTTGGCTGCATTTGGTATCTTGAACTATTTGTCACCAGGGAGGTATGCACTCTGATTTAGAGGGTCAGGCTTATCACCAAATAGTCTGTTCAGCAGGTGACCTCTCCCTGATTTCAACTGATAGTCTGCCTGAAAAGTGAGTTGTTACAAGGGACGGAGTAAAATAAGAAGGGGGAGTGAAAACTGGTAGAAGAAATATCAATAACATAAGCTATGCAGATGAAACCATCTTACTGGTACTGAAATGACTTCTGATGAAAGTGAAAGAAGAAAGTGCCAAACCAGGACTTTATCTGAACATCAAGAGAATAAAAGTCATGACCGCAGAAGAGATACACAACTTTAACATAGACAAGGAAGATACTGAAAGTGTTAAAGCTCTTGCTTACATTGGCTCATTAACCAATTTAAATAGGAAACTCAGCCAAGAAGTCAAGAGAAGGCTGAGACTTAGAAAGGCAGCAATGGGAGAAAATAGGAAAGATCCCCAAGGGCACAGATGTGTAATTAGAGACCAAGGCTAAGATCATCCATATCCTGATATTCCCAATCAGTACATACAGATGTAAAAGTTGCACAGTGAAGAAGGATGATAGGGGAAAAAAACTGAATCATTGGAAAAGTGGTGTTGGAGAGCTATACAGACACCCCAGGCTGCCAGAATGATGAACAAGTGAGTTCTAGGGGAAAGTAAGCCTGAAAGTTTACTGGTGGCAAAAAAATAAAATAAATAAAAATGGCTAAACTACAACAGTCCTACTTTGGGCACCTCATGAGAAGTCAGGTTCTTTGGAAAAGACAATCATTCTGGGAAAAATAAAATGCAGCAGGAATTGAGGAAGACTGAGTATGAGATGATTGACTCCATAAAAGAAGCCATAGGCATGAGCCCACAGGAGCTGAGCAGGGGGGGCGGGGGGACAGGACATTGTGGACATCACATATTTGTAGGTTTGTCAGGAATTGAAACTGATCAACAGCACATAACAAGCACAAATATTACCAACCAAGAAAATTCAGGGTGCATTTTCTCTTAATCTTTACTAATTATTCTGTTTACTAAATGAAAACCAAAATTCTTACCCAGAATGAGCTCTTTCTAAAACATCTCAGACTGTGTAGTGTCTTTCATGTACAGTAAGTAGCAGATGTCTCACCTGATCAGCTTTGGCTAAACTTTTCATCTTTAATCTGTAGGTTTAAATTCTGCCATACCACTTTTTAATCATCATTTAACTTCTGTTCTTACTGTTTATTTATTCTGCATTTCAGAGTGGAGATGTGAAACCCTGCAATTATATTCCCTACTGAGTATTCATAAAATATATATATATTAAAAACTACACATTCTTCAAATTTATAAACTACTTCAAGTTACCTACTTGCTCCCCAGCCTCAAGAAACACCATTTTATACATCTGTCTTTTACACTTGATCTTAGCCAAAAGGCCAAGAAGCGATACATCTGTCTTTTAAGACAACAGATTTTCTTCATTCTTCCTCATGTATGCATCCATTCCTAGTCAACACTGGCTAAAAGAAATGAAGTGTGGATTCTCTTCTGTATTCTGTTGAACTTTTGTTAAATTCATCACAATCCTAGACTTTTTCTACAGAACTTTTTGTACAAAAATGGAAAATTGGTGGAAAAGAAATACATATATTTCTTACATACACATGTATATTTATACACACAAATATATAAATTACAACTTAAGGCATAATAGAGATGCTCACCATTTCCATAATCATAGTAAAAAAAAAAATTGACTTTTTGGAATGTCATCCTCTTGAGTACATAGTTAAGGTTAGAAGAGGCCATCCTACCTGTCTACCCATATCTATCCTGGTAGGCCGAATAAAGATATCTACACCCTAATTCCTTGAATCTGGAAATGAAGATGTGATTACATGTAAGATCTTAAAATGTAGATAATTATCCTTGACTATCTGGGTGGCCCACTGTCATCACAGGGAGAGAGACAGGAGGTGTGAAGATGACAGCAGAGAGGGAAGAAGGAAGGTGGCAACAGAAGCAGAAAGAGAGACCAGCAGATGCTGCACTGCTGGCTTTTGAAGATGGAGAATGGGCCACACTCCAAGGAATGCTCAAAATACGTATGGCAAGGATTAGATTTCTTTCCTGGAGTTTCCAAAAGGAAACCAGCCCTAATGAAAGGAATACACATATCCTGTAGACTTTAGAAAAGGTAAGGATCGGGTTCTCTTTCAGAGCTTCTATATGGAAGACAGCCCTTTGTAGAATTCTGACCTCCAGAGCTGTGTAATAAAAATGTTTGTAGTTTTAAGCCTCTAAATTTGCAGTAACTTGTTAGAGTAGCAGGAAGAAAATAATACATCTACCAAATCAATTCTGACAATTAACAAAGTAACACACTGGGTGGCCTCATCAACAGAAATTTATTTTCTCACAGTTCTGCAGCATAGAAATCCAAGAACAAGATTTCGGTAGGGTCCGAGGTCTCTTTTTCTGTGGCTTCTAGATGGCCATCTCTCCCCCTGTGACTGTATGTGGACTTGGCTCTGTCACTGTATGTGCCCTAATTTCCTTTTCTTATAAAGACAGCAGTCTGACTGAATATGGCCCTCTGTAAGAACCTTATTTTAACCTAATGATCTTTTTAAAGATGCAATTTCTAAACAAAGTCACATTCTGAGGTACTGGGGGTTAGGACATCAACATATGAATTTTGGGGGATATAACTCAGCTCATAACAGTTAGATAGATTGGGGAGATGATAATAAATTCAATTTTGAGCATGTTGAACTAAGTGAAGGTCAAGACAGCCTCCCACAATTTCCTGCTATGAAGATTTCTAACTAGCAAATTTATTTTCAATCACCAAGTGATGGTTCATTTGTTTTAGGGAACTTCAGTACAATTAAATGTTTGAAACTCTAGAAGTCAATTTCTTAGGGGTCCTTCAGCCCAGGTACACTCCTAATTTCCTCTAAAACTTTACATATTATTTCATACCAAAATATTTCAGTGTGTCTCACAGACCATTAGCCCCAGGAAATGTTCTGCAACACCAAGCTTTCTGGGACCAAATAATTTAGGGGACCCTGCATGCTATGGTTGCCTTCTGAGGAACCACAATGCATGTTGATAAAGGCATGTAAGTTTTTCAGCAAAGAAATAAAAGAGTTGGTATTCCTTAATCTGCATTCCTAGTTTGATTTGACAACTGTTTACTAACATCCTACAAAATAGATTTTATGAAAAGTTGTTTTTAGACCTCTTTGGAAAACCATATGCTTGCTTTAGTCTCATAAATTGACATCAATGGACTTTGAGTGTGACATTAGGTAGGCACAAGAAAGCCCTCTGACACCCGACCACATGTACTGAGAGCATCAACACTGTAGAACTTGTGGTCAGCACTTGGAGTTGTAATGGCGTCCATGAAGATGGCCACATCCTATGCTGGAGAACCTGTGCATATGTTATGTTGGATGTCAAGGGGAAATCAAGTTTGCTAATGTAATGTAATTAAGGCTGTTAATTACTTAACTTCAACATAGAATTCTGAACTATCCAAATGAATCCAATATAATTACAATTCCCCTTACATGGGTAGGAAACCAGAAAAAATGGCACAGCCTGAGAGATGGCAAAATGCTAAGGACTCAACTGGCCATTGCTGGATTTGAAGATGGACACAAGTCATGAAGTGTCGGTGGGCTCAAAGATCTGGAAAAGGCAAAAAATAAGTTTTCCCCTAGGGCCTCCAGAAAAAACACCGCCTTCCCAACACCTTCATTTTAGCCCTGTGATACCCATTTCAAACTTCTAATCTCCAGAATTAGAAGAGAACAAAATCATGTTCTTTTAAGCTACTTAATTTTTGGTAATTTGTCATGGGGGCAGTAGAACACTAATACAGAACCTCACCAGGATCATTCTGATGGATGGTACAAATTGTGAATTTCCAAGAGTAAGTTAAAGGCCAGCTAGAGAAGTTACACAATAGCTAACTATAAGTGTTTGTTATGCATGCTGCATGCCAGTTCTGTTTTAAATATTTATAATCCAATTTTGATAATTTAAGAGCAACAGCAAGGCCATTTTAATTATCAGATACAAGTTGCAGATCGGTGTGTAGTGTAGCTACTGTTTGAAGATGGTTTATTTGTTGATTGGGGGTAATTTTCCAGAGCAAATCTGTGTTTAACATTAAGATGAAAAATACTGCATTTCAACTATGTGTGCTTCATTTGATCCTGTCAAATCAGAGCTCAGTCATTCCCACATTTGTTACTCTCCATGCTGGGCCTGACAGCAACAACTGACTCAACAAATATTGATTGCGTTGCACCTACTATTTCCCAGCTACCATTATAAGGGCTGTGATGGGGACAAACAAGGTCACTGTTCCTGTGTGGTTTACATTCCACTGGAATTAAACAGTGATTGAAAGAAGCAAACAAATAGCTAAATAATGTTTGCCTCCTGGGCAAAGGGTGGTATATTAGTGTCCTGGAGCTGCCATGACAAAGTCACACAACTGGTGGCTTTAACATGAGAAATTTATTGCCTTGCAGTTCTGGACACTAGGAGATGGAAATAAAGGTATTGGCAAGGTTGGTTCCTTTTGAGGTCTGTGAAAGATAATTTATTCCATGATTCTCCCCTAGCTTCTGGTAACCTCTGATGTCACTTGACTTGTAGAAGGCAATCTCTCTGACATCATACCATATTCCCTCTGCATGTATTCGTCTCGATATCCAATATATCCATGTAGTGATATTGGACTGGAGTCTACCCTAACGACTCCGTTTTTACTTACACATCTGCAAAGACACTTTTTATAAATAGGGCCACTTGTAACACAGGAGTTTAGGACTTCAATATACTCTTTTGGGGGCATGTGGGGGTCACAATTCAACCTCAGATAGGTAGGCTTGAAGGACCTGAAACCAACTAACTGGAAGCATAAAGGTGGCAATGGGATCTTTGGGATTTCTGGAGCCAGCCTCCCGGTGTTAACACTGGAGGAGTCTCAGTTATTGCACCAGCTCCTACTGTTTTACCAAAATACTTCTTTCACTCGCTCAGTCACACTCTCCCTGGCATTAGGGTCTCTCAAGTTCTGACTCTCTTTTTTAAACTACTGAGTGATTCACACCTTCCCAGCTGTTACCATTACCCTGGACCTGAATAGTAATGTTGAACCTGACCACCTTCCACTGGAAGCAAGTCTTACCCACCCAGGTCATTCAGATCACAATAGACTTAGGTTTGGCTTAAATTAGGTGTTTTCTTTGAGCATTTGCAAATATTTTTTGGCCATATCTGAAAGTGAGAGGACAATATAACAACAGTACACATATTTCTATAGTGCTTTATAAGGAGCTTTCCCATAGATAGTTCACATTTAGTCTTCTCAACAATTCTATGAGACATGAGTATCCTTATTTAATGAAGACAGCCTCAAAGACATGACCACCGATGCCTGAGGTCACAAGCCATCACAAGCAGTGGTAGGGGTTGGTCAAACACAAGTTTGGACCATTTTTCTGCTAAAACATGGCTTAAGATCATCTGCCTCTTGAAATTATTTAAAATTGCAAAAGATGGTTCTATGAAGAAAATACAAGCATGTGACCCTACAACTCGCTAAATAAAATTTTCATCAAACTTATTACTTCCTGGTGCATCACACTTCTATTTGGCAAAATGAGAAAGTGCAACCTTAGGGTCTCAGCTCCCTCCTGACTATAGAGCTGATAGATCTTTCTTCCCTACAAGAGACATGTCACAATATTTTCCTGCCTTGAACAACCCTGTTTTACCACAATAGTTCTAGCTTCTAACTTAATTTCATTTAGCTCACTTGCATTCTCTTCTTTTCAGGTGCTTTTTTTAAAAAAAAAAATACATATGAAATGTGGTTTTCCAAAGGCAGATTATCATTCCCACATTGAGGCTGCTCTAAATTTGCTTCAGAGAGAGCCTGATGCTGTCAAAGTCATTCAAAAGGTGAACCAGTCAGTAGGTGGTTGTTAACTGAGAGAGGATATTGTCTGTGTGCTCCCAAGGAGAAAGAAAGGCTCACTTTCATTATAGTTCTGCCCTGTTTTCTCCATGACCTTTGTTGGAGCTTGCTGGGTGGCCAGGCAGTATTCAGTATTCAGGCAAAAGGAAGAGAACATTTAGGATGAAAGGGTTGAAGATTGCACTACCTCATAAGGAAATCTCAGAAAGGAGCACTTAATACTAATGCTAGAAACTCGGAAAAGGTTAACAGCAGGGAAATCCATGGCCAGAAGACAGACAGGTGCCCACCTGAGAGCTCATGTGCACTATGTTAACTGAGTAGAAAGCACCGTATGGCAAATCACAGTATGAAAGCCAGGAATCAAATCTCTGGCATGATTAGAACTTCTTTATTTCTTTGATTTTTGCCCAGGAAGAACATATTCTTTGGCTTAGTTGTCTTCTCAGTTCTCATTTTGATAAAATGACATGACGCCATGGTAAGAATTTCATTGATATCTCCATCTTTTTTTTTCCATGTTCTGCCATGTCATGCAAATAAAACAGACAAGAACTTTGGGCAAAGGGCTTTTTAAAAAGTTTTACAAAGAAAAAACCTAATTGCATTGGAAAGTTTTCAAAATGGCTTCAAGGTTTCTCTTGAATTGGTATTAATATACGTTAAGGAAATGTGATTCTATCAACCATTTAAGGAAGAGAGTTGATCATGAGCCAAGAGCCATGATTGGCAAAGATCTGCCCAGATAATGTACAAATAACCGTGATCTGCAACATAAACCATGGCATCCAGTTAAACCTGAGTCTTTACAGAGCTGATCTCTTGGAGGTATCTGTTTTGAAGTGAATTTGTTCAACAGCACTAAGCAACAACTATCTTATATCTTTGCAGTTCTTTACAAATTATAAAGGACCCGTATGACATCCACTGATTTTCCCCTCTCCATCCAACCAGAAAGATAGAGAAGACTAGAGGTATTGCATTTTCTAGGTTAGAAAATTGAGGCCCAGAAAGCTGACACAATTCACTTCAGTTTCAGTTAGTAATCAGCACAGCTGGAACTCAAGTTCTTTGTATAAGCCCTATTATAACTCAATGATTACAATTAATTCTTTTAGCAAAAGAATGATCATATGCTTCTTATGTCATTTGCTGCTCAGGTACTAATTACAGATTGATGATGCCCAAATCCATTCTGTGGGAAGACCCACAACTGGACTTCTATTGGATACCTAAACTTGCATAACCCCCATGCACTGCACATTCAACATGTTCCAAACTAAATGCAACACCAAACAAGTTGCTTCTCACAGCACCTCTGCTCACCTAGTTTGTAAAGATGGTGCAGAGAAATTGTTGGAGGAACTTCCAAACACTAGCCAACTGTGATCCCTTCCATGAGCCTTTCTGTAGAGTCTCAGCATTTTCAATTTGTAGCACTTATGCCATTCTGTATCTGTTCACATCCTCATGTGTGTTTACACATGTGTCCCCTTCAATATTTTTAAATCTTTGAGGGTATGGACCTTGTACCTGTCACTTGATGCATATGCCATTTATACTGCATTAAATTGATCTAAAATGAACATAACTTCTATTTTTATCTTATTTTTCATATATTTTATATTAGTTTTGGGTGTACTGCTTAGTGGTTAGACCAGTGGTTTTCAAAGTGTACACCAGGGTGCACTGGTGCACCCCAGAAGATTTCCAGGTGCGCCCTATGGTATTCCAGAGAAATATGTGCCTGTTGGAGACCAAAAACCCAACAGGGTTTTTAAGTTTAGATTTGGTGAGGACAGAGGTGTGGGGAATTGGCTGTATACTGACAGTCTGCCCAGCCCCCCACCTCACTTGCCTGATTAGGTTGCAAAAGTCTGTTAAACTGTGGTGCTAGATTGTTTACACTATGCCCCATGTTCCCTGGAAAAACTGGAGGCAAGTTTCTTCTATCCTTTGTTTGGTGTAAAGTTAAGGTGATATGTATGGTGGGGGTTTTCTGCACTCAACATAGTTAAGAGTAAAAAAAGAGGAATTCTTCAGTGTATTGATGAGAAAATGAGAGTTTGCCTTTCAAATATATGCCCAAACATTGAAGAAATCACTAGGACACATCATGCTCATGTTTCTCATAAACACAGGAATAAAAAACTCAAAACATTCATGCCAGGACCTGCCAAATTTACTAAATCTCACTAAGAATGTGTGTGTGTGTGTGTGTGTGTGTGTGTGTGTGTGTGTGTGTGTAGATATAAATTTTTAATAGTTTTTTTTTACTTTTAACCCCTCCTTTTTATGAATTCTAAAAAGCATAACTCAAAAAATGTAACATAAAATGTTTTTAATGTCGTAATAAATTTAATTTTGTTGTATTTATTTCATTTTACCATAAAAGCATGCTTGGGCTTTATATTTTTTCTTTAAAATTTGACTTAATTATTATAACATATTTTTTCAAAAATTTGTTTACAATTATTTGTAGGATTTTAAATGTGCCTCGACTTCAAAAAGTTTGAGAACCACTGGGTTAGACAGTCAGACGTTTTGCATAGTGTTCCGCTTGATATTTTCAGTACACCAGCAGGCATCATACATAGTTAACCCAATATTATTGACTATATTCCCTATGTTGTACTTACTTTCCTATGACTATTCTGTAACTACCACTCTGTGCTTCTTAATCCCTTCACCTGTTTTATCCAGTTCCCCAACCCCTCCTACACCCTGACAACCACCCGTTCTCTCTCAATATCAGTGAGTCCGTTTCAATTCTTCTTGTTTATTTTGTAAAATTAACATAACTTTTAGATTAGAATTTTTTTAAATGTTATATTGCAGAATTGGTTTAGGTTTAGAAAAAAAATTACAAGAATAGTAGAGATTTCTCATCGGTCTCACAAAGTTTTCCCTATTATCAACATTTAACATTAGAGTAGTACACTTGTCATAATTAAGGAACCAGTGCAGATGACAATTAATTTCACACTTTATTTAGATTTCTTCAGTTTTCACCTTTTCTGTTCCAGCAACCCATCCAAGACACTGTATCACATTTACCAATCATATCTCCTTAGGCTTATCTTGGCTCTGATTGTGTCTCAGACTTCCTTTGCTTTTTGATGACCTTGACAGTTTTAGGGACTATTATTGATCAGGTATTTCATAGAATATGCCTCAGTTTGGGTTTTTCTGATGATCATGACTATACTGTGCTTATGGGTTTTGAGAGGAAGAGCAAGAGATAAAGATAAAATGTCATTCACAACATAAGATATCAAGGATACTCACTATCGATGTGACCTATCTGTTGATGTAGACCTTAATCATAGGGCTAAAGTAGTGATTGTTAGATTTTTTTCCACCATAAAGTTATTATTTCCCCTTCCTTTTCATGCTGTACCCTTTGGTAGGATGTCTCTGAGAGTAGCACACACAAAGAGTAGATAGTTAGGTTCAACATCTTTGAGGACAAGTATCTACATGAATTATTTGAAATTCTAGGTAGATTTGTTTCTTGTCTCCCATTTATTTACTAATACAATTGCTTATTTATATCAATACCGACTCATGAATATTTATTTTATACTTTGAAGTATATTCTAATGCTTCATTATTTGTCTGTTCAAACTGTTTCCACTTTGGTCACTGGGAACTCTTTCATTTGGAAGAAGTCATTTATGGATGCAAGGTGGTGTTGCAATTTTAAATATAACATAGGCCATGAAATGTAGATGCTAAGGACCTGATTTTAGTGAAAAAATAACATTTGGTTTTCTGTTCTTTTATCATGCTTTGCCCTCTTTTTCTTATTTGAACAGTTGTAAAAGCATATAACCCTTACTCATATTCATATTGTACCTAACTACTCCCTACGTCCAGCTTGGCAACATAATAAAGAATTTTATCTTTATTTTCCAGATGAGAATCTAAGACACAGCTAAACAGCATGCCCCAAGGCTTTTGTGCCACACCAGGGAAATCAAATCTGTAATGCATCACACCCAAGCCTCCTGCAGTGAGCTGGGGCACCACTGCCTCCCTCCCTTCTCCAATTATGGTGGGCTTTGCAATCAACATGGTGGCTAGTATGCCCTTTTCAAAAGCTTGAGGTATTCAGCAAAGGTAGCTGGTGTTGTGCAGTTTTGGGGGCATGTTTTGTTTTCTGCAAATATAGTCCAGTGGAGCAGGGAACTTTCAGCTGCGTCTAGAACCACTTGGACTTCTCAATTCCTAACTCCACCAAGAAGCTTAATAAACAAGCTCCTTGTATTTGCCCTAATCCCATAAGACCTTTATTCAGCATCCAGTTGCCTGTTAGGTTTAACTTTCCTTTCAAAACAAACAGGACTCATTTCGGTTCTGAAAACTAAGTCTTACTAAGCCATTTCCAATACTGACAGAGGCAGAGATTCTGAGCTCCCAGTGCTATGTTATGCAGGGATCAAAAAGGAGGATGAAGAAGGAAGGGCACACCTATGTGGAAGAACACCACATGCCTGCAGTTCTATTTGGGGCTCTGCTGATACTCAGCTCTGTGACCTCAGACCACCCCTCAGTCCCCCTGGATCTCAGACTCTTTTCTGTACAATGAAAAGGTAGTAGAGATCAAAGCCTTCATCACCTTGCAAATTAAAACCTTCACAAGAACAATTTAATTTTATACATATGTAATTAAAATTAAAGTTTCACTAACTAGCACCTACATGTGGTTACTCTGATATTTTATATTCCACACCCTCTTTTTTTTTTTCAAATGTAGGATGTTTGGGAGCCGTAAAACTGATGCCCTGGCCCTTGAAAGCATCATGGTCTGCAGTTTAAAAATTCCAGGGATAGAGAGCACCAGGTTGCTGCCCACCACTCACTTGCCAAACTTCTAAATCGGAACTGGCATGGAGGCTTTTTTGCAGAGCCTGCAGATGTGTCCAGGCCCCCTGCCCATGATGTTGTCTGGACTCTGCACTGTGTGACCTGGAGCAAGGCACTCAACTTTTTGAGCTTCAGTGTTTTCATCTCAAAACAATGCACGTTGTTAGGAATGCACAAGATAAAGCAAGTAGCAATGCCTCAACATTTCATGTGAAATATATGGTGTAATTTTTATTACAAAAGACCGGAGGAACATGCTTCTCCTCTAGGATACAGCGTCTTGCATGTGGCAAGAAGGAGAGCTGTGCGCCTGACCTGTGGTGGTGCAGTGGATAAAGCTTCGACCTGGGAACACTGAGGTCGCCAGTTCAAAACCCTGCACTGGTCTGGTCAAGGCACATATGGGAGTTGATGCTTCTAGCTCCTCCCCCCTTTCTCTCTCTCTCTCTCTCTCTCTCTCTCTCTCTCTCTCTCTCTCTCTGTGTGTGTCTCCTCTCTAAAAATGAATAAATAAAAATAAATTTTTTTTTAATAAAAAAGGAGAGCTGTGCAAACTTCCCAGATCACAGAATCCAGGTAAATCATTGGTGCACTCCTGGTTCTCTCTCAGTGACACCCATTGGCTGTGGTTTAAAGATGACATAGGCCTAACCAGGCGGTGGCGCAGTGGATAGAGCATCGGACTGGGATGCGGAAGACCCAGGTTCGAGACCCCGAGCTCACCAGCTTGAGCGCGGGCCCATCTGGCTTGAGCAAAAGCTCGTCAGGTTAGACCCAAGCTTGCTGGCTCCAGCAAGGGGTTGCTCGGTCTGCTGAAGGCCCGTGGTCAAGGCACATGTGTGAAAGCAATCAATGAACAACTAAGAAGTTGTGACAGCGGCGAAAAACTAATGATTGATGCTTCTCACCTCTCTTCATTCCTATCTGTCTGTCCCTATCTATCCTTTTCTCTGACTCTTTCTCTGTCCCTGTTAAAAAAAAAAAATTATAGATAAAGATGACGTAGGTGATGCAGGTGCCAAGAGCTAGGAAGAATCTTGGCTACCCCTCAGCTATGTACCTGAAGGTGCCATCAGAATGCAATCACTGTATGTAATTTTTATCACACAATTGTCTGTCATACTTTACATAGCAGAGAAATGCAAACTAATATAAACAACAGAATCTTTTTCACATTCCTTACTCATTTTGCAAGGAAATCTCTTGCGTGGTATCCTTCACTCTGTCTGAGGACCTGTTTATATGTCATGACCCCTGTACCTGCTCATTCCAGGCCCGTCCATCTCCAGGACCTTCAGCTGACCACTGTGCTGTCCAGTGAGACAGCAGGTCAGCCCCCACCTGGCCATCAGGCTGGCTGGTCAGGGGAATCATTGTCAAATAAAGTCTTCTACAAGGAAGGAGGTCTGTCTTTCCTGAAATGTAACAGTTATAAGAGTAAATGCAATAAAATAAGGGGAAAACTCCTTTCTTCTTCCTTTTTTTAGATCAATTCCTTTGGAAAACTTGGAAGTTCTTTCTCTGAAACTTCTGTAAATCTTTTTTAAAAGCTAGATAGTTCTTTTGGGCTTGAATGGCCAGCAAGTCACTCTCAAGGTCCTGGGGCCATCTCTTTGAAATGTGATCACCAAAGAAGCTAAAACCTGTGCCCAGTTTCTACATAAAGGGAGGCACCCTCAGGGGAGGGGTGAGGACACAGCTCTGGCCTTTCTTCACAGCCTGGCACTGATGCCCAGGAAACTGCCTGGGGAAAGAAAACAATGCCATGCCTTCACCCTTTCCTACAGGGAACTAAAGTCCTACATGAAGAGGTGAACAATTTTCACTAAAAGGGGACTCCTTTGAGAACTCTAAATATATTCAGTCACTTAGAAGCATAGGAAAATAACCTTTTCTTCCATCTCACCCCCTTTCCAGCCTTCTTTTCTGAAAGAGTGTCAGCCTATAGTAAGGAATTGGGGTCTAAGAAGGGCCCATTTCGAAAGTGTACACAGACACTGAGTGACTATGATGTAAATCTGGAGGTAATGCCAGGTTGGATAGAGGTCTAATATCTGGGAAAGAGACAGACATGGGCAGCCAGACCTGCCCATGGTAGTGCCAGGTCCACAGAGGAATAACGACAGACATCCACCAAATGCCACCTCTATGAAATACAGTTATTGAACTGTCACAATAAGCCATAAGATAGACCTTTCATTAGTCCATTTTACAAATGAGGAAACTAGAGCTGAGACCCCTTATATACCTGGTGTGAGCCCAAAATCTAATCCCAGGCTGGTACTTCAAAGTGCAGGCAGCAACCTCTGTAAAGTGGTACTAGAATTCAGAGACAAAGGTTCCTCTCTGCTCAGTGTGAATGTGAACACTACAGGTCTCTGGTCTTCTCTGTATGCATCTGAAATGAGGTATATAACATGAGTCCTGTTGCCTCAGAGGGTCAAGCGACGTGGCAAATAGGAAAGCTTTTGGAAAGGTCTCAAGTGCAATGTGGTACAGAGCAATGTCCTCTACTCTGACAGTTCAGGGAATAGGACATCAGGCCTGCAAGAGGAAAATTGTATTAACACACTCAGAAAACAACAGGGTAAAGGAATTTTTGAAAATCCCAACTTACCGGGCACCATGGAACTATAGACCATATTTCAACCCTGGGGCTGCGTCACCTCCATAGACTCCCTCAGAAGCAACTTCCAAAGGATACTTCAGTAGGCAGTTCACAGGAAAGACCTGCCTCTCTGGGAAGATCAGGGTCGTCACCTTATGAAAGAGTCTCTTCCAGGGATATTTTATATCTGAGAGCAGGCAAGTGGTTCCTTTTCAGACAGATATGAGGAAAAGGGTAATGTTCCCAAAGACTCCAGTACAGCATCTTACAGAATAGTGAGGGGATCAGAGCAGGCAGGGAGTCAGGTGGAACTTGGGAACTCGGAAAGGGGACCCTCAGCTCAGGATTCTGTGCCCTCCTTCATGTACAGGCTGAGTAGCTGCTGTGAGCAGACGAGCTGGTGGCTGTCATGAGAGCAAAGTTGTTTCTCAAGTGCAGGTGTGGAGGAGGCCCCACTCAGAGCAGACCCAGACTGGGAGGTCTGCTCCTCAACACAGCACTTGTGCTGAGCAGTACACTGTAAAAGCAGCCTCTGATTATCAACTTGACTGCAAAATTGATAAGTTTCTTTTCATTTTGTGTTTTATAGATGCAACCAATAACTCACAGGAAAATAGGTCTTTGTTCTTTTCACCTTCCAAGCAACATATCACTATCACCCAGCATAACCAATCCAGCCAGCCATGAGTTATTGTATGTAAAGCTTAATTGGAAGGAAGACCTTTAAATAAAAGTCACTCTAAAACATATATTGCTTATTTCATCTTCAAAAACATTTTTCATGTAAATGGAACATAAAAGAGAGTGAGTATAAAGAAATTTTAATTTATTAATATCTATGAAACTATACCTACCATTTTTCTGGTGCAAAAATCTTCTGTGCATTTCTACTTAATTCTTTTGAAACTAAAGTACTCACTTCCTCCCACAGAATGGCAGAAAGATTCCAAGCTTAAATTTCCCCGAAGGATGGACTTCACTTACTGCCTTCCCGAACTCTCCTCACAATCGATGACACAGGAAAAGATAATTGTGTCATTCTCCCATTCTCCTTACGCTCCAAGACTGTTCTGACAATGGATTTATTTGATGTCTCTCAGAGCTCTCCTTGAAGATAACAATCAAAGAATGACAGTGCATCAAAGTGTTAGCAGCAAAATGGCACCAGAATGTTACTGGATCTTGGTTCAGCAACCTCGGTACCTGAGTTCAGCAAAGGAAGAATTCAGAGCCAAGGAAAACAAGTTATAAGAGATAGTTCATTTAGCATGTCACAAAGGTAGAAAAGATGGGCCAGTTGGGCTGTGTGTGCTCAAAAAACAAGTTCCAGAGGCAAAAGAAGTGTCCTTGGGGTTTAGAAGAAAGAAAATCAACAATAACAAGGCAGAGAGAGAGGAAGGGGTAAAGGTTCCAGAGAGTGCACCTGAGAAGGGGGTGGGGAAAGCTGTGGGCAAGAGAGAGACAGAGACAGAGAACTTGGTTCCTCCATCCTGAGGTTTTTGATCTGATCTCTAAAGGTAGGGATCTTAGGGGAGGTCCCAGAGGAGAATCTCAATGGAATATTCAGCAGCTTTCTAGGTGTATTCTTTCAGGGTCATGGTCTCTACTTATTGGTCAATGCCAGGGCAGGGAGTCATCAATCATCACAGCTGGTCCTGATGCCAGCCATGGTGCAGCCCTGCCTGGCCTTGGTGTGTTTCTGGGTCTGGAAATGAACACAACTGAGACCTAGATATTATTTTTAGTTTGACCAAAACTTTGTCTCTGTGGTCAACGTACCCAAAGCTTTACTCCTAAGATTATTTGATGTGGGTCAGAACTTCATTGTCCTGAGGGCATAATGCTTAAGGGAGTGATCACGCAAGGGCTTGTATGGGTGTCTTATGAGGCTATGCTCTGGCCCCCTTGTTTCCCCTTTAAGGGGGTCTATCACATGACTAGTGACATGACAGAGAAGGAAGATCAGAGGAGGGTCTGACCTGCATGACCAGCAATATGCTAGGGGAGGAGAGATCACTCAGGGGAACACTATACTGGTATTCCCAGTTTTGCTCATTGCTAGGTATCTGGGGCTTTCCATTCTGCTGACCTTCTGTGCCTGGCCTATCATCCCTGCCCTGCTCAGGACTAACTGCCTAGTCCAAAAGAATTGGGGACATTTTTTGTTGTCCTTCATCTTTCATGATGAGGCAAATTTAAAATAGAAAGAGATTTCAAATGAAATCTATTCTTATAACCTTACAATTCTTCTGGGACTAGTTTGCTCATTACAAAAGTCACCTAATTTGAAGTCTATTTCTACACATGTTTAAGTTAAAAAAATTAAAGAAAAGTAGGCATGACCTCATGATTGTTTCTCAAAGATAGT
Source organism: Rhynchonycteris naso (assembly GCA_037038555.1). Classification (NCBI taxonomy): domain Eukaryota; kingdom Metazoa; phylum Chordata; class Mammalia; order Chiroptera; family Emballonuridae; genus Rhynchonycteris; species Rhynchonycteris naso. The sequence goes on from CM072995.1 coordinate 256,024,369, forward strand.
TGCCATATAAATACACTTTGTATAAGCTTTGTAAATTTAGTATTGCCTTCATTTTAGAAACTCATAAAATCTCACGTCTGATGATTCAATGTTAAACTGAAAGTCTTCTTCCAAGATAAGATGAGACACAGACAACACAATGCAGTTTGAACAGCCCAATCTTCGAAGGACATTTTACAGTGTAACGTGTACACAATGGCCCTGAGATTTCATACAAATACAGATTCTGACTCAAAAAATCTGGGGCTGGGTTTGAGTGTCTGCATTTTTGACAAGTTCCCAGATGACCTAAACCTGAGCAGGGCTGGGATTAGGGTACAGAAAGTGAGGCACTTGCTTCAACACAGAATTTAAGGAGATGCCCAAAACCTCCCAAAAGATGAACAATTTCAATATAATATTTTTAAAAAATCAAAATGAATGTAACAATATTCCTGATGATAATATCTCCATTTTTTTTTCAACAAAAACAAGCTATTATTTGCTATACAGCCCTGCATTATAGTGTGACAGGAGCGGTGTCTCCTACCCATGCTACCTTGCTGACCCCACCACACAGGTTTGTGAGGGACAACAATGACATGGGCTTTATATCTTATAATCCTTTATTATTATTACTTATTATTGTAGACCTTTTATTAACCTGTTCCACTAGGTTTGGAATGTGGTAGGATATTTGATAAGTGTACATAGGGACACATTTTTCCTTTGGCCTCAGGCTCCAAGTAGCTGGGTTGGGCATTGCTGCTAGTCTTCAGACCACACTTGCAATGGCAAAGCCACCATGGCATTGTCTACACCTGTAGTCCAGCTACTCAACTGGGCACTTTGTAGAAATGCAGAGTCTCAGGCACCACTCGAGTTTCTGAATCAGAATCGGCATTTCCACATGACCCACAAATGATTTTATGTGCAACAAAATCTGACAAGCATGGCTCTACAAATTTCTTGTTTCTTTCTTCAAGATGGTGAACTCTTCTTTCTCTGCCCCTTCTCAGCGATGTTGGGCATTTGAGTGTCAGGTAGAAAAGAAAGCAAACATTTATTGCCTGTGCTATCCTTATATAATTTATATTCCTTATGTTTCTGAGCCAACAATAACTGGCCTCCAGAAGGAATTCTATTCTCAGGTGGAAGGAGAGAATAACAAAGAAGGAGGCTTTAAGGCCAGGGGAAGATTTGCAGTCTTTCCAGCACCAGCAGCACGAAGAAGATGATGTTGGGATTAACTGCATTAACATTGAAACATCAGTCCTTTGGGTTGTAAATATCTCCAAACTCACCTGAAGGTCTTTTGGGTGAGCAGAGGAGAGGTGAACAATCTTTGCCTCAGCAACAAACAGGAGAATCTCCTCTGATCTGAAATCCTGAGCTGTTTCATAGCCAGAAACACCACTTCTTTCAACTCTTTCAACCAGTCTCCTGAACCCCAAACGAAATGCAAACATTCATAAGATAGAAATACAACAATCCACCACTCCCTCCGGGAAAACATGTCTTTCTAAAGAAGAGTAAAATAAAAATGTATTTGCTCTTTTTCACCAGTGGGGAACTAGAGTTCTAAAGAAAGAAGCAACTTAAAAAAAAAATCATGAAATTATAGACTTTTCGTGTTGAAGAAAATTTAGATAGCAATTTGTCCATGATTATTTAAAACCCAGGAATCTCCTGAAATAAAATCATGGTTTGCTATTTATAGAGGATCCATATTTTTAGAGTTCATTGAGAAAGTGCAATGCAAACAGTGAGCTATAATATCTTGCTAACTCTTCCATCTCTATTTAAGGAGGAGTCACAACAATAGCAGGTGAATATTAGAAGGGACAGGAACAAAGGAGAGAACTTAAACTACATAAAGAAATGGGGTGGAAGCAGGATGTGACATCGATGAGGTCATGGATACAATCTATTTCTCCTAATAATGAAGTAGCAAACATTGATGGAAAAAATAACTTAATATTATATAATGTGAACCTGAAAAGCCACAATTCAATTAGTATACAATTTTCAGAGATGCCCTCCCCTCCTGTTATACTTGATATCAGAATGCAAGAAAACAGCAACTGAATCACCTTCCACTAAAATAGCTATTAACAAAGAAGAGTTCAAGCTCAGACACACAGCCAGAAAACACCATTTTACTTTTGACAGCATAGGTCACCACCAGCTGTTGAGAAGCTACACTAACCTGCAGAGTCCCTTTCCCCTCCAGCGTTCTCTTCTCTTCCTGCAGCATGTATGCCACTCTGTTTACTTTGTCTGATATGTGCTTGGACTGTTATCCACTTCATTTCTGCCCTCCCCTTCCTACACTTTTTTTGGGGGGGCGGGGGGGTGTTATTTGATACCTACTGAAGGAGTTAGATTGACAGCTTAAGAGACTAAAATCCTCTTTATCCAGAGAAAAAGTAGAGAAGATCAATGAGACTGAGCTTCACTGACACGCAGCATGCCCTCAGTCCTACTGCCGAGCCCCCCGCTGTCAGGAAGCTCATCCACTGGGCACTCACTCTTGTTCTCCTTCAAGGCACTGGGGACCTGCGGGGCAGGGAACAACACTAACTTCTAGGGAACTACCTAGTATCTTGGCATTAAATGTGGCCGGTACAGGAAAGCTACAAGGAGGATAGAGCACGTGGGTCTCTCAGTTGTCCCATTTCTTACACCCAGACTGCAGTGGATTGGGCATACCCCAGGTAGCAAGCTTTCAGAACTATTTATACATGTGTTCATGTAAATGTGTGGGCACCTGCAGTGAATTCTAGAACTTTTCATGTATTCTATCACCTGGGGATTTTGTTACATTTTAGATTCTAATGTGAATAATCTAGTGGCCTGAAATTCTGCATTTCTAGTAAGTTATCAGGTGATGTGGACACTGCTGGTCCAGGAATCACATTTTGAGTGACAAGGGGTATATGTATTTGGGGAAGACCTGAGGTACTTGGCACCAATCAAGTTCCTCCCTCAATTATTTCTAGAATTGATTTCACAATAGAATTAAAGAAGTGACCCTGATACCTCAGCCACTAGATCCCTCCTGAGTGAACATCACCACCCCTACATAAGTTCTTTTTATCATGGTGACAAACATTGATGGGATAAGAAATCCATGATGCAGAAAGAATCTTTGTTTGCTGATAAATACTCTATTATTTATGAAGCACTGGCTTTAGTACAAGACCCATACAGCTTGTCAAGTATAGGATGCTTGCTTATAACCCACCCTCATTCTTAAACTTGGGCCATACATTAACTGATGCAAGCCCTTCGGCTGGTTGGGAGCTTGCCCTAGGAGTCTCCAGCTGATGTGAATAATTTATTGTCCCACCTTCAGCTGGAGACTAGATCAAATTTTATTCTCCAAACAACTCTGCTTTTTGTCTGCTTTTGTCATAATGGTTGAAGTCAATACACTATCATTTTAAACAACAATTAGTAATATTCACAAATTTTTAAAAATAACTATAAATAACTCCTATTTAATAACTAAATGTTAATTTTTAACTTTAGGAGAATCCAATGCCTAGTCTACTAGTCTACTCTCAAGACAACCTCGTAGGGCACTTTCTTATATAAAGATGTGACAAGGTCTGTATTAGTATTTCCTTTTCAAAATTATATATTTTTTTCTTATAGTTACAGGTCATAACAAAGTCTAACCTATAAAAAAACTATTCACTGGATTGCCAAAGAACTTTTTCAAAGTAGTATAAAAATCTGTAGATAGAAATGCACATTGAGGAGAGAATGTTTCACATGGAGACTTTTTTGGGGGGTTGAGTGAAATCATACGGTACTTGTCTTTCTCTGGCTGGCTTATTTCACTTAGCATAATGCTCTCCAGGTCCATCCACACAGTTGCTAAGGGTAAGATTTCCTTCTTTATTACAGCTGAGTCATATTTCATTGTGTATATGCACCACACAGTTTTTTTATCCATTATCTCCTGATGGACACGTGGGCTGCTTCCATATATTGGCTATTGTAAATAATGCTGCAATAAACATAGGGGTGCATCTATTCTTTTGAATTCTTATTTTGGGTTTCTTCAGATGAATTACCAGAAGTGGAATCGCTAGGTCATTAAGCAGTTCTATGTTTAATTTTTTGAGGTAACTCCATACTACTTTCCACAGTGGCTACACCAATCTGCATTCCCATCAACAGTGCGTGAGGGTTTCTTTTCTTCCACAGCCTCACCAACACTTGTTTGTTGATTCATTCATGATAGCCATTCCTACAGCTGTGATGTGATGTTTGATTGTGATATCAATTTTAATTTGCATTTCCCTGATAATTAGTGATGCTGAGCATCTTTTAATATGTCTACTGGCCATCTGGATGTCCTCATTGAAGAAGTGTCTATTTAGGTCTTTTGCTCATTTTGTAATTGGATTATTTGTTTTTTATAAATTTTGGTTATTAACCTTTTAGCAGATGTATTAATGAATATGTTCTCTCATTCAGTGGGTTGTTTTTTTATTTTGTTGATGGTTTCTTTTGCTGTGAAAAATGAACTAACAAGCAAAACAGAGACAGACTTACAAATAGAGAACAGCCTGACAACTACGGAGGAGAAGGCAAGGGAGAATTGAGCAGAAAGAAAAGGAGACCAAAAAAGGAGAAGAAACTCATTAAACCCAACAAAAGTGTGGTGATTATTACACAGAGACTTGACTTGGTGTGGTGAACACACAATACAGTGTACAGATGATGTGTTGTGGAATTGTTCACCTGAGACTGGTATAATTTTGTTAACCAGTGTCACCTCAACAAATTTAATAAAAGGGAAAAAACTAAAAAAAAAAAACTGCAAAAAGAAAAGTTGAGTGTTTCTGAATGAAAAATTGTTAAATGATACCACAGTTGAAAGACATTTTTTAGAAAATAATAATCTCCATTTCCATAAACATCAAAACTCTTACACATATTTATGCAGTTAGAAAACAAAACTAAAAAGCAGCAAATTTTTATCATTTTTTATTTGTATTATTAATTTTTAATTATATATTTTTATTCAATGTTATGTCCAGAGCTGATCAACAAGACACCAATCATCTGTTTACCTCACATCTCTACATTTCATGCCCTTTTCTTCCCTCCTCTGGGTTTATCCTCCATTTTTTATGGTCTCTAAATGTGACATTATTATACATTTATGTCAAAAGAACTAAGTTGACCTTCTCTCTGCTCTAGAAAAACAAACCTTACTTTATTTTGCTTGAGGGTTTCTTCTCACAGAAGCAGACCAGATTTTTGCTCTTTAAATCCTTTCTAATATTTTAAGATTTGTCTTAAAAATTAGGAGAAAACCTTATGGCCTTTGCAATAAACTCTGTTAAGACTAAAGCAATAATCACTTCTCATATTCAACAAAAATCATAACTATTTTCAGAATATTACAGGTTTAAAGTCACTGGGTTAGTGAGGTTGGGACACTCTGTAATAAGATCATATTATATCTTATAAAAAAGTAAATTCTAAGTACAAATTCAGATACATTAGAAGTGTGTATTCATTTAAACCTATAATCTCTAAATCCTTACTTTATCAGCCCAGTGCTCTATAAAAGGTGATTTATTTTCTAAAGTTGCAAAGGAAGATGCCTAGAACTAATTTCCCATATTGGGTTTCTCATAGCACCAGGTATGAGAATTAACAATAGAATTATTCTAAAAATAAAAATTTATATTAAGTATATTTAGAAAGCATAAAGTCAAACACAGAGGCATTTTATTGCATGACTTTTCTTAGAGTTCCACTGCAAAAACTGGCTAGGTGCTGACCACTTTGGTTTTTTATTACTTGACACACAGGATTCCCAGCTGCCTTATTTAAGGTTGGAGCCGTATGGCTGACTCTATCCAACAGAATATGGACAGAGTGGCATGCGCTATTTTCAGGTCTATCAACTGTCACACCTCATTCTCTGTTTTCCCTTCAGTTTTTGAAACCTACTAAATTCACAGGATCCATTAATGACTCCCAAGGAAGCTATAGAAGGTGGTGGCACCAGAAAAAGGAAAGAACCACACCTTTAAATCACCACATGGAAGGTGTTAGAAACACTTGTTACAAGCTGATGTGTAATAGCCTTCAACTGCCTTTATGCTTCCAGTTTGCCACCAAGTTCATCTTTCATAAACCTACTTCCATCATTGACCTCACTCTTCATACACTCCTGTGGGCTTTCTGTTAACTCAGGAAAAAACTGAACCACTTTATTCAGATTAAAGCACCCACCTCCATCTTGGAGTAATTTTCAACCCTTCTGCTGCTTGGAGTGAAACCTCCACTCCAGTGAATCCCTTATAAAGGAAAGATCATGTCCATGACCAAATTCCCCTACATCATATTTATTCATAAAGGTTCACATTGAAAGGCTAACCCGGAGGCACAGTTTAAGAGCTATAGTTCACATTCTAGTTCACAGAGCTCTTTTTCTGATTAAAATTATACTTCTTTCCTTTCGTTTTACACATTCACATTTTATTTATTTATGTATGTATGTATGTATGTATGTATGTATGTATGTATGTATGTATGTATGTAAGCGAGAGGAGGGAAATAGTGAGACAGACTGCTACATGCACCCAGACTGAGATCCACCCCTCAATCCCATCTAGGGCCTACACTTGAATCAATCAAGCTATTTTTAGCACCTAAGGCTGACATGCTCAGACCAACCAACAGGAGCTATCCTCAGTGCTTGGGCCATGCTCAAACCAATCAAGCCAAAGGCTGCAGGAGGGAAAGAAGAGAATAAGGGGGAGAGGGAAGGGAAGAAAGGCAGATGGTCACTTCTCCTGGTACCCTGACCAGGAACCAAACCTGGGACATCCATACACCAGGCTGATTGATGTTCTATTCACTGAGCAAACCGGCCAGAACCCAAGTTCACATTTTAAAAGACTACTCAGTCAGCGGATCAAAACAAATGTTTATTGTACCTATTAGTTATCAGATACCATTCTAAGACCTTAAGATATATAGGAAACAAAGGAACCACTCCTTGCCCCTGTGAAGTTAACATCCTACAAATAAACAAAAACTTCCCAGAGGGGCAATGTCCTATGGACTTTTTTCCACATCCAATAGGTAACATAGTTCATTGAGGGTAGACAAAACATTGAAATGCCATTGCAGTTATTGCCTTGGTGTGCTAATAATGTTCTCCAGTTATATATCATCTCATACCTTTTCTTTGCATTCATGTATTTTCACCAAAAGAGACTATGGCAGGTGCAATTCAAAAGGTGTTCCCAGAAGACCCCCATCACTTGGTTATTCAATTAAACACTAACCTAGGTACTGATCTAAAAGGGATCCACAGATACAGTTGTGGCCCTAATTCAGCTGGCCTGAGATAAAGAAATTATCCTGGGCAGTCCAGGTTTGCACAACATAATCACAGAAGTAGTCGAGGAATGTAGACACAACCACCTGAGAGATACCGCAGAAGGGGAACTTAAAGAGATGTGAAGAACAAAAAGATATGACTTGCCATTGCTGGAGGCCAGTCACCCAGAAGGCATGGAAAAGACTGGGAGTGGTCTCAAAAAGCAAAGACTGGCCCCCAGTTGACAGCCAGCAAGGAATGAAGACCTGGAATCTTACAACTGCAAGAAACTGAATTCAGCCAATAACCTGAATATGCTTGGAAGCAGATCCTTCCCCAGAACCTCCAGGAAGGACAGCAGTCTTGATTTTGCCTTTAAGAGACTCAGATGAGAGGAGCAACCTGAGCCATGCTCTGCCTGGACTTCAAACTACAGAACTGGGAGGTTATATATTTGTGCTGTTTTTAAGTTTCCATGCTTGTTGTAACTTCTTAGGACAGCGATTGAAAACCAACAGAGTTTTTCATATTAATTTTTTTATTCCTTCAACCCACGCCAGTGGAGTGACTAGTCTGAGCAAGGCTGTAGGTAGAAATACAAGTTAAAATGATACAGTCCAGGGACTCTCACTCTGATAGCCATTGCCCCAGCCTGCTGCAGTGTCAAAGGTCACCTGGCTGCCCACCCTCCCCTGGTAGTCACAGGTGCCCCTCTCTGTCCCTGTTGAGGGGTGTCAGAGGAGGCTGGTGAGGAGTCAGAATTTTTACCTTTACCCAGCAGAAATGAGCCACATCTACTGTGGTGACCTCTTGGGGGTCTCAAACTTCCAACCCCACCTGGCAGTAATGAGAAACCTCCCTCCATCAGGAGATATTAGGGGCCGAAAGAGGAACTTGAGTCAAGAGGGAGGTCAGTTTTGAAGGATGCGATCAATGTCCAATCCTGTAGAAAAATCAAGTAAAATGATGGCTTTAGAAAGTGGGCACTGTATGTTATTTGGAGACATTGAAGACTTTAGACAGTAAGTGGTTAACAGTGGATAGTGGGGACGGGGGTAGTGTAATGAATGTCATGTAAAAAGTAGATACAGAGTACAATGCCTTCTCTTCCGTTATGATTTTTTTAGAAACTTGACTATGAAAGAAAGGCATAGGGAGCTCATCAGAGGTAAACAGAGGGATGCTTGTTACACAAGGTAGGAAATTAAATGTCTCCATTCTGAAGGGGAAAATTTTTCAGAGATAAAGAAGTGAATAACTTTAAAGGATAAATGATTGCCAAAGTTCTCCAACAGACCATCGGACACCCATTAACAGAGGATGAGTTTTTTGTTTTTGTTTTTGTTTTTACAGGGATAGAGAGAGAGTCAGAGAGAGGGATAGATAGGGACAGACAGACAGGAACAGAGAGAGGTGAGAAGCATCAATCATTAGTTTTTCGTTGCCGTCACAACACCACAGTTGTTCATTGATTACTTTCTCACATGTGCCTTGACCGCGGGTCTTCAGCAAACTGAGCAACCCCTTGCTGGAGCCAGCGGCCTTGGGTCCAAGCTGACAAGCTTTTTGCTCAAGCCAGATGGGCCTGCGCTCAAGCTGGTGAGCTCAGGGTCTCCAACCTGGGTCTTGCGCATCCCAGTCCGACGCTCTATCCACTGCGCCACCGCCTGGTCAGGCAACAGCGGATGAGTTTTGGACAGAAAAAGATTTCCATTCTTTCCAAGATCTCAGTGCAGGGACCAGGGAGAAAGATGTGTTCTTAGTGGAAGGGTTCCAATCAACAAAGTGCTCCCTGGATGGTCCGAGGATTTTTTTCAGTAGGTTAGAGTCACAGTAATTCCCAAATAATAAAGAAGACATATAAGTGTTTGTAGGGTAGCCTAGGACAGTTACACAGACCAATGTAATTAAGGAAGAAGTCATTGATCAGCAATTATAATAAATTTAAACAATGTTTTCTTGGGGTTTTATTTCCTTTTGAGCATTCATATTATTTTTGAAAACTCATTTTTCTTCTTCCTTTGTAATAAAAAGAAAACATTAGTAAAATTGCAATGTTTTATCAGTGATTTTAAAAAGTGAATTATAGCTCTGTCATCTCCCAAGTACTTTTAGCCAATTTCTACAATTTATTTAGGAAAAGAAAAAACAAAACCAAAAAAAAAAAAAAGAAGAAAAGAAAATTCATATTTTTTAATTACAAAATCAGGAAAGAAAAATTATTGAATAATAACATTTCTCTGTCACAGTCAGTGCTAGGCTGCATCATTCCTTATCGACAATAAAGGTCACATTTCCCCCCATTATCTTCCTTTCTTCCTGTTTTTTCTTGCTTGTTACAAACTAAACATGAAAGTTCTTTCCTTTCTTAGAGCACAGGGGTCCAGTCCCATCCTCAGGTACTGGAGACACACAGACTGTTCTGCAAATGTCTGAGAGACAGAACAAACACATCACAAGTGACGTCGAATTTTCTGTCCGAAAGGCTCTGGGTCCCCTTCCAGGGCCTGCATGAACCTCTTTACATCCTGGTTCATCCTCTCAAGCACAGACTGCTCCGTGGGTGTGTATGCCCCATGTCTTGGCAGGGCCAGTCAGACTGTGTCTTGCTGGTTATACCTTACTTATGGACGTGCAAACTATTCCATGTGCATCAGCACAGGCTCCCCACATAGAGAATGGAGCTGGGGTCGGGACAGAATGGCTCCCCATATTCCACCAAGAAAATCTAAGAAATTCTAAATTTGAACTTAGTCTTCTTGATTGTTATACAGACATATTTGTCAAGGTAAGAGGGGGAAACACACTTAACATAAGCTAGCATGAGGTATAACTGTAAATATACAGACATAAGGGATGTGGGACTCCTTTGGACTTCTGCACTGGTCCCACCAGAGATGACAGGACTGCATTATGGAAAGATTCTGATGGTCTTGAACTTCCATTTTCTGTAGGAAAATTAACCAAGAGATTTATTCAGTAGCACAGACAGACACAAATACTCTTGCATATTTCGTAGTAATCATAAACTGACCAGCTTTCATCCAAGGGAAGTGAGATTCTACTCTATCATACAAGCCCAGGAATCATGTTATTTGCCTTACAAAATGACTGTCTGTGGTTAATGTTAATAGAAATTGATACCTACTGAAGTTGACACATGTTTGACACAAAATGGGAGTCTGTTAATCTATAAATGTTCTACAACTCAACTGATAAGAAAAAGATGGTCTTAACTAATCTTCTAACTAATTTCTTGTGCTGTTGAAACCAGTGGCTCTTTCAGGAGCCAACTGGAACTTGCAAGATAGTCCTCTGACTCTTGGGACACTCGGCAATAAAATATGAGTCAAGTCTGAAAATACTGTATTTAAAATTTACTCTTTCTTTTACTGTGTCCCAATTAGCCATCAGGTGATATTAAATATGAGTCACTGTAATCATTATGCACATATAAAACAAAAAGACCTTGCCAGTGACTCCCTTTATAAGTCACTCCAGTAAAATATTCCTGATATATGCTATGACAAGAGTCACTGCAGAATTTTCAGCCATAGAAGCTTGCAACATTGACTCAATAGATTTTTAGCAATAGTGATAGCCAAGCTGGACACACAAACAGAATTGCTAATTATGTACCAGCAGGGTCCTATCAGTGAGTAATACAGATGGACTTCATGCCATCACAGAGTGATGGTCCAGTGGATGAGCCAGAAACAAAACAAATATTAGTATAAAAAATACCTACTTGAGTTTTTCTCACAGGCAAGGAAGGACAGGAAAGGATTTGAAAAGCAATTAGAAGAGGTGAACTGGTCTCAACTGGCAGAGAGGGAATAGGTCACCGAAGACTTCTTTGAGGATATGACATTCAAACTGAGCCCAGTAGGATGTATAAATGTTAGCAGAAAGAAGACACTGTATTCTCCAGGGTCCTGAAGCAGAAAGACCTTTGATCAATAGCAGAAAGACCAGTGTATCTGGAATGCAGTGAACGAGGTAGAGACAGTGTAGGACAAGACTGAAGAGGGGTGGGAGCCAACCAAAGACTGTCCTCTCTGTGGAGTTGGGCCAGGTAGGGAAGATTTTAGACTTTGTGAACCAAGCAGCAAAATCAAGGACATTATGTGGTTCCTTTATATCAGGAAAGAGAACAAATTTCCCCATTTTTATGAGCAAAAATCAACATGTAATAATAATCCAGTACAATTTTTATTTGTAATATATATCTAATGAGAAGAATGGAATTCTTTAGGGGGAATAATATTTTGCTTAGTGCTTCAAGGTTAGTGTTTCCTATGATCAAAATTAATTAAAGTTGATGTATTTCATCTCTGGAAATGTGTTTTCACACATATAGTTGCTCCCAAATACTGACATAAGGCCATGAGCAAATGATTGCACTTGAGCGTGTTCATCAGTTGCAATCAGGCATTTATAGAATTCTATTAGACTTTTCTCTTGATATTTGCCTTTGAGCATATCATTAGTTGCAGATTAATGATTTCCATTGAAGGTCAGGTGAAAACTCCCAACTGCACAGTTAAATGGGTTTTGAAATATGAAAATTCCTTTGCAGAGGCACGGAGGTCTGAAAAGTACTGCTAGAATTGTAGCTAGACTGCTGAAAGGTCATTTGTTTTATTATATTAAATGACTCTGGATAATCTAATCCAGTCTTGCTTTTTTTTTTTTTTTTTTTTTTACAGGGACAGAGAGTCAGAGAGAGGGATAGGGACAGACAGACAGGAACGGAGAGAGGTAAAAAGCATAAGCATCAATCATTAGTTTTTCGTTGACATTGCGACACCTTAGTTGTTCATTGATTGCTTTCTCACATGTGCCTTGACCGCGGGCCTTCAGCAGACCAAGCAACCCCTTGCTGGAGCCAGCGACCTTGGGTCCAAGCTGGTGAGCTTTTGCTCAAGCCAGATGGGCCCGTGCTCAAGCTGCTGACCTCGGAGTCTCGAACCTGGGTCTTCCGCATCCCAGTCAGACACTATCTACTGTGCCACTGCCTGGTCAGGCTCTAATCCAGCCTTAATGTGGAAGGGTGTAAGGTCCTAGGTCTCAATTAGCTGGTAGTTTGTCATCTTACACGATAGGCAGTTTTGTCTATTTTTTTAAATGTCTGATTCCCTGAGTTTTCCCAAGTTTCAGCTTTTCGCCATCTAATTTATAATGCATACGCTATGTGCAGTCTCTCTGTTCCAGGTAAGATTTTTTATATGTTTACCAATCCCACAGATAAAATGATCAGGAATCACAGAGCCAGTGATTCAGTTGTAGAAGAATTTGAATTGAAAACACATAGCCGCTGAGACCCACTTGCTTCTTAGCTATTCTCACAGCATTTCGCACCAGAGGCACATTCCAGCCCAGACTTCCTTTTACTCAAACTTTTGTTTCAACAATCTCCAAGGAACTTTCCACCAAATTATCCTAAACACTTAGATAGCATAAAGACTTGCAAGAAAGTGTTCATTATAACAGTTTTACAGAACTCAATCCTGCAGACTTAATGAAGAAGAGAATTTAATGAAGTTTCTCAGTCTTTGCAGAGAAAAACATCCCACGCTGACATGACAAAGTGCAGAGATGTGCTGTGATTTTGGGTTCTCACTATGCCAATTCCGAGCTCCTCAAAGACAAGTAAAGACACAACACACTAAAACAACGTTGGTGGGTGGCCGTAAGACATGCATGCTGAAATTAGAAAGGGATCCTTGATAAATACATTTCTAATTTGATTTGCCAGCATTGCATAATAAATTACCAAACACACAGAGGTGCAGAACAGCACCTATTTGGCTCACAGGTCTGCAGAAGATCCACAAGGCGAGACTGGGTTCTTTGGCTCAGGGCTGGAATTGGGCAGGCTGAATTCTCACCTGGAACCTCTGGGGGAAACCTGCTTTCAAGCTTATTCTTGTCAGAATTCAAGGACCTTTGGTTGAAGGCTAAGTCCCCATTTTCTTGCTACCTGTTAGTTGTGGCCAGTCTCAGTTCACAGAGGCTGCCACATTCCTCATCATGTGACATTCAGACAGGCAATCTAGATAATCAAAAGTATGCCATCCAACTACCTAACCAAGGGATCCAAAATCATCCAGTAATGTGGGCATGCACACAGTGGGAAGGACAAGTTGGTGAGCCAGCTGAAATTCTGCCTCTATCACCACATCCAGTGGGACTCCGGGGAAAAACAGAAGTCCCACATACATATATGTACATGCATCAGGAAGCAATTATTTCCCTCTTGTGACTCTTAGATTTTATTTCTGAGTCTCAGAAAGTAATCTTCATACTAGAAATTGTTTTGCATTACAAGATTTGTAGTGGAGTACTACATAATAAAAATGATAAAATATCAGAAGCAGAAGAGCTTCATGAACATGAGATCTCAAATAATAATTTCATTTCTAAGGTTTACATCACTCTTCCTTCAACCATAAAATTTCCTTCTCACCTAAACAGTTTCCATACAAAGTATTATAGTAGTTGAGAACACTCAGCTACAAGTATGCAAGAGTGAGTATTGGGGAGTGTAAGAATTCAAAATATTTAAATATTCAGAAAATGTAATCTAATCCTGTATTTTTATTTTTTTCAGGACACTCTTTTTGGAGTTGCAAAAAGTGTTCTATTATGGGGAATGTTTGTATATTGTGTAAAGAGAATCCATTACTTTCCACAAAATACAGTTTTAGCAGAGAGAATATTAAACATAAGCCCTTTTAAAATTATGGGTATAATTAACAAATTGAGACAGATAACATATATACACGTGTAACATTATTTTCAAGTTTAAACTCAAGGATCAACCGATGTACTAAGGATGTTCTTATCCATGAGCCACTAAGATTCTGTTTTGAAAAGATTATTTTTCTGGCTTGTTTTGTTTTGCTTTGTTGTAATTTAGTATACATAAGGTCATTGAGAACATACTAAGGCATTATAAATAGGAGATATAGCCATATACATTTCTTTATCAATAAAATCAATCAAAATGCTTCTGCATATAAAATACATTACAGAAATTTTGCTATCATTACTCATATGATCTGGGGGAAAATCCAGGAATAAGTGTTCATAAACATTAAATTCAGAAATAATGTATTTCTAGTATTAGGGGAAAAACTGATTAAAAGCAAAGAACAGTGTGTAAATCAATTCAAGATTATGAGGATTGGTTGCAAGGGTGCTTTGCTTTCAGTGTGAACTTGCAAAACAAGAACTTCTCTCAGTTGCCATGGAAAGCCAGCTTTTCTGTGCTGACATCTGCAATCTATTTGTTTTTCCTGATTAGCATGCTTTCTGCTAATAAAGGAAAGTCTAATAAATTAACTTTTTGGGAGTGAGAAGGGAAACTATTATTAGATGACTCTATATTGATGAGAATAGAGTATTCTTTCTTTCTTCTCCAGGAATAAAATCTATCCCAGTCAACTGGTTGACTGCTCCTCAGTCTCCAGTCTGTTCCAGTTATTTATTGCTCTATAAAAGTCACCCCAAAACCAGTTGTGTAAAAAATTAGCACTTTTATTATGCTCATGCCTTCTGTGGGTCAGAAATTTGGACTGTATATGGTGGTAATAGTCTGTCTCTGCTCCACGAGGTCTGGGGACTGAATTGGGAAGTCCCAAATGACAAGGGGATGACTCAGCCAACTTGAAAATGGGGTCATTTGAAAGCTTCTGCATTCACATTTGATGCCTAGGCTAGAATGACATGGAGGTTGGTGTCAACTGGAACTGTGTGCACATGGCCTTTCCATGTGGCTTGGGTGTCTTTAACAAAGTGGCAGCCTCAGAGCCATTGGTTTGTTATATGGCAGCACAGAGCTTAAGAGAG
Source organism: Rhynchonycteris naso (assembly GCA_037038555.1). Taxonomy (NCBI): domain Eukaryota; kingdom Metazoa; phylum Chordata; class Mammalia; order Chiroptera; family Emballonuridae; genus Rhynchonycteris; species Rhynchonycteris naso. The sequence goes on from CM072995.1 coordinate 256,039,565, forward strand.
AGCATTCTAGCAAACAGGGAAAAGGCTAAGTATAGCATTTTATCACCTAACCTCAGAAGTAACATAGCATCATTTCTTCCATACTTTATTGGTCAAAGTAGTCATTAGACAAACCAAATTCAAAAGGAAGGGACACACATCTATCTATCAAAGAGAAGGGTATCAAGAAATTTTTGCCATATTTTTAAACCAATACACTATTCATCACTATCATTTCCCTATTAATTTTTATGGTCATGATTATGAAAAGGAATAACAATGACAGTACAGCAAACAGATACTGTTTGGAGGTTCACAAAGGCCTAGTTGGGTCTGGAACCCACACAATCTACTTGATTTCTATAACCAATTAAGTAATTCATGTAGTGGAAGACAGTAGACACTTTTAAACAGATAACATCAAAATAGTCAGTTGGTATGTGATAACAGATGAGAGAGTAACTAGCACAAAGTAGTACCTAAAAGAAAATAAAAATAATAGTAGATATTCAATAAGTATTTATTGAAATAAGATCTGAATGTCAGTACTGCCTCTGCTGTATTTGAACTTCTTTTCAGAATGACCATGAATCAGATGATGACTAACTCCTTTGTGACCCTCATCTTACCAGTTCTGCATTTCCAGAACACTTGCCCAGCCATGAACCTAAACAAAAGTGAAACAGATTTATGCTAACACAGAGATTCCAATCTCTTTCCATTTATTGTGACCATGGACATGTCATGTACCTCTCTGGGCCTCAGTTTTTGTTATCTGTGAAATGAAGCAGTTGGACTTTAAACACCTATGAATTCTCTTCTAATACTGAAAGTTACTTTATTAAAAGTATTTTTTCTCTGTTTTCTTGACCATTATTTTTGTTACATAAATTTATTCATGTAAATCAAAAACGTACTTTGAAATGGATTCATCAATAAAATTGATGGTAGATGAAGATGGTTTCCAAGCTACCCTATTCAAACCGGTTGTATGGTATAATATTTTAGGCGTGTTATGAGTTATGGTTTCAGTTCTTCCTTTTGGAGTAAGGAGTGAAGGGGTGCTGATGGATTAAATCGGGGAACCTACCACAATTAATAAAGTGTATCTTTGAGTAAATGAAGGGGGACATTTAAAGTCAATGTTAATTCACTACAGCAGCCAACCACCACTCATCACACATACAACAACAACAACAAAATCATAAAACCTGCCTTTTCACATTTTCACATAATGGTGTTTGAAATGAAAACAAAATTGAAAAAGAAAATAACAGAATGCTCATACCTAATAACTCTCTTGTGATTAGTTTCCCTCTCATTATTGTCACTCCAAGATATTTTTACTTAGGGCTTACTAGTAACACACACACAATAAAATTGCACGATACCAACAACTAAAGAGTGTTTCTTTCTCCTAGGTCTTGATTGCTATACATACATACATCTGGCTCAGCAGCTTCTACCAAGATAATGAATTTTGTGAGAAAATTGTTAGATATAAATTCTCAAGCTATTTTGAGAAATTGTATGCTAATGAAGGGCACTTCTGAATTTTAAATGTATGCTAATCGTAAATTTCTCTTGCAACTTGTGACCACTATGATATATAGAATTCAGATTTTTAATTGTGTTTAATAAGTCCATTTTGAACTCCAACAGGTTATCAGTGAAACCAAGCAATGCCTGCCAGTCCTCCCTTCAGTGTCTGGTAAGCCCATCAGTCAACTGTCGTCCCTGCCAAGCTAGTTCATCCTCATAGGCATGATGGGTTTAGTAATCGTGACTAATCAAGTCCCAAATACATCTGGTCAGTCAAGCTAAAAAAAGAAAATAGTACAAAATTACACACACTGCAGATCCTTTTAGGATTTTTCCTTAGTTTTTTAAATTATGTATTATTTCCAACTTGGCTATCATAGATATTCAATAAATTAGAAAAGAGAAAAAAATAAAATTTCCCACTCTAATGTCACTACTGTGAGCATGCTGGAATTTCTCCTCACTATGTATAGTTATTGGAAAATGTATAGATAGCATATGCAACTTTTTACACTGGGACACATACTTTAAAGTCACAACTAGGTGCTCTCCAAAGATCACCTTAGCAGGTGGCTAACAATTATTCTAAGCCTAAGAAATTTACTTTCCAGAGCCCCTCTGTGTACCACCAGCAGAACTCATTTTATAAAGATCATGCTTTGTGGTTGAAAAACCCTGCAATAAAAATGTTATATCTTCAGGCCTGCCATCATGCTGAGTGAGGTCAATTTCTCAGGCATTTCTCCCCATGGAATACTACCAGATACCATCCCCAATGGACTCACCTAAAAATACATGTTTATAGTCGCTCTCCAGACATCTTCAAAATTCTAGTGTATGAAAAAAAAATTTCCAGCACAGTTCAGCTTGTTTTCAGGTTCTGCGCTGATAAACAGCAGGAAATGATGCTTCTAACAATAATAAATACCCAGAGAAGGAGAAAATCATCTCTGTACAAAAATCTCAGATGATGGTAGGTGTTACCTTAAAAGCAACAGAAAGTGAACTCCTAGGAGAAACTTAGGAACTTCTTTGTATCACACAGAAATCCATTTAAATGGAGGGGGACTGGTTGAAAATCACTTAAAAATCTTCAAAAGAAAACAGTAGTAAAATCAAGTCTTCAGTGATTCATTACATTGACAAGATTAATGAACTAATTGTGGGGGGTCATTTCAGTACAAAGAATCCACAGGTATTAGTTTCCTGAGGCTGCCTTTACCAAATACCACAAATTGGATGGTTTTAAAAACAGATATGTATTGTGGAGGCAATCAAGAGGAAGTCTGAAATCAACACATCTGCAGGGTTGGTTCCTTGTGAGGGAGAATGTGCTCCAAACCTTACCCACCTACCCTCCCCAAATCCTGCTAGCCTCAGGCATCTCTTGGCCTATAGATGGCCTTCTCCCTGTGTCTGACTCTATAACCAAACAAGGTTACTTTTATAGGTACTGGGAGCTAACTCTTCTTACCCCATTGACAAGAGTAAAAAAAAAAAAAGTTGGATATATTGCATGTCCATGGCATTTTAATACCTACTTTAAAGTGTTCTAGCACATTGTATCAAATTTTTTAACAACCGAAACCAGTCACAAGCACCCAAAATAAGCTTTTGGGACAATACACTGAGGAACAATTTTATTTTCATTTTCCCTTGCATGAGGTTTTAGAACTGTTTCTATATATTTCTGCATCGCTGATCCCAAATCTGAAATCCATTTTTTGGTGCATGCTCTGGTTTTTCTGCAATTCTAATTTCTTTTTGTTACAGTTAGTGGCATGCATTGGTTTTTAAATTGGAGTTAAAGGGGAACAACTCTTTCTTGAGTTGAACATAACCACAAGGCAATTAATGTTTACAAACATCACTTTTACATAATTGTAGTTGTTTTTAAATGTAAAAAATTATTATCTGATAAAAACACCCTCTTATTTTGTTTTAAGATTGAATCATGGCTTCTTCGAGTAGGTGTAAATGTAAGAATACTCCTGACACCTTCTGTTATAAATGTGGCTGTTACACACTTCAATATTGCACCTTCACTTCAAAGGTGCAATATTTCATCATTTGTGACACATGCATATATTGCCTATTTTCATTCCACTTGGTGATCAAGACAAGAATTGGGCTCCTCATATTGTGTGTCATAATTGTGAGGAAATGCTTTGTGACTGGACAAAAGGAAAACGCAAAGTAATGCCTTAAGGTATTCCCATGGTTTGCGTGAATCTAAGGACCACAGCAGTGACTGCTATTTCTGTCTGATCCATACAAAGGGCATTGACAAGAAAAAACAGCATATGATCGCATATCCTAATATTCCTGCAGCAATACGACCTATCCCACACTCTGAGACACTTCTGGTTCCAGTTTTCAATGGTTTTATTTCTTCTAAGGATGAAGAAAGTGAACATGGTGATCAAGTGTATTTTGATAAGATGCATGAGGAAATGGTTGTAGGATCTGAAAGGTCTTCTTCTGATGCCAAGCAGTCATTAACTTCTCAGCAGTTTAGCCAACCTGAATTGAATGACTTAGTAAGAGATTTGGGCCTATCAAAAAAAGCAGCTGAGTTATTATCCTCCAGGCTTCAAGAAAAGAAAGTACTTCACAGGTCAGCTAAAGTATCCCATTTCAGGATGTGTGAACAAATTTTTGTGAACTTTTTTTTCGAAGACAAACACTTCGTTTACTGTCATGATATCAATAGTCTTCTCAGCCAGCTAGGTGTTACCACTTACAGTCCAACAGAATGGTGGCTATTTCTTGACAGCTCTAAACGGAGTCTGAAATGTGTTCTACACAATGGTAATGTTTATGCAGCGGTTCCAATTGGTTATTCAACTCATCGGCGAGAAGATTATAATGACATAAAAAATGTCCTCGACTTTCTGAAGTATGAGGAGCATAACTGGATCATTTGTGTGGATCTTAAAATGGTAAATTTCCTGCTAGGACAACAGAGAAGTTTCATGAAGTATTCTTGCTTTCTGTGTCTGTGGGACAGCCGACCTTGGGTGAAACACTGGACACAGAAGAAGTGGCCAAAATGTGAAGCTCTGGAAGTAGGGATGCAAAATATTGTCAATGAACCTGTAGTTCATTGAGACAGGACCATTTATTCCCCATTTTACATCAAACTTGCCTTAAGGAAGCAGTTTGTTCAGGCTTTGAATGGAGAAAGTGAATGCTTTCAACATATTATTTCTTCTTTTCCTGCCTTGTCTTTCAAGAAGATAAAAGCAGGTGTATTCACTGGACCTCAAATTGGAACCCTCATATGTGACGAAGAATTTTCCAGGAAAATAAATAAGGAGAAGAAAGCAGCATGGCAGTCTTTTGTGGCAGTTACAAAGAACTTCCTTGGCAATAAAAAAGCAGAAATCTATGAACTCTGGTTCAAAGGATGCTGTTGGCTTTCTGCGACACTGGATGTACCATGAGCTTTAAGATTCACTTTTGAACAGTCACCTTGATAAGTTTCCCGAAATAATTGGAGCTGTTAGTGATGAGCAGATTACTGCTGGGGCATCAAACGAGATTGTCCTCAACAAGTACACAAACGCAAGATCTACAAATGCAAATTTTTGCCTCAATATAATTTAAATAAGTTTTGCACAAATTTTATGATTAAAATAGGTGTTTTAATATGTTGTTTCAAAATTATAGACAAATTCTGATGCAATCATATCTTTTAGTGTATTAATGTATTTACTGCATTATATAAATTATTATATTTTTACAAAGATGATGCCCAAGAAGACATTCTACTTCATTATGTTAAAATAAATGTTGAAAATTCTACAATAAGATGAAAACCTAAAATCTTGAATTGCAAAAAAACACTGTAGCTTACAGAGAAAAACTAATGTCATATTTGAGATCGGCACACTCGGATTAAGTAAGAGCAATTGTTTTTTGTGGATGCAACAAAAATTTTGTTCCCCAGTGTAACCTAAGCCTCTTTCTGCTGCATTTACTTATTAGTTTCACCACCTACAGGACATGTTTGTTGACGAGCTATTAATTCAGAAATGCACATGTACTACTATCATAAAAGTATTTTTAGTTAGATAACAAGCTGAATTATTTTTATGGACAAGTTGGCAGCAATCCCCAGATGTGGCTTTTGAAAAGTCAAGGTCTGTCTTCTGTCTTCATCTTAGCAGCTCCTTTGCTAACAAAAAGAAATGCATGTCCAGGTGGTTTTAATTCTCCTCATAGATGTGAATGAACAGCGTTATTCTGAAAAGGTATTTTGACCTTTATTTGGGACAGACAAATTGAAATGGGGCCATTGCTTTCACTGGTGCTCAAAAGACTGTCAATGGCATCTATTATTACACCTTGATTTTGTAGACCTGCTGAACCCCTCACTAGAGTTTGAGCCAGCCCTAGAAAAGTCCTAAAATCTTTCTTCTATGTGACTCCAAGGACACATGTCAGCCAGGAGCAATAAACTGCAGTTTATTTACGTTGCACGCATGGCTTAAAATCTAGAACTTAATACTTTTTTCTAGTTTGTGTCCATATAGACTGTCAGACCCAAGGCAAAATGTCCTTTATAATTTTCTATAACAATGTTATTTGTTTAAAAGACTTGTCTGAATGAGCTTTCATCTTTCAAGCTATAATTATCCCAAGTTTTTCATAAGCTGTAAATTGCTTGAGAAAAATTATGAATCATTTCTTCTTGATGTGTTTGGCAATTCTGTAATTGCTTTTTTGTGGGTCTTGTTATCACTGTTATTACAAAGGTACAGGCGTACACTTATACATATACACTCATGTGCACATATATCCCAAACAAAAATCGAAAAGGATGGGATAGGAGGGAAGAGGAGGAATGGTAGGCAAAATTCTGAGAAGGCAGGCAATATTCCCAGGACTGCTGGGCACACCCTATATGTTCCCGCTCTCCTTGAGTGTAGGCAGGACCCATCAATAGGATGGAATGTCACTTTTATAATTAGGTTACCTTATAAAGCAAAGGTGAAGGTATTTTTGTAGAAGTAATAAAGCTCCATAATTAGTTGCCTTTGAGTTCATCAAAAGGAAGATTATCCTGGATAACTTGACCTAATAAGATGAGGCCTTAAGAGACTGGGCCTTTCTCAGAGTCAGCTATTTGAAGCATAAGAAAGATGTTCCTACAGGCCTTGAAAGAGAGGGCCAGTGGGAGGGTCATGTGGCTGGGAACGGTGGGTGGTCTCCAAGAACGGAGAATGAATCTCAGCTCACAGCCTCCGTCATATAGCTACCAGAAAATGAATTCTGTCAACAACATAGGACCTTGGAGAAGGACCCTGGACTCACATCAGACTAAACCCCCATGGACACCTTGATTTCAGCCTGGAAATTCTGGCTCTTAGGACCCAGTTAATCTGTTTCTGGTCTCCTGACCCTGGAAACTATGAGATAATTAATGTCTATTGTTTGCAGCCTCACAGTATATGGTATTTGTTATGCAGCAATGGACAATGAATACAGGAAGTAATAGAAGGAAAAGGTCCCGGAGGAGAAGGGAGGGAAATTTAATCAGCATATGAGGTTCACTTTCCTCTTCCACTCGCTTTAAAATTTCCCACTGCATGGCGAATTTAATGCACCTGGGTCAGAGGAACACACCTGGTGGTTAAAGAAAAGTGTTAGTGTCTCACTCCTTTTGATCCCATGGTATTTTTTTACAGTGATGTATGTTGCTGTGGCAACAGCACAGGATTCCAAATGATTTCTTCTAATTCATTGACATAATCAAATAAGCCATGCAGTGTGCAACGCTTCGGCTCAGTGAGGGCTTCCGTCACTGGCTGTGATAACTCTGTTTCTATTACTTTGCCTGCCACCGGAAAACATCCCAACAAAAACTTCAAAATAGCCTGACCAGGTGGTGGCACAGTAGATAGAGCATCGGACTGGGATGCGGAAGACCCAGGTTCGAGACCCCGAGGTCGCCAGCTTGAGTGCTGACCCATCTGGCTTGAGCAAAAAGCTTGTTAGCTTGGACCCAAGGTGGCTGGCTCCAGCAAGGGGTTGCTCAGTCTGCTGAAGGCCCGCGGTCAAGGCACATGTGAGAAAGCAATCAATGAACAACTAAGGTGTTGAGACGGCAACGAGAAACTAATGATTGATGTTTCTCACCTCTCTCTGTTCCTGTCTGTCTGTCCCTGGCTATCCCTCTCTCTGACTCTCTCTCTGTCCCTGTAAAACAAACAAACAAAAAACTTCAAAATAGACTGCATAGTTTTAACATACAAAACAACTGTATCTCCTACAAGAGAAATACAACTGTCCATGTTACAGATAACTAATTCCAATCATGGAAATTATTCTTCATTAAGCTATCTTAAATCTAAACTCCAGTAAAACAGTTTTAATTCTCTTTAGTTAACTATCAATACAGCAAAAGTAAAAGTCATCCAAGTGTTTAACCTTTAGCTAATTGTTTCCATTACAAAATGAGCACTTTCATTAGAAGACTAATTTTAAGCCAAACTAATAAAGTTTGACCACATCTGAAGGTTTAAAAAAGTCAAATGGAGCTCCCAAACAATGGAGGTGTCATTTTGACAGACATCTGACCACAATTCAACAATGGTTCAATCCTCAAAATGCTTCTAATCATCAGACTAAGAAGAATAATAGAGCAGGAACATCTGTAAGAGCCTTCTTGCCAGCAGGTACTCTGTGCTGCATACCAAACAGAAAAACACTGAGGCCTCTGGTGTGGGTATTTACCCATCAGTCCCTGTTTACTCCCTTGTGTAAACCAAACCCCGACCTGTCCGGTGTTTTGTGACCATTCACTGCTGGGAAGGCTGTAGCTGGCATCCCTGGAGGGTGAACTGCAGTCTAAGCCAGGGTTTGTCCAGTCTTTCTCTCGCATCAGCTTCCCCTGGAGAGTGAGCCCACAGTTTGCTGGGCCCATCTCCAAAAGTTCTGACCCAGTAGGTTGGAGATGGGCCCAAGAATGTGCATTGCTAACAAGTTCCCAAGTGATATGAATGCTACTGCCTTGGGGACTCCAATGTGAGAACCAAGCCAACCATTTGTCTCCCCAGAGAGTGATTTGCTTAGATGAAACCCTAGCATACATTCTGAGCACTAGGTAAGAGGTGAAATAAGCTGAGAGCTTTGCAAAGATTGTTTATGATCAAAAGTAATGACAATAATAATAATAAACTGAGATAGACTAACAGATTTCTTCCCTCTCCTGTTTCTGAACTTTGTTGATTTTGTTTGATGCCTAGAACATGGGAGCTTAAGGTGAGACAGGCTAAAAGAACAAGACAATGGGAAAAGTTAGAAAGTTAGAAAGTTAGAAAGAACTTTTGCCTTAAACCTGGCAAGGTACTGAGCTTACCAGAGCTGGGAAGCTCTACCTCTGAACACGTTATTGCATGTGGCTTATATAAGCTTTAAGCCAATGTTGGTTCGGTTTCCTGTTTCTCAGAATTAAAATCCCCTTAACTGAACCATCAAAATTTGAAGCATTTCATTTGTTACTATGGGTTTTAGATTAAATAAAAGTTTTAATGTTCTTAATAAAGAATTGTTTAGCCTGACCAGGCGGTGGCACAGTGGATAGAGCGTCAGACTGGGATGTGGGAGACCCAGGTTCGAGACCCCGAGCCCACCAGCTTGAGCGCGGGCCCATCTGGCTTGAAGAAAAGCTCGCCAGCTTGGACCCAAGGTCGCTGGCTCCAGCAAGGGGTTGCTCGGTCTGCTGAAGGCCCGCGGTCAAGGCACATGTGAGAAAGCAATCAATGAACAACTAAGGTGTCGCAACGGCAACGAAAAACTAATAATTGATGCTTCTCACCTCTCTTCAATCCTGTCTGTCTGTCCCTATCTATCCCTCTGTCTGACTCTCTCTCTGACCCTGTAAAAAAAAAAAAAAATTGTTTACTATGTGCCCCACATATTATTTGTTTTCTGGGTTCTAGTGCCTTAGCTATTGAAATAACCTGTCTCTTGTTATAAAAACAGATCAGATTCCAAACATTGTTTTTAATGGATATGAGCACTGGAGGAGAGACTGGGACCAAAAAAGATATTAAAATGTAAGAAACTGAACTTAGAAATATGTTTCAAAATATTAGTACCCCAGACTTATTTCTAAGCAAATGCATTGTTGGTAAAATGAGCTAGCTGATTAAAACTAAGGGGTTGAATTGTTGGCTTATAAAGTGTTTCTGTTATTTCACTTCTTTGCCAGGTTAGCTGTCTGTTTTATTCAGATTTGGGTGAGTCAGGGGTCTTGGGCAGCCTATTTTTGCCGGACATTTAGCACTTGTCTCCCCTCGCCCTCCCTTTCCTAGAATCTGATCCTGACAATGGAACATGAGAATTCATCCTTTAGGTAAAAATGGAGCTGTCCCAGACTTCATGTCCAGAATGGGGCTGCCGTCTTACATTGGAATTCTCTGGTCTGTGAAACTGACAAAGGGATATTTAGCTTTGTACACCTTAGGACAATATCCTGGAGAAACCTATAGGGTCATAAGTGAGTTCTGTGGGATCAAAGGACATCGTGGCCATCCCATTGGTGGTTTTTTCTAGTCAAGGAACTCCTTTGCAGAAGTAACAGCAAACACTAAACCTTTCACTACAGTGAAAATGGGCTTATCTTCTCTTCGCTGCCATGGGCGGGGTATGGTTACTGCTCTACCTGGACTCCTCCTGTTGTTTTGCATTTTGTTATTTCATTTTGAGCCTACTATGACAAAGCCTACACTGGCTATCTGAAGGCCAAGTATTTGTAAAATAAATTAATTTTAAAAAAAGACAGAGAGAAAGAAAGAAAAAGACTATTGGGAGATCAGTTTATTACTTTAATTCTACTAGGACGTATCAAACCCTGCCTATGTTAAACACCCTACAAAATTCATCATAAATCCTCTACTGTGGGAAAGACAATGGATGCTTCATCCTGACTTCTGTCCCGGGTAGTTTGTTACAGCAATGCTACTAAAAACCTCATTACCCAGAGGCTGGAAGTTTTCCCAAGAGGTCTTGACCTACTAATTACAGTCCATCTCTTTAAAAAAAAAAAAAAAAAAAAAGAGCTTAGTCATCTTGTCTAACATTGTTAAAACGACAACACATATACCTGTCTGGAGGCACAGATATAGAGGAGCTGATCTCTTGTGATGCATTTAAATCAAGTTATATTATTTTAAGGAAACAATTTATTCTAATGTTTTCTCGAAGACAAAGCTCTCTTTTGATCCGTGCATATTATTGCCTCTTATTCCCCATTGAAGTTTATTTTCAGAGAACTCTCTTTGCCTTGCACAGAAGTACTGTCTATAGTGTCAAGTACAATGGAATTAGAAAAAATGAATAGACCTCTGAAACATGACATCAGTGGTTTTCAAACTGATGCTCTACAGAAAACCTTAGGCATTTCCCAAAGGATAAAATATTTTTCAACAAACAATCATTATTATGAATAATGTTTCATTGATTTATTTTGTCTGCTGTTTAGCAAAGAGAAAACACAACCACAGCACCAAACCAAAGCGGTAGACTGAGTATTCGTCTATTTGAACACGAAACCTCTTCTTAAAGAAAAATCTTTCCTTGCAACCCCTTATTCTCTGGACTCAGGAGACTTTACAGTTTTCCAAAATGTGTCCTGTTTCCAGATTTTATATTCATGTCCTTTCTCCCAGTGACTTTGGAAAGGCTTAATCAGTTATTCTTCCCTTGGGAAGAAAAATGTATAAAAAAACATATTTTAAACTCAACGTTTTAAATATTTTTTTTTACTTCAGAAACAATGCTCATTGAAAATTAGGAAAACAAAAATGATTTTAAAAAAAGAAATTCTTTTATTATTAATATCCAAAAACAAAGACACACAACATTGCTTCATATTTTGATAAATTCCCTTAAAGTTGCTTCTTGTTTTAATCTCTGTACTTTTCAAACTTTATGAACCTAGATTTATTCTCTGGCAATGACTTCTCATTCTCTTCAGAAGTTTTCTTTAACTGTGCCTGCCTATTAAACTTTGGTATTCTTCACTTTCATACCTTAAACCTCTTCTAGTCTAAGTACACCTTCAGGTTAATATGATCAATATGACTGGCTTTATGCAATCTATAAGCTGATATATCTTAAATGGGCATCTATTTACACAACTTTCTGAACATTAAATTCATTTTTCCATTTTTCATAGTACATAACTCTACCTGAATGACTTCTCTTACGTAGTTTCCTGAGATTATTTTGGTCAAAAGAAAGAGAAACCAAGGTCAAACTTGAATAAATAAAAATAATGTAAAAATGACTTACTGGTCCCAGGAGAGAACTGGCTGGACGCAGAAGCTTCAGCACTGGTAACAAACCTGATCAATCATGCTCCATTTCTATTCTATTAGTTCCTTTTCTTTTATTTTTTTAAACCTTCATCTTCAAATTGATAGTCCTTTGTGACCACAAGTGGCTACCATCCTCTTCCCAAACCACATGTTCCCAGGTTCTAACCAGGCAGAAAGGAATGGGCACAACTACGCGGGTTCTGCGTCCATTATGTCCCAGCATCCTCACTAAAGTTCTGAAGGACACTCAGATTAGACTGGCTCAGACTGCAGGTGCCCAACACTGCACCAGTCATGCTGGCTGCTCTGGGTAGCCCTGTGCCTCACCCTCCATAAGGCTTATGGGGACCTGCCACGGAATGAGAGTGAGGAAAGGAGGGACAGAACCTCAGATGGAAATTAGAGCTACTGCCAGAAGAAAGCAAGCTGATGCCAGGCGTGAACAAATATTATTTGACCCTCTTTTATTTAATGGCACTCACCCAGTTTCTAAACTTGACATCATATGAAACACCTATATCCCCCTCCCAGGCAGCCACAGGGGTCAACAACCTTGTCACTACTATTGCTGCGGCTTTATTCAGACCCATTCTCTCCCTACTCTCCCCTGGGGCTCCCTTGCACCTGGCTTCCACAGATCCTCACCATTGATTCTCTCCGACTCTGCTCCTACACCCACAACATCCACTGGGCCACCACTCTCATTTACGTAAAATAGGTAGAAGATTCTGCTTCTTCACCACTCCTGGCTCCCACCACCTCCTGGGCAAGTGCAAAGCCTCTGTGTCTCCCTTCAGGGTGTGGCCTCATTCAGCCTTGCAGCAACACTTTGAATACATTCCTACACTTACACTTTCTTTTTTTTAATGTTTTTTAATGCAAATTTATTTAATATTCTTAAAAAATTGGTCCTTTATCTTAAGATTCTTTTTGGTATAAAAATGTCATTTCCTATATAAATTATGACTACAGTAGATGGTACTTTCTAAAATTGTCCTCAGCAAAATTTTTTTTTTAATTTCACTTTTTTAAAAAATGTTTCATCTTTGAAAGGTTTTGCTAACAGGAGAATTCCAAGTCTGAGCTCTACAAGACTACAGAGTTCTACAGAAGGCCCTATCTCTCTTGAGAAGGGATCTGGATCCTACTTCTAGCAGCCATCATCCTCGTCCAGACTCTGTGGTGTGTAGTTTGGAACATGCTGAGCTGATGGTCTCTGGTCAAGCTGAGACCTAGTGCCTACCCTGCCTTTTAGTGCCCATGTCAGGTGGGTAAGCACTATGTCCTCTCCATACCTCAGGTTCCTGTAAAATGGTGTTAAGAGAGATCACAGTACTCTCTCCACTCTTTCTTACAGATATATTGGCCAACTTTAAGTGCCCTAAACTGTACACACTCTTATATGCCTTTATCCACTCCAGTTTCTGTCCCCATGCACACGCCCCCCCCCAGAATATCTTTTCTGCATACCTTCTCCCTTGCTAGTATTTCCCACCACTAGCAGAGACAATGTAAATTCCCACTAATATAGTTTCCTATTGTAAGACATTACCACAAATTTAGTGGCTTAAAGCAATATAAATTTATTATCATAATGTTTTGGAGGGCAGGAGTCCAAACTGGAAATTATAGGGCTAAAATCAAGGTGTCAGGAGAGCTGCATTCTTTCTGGGTGCTCTGGGAGATAATTGTTTCTTTTCCAGCTTCTAGAGGCTGTCCCCATTCTTTGGCTCATGGCCTCCTCTCTATTTAGAAGCCAGCAACAGTATCACTCTGACCTCTGCTTCCATCACCACATTACCTTTTGACTCTCTTGCCTCCTTCTTTTGCTTATAATGATCCTTGAGATTATAATGGACCCACTCAGATAATCCAAAATAATCTCCCCCTCTCAATATCCTTAGCCTAATCATTTTTACAAAGTTCATTTTGCCATATAAATTAACATGTTAATAGGGTGCAAAAAGTGGGATACAAACATTTTCAAGGGGTCATTATTTTGCTCACCACACCCACTTATTCCTTAAGAACCAGCTTTAGCATGTGGCCTTATATTTATCTTGGGTTGCTCCTCTATTTGCTTAGCACTCTGCATCCTTCACCATAGCACTCAACACCCATCCTGTCCCTTATACAACTTGATGAGTTTGTCATGTAAAACAATGCTGACTTTTTTATGTTTGAGTGATAACACCCAACTCTGTGTCTGGCACAAAGAAATGAATAAATTGTATTACAGTCCTATAGTCCTCCAACCGTCAATTTAAAAGCTTCATCCCTGAATCCCAGACTCATCTCAAAGTGTCACGGTGACTCACAATGAAATTAGTTTACATTTGAATAAAATTTGGCCACAGTTTACTTTACTTTCTGAATTTCAAACAAACCAATTTTATTTCTTAATTTTAGTATTTTACATAATGGAGTGTTCTTGCTCTTAATCAGCTAAGGAACAGAAACACTAAAATCCATTTTTAAAAAAAGGTAAAGTTACTTCTTGGTTTCATCTGTTACAACAAAGTCCCAAGTACTTCCTGGAAAAGTTTTAAGAAAGACAACTAAATAAAACTGTAGAAAGTACAAAGTCTCTCATGAATACATGCACTGACAAGAGTGTGCCTTAACTTTGATACTCTATGTCACATTGACCCAATGTTCAATTTTAAGCAAGTCTTTAAACTGTTTTTCCAGGTGACAGAGTCACTTCTTGGCTCTTAAAGCACACATCCGTCTAGAGATGCAATGGGAGCCCTATGGCTGAAAGACATATCGGTGGAAATCCAATCACTACCCATGCGCCCTTCCTTTCATAGGAAGCTCTGAAGCAATATCACACAAGTGAATCTTGAGAAGGAATATATCTGCCAAGAAGGACTCTTCGTGCTTATCTGGGCCTAAATTCATAACCAGAGCCTAGCAGCCCATTGCTGACAAAAGTCTCTTATATACTACATTTCAGGGAGAAGTCACAGACTAAGCCTTCAACCTCCTGCATGGTACTTCTGCCACCTGAGTTAACCCTTATAAGGATGTTCCCCAGTATGGTCTTTCAACCAATGGACCAAGACTGGCCCCATTCAATCAATATTGCACACCTATATTCTAATGTGCATCTATACTGACCAATTAGAACTGCTTCATAACAACCAATCAGAATATGCAATACCTACCAATCAGGACTGTGAAATTTGGATATCTTATTTGCATTAAAATGGATTAATTAGGAATCAGACCAATAACTTTATAAAAACCAACTACCCCTTTGTCTTGGATTGCACTTCTGGTTTCCCTGGTTTGCAAATGGCTTGCCTGAATAAAGTTTCTCTTCTTTCCACACTTCATATTGGAACTTTTGTTGACACAAGGTAGAGTATGGTCTTAATTCACAGGAGGACATTTAGAGCTCAGTGAATGGACTGTCAAATAACAAAAAGGATTCATCCAGATAGATTTGAGCAGGGAAGGGTTAGTGCCCCACAAGATCACTAAGGAGGGGATCTGCCAATAATAAAAAAACAAGGTGCATAGATGGCCATTATGATCTGTGACTGGAAACAATATACTTAATTACAGGTTTAGAGACTCAGTGTGTTGAACAATGAGGATGCTGCTGGACAGGCTTCTCCAGTGCCACACTATCATCAAGCCAGGACATGGAGTCCACAAAAGAGAAAATAGTGCAGTGTGGGTAAGGACACATTTTGACAATTTATCTGCTTGGAATTACTCATTGTCACAGCATAAAAATTCTGGGAATTTTTGTTTCTTGATTGTACTTATAGATCCTTGATATATGGTTATCAGCTATTTAAGTTGCCTCATGACCCATTCCATAGACAACAGTAGATGAAGCAGTCTAATTCACACTTGTTCCACTCATCAAATTAGCCAAGTCTATTTCTGTCTGATAATATGTAATATGTGTGTATTGTGTGAATAATGCTCTGAATTTAGCTTCCTGGAAAAACCAACATTTTTATTGACTAGGATACTGACCTATATGTGCTGCCTCTTTAAACCTTACACTTTGTTTTAATAGAATAGTATGAAAAACACCCAGGATTTTCCTGAATAAGCTATTATTGTCTAAGTTACATAACACATACAGATAGCAGTCAAGCAGTAAGTTAGAACTAAACCACACAACTTCAGTTAAAATTCTCCCCTATAATCTGTCATCATAAATTCTTTGGCTGTAACTGCTTGCCAACAATATGACCTTTTTTATTTCCACTCTGAAAACATTTACTATTATTAGACAAGGCAATTGAGCTCCTGTTCACCCCAATCACCTGCGAAAGACATTCATAGGATTCTGATTTTTATCCACGGCTACCATTATAGAAGACCATCAATGGGGAAAATGTTTGTTTGTCTTGCTTTGTTATATTCCCAGGGATGATGGAGAGGCCTTTGGTGTTAGTTTTTTATGAAACTAAATAGAGTCTTACCATATGGTACAGAAAGATACAGAAATTACATTCTTTGGTATTTACTTAAATGACTTAAAAACTTATGTCCACACAAAAGCCTGAATAGAAATGTTTATAGCAGCTTTATTCATAATTACCAAAAACTAGAATAAAATAAGATGCCTTTTAATTAAATTTATTTTTTTATTTTATTTATTTTAGAGAGGAGAGAGAGAGAGAGAGAGAGAGAGGAGAAAGTGGGGAGGAGCTGGAAGCATCAACTCCCATATGTGCCTTGACCAGACCAGTGCAGGGTTTTGAACTGGCAACCTCAGTGTTCCCAGGTCGATGCTTTATCCACTGCGCCACCACAGGTCAGGCAAAATAAGATGCCTTTTAATAGGTGAATAGACAATCAAACTCTGGTACATCCATGTAATGGAGTATACTTCAGTATTATGGAATATTTAGTAATAAAAAAATTATCTATAAAGCCATGAAAGACACACATAAATGTTAAATGCATATTGTTAAATGAAATAATTCAGTCTTAAAAAGTCTAAATACTACTCTATGATTACAATTATATTACATTATGCAAAAGGCAAAATTATAGAGATGGTAAAAAATCAGTGGTTTCCAGAGATTTGAGGGGTGGGTGGCAGAGTTGAATGGGAGAAGCATAGGAAATTTTTTAAGGTGGTAAAACAGGTCTGCACAATTTTATAGTGATATATCCATGGCGCTATGCCTTTGTCTAAACCCATAGACTTCAGCAGCACAAAGAGTAAATCTTAATGATATTCAAATTCTTAAAATATCGTTTAGAAGGTGGGGATCCCAGGAAGGACTGCAGATTGTGACAAAACAACCTAACTGTATTACAAATGCATAAAACAACCTTACTGACTAGAGTAGGTACACAAGGTACTGACCTGAGTAACATGGGAAAGAGTGGGGTCTATAAAACTAAAGGCAAAGGAAACTGCATATAAACACTACTCTAATTGATGCAGTTTGTTTCCCATGAGATTCACAAATATGATACTGCTATACATGTACACTGGAATTGAAAAATTAAATAAATGGATGACATATAGTGAGAGGCAGGTTTCTCATTGTTGAAGTGGCAGGTTATAGATAAACAGGTCTAGATAGCCCAGAGGCTAGAATGACCCAAATAGTAAGGTACTGGAGTCAGAGACATTAGTGTATACTCACGTTTAACTTAATATAAATACAGACTATACAAAGAAGTATTTCTAGACATATACATTATACAGTTTAGTATGCACACATATATCTCCTTGCTCTCTTCAACTGTAAGGGCCTAGAAGCAATGTCACCTAGCAGTAATTCATTAGCACACCTAATGCCCACATCTTGATTTCTAATTCCATTCTCCAATAAAGGAACCAGGGCTCCTTAGAAAAAATGGCTGATTCTAGTTGGGGTAGAAATAGACATGATGAACCTGAAGCATATTCTAGTACTAGGAAGTAGGACAGTGATCAAAAACCAAACAAACAAACAAAATCCCACAAAAAAAAAGTTCTCAATGGACAAAGATTGAACACTTTGAGCAAAAGAGTAAATAAAATTTGTATTAACTTATAACCTCCCAATATAAAGTAAATATCCAAGGTCATACTGAGTAAAGTAAATGATTAAATAAATAAAACAAAGAAAACAGACAAATCTCCCATACACAAACCTTAAATCACACTGGGGAACAAAATTTTTGTTGCATCCACAAAAACACTGGTTCTTACCTAACTCGAGTGTGCTGATCTCAAATCTGACATTAGTTTTTCTCTGTTTGCTACATTATTTTTGCAATTCAAGATTTTATGTTTTCATCTTATTGTAAAATTTTTAACATTTAGTTTAACATAATGAAGTAGAATGTCTTCTTGGGCATCATCTTGTGAAAATATAGTTATTTATATGATACCGTAAATACACTAATACACTAAAAATATGATTGCATCAGAATTTGTCTACAATTTTGAAATAGAACATATTAAAACACTTATTTTAATCATAAAATTTGTGCAAAACTTATTTAAATTCTATTCAGGCAAAAATTTGCATTTGTAGCTCTTGTGTTTGTGTACTTGTTGAGGACAATCTCATTTGATGCTCCTACAGTAGTCTGCCATCATATTTCTGCCCCAAATCCCGGATAACACTCTTCTATCATCTTCAGATCTTGAAGAAAGTGTTCTCCCTGCTCATCACTAACAGCTCCAAGATTTTCGGGAAACTTATCAAGGTGACTGTTCAAAAAGTGAAACTTAACACTCATGTTACATCCAGTGTCACAGAAAGCCAACAGCATCATTTGAACCAGAAGTTCATAGTTTTCTGATTTTTTGTTGCCAAGGAAGTTCTTTGTAACTGCCACAAAAGACTGCCATGCTATTTTCTCCTCCTTATTCATCTTCCTGGAAAATTCTTCGCCACGTATGAGGGTTCCAATTTGAGGTCCAGTGAATACAGCTGCCTTTATCTTCTTGAAAGACAAGGCAGGAAAAGAAGAAATAATGTGTAGAAAGCATTCACTTTCTCTATTCAAAACCTGAACAAACAGCTTCATTAAGCCAAGTTCGATGTGAAGTGGGGGAAAAATGATCCTGTCTCAATTAACTACAGGTTCATTCACAATATTTTGCATCCCTACTTCCAGAGTTTCATGTTTCAGCTACTCCTTTTGTGCCCAGTGTTTCTCCCAAGCTCGCTGTCCCACAAACACAGAAAGCGAGGATACTTCATAAAACCTCTCTGTTGTCCTATTAAAAAAGTTACCATTTTAAGATCCACACAAATGATCCAGTTATGCTCCTCATACTTCAGTAAGTCAAGGACAATTTTTATAATCTTCTTACAGATGAGTTGAATAACTAATTGAAACCACTGCATTAACATTACTGTTGTGTAGGAGAACACATTTCAGACTTAGTTTAAAGCTACCAGGAAATAGCAACCAGACTGACCAGGCAGTGGCGCAGTGGATGGAGTGTCAGGATGGGATGCAGAGGACCCAGGTTCAAGACACCAAGGTCGCCAGCTTGAGCATGGGCTCATTTGGTTAGAGTAAAAAGCTCACCAGCTTGAGCCCAAGGTCGCTGGCTCAAGTAGGGGGTTGCTCGGTCTGCTGAAGGCCTGCAGTCAAGGCACATATGAGAAAGCAATAAATGAACAACTAGGGTGTCAACAAAAAACTGATGATTGATGCTTCTCGTCTCTCTTTGTTCCTGTCTGTCTGTCCCTATCTGTTCTTCTCTCTGACTCTCTCACTCTGTCCCTGTAAAAAAAAAAAAACAAAAGAAAGAAAGAAAGAAATAGCTGCCATTCTGTTGGACTGTAAGTGGTAACACTTAGCTGGCTGAGAAGACTACTGATATCATAACAGTAAACAAAGTGTTTGTCTTTGTAAAAAAGGCCACAAAAATTTGTTCACGCTTCCTAAAATGGGATACTTTAGTTGACCAGTGAAGTACATTCTTTTCTTGAAGGCTAGAGGCTAATAACTCAGCTGCTTTCTTTAATAGGCCCAAATCTCTTACTAAGTCATTCAATTCGGGTTGGCTAAAATGCTGAGGGGTTAGTGACTGCTTGGCATCAGAAGAAGAACCTTCAGATTTTAAAACCATTTCTTCATGCATCTTATCAAAATACACTTGATCATCATATTCATTTTCTTCGCCCTTAGAAGACATAAAACCATTGAAAACTGGAACCGGGTGTGTCTCAGAGTGTGGAATAGGTCGTATTGCTGAAGGAATATTAGAATATGTGATCATATGCTATTTTTTCTTGCCAATGCCCTTTGTATGGGTCAGACAGAAATAACAGTCACTGTTGTGGTCCTTAGGTTCACGCCAAACCATGGGAATACCAAAAGGCATTCCTTTGCGTTTTCCTTTTGTCCAGTCACAAAGCATTTCCTCACAATTATGACACACAATACGAGGAGCCCAATTCTTGTCTTGATTACCAAGGGGAACTTGAAAATAGGCAGTATATGCATTTTTTACAAATGATGAAATATTGTACCTTTGATGCTGAAGTGTGTAACAGGCACATATATAACAGAAGGTATCAGGACTAGTCTTACATTTACGCCTACTTGAAGAAGCCATGATTCAATCTTAAAACATAAGAAGAGGGTGTTTTTATCAGATAATATTTTTTTACATTTAGAAACAACTACAGTTATGTAAAAGTGATGTTTGTAAAACATTAATTGCCTTATGGTTATGTTCAATCCAAAAAAGAGATGTTGCTCTTTTATTTCAATTTAAAAACCAATACATGCCATTAACTGTAATAAAAAGAAATTAAAATTGCATAAAAACTAGATCATGCACCAGAAAAAGATTTCATATTTGGAATCAGCGATGCAGAAGTATACAGAAATAGTTCTAAAACCTCATGCAACAGAAAATGAAAATAAAATTGTTCCCCAGTGTAATTTATGAAGACATTCCACCCTCAAAGTATTAGAACATAACTCCCTACTTTTTTAGTGTGGCCTTTACATGGTGACTTCCTTCTAAAGAGTATATTATTGAAATGGGAGGAAAAATAACTTTTCAGAGAAGAAACAAAAAACTCTGCCTCAGATCATGAAAGTAAATATTACCAGTGATAAGTATGGTTGAGAGTACACATCCATGATATGTTATGATGAAAATGACAGTTCACCTCTTCTTCAAAAAGAATGCCATCTGCTCCAAAAAGATAAACATGGCCCTAGTCTAATTATAAATAAAATATCAGACAAACCCAAATAATGAAACAAACTACAAAATACCTGGCCAGTACTTCTCAAAACTGTCAAGGTGAGTAAGACAAAGTGATGTCTGAGAAACTGGCACAGTCAAGAGAACCCTGAAGTCAAGACAACTAAATACAATGCATCTTGAATGGAATCCTTGACTAGGAAATGAATATTAGGGTAAAAAATAAATATAAATAGAATAAGGACTTTCAGTTGATAATCATTTCAATATTGGCTCATTAATTATAAACAAATATACCATTCTAATGTAAGATGTTAATAAATAGAAGAAACTGGATGTGGGTCTGTGGGAACTCAGCATACTCGCTTCAATTTTTTTTTCTGTGAAAACAAAACTGTACTCAAATAGAATGTTTCTATTTAAAAATATGAGCATTAAGATTGATGAAAATATTTTTACTCTCCATCTTATCCTGATATTTTTCAATTGGCTCATACTCAGCAGTTGCATTCACACATCCGTTCCCCCAATGCCATCAAACACCAACACTCATCTCTAGAGCGGAATCTATTTTTGCCTTTGATGCCCATGATTGAGGTGAAGGTGAAGTTTCTAAGTCTGATGTTGTACCATACCATCAGTGATGCTTCATAGAACTCAAGAGAGTGACCATGACTTTATGGCTAGTAATTAGTCAGAGACATCATTAAATAATCATTTCTCTACAGCATTTATGACACTTTACATTCTCAACCAGTTGAATCATTAGGTGAATAGTTGCTGGTCAACAAACACTACCGATTTAAATGGAATGCACAAAAATTAATTCAGGTCAATATAAGACATAAAAATCCGATTTCCCTGAAACATTCAGTTCATTATTTTATACCCGTATTTCATTTTAAGGGACTGTACAAAAAGCTGAAATTTTAATCAACAATATTGATACAACACTAATATTTATGACATGGTATCTTATTTACTAGTTATCCAAGGTTTTGGAAAGAAATGCTTCAACAGTTTCTATTATCTAGTTCTTGTTAATACTTGAGATTTCTTGTATTTTATTAAAGTAGATGTACCTGTGGCACTACTTTGTGTTTATGAATAAAAATATATGCACAGTTGTAAACACTGTGGAAGTCACTTGATGCTGAGCTTGTGGTCAATGATTTGAGCCTCTTAAATCATTGTAAATTATATAGAGGCCCCTCAGCCTCACTATAGAGAAAATTCTGTAAAAGTCTCCTTGGAATTTTTTAATAACATTATTGGACGTACTTTTCTTTACTAAAGTTCTGTTGTTATGTCTGCTGTGTGCCTCCCTTGATTTGCTTGGTCTATTTCTTGAAAGAAAGAAAATTTATTAAAACCACATTTAAATAATAAATTTTAAAGTAGAAAAATTATATATTATCTCTTGGATCTAGAGAATAGCACAGTTTATTTCTTGCTTCAAATTCTTCCTCATTACTATGGACAGCCATGTATGTGTCAGTTAAAGTACTTGTCAAGAATCTCTGATAAGGAATCATAAAAGCAACTGACTGAATGTAGATTCATTCATTACTCAGCCAGGTGCAGAGGAATTACAGCCTCCTAGTGACTATTCAGACATTTAGTTTAGGGAACACCTGAGCATCTACTTCTGTGCCCTGTCTCTACAGAACAAGAGTCAGTAAACTTCTGTGAAGGACCAGAGAGCAAAGATTTCAGACTTTGTGAGCATTGAAAAATCTGTCACACTTACTCAACTCAATTGCTGCAGCGTGAAAGCAGCTACAGAAAATACATAAACGAATGGGTGCCTATGTTTCAATAAAACTTTATTTACATGCAGGTATCAAGTGCATCAAGTCAGATTTGGCCCGTGGGCTGTAGTTTGTAAACCACCAATATAAATGGGGAGAGTGAGAGAGAGAATGTAGATGGCAGAGAGGTCATTCAATGAGGTCTAGAATGTTCTTTGCTTCCTTATCTGGCTGGAAAATCACCTCTCACTTTTTCACATCAGTTCACACATCCTTTCTGCTATGAAACCCTTAACTTCATCATATAGAGTTGGTTTTCTCTTTTTAGCAGTGTGATATTTTGACTGTTCATTTTCAAATCTACCATTCTGGCTAAACAATAATCTCCTTGAGAAAGGGCGACCTCTGACATCCAACTAAATGCATATTGTGCACAATGTGGCCTGTAACCTTGGAGTTCAGCAACACAGCAGCCCTTCTTAGGGACAGAAAAATACCTTACCCATCTATGCATCCTCCTATAACACAGAGTGTCATTATTTAATAAATACATAAAAATAAAGGAATGAGAAAAACATATGAAGGACAACAGCATGCTACATGTTAAACTCAGAGGAAGTAGAGAGTACCTTCAAATGGAGGGATAAGAGAAAGGTCTATAGAAGGCTGAGCTCTGGCATAAGAAGTGGAAGGGGGTAGGATGTGAGGGAGGAAACAACACTTATTCCAGACCCTGTGTGTGATTGGGAGCCTCTAACAGGGCCCACAAGAACTGCCAGCTCCTGGTATATATGCTCTGTGCAATACCATCAACATGCTTGTTTGCGGTACATAATGACTCATTCCTAATGAATAAAATTACTAAAAATGTGATGACATACCTCTTCCAAGTTTAGGATACAAGAGTAATGTAGCTTCCATCTCTCTCTGTCTCTCCTTTGATCTCTGAGAGAAGCCGGCTGACTGATGCATTGTGAGCTTCCCTATGAAATGGCATCATGACAAAGAACTGATGGCTCCAGCTGATACCCAGCAAGGACCTGAACCATGGGAGAGAGCTCGGAAGCGAATCCTCGCCCAGCCCAGCCTTGAGACGGCTGTTGCTTTGATCAGCCTTGTGAGAAACCCTGAGCCACAGGCACTCAGCCAAGTTGCAGCTGGATTTCTGGTTGATAGAAACTGTGAGATAGTAAGTGTGTATTGTTTTAAGATCCTAAATTTCTAGTTGATTTGTTACACAGCAATAGATAATTAACATATTATATTAGGTGTTTTAGATACCTTTCCTCATTTAACATACACAATGAACCTACAGAGTATACATTATAGTCGATTTCACTGATAAGAAAAAAAAAAGCCTCAGCCAAAAATTTACAGTTGCCGACAGCAAAAGTGGCATTCAAATCTTTGCTCTTCCGGTCACTACAAAGCAGAAAAAGCACACACTAAGTGAAATACAATGCTATGGAGAAACAGTTTTCTGGAGGCCACTATGCACGATCTGTTTTCATTTCAGGAGATTCTGGGAAACACAGGTGACCTTACCTAGTTCACCATCCTCTTATGACTCATGGTGTGTCACCATAAAAGCAGGGTTTTTTTCCTTCACAGAGGGGTCTCTCACTGCCTCTTTTAAATCTGCTCAGCAGGACTGTCCTGCTCAAGGATGAAAACTCTGCTGAGTGTCATAACATTTTTTGTCACTCTTAGGTAATAAAAATGGCTGCTTTGTCAAGACACAATCTTAATTTAGCGATTTAAAGTGTCTGGTTTAATCCACTGGTCAAACCTTCAATCTTCATCCACATGAAATGCCCTGCCCTCCTCTCTAGCTTCAGCTGGAATGCCTGGGGACAGGGGCCCGCATGCCGCTTACCTTTCTCTCTGTCCATGGACTGCAGCTAGAAATGCTAGCTGACACTTCTGATCCTATCAGGGTTGAAGAAAGTGGTGGCTGGCACTTGTCTAGCACTGTTGTGAGACGGCTGAAAATTTCTGGACCCAAAAGCTACTTTCAGTTGACTCCTTCTCACAGCACTTCCTTCAGAGTCCCCTGTGGGCCCCCTGGCCTGCAGCAGCAGCTTCGAAGAGAGCTGGAGCTCACCTTCTGCTAGCCTCCTGCCTCCCCAGTCAGCCTCTGTTCCCCGCAATATACCTCACACCATTTTACTTGAACCCCCACCCCCTCAACATCTGCTCCCTTGGGCAGAATCCCTTTCAAAGCATGCCAGACTGGCACTGCTGCTCAGAGGGGCAGCCACATCCAGATGCAGCCCCCTCTTCTGCTCTAGCAGGATGCTCTAGATTCCCGGAACAGGAGTCGGGCACTCTCCTGCTGTGTCCTCCAACTGCAGGGGACACGGAGTGAGAACTCCCCGCTTGAAACATTCCTCTGTAGTTTGGAAGATCTCCACATCCTACCCATTGCAGGAAAGTAGGACTCACGGCACAGCTCTCGCCAATAATATCATCCTCCAAAATCACCTCCAAAATCTCTCAACTCATCAAAACCTCCCTTATGCGTGGAGGAATTTCAGAATTGTGAAGCTGATTCTCTGATATTTTCTTTGAAAATCTGCTTGTGGTCTAGCGCCTTGCTGAAGCTTCAATTTTAACATCAAGTTGCAGCCCAAACAAAGTTTTGCTTTAAGATGATTCCTCTAGTGTTATGATTGGTGGTTAGATTGGAGGGTGAAGGCACCGAAGAAGGGAGACTTGAGAAGAAGCTGTAATCTAAGTTATAGACAAGTGGGGTCTGAACCAGGGCTGTTCTAATGGGAATAAAAATATAAAGATTTTCTCAAGAGTCAAGCAGAGGTAGATCAAGAATTAAATAAATGTAAAAAGAAAAAGGGACTTGAGAACTAGAAGTCTGGACAATAAAAACTCAGTACTTAGAAGGAGTGCTTTTCAAGGGGGAATGGGATGATGGAGTACATAGCCCTGTAGGCACTGCTGGCATATCAGTAGAGAAGAGCCTCAGGGAATTAGAGAACGGGCCCCAGAATTCAGAACTGCAGCACAGGAACATCTCCACAGAGGTCATTATTGAGCCCA
Organism: Rhynchonycteris naso; assembly: GCA_037038555.1. NCBI lineage: Eukaryota > Metazoa > Chordata > Mammalia > Chiroptera > Emballonuridae > Rhynchonycteris > Rhynchonycteris naso. Next base: position 256,065,385 of record CM072995.1, read on the forward strand.
GAGCCATCATACAACGGACATGAGAAAGTCTACAACTACAGAATATGCCAAGAAAAGGAGGGACATCTCCCCACTCAAATGGCAAGAACACTCAAAAAAATGTAAAAGGCAGGGCTTTATGAGGAGTAATCATTAGGGTCCCAAGCTGAAGATGGAAAAAGAAAGGAACTACTGAATAAAGCATCGGGAAGACATCCATCACCAGTGTGGTCTCAGTGAAGGTGAAAACAATTCCAAGGGTCGGGATTAGATAAAATGTTGAGAAGTGAAGGCAACAAGGATAGAAAACAAGGATAGAATACTCTTGGGGAATTTGTCAGTGAATAAGAAAAAACTCTTGAGAAGACAGAAGTGTCTAGGGGACATTTTAAAATAGGTGTAGTTGGACATATTTATAGCTGAAAGGGAGAGAGCCACTAAACAAAAAATGATTCAGAGAAGCAAGATAGAAGGGAAATGGGCCAAAAGGATAGACACAGGAAAGTGGCCTTAAAATGACAGACAGGCACTTATAAACTGAAGTACAGAAAATACGGGGGGAAGCCTGAGATAAAGAACTTGAGAAAAACCAAATTACAGGGTTTTAAGCTTTTAATAAAGGAAACAGTGAGGTGATTTTAGGGATTCAGTAAGGGCTAGTTTCTTGCAAAAAAAACAAGGCGTTCTGAAGCCATCAGTATGTGGGATGGAATTTTCAAAACAGAGAATCAGATACTAATAAAAGCTTGTTTATCCAAACAAAAGGATCACTTTAAACTAGCCTCTTCTTGATCACCACTCCTCCATTATTAATGTCAATTTTTTTCAAAGTTCACCAGTTGATATTGGGTTGTGTCTTTTTCCAGAAGTGCCTGCCAATTCAGGAAGAGCAGGGAAAGCAGATAGAGACTTATCCTGGGCAGTCACTTGGCAAAGTAGCTCTGGATGTAGGTCTGGGTGGAGAAAGAGACAACAATCTTGAAGTGCTAACTGCTGGCCATGCAAGAATATAGTAAGAAGTATTGTTTTCTTTTCTTATTTTTTTCCTGAAGTGAGAAACAGGGAGGCAGAGAGACAGATTCCTGCATGTGCCTGACCAGAATCAACCTGGCAAGCCTGTTAGTTGGCGATGCTCTGCCTGTCTTGGGTGTTGCTCTATTGCAACTGGAGTCATTCAAGTGCCTGGAGCAGAGGCCATGGAGCCATCCTCAGCTCCTGGGCCAACTTTGCTCCAATGGAGCCTTGGCTGTGGGAGGAGAAGAGAGAGATCGAGAGAAGGGAAAGGGGGAAGGGTGGAGAAGCAGATGGTACTTCTCCTGTGTGTCCTGGTCAGAAGTAGAACTCGAGACATCCACATGCCAGGCCAACATTCTACCACTAAGCCAACTGGCCAGGGCCAGAAGTTTTGTTTTATTATGAGTCCTTCATGAGTTCTTCATGAATCTCTCCATGTACTATTCAAGGTCATTTTATTCTTTGTCTTTGAGTGAGAACACACAAGAATGAGGAAAGAGGATATTATTAAACACCAAAGAGGGTACTATTAAATACCATAGACAGCAGCAAAATGGTGACATTTTTCTGATTAATGGATTGGGGAGAAAAATAAAACAGCAGTTTTGTTTTGGTTTGGTTTTTGGGTTTTTTTTTTTTGGCAGAGACAGAAAGAGTCAGAGAAAGGGATAGATAGGGACAGACAGACAGGAAGGGAGAGAGATCAGAAACATCAATTCTTTGTTGCATCTCCTTAGTTGTTCCTTGATTGATTTCTCATGTGCCTTGACTGGGGGACTACAGCAGACAGAGTGACTCCTTGCTCGAGCCAGCAACCTTGGGCTTAAGCTGGTGAGCCTTGCTCAAACCAGATGAGCCCATGCTCAAGCTGGCGACCTGGGGGTCTCGAACCTGGGTCCTCCACATCCCAATCCAATGCTCTATCTACTGCACCACTGCCTGGTCAGGCAAAAACAGAGGTTTTATATATAGGCTTCTACCTGCCCCCTATAGTGTGCTAGGAATCGTTAAGCCCAAAGAGATGCCAGGTGGAGAGGGGAAATGTGACAGATAAGAACCAGAAAATGAAGTCCTGAAAGAAGATATCGAAGTCCCTAATGTTGGTGGAATAGAGAAATGCAAAACAGTTATCGAACATTCAAAGACCAAAAAGACTGCATTAGTAATTGCTCTTAAGGAGACCATTTCTGCCCAACCTCTACTATATTCACTCTGCCCCACTGGCGGTGATGTGACTCCCTGATTGCTGAATTGGAGAGAAAAAACAGCTTCTCCTACAGGCTTCTCCCTGTTCCCTTTAAGGTACTAGCTCCCCATATGGAAAACATCACTTCAGCAGCTGTTTCATGGAGGGAGCATGGTTGGCATCAAGCACTTTCTGCAAGTGTAACCAATCCTGGGGTTCTGGTCCATTTGACTCTCACACTGAGCCACATCCTCCAACAATCATCTAACCCACCATCTGCCACTCCGGACGGAGGAGAAAACAGGGGATTTTTTACAGAAGCCTCTGGAGATTTTAACAGTTTAGCTTACTGAAACTTCTTAATGCCTAGAATGCTTCTGGTTTCAATTATAATCTGACTGTACAAAAGAATCGCACTTAAAAATCCTGCTTGTTTCTCTACATGCCTACTTCCTATACGTCAGGAGCTTACTCTGAGAGCCCTGACTGTTGAATTCTCTAATGAAGGACTAGCCATTCCAGGCCATGCAGAGTGTCTGCTCCAGCATAAGCTGGATTCACTTCTACTACTGTAGCTAATAAAAGTTTGCCAATGACAGAGAATTAAAATTTCAGACTAGTTCTTAAGGAAAAAAATATATGCATGTAAAGGATTAAAATTAGTCACATTTTTTAGATCAGAAAAGAATATTGAAGTCTGGACCAAAGAAATTTAAATTTGGTGTGATGAATAAAGAAGAAATGTTCACAACTTAAAGCCAAATTCCTTCTGTCAGTCCCAGTGAAGCCCTTGCTCTGGATACATGAATTATAAATGCAATATCACACCTATAAATATGTGATCCTGGCACATCACACTGGCCACACCCCAGTTCCATGTAAGGTAGTGACTTCTATGTCATTGCCCTTATTTCTAACTTGAAAGGTATAAATTCCAAGCCAATGCTTAAATTAAATTTATATTATATGTGTGAGTCTTTGAAGCTCTCTTTCTGCCAGTAAAATTGTTGCCATAGCAACTTATGCACTTACAAATAGAAGGAAAATATGCAACAATATTTTTCCCATCCAAAGGTAAAATTAAACTAAATAACAACAGATCCTGGTCATTTCATTAAACAGTTGTTCTCTTCCAAATGGTATTACAAATCTCACACACTTCTTTGAAATAGAGAAATAATATCCTCTTCCCTCATTTTTGTGTGTTCTCACTCAAGGACAAAGAATATAAAGACCTCGAATAGCACACTGAGAGATTCATGAAGAACTCACTAAACAAACTAACATGATGTAATACATTGCATTATGTTATACCTTAAATGATCTTTTGCTTTAGGAGATAGCAATCTTAATAACAATAATAATAATGGTAATAGCAATAGTAATAGTAATAGTTGTCACCTCATGTATTAGGGAAACACCTACACAGAATATTTAGGTACTGAAATTATACTACATTCTATTTAAGTTCTAAATTTCAAGGACCTAAATGGAATCATAGACCACAAAAACAATTCCATTCAGCATATACTAGTGAATGTCTATAAATTAATTCTTTTGCCCTTAATTTGTTTTGCTGCTGGTTTTGGTATTTAAAAAAGCATTTCAAGTATATATTTCTTAACTGAGCTTATTAAATCATTTTTCCCTTCAGTCATGTTGAATCAGTGTGGTGTGAAAGACGAAAGTAAATTTATAAATTTCCATTTAATAACTTTTATATTGTTAAAGGTTAGTGACTTGTATACGATAAAATAAAGGAGCCAGGGGAAATATTAGAATTTAGATTGTGGTTAATTAAATACATCCTCCCCTAAGAGCCTACAGTAAATAAATTTAGAACTAACCTTGAGATTTAACAGAAACATAAAGGCTTTCTAAAGCTTGATAGTAATTCTTTCATTCTATCTCCTCACCATTATTTATTTTGTGTTGTCTATTTTTGCCACTTAGAAATATCTTCAATAAACATTGGAAGCATTATGCTTTATGCATATTTTCTGTAAGCCACCAACTTTGAAATCTGTGGAATAAGTCTCTATATACTTCTTAGTAATCATTTCTGTTGGCATCAGTAACAGGGAAATAAACAATGTGAAATAAAGAGAAATAGGGTAAATAAAATTGCATATCAAGGAATGTGAAAATATTGTCTTTCTTTTATTAACAATGCTAGAGTAAGAGATGAAGTTCTTTAAACCAAATATTATAGATATAACTTCAGACACTAAAGCAGTGATAAATAATATAACACAAAGGGAAGTTAGATTTAGATACCAAACAGACAGATGATACACAGATGTTCCTAGAACAGCTGCTATAACATTAATACTTGAACAGTCTTTGGGAAATTTTAGGCAATTACTTTTCATTTATTGAATGAACTATATTTAAGACTTAGATCTAATTAATATTGATATTATATTTCTGCATGTGCCTATTAGCCAATCCTAAATGCAATTAATTGGACATTCACTTCAAAATGCTTATGGCTATAACAATAAAGACATCCAACTTCATGGTCACTCCTGTCATTGTCAGCTTATGTCCTTAACTGATCACAGCTGGCCATAGCTTCCCTGGGAATAATTCTACCCCAAATGTTGTTGATTACTATATCTAGCATTTATTTGGCATGATTGATGGTTTCCAGTCCATGTAAAACCATGTACCTTGGCTCCACTTTGGGGCAACCCAATTCATCAGAAGTCCATCCAAGCCCAGAAGACATTTGGGGTTTTGCCACATAGCCTGGAGAACTGACAGCTGATTAAGGACCAAGGCTCTACTTTAATGAGTCTCCCTGGTCTCATATCCATCACTGCCAGACTGACAAACATCAAAAGTTGGCACCTTCCATTAGAAACTGTTTAACCTATAAGTCTGCATCAGGTAAAGAATGTCTGGTCTGGAAGTTTATAATAATGGCAACTTCCTTAGCTAAGCTTCATGATCAAGTGATACAGCTGCCTGGTCAGTAAGCACCTTGAGGATAAAAGCATTAAACATCAGCTTTTCCATACTTTTAGCAAGTATAAGTAATTATTAAAAATTTTTATTTTTAGAGTTACTGGGATCTAAATACTGGGTACAGAAACAAAGCATAAAAATCCATGCATGTAGCCCTGGCTGGTTGGCTCAGTGGTAGAATGTCAGCCTGGTGTGTGGATGTCCTGGATTTGACTACTGATCAGGGCACACAGGAGAAGTAACCATCCGCTTCTCCACCCCTTTCTCTCCCCTTTTCTCTTCTATTCTCTCTCTCTTCCATTCCCACAGCCATGGCTCAATTGGTTCAAGCGCATCAGCCTGGGCACTGAGGATGGCTCCATGGAGCCTCCACCTTAGGCATTAAAAATAATTCGGTTGCTAGCATGGCCCTAGATGGGCAAAGCATCTATCCCAGACAGGAGTTGTCAGATGAATCCTGGTTGGGGTGTATGCAGGAGCCTGTCTCTCTATCTCCCCTCCTCTCAATTTGGAAAAGAAGAAAAGAAATTCATACATGTAAATGACTTGTGTGAAAATCAGTATCTATAGAAACTATTGTAAATATACCCAGAACACAGAATAGGCCTAACCAGAATGATCTGGACCCTAAACTAAAATCAACCCTTTACAGTAGAAACAACAGTCATGGATAGTTTAAGGATGGAATGAGACCAACCACCCATGTGACACGTGATCTTTTATGGAGATAAACAAGGACTGGTCACCAATATCCATGTGCTTTTCAACCTGTCTCAGTACCCATGCAGGTAGCAGGAGCTGTGTGACTATTCTGGAAAATGCACTATGTGTAAGACTGAAGTAAGCCACTCTTGGTTTGAGGATGTTAGAGTGGGTAAGCCACTTCTGGTTTTCATACTCTTGTCTCCTACTGTAGGCTCCACATTTTGAGATGCCAGTGTCAGAAAACACTGATGCTTCTATGAGCCTAGGCCTCTGACTACCACCAACAATGTGCATTAGATTCTGCATAGGCAAGAGAAAAAAATTGTATGTATTGCCAGCTAAGATATTGAAAGTAATTTGTTGTTGCAGTATAACCTAACCTTAACCTGACAAAGATGTTAAAGTTAAAAGTGATGCTCAGGCAAACTGGTATCAGAAATGTTCTAGAAAATTGTGGTAGGTCATATCTGACTATCAAAGCATGCCGATGGGCAATCCAGAAACTGGTTATATTAAGAGCACAGTGCTAAAAAGTAGATAAAGGGCCTCAGTCATGGAATCTTTCTGAGGCAGAGTTTTATGGATGGGTATATAAGACATCATGATTGGGACAAGGAATAACAATGAGGGGATATGGTCAAGAAACAAGAGAGGTGATTGTTTCTCAGAAGAGGGACACAATGTAAGAGTAGAACCATCTAAGATACTGAAACAAGGCCCTAAAAACTCCTCATAACTAAGGTTAAGCCTTTTACCACGGCCTGGATGGGGACAAAAACACCTGGAGAGAGCTTGAAATCCCAGCTCTGAACAAAGGAGCTTATTCTGAGGCAGAGTCCTGAAAACTAATTGAAAAATTTGTACAAAGATATTTAAACAAGGTCCATGTGATGCTCAATTCAATGTTTATCATGAAAATGATCAAATAATAAAATGATGGTGAGTCAGTCCTAACACATTGGGTTGATTCTCATAGACCATAAGAAAGAGTTTCAGGAAGGAAGAGTTGGCTCAAAGCCAAATTTGTGCCAAAGCTACTTCATCTGTCTATTAGTATAAAGGAAGTCTCTTAGCTTCCCCTGATTTAAAAAGTTTTTTATAGAACTTCAATGTCTTCAGTATCAATAATCAACTGTATCATTTGATGACATTTACTGAATAGTATTATTCAATGAAAATCAATTCACAAGATTTTTTGTATCCACATATTTTTTAAAATATATTTTTAAAAACATATTTTTAAAAACATGTCTGATTGTCTTGAAATGTGGCAGTGTGTAAAAAGAATGTTATTTCCTATTGGCTTGGGCAAAGCAAATAGAAGCTTGCATCCTTGCGCAAAAAATTCAAGAATTTTGTTTTAGCCAATAATTCTCAACATGCCAAAAAAGAAAATCAGAAATAACAAAGTGGATTTAGATTTAGACTTTGCTCAGATACAAATTGGTTTTACTAAATTTGAAATTGTAAATAAAATTCAGCAAAATACCCATTTTGGCCTTTAAAATGTTAAATCTGCAATTTGACAAATGTGTTTTCTTTATAAATTAGCTCTATCATGTTATGGATAGACCACAGCTAGTTTTACAAACCAAACTTTAGATGATTTACAAAGTAAGAAAAGGGTTGCCAATGAGAAACATACCCAGTAAGTGATGAAAAAGGGGTGCACATAAAAGAAAACTGGAATTTTATATGGAACTCAGTCTTGAGATCAGAAGATGAAGTATTTTCTGGACATATACTTTGGCCATGATTTTGGCCAAATAACCACCAATTTGCTCACCCAAATTGATGATTGAAGCAAACTTAAGAGACTATTAATAGATTAAATCAATAATCGACTTGCAAAAAATCAAGTGTTTGATGTATTACTGTATATGGACAAACAAGGTCTGTATAAAAATAAGTGCTTTATTTGATTGACTTAATCAGTCAACTTAATATTCAAAATTATTTAGAGTTCTTTCTTGTAGTATGTGTTCTTTTATTGACTTAGTAAAAGAAAAAGAATTGTTCTTTTACTCTTTGTGAGTAGTTACAATATTTTATGCATCTGTCTTTCAAGCATAAACATTAAACTGTCACTATGGCTGCTCAGTAACCTGATGGCAAATATATATACATGGCCATACACATCATATACACATGAAGCTTTAAAATATCATCCCATTTAAATCAAGAGTGTAAAATTTGATTTAATTCCATCTTGAAAAGAAGGAAAAATGACCAGTAATGCTTTCTTACAATGTTTCAAATTTATTTGTGATTATAATGAAATCCATCTACTTCATGTCAAACTAATAAATAAGTAGGCCAGGAACTTATCAAGAGGACCAGTCATTTTCAAAAAGCCTCTAGATAAAAACAACAAAAAATATTTTGTGGCTAAAGAATCCAAGAACATTAAACTCTCTTAAGCCATATAGATTATTTAATTTTTTCTAATTATCACAGTTTCAAATACTTTGCATTTTATTTAAAGTTTGGGCAAAAAAAAAATGTGTGTAAGCACATATATGTTGTATGTACAGACACACAAACTCAATTATACACATTTCCCCTAACACATTTTATTGCCACAAGTTTCTTAAACTAAAATTAATTTAGCAGATGTGTTCTAGAATATTATCAAACGATTATAAAATAATAATACTACAAAAATTCAATTAACTATCAAGTAAACTACTGAGGTACCTCATAGATACAACCTTCCCACAAAGATCTACCTTCTCCTCCCTGTAAGTGGGTAGCTTAGTAACCATTTTTGGAAGAACATCATTGCATTTATCATTTAAGTCAAGTCTAGTTTCTCTACCATCCACATGGCCTCAAAAGCCAAGACTACAGATAAGCAGGTGGACCAGCTTTCTGGGGACAGTAAACCAGATGGTACTTCGAGTAAATAGAGACATAAGGCTGGGACCCTAGGGCCAAATAGAGAAAAGGTGATATGGGAAGTATGATATGAAGTGCAATATATCATAAGACAGAAGACAAAACATGCTAGTTTAATTAAAAATCCAGAAAAGGAAGCAAAAGACTGAACTGCTTATGGGCAGAGGCAATAAGGCATCACAGACTTCTCCACTTGGAATAGAACACAGGATTCCAGGTGGGGTCAGGCTGAGTCCCTGAATTGCAGCTGAGAACCACGTTCCCCTTGGGGGTCCCTCACAGATCAGTTGTGTCTTCTTACTGAGCACACAAGTGGGGTTTCACCCTATTTTATATCAGCCTAAGTAAAATGACCATCCACCCACCTTTTCCTTCCCTCTAGCCAAGACAAAGCTGGATGTCAGAGGCACTACTAAGGTCTAAAGTGAAAAAAAGAAAAAGGAAATTAATATGGAGTACCATAAATTCGGGAAATTGACTTGCCAATAAAACAAGAATGATTGAGTCCCATAGGCATTTGTATGAATAAATTGGTGGCTGGTGTCAATAATATCTTTATATTTCAGAGACCCTGATCTCAACCCACATTATATTCCCCTAACCATGCTAGACCTCATTGGGATTCCCACAACCTGTTTCATTTTCTCCTTCAACTTAAAGAATAGATCAACCTTTACTGTTAAAATGAATCCTACTGTAACACTAATCTACATTGATTCTTTTGTCTTCTGACTTCTTAACTCACTTACTATTTATATATTTATTTTGTCTTTTAAACTAGATTCTCCTAAATTGTATTGTAATTGTCTAATTATATTATTCAATAGAAATTTACTTCAATAATTTTTTTTAATTTCTTATACAGGTCTCAGCTTATGGTAGATATTTACTACATGATAAATTGAATTATACAAGATTAAATTCTTTACAAAACTTTACTTAAAATTATCACTAGCTCTATCACAATATTGAGAACAGGTTGGCAAAAGGATATTTTTCCATGTGCATTAAAATGATTTTATATACAAGCATATTCTTGCAGAGTCCCCTTACATTCTTATAGACTGTCAAAGATGAGGCAAGATTCTTATCATGTCTTCAGCAGGGCATTTAACTAGGAACAGTGACTACATTGAGCTTTGTAATCATTCCCAGGAAATATGACTTCATGACTTATAATCAGCTGACAATGTTTAGCACCTGTGCCATGAGAGCTACAGTTGAAGAGTAGAAAAGAAATGTAAAAAACAGGGGAGGCACTCTGGTGAGACGAGGTGTGGGAGGAGATGACGTCACTCCTTTACCTCTCACCCAATTGTCTCTGTCTACTTCTAAGTGCTTCTGAATCCCTGGTAATATACTGTATTTTTTGCTCCATGAGACGCACATTTTTCTCCCCAAAAGTGGAGGGGAAAATGCCGGTGCGTCTTGTGGAGCTAAAAATATGGTATTTTATTAAATATTTTAACACACCATTTGGTTGAAAATATTTTTTTTATTTTCCTCCTTAAAACCCTAGGTGTGTCTTATAGTCAGGTTCATCTTATGAAGCGAAAAATATGTATATCTGAGTCAAACTTCTTTCATTTGGTCATTGATTCCTTGATTCATTCATGCAACCAATACTTACTGCATGCTATTTTGTGCCAGGCACTCAGCTGGAATAGACCCATTCTATCTAGGAGACTGCCAAAAGTCCTGTCCTCATTTTATAGTATTCTCATGGTAGAGCCATAAATAAATAAACAAGTGGGGCTGATCAATGAAAAGGTAACTAAAAATTGTGGTAAATTCTAGAAAGAAAAAACCTGAAATGTCAGTAAGGTGAGGACCTTGTTAACCAAGATAATTAGAAATAGCTGCTCTGAGACCTGAATACTGAACACAAACAAGCCACGCAATGAGGCTGGCAGAGAATGTTCATCCACAAGGATTGACCTTATCCTTTCTTACCTATTTGTATTAGTGTAGAAATCAGGAACAATTCAGCACACCATCTCTGATGATAGATTTTCAAGGAGTTGGGCTGTTCTCTGAAAAGATATTTAGGTACCTTCTCAGCCTCACTCAAATGACACCACAAGCCAATTTTGCACACATTTTTAGTCATATGGACATAAATGCATACAGAAAAGTAGATGTCTTGATTTACTGACCATTAACAGAAAAAAATTAATGACTGAGTAAAAGAAATACTGACAGAGATATTCATTTAAAAAAAAAAAACATGTACCTCTCTTTGCAAACCAATGAATGTCTCCACAAAAATTGTTAAATAAAAAACATAGAAATATCACTTTATCTCACGATTTCCACCTATAATGTACCTTCAGAGACAGAAAGAAATCTTAAGAAATTAATTCAATATTCTTTTGTGGGTATGCGGAAGAAGGAGCAGGAAGCATCAACTCATAGGAGTTGGTTGTCGTGTGTGCGTTGATTGGGCAAACCCAGAGTTTCGAATCAGCGACCTCCACATTCCAGGTCTATGCTTTACTCACTGCACCACCACAGGACAGGCAGTTCAATATTTATAGAGATAATCACAGATACAAATAGTATAACTGTGTTCCAAAGCAAAATCTAATCTATTCCATTCCTGTCCTTGAATATTCAAAAGATGCCTCCTGTTTTCTCCTACAGAAAAAGGTGGGCTACCTCTGGGAAAGAAGGAAAGAAGGAAGTGAGGGAGGGAGGAAGCGGGAGAGAAGAGTGGGGAGAGGGAGAATGAAGGGTCTGAGCCCCCTTCCACTCTGCCCAGCTCCTACCTTCCTCACATTCTTTTCCCTTTAGCACCTGTCTCTCCTTTTCGCCTCTCTCCTCTGAAAGCCTGAGACTGCAGAGAGCAGAGAGACTGCACCATTGCCTCTCAATGCAGCCACCCACCCATGAAGCAGAGGCATGGCCGTGGCCCCTCAGAGCCCACTCCTCTCAGACCCCTCAGTCAGTTCCCCACTGTCTGACGATTAAGTCAGGTTGTACACTAATATAAAGGAGAAATAAATGGAATATTTAGAGAGTTTAGTTTAGAACAGGTACTGGTCTTTTTTCCTTTCTTACTTTATTTCTTAAATAATATTTTTTGCACAGATGGCGGAAAGTGAGAGGACAAGCTGACCATCTTCACACTGAAACAACCCTACATCTAGAAGCTCCCCCTACATGGAGTCGATTACACTAGGAAAGTGAAGAGTCATAGCTTCAATTTTTATGCTTTTGAATTCTATTCTTTAAAGAGTTTTTTGATTAATTCAGATTAAGGGTAATATTTGATGAGTAGAATGAAATAAAACCCACAAGGTATTAACTAGTCTTTAAATGATCCTTATAGCTAATTTGAGAAAAGAATGAAGAATTGCCTTGAGTTTATTTCACCTAAGCAATTTTTGCTAGAAGTTAAAAGGTATAGAAACAGGTTGGTAAATTAACATAAACAGAAATGTACTGAGATATGAACTGTCATTTCCTTAGCCAACTTTAGTCCTAGGGATAATGGGCCTTTCTGTTAATATTTAACATGGTGATTCATAGCAGGTAATAAATAAATATTAGTTATTCCTTGAAGTCTCTGAGTTGTTCTAATTATTTAATCTCATGATAAAGGCAGTGCTGTCTACCTGCATCCAATAAAAATATTAACTATCAACTATAGATAATTTCTTCCAAAGTATTTTATTTTAAAAAAGACAAAGTTGTTTGCTAAAAGGATTTCTTGTTTTTGTTCTCCACATGGATGTATAAATCATACCATAAACAAAGCCATTCTTTACAGTTGCATACTTATTTTTCCCCCTTGTAGCTTAAAAAATTGGTCAAACAATTTTTTTCCAAAAATCATTGCCCATAGGCTTAATAGTTTGTACAATAAATAACATTTCAACCTTGGAGAAAAATTTGACAGAGTTATACCCTTAGAAAAACAATGCTATAATGGAGAGTTTGGCTAGTTGTGTTAAAAAAATAAAATCCAACAGCATAAATTTGAAGATCTAACTGGCTTTATTACGCAATCTCAATCTTCACAAAGAGATCCTTGGTTTTCCTATACATGAACATATAATGTTCACGTAAATGCTATCCATGAGTACAGTATAGTAGGTTATATGTAAAAAAAACAAAACAAAACAAAATAACAACAGAAACAAATCTCCCTTAGGACAGCAAGAATCTGACATTAGTGCTCATATTTCATTTTGACTATCTGAATTTACATTTCTTGCTTAGAGCCCAAGAAGAATTTTTCATAATGATTTCAAAGTCTTGCACAAAGGAAGTCAGACAGTGCCCCACTATGGCTGACTGCAACAGCCCAAGAAGGTTGGCCACAGGCCACCCATGGCAGGGGTGTAATTGTAACTAAGGGGTGCTGTGAGTAATACAAATATCTCTTCCACTTCCTAAAAATCCCTAAACTAACTTTAAACCGCAAATGGAGGAGAGAGTTCTCCATAGTCCACAGGGATAAACAGAACACAGTGTGTTCTGATCTTGCCCTAGAGGCAAATTGCATAGGGTCTGCTGTGGCTCCTCCACTCACTAACTCTAACTTTGGGCAAGTTACTTAATGTCTGCTTGACCAAGTCTTCTCATCTGGTTGTAATAGGGTTTTAAAACACAAAAATACAACTTGTTTTCTTGTGTTTGTTGAATGGGCTCCAGCCCCTGGTGACCCATGAAGGGGTGAAATGCACAGCATTCTGTCCTCAATAGCCTTACTCAACTCCTGTAAACTCATGCCTAGGCTTCTTTTATAGGGTCACTCCATCTCATACTTGGTCCTCAATTTCTGCTGCCTAAATCTGGGTGGTAGAAGTCACAGGTGAGGGAAAGAGATGTTAGAGAAGTAGCGGACTTTTCATGCAGGGAAGAGAAGTGAGATTCTGATAGAAGAAAGAGTACAAACAAAATGGGAAGTTCCCAGAGAGATAGGAATGACTTTGGTAACTAGCTAACTTTTAAAGCACTTCAGGAAAGCGTGGAGGAGTAAGAGGAGAGAGGAGAAAAAAATTAGAATGTTACCACAATGTCAGGGAAAAACTGGGTAGATAAAGGATCACAAGAATTTCCAGACTTTTGTCCTATGGTTACTGAATGCTAGGAATGCATCCTTCATTACCTCACCTTACCTACTCTTAGGTTTTTGCTTGTATTCTTCCCTCCCAATGACTATGAAGAAATAAATTAATTATTTTGTATGCTAAGTTTTGTGTTTCTCTAAGCCAGACACCAATTCTCACTCAGCCTCCAAGTAATCTTGATTTTATATAAACCTCATATAAAAAAACCTACCTAAAAATACATTAGATATTTTGCATAAACAGAATCACAGAATCACATAACTTTTTTTAACCTGATAACATATCATGGACATGTTTCCATATCAGAACTCATAGACTTACCACATTATAGGCATTTTTTCTCACTGTGTAGTATTCTCTAATGTATATGGACCAGAATATATTTACATTGTTTCTGTATTTTCCTTATTACAGACAATACCAAAGTGAATGTCCTAGAAAATGTCTCTCTGGGCTTATATGCAAGTATAATAAAGAGTCTGACTCCACTCTGTGGTTGCTGAGAGCTTCTAAGCCTCATACCCACCTCCTCCCTCTTGTCTACATCTGGAGAAGCTGATAGGAAAGACCATGCTTTCCTTTCCTTGGTGCCAGTGGAAGGTTTAACCATGTACTCCCGCCTCCCACACAAGAACTGTTTCACCAGTCCCACCCACTAAGCACAATAGCTCCAGACCGCTCACTTCACTGTGCTTTCAACCCATGTCAGACTTGCTTTGGAGCCTGCCCTGTCATCCTCAGGAAGCCTCAGTACATGAGTAAAAAACCTCACACTCTGTTGGTGCCTATATGACATTAAACATTTGAACTAAATTTGGATGAGTGATTGATCCTGTCCCTTCACAAAAGAACCATGAGACAGCTAATATTTACGTGCAACATATTTCTAGAAGTAGATTTGTAACACCAACAAACAGCATAATGTTCCATTTTGCCAGATCCTTGCCAACTATATGATCAGGTTATTTTTTAAATCGCTTGCATCCTGATAATCCAAAAGGGAAAATAAAGATAGAATTAAGATGCATGAATTTGTAATTCTTTGAATAACGAAGAGGTTGATAACTGTTTTATTTATTTTCTGGCCATCTATAATTCCTTTATTATGTATTATTTGCATTCTCTTCTTATTTTCTGTATTTATAAACACTTTGTGATAAATATGAGTCTTTATCTGTTATATATTGCATATATATATTTGATCTCATTCTAATTTTAATTACTTTTTTTGGTGGTGTATGGCCAGTATCCACGGCCACCATCAAAGCCGCCTGGCCAATGCAGGTTCACATTTGATTCAGAAAGTTGGTAATGAAACAGTGGAGCCAAGAACTGGTGAGCCATCAGCTTTAATTCTAGCTTGCACCCAGCAGGCAAGTAAAAACACACACTGGGCTCCAAAACCCTCTCATTCAGTGCTCACAAAGCTACTGACTTATCCGAGTTTCCTAGAATCAAAGTTTTCTAGCTCACCAGACTTATTCACCTCTGTTCCCCATCTCCCTCTCTCTGCACAAACTCTGCCCAAACTGGCTTCTCTCTCAGCACTCCACCATCTTGGCTGCTTCTCCTCTCCTCCAGGTTGCCTTAATCTGCTCTCCTACAGAATGGACTCCTTCTCAAATGTAAACACTCTTCTCTTTAAAACCTTTTGGTGCAAAAGCCCTCCCCCAACACATATTAACATAACCACGCCCATTTCCAAGCAGGAAGGTCAACTAATATCACCTGGGCAACAGGCCTCCACATGGGCAGCACCATCTTTAACAAAGTGAGCATAATATATTTCATCTTTCCAACAGGTGGGTATTTTAATTTTTATATAATTAAATTATTCAGTTCTCTCATTTTATCATTTTGTTATTTAATCATATTCGAGAAGGACATCTACATCCTAAGATTATAAATTTATCTTTCTATATTTTCTTTTCAAATGTTTATAATTTCACTTTGTACACTTATATATTTATTTGTTTGAAAGTAACACTTAAATATATTGTGATGTAGTAATTTGTTTTTCCTAATCAATGCCTAGTTATACCACTTATTAAATAATTTGAATTTTCTCTGCTAACTTGAAGTATCAATTTTATTATATACAAAATTCCCTTATTCCAAATACACATACATATACATACACCACACACCCCTGCATACATACACATATACACACATTTCTGTACTATGGTTTTTTAAAATCTCTATGACTACTGCTTTTTTAAAAAAATAAATAAATCTAACTTTATAATATAATTACAATCTGTTAGGGCACCTTCCCTGTTAGGTTTCGATTCAGGGCTCCTTTAAATCCAGAGCTCCTTTAAAATTCAAATTCCCCTCACCCAACTTTCCACTAAGGCTCAAAATATAACATTCTCATCCCCCACTGTGAGATTGTTGTTAATTTGCTGGCTATTCTCTCTCTTAATGGCTTCCTGGCCTTTACTTTGAAATGTAGTATAAAGTCTACCTTTGCAGGAATGTCAGGGAAAGCTTACTTTGAGGAGGGACCTGACCATTAGCGGTGTTTAAATTATAATAGTTGTTTGTGAAAGCCTAGCCACAGGCCCAGAGGCACCATGTCCCAGGTGTTCCTGGGAGATCCCTGACCTCTTGGCTGTCTTCAAGATTTACTAAGGACACCAGAAAGAACCACGCTGGTTAATCCTGTGGTACATCAGAAAGAACTTGTGTTTCTGCAGCTGAATACTCTTCCTCCTGCTCATTATCAAGTCAGTGATCAGAGTCACAAACCCTGAATGCTAATCTGCGTATGTCTAGGTGTACCCAACCCATGACAGCAAATGCTTGCAGCACCTTCTATATCTAATGCTTTCTCCCACAGTCTGGGGCTGACACCCTTTGCTGATCTCCACCTGCCTGCACCTAGCTGCTTTTAAAATAAATTTTTCTTTTGGAACACACTAGCCTCGTGTTTTCAGTTTGGCCCATGGTTTCTGCCTTTCATTCCCCAGTAGGATTTTTTCCAGATTTTTATATTTTCTTAAGTATTGCTTACAATTAACTTGAGCATCAGTTTTTCAAACTCCATGCAAGTCTTTAGTCTTTATTTTTCATTGCTTTCTTAGGTAATTTCCTAGATCCTAATAAGTGCATTTTTACACTTTGTTGTTTCTAAATGCAGAACATATTTCACTATGGATAAATATCGTGCCTCTATAATAGAATAAAATAGCATTTCTTTACACGGTTTCAAAATATCATTACATATTTTACATATTTTTGACATTGTTTTTGGTCTATCTATGGCTGCCTTCATAAGAGTGTACTTCAGGATGATGCTGTAAAGTTAATTTATTGTAGAAAATTCTATAAAAATTTTTGAATTGTATTTCTAGTATATCTGGTAATCAACATTTAAAATATGATGGATAATTGTATTATTATTTAGCAATCACCTGTTTTATGAACTTGAGGTGAGTTGAACAAATTTTCTTAAATAAAAATAACTTCTGTACTCTTCTATGTTTTCTACCAACAGTTTACACACAAATCAGTCTGTGTGAATCAGTTGACTCATTTTATTGTTATTAACCCTCAATAGTGCAATTAATGGCATTCATTTAGAGAACAAGAGTTTAAAGAAAGCAGATGCTTTGGCAAGAACATCCAGGATTTAATGATGAGAACCATCCTCATTAACAAAGCTACTTATCCCCAGGTCAATGAAATAAAGTAAATCAGAAGCCAAGATTCTAGAATTAGTAACAGATAAATTCAGTCATTATCAATAATGTGTTAACAATATTAATTTCTTGATAAGGCAGGTTTAACCTACTTAAACAAAAGTTTCTCTTAATTCATGCCATAGGAAAGGTTGAGCACCTAGGAAATAATTAGGAAGTATCAAGAAGCTTCCCTAGATCTCACAATTGATGAGTACAAGGGAATTAGATCAATAGCAACAACCCAGATATCTCAGCCCCCTTAGAAGTTCACTCTTCTCTAACATCTCAGGAGCAGAATTTCCACATAGCGATGTGAGTAAATTCACTCGGTACCATGTGACTTGCAATATCTCTGCTGCCTGCTTTTGTGGGACTTTGTCTACTGTCTCTCTCTCTAGGACTGCCCTAAGTGCCTGGGAGTCTCTGCAAACAAAACTTTTATGTCTGAGATTAAGCAGGGAGCCTCTTATTCTCTTAGGGTACAGAGCATGAAGGAGGAAGAAATTTTGTTCTACCCTTCTAGTCTTCTGGCTTGTCTAACAATTAAATTAACATGAGACAGATTAATAAAAGAAAATAACTAACTTTAATTACATACATACCTCTGGGAACCCACAGTGCATGAGAAGGTCAGAGAACAACATACATGAAACATTCAGAAACAGAAAGGTAAAAGGAAGTACCATATTTCCGCATGTATAAGACGCTCCCATGTATAAAATGCACCTTATATTTGGGGCCTGAAATTTGAAAAAAGAAAAGAATTATATAAAGTTATTGAACTAAAGTTTTATTCATCATAAAATTCATACAACTCCTCATCTCTATCAAAACTCCCATCCATTAGCTTGTCCTCATCTGTATCTGATAACGAATGACTGTCTTCAACAATGATCATAAAAACAATTGCAAAAAAGTGGGAAATGCAAGTAAAAAAATCTACAACGACTGTATAAGAAACACCAAGATTTTAGACCCCAAATTTTTTTAAAAAGTGCATCTTATAAATGGGGAAATACGGTATATAGGTTATTCTGAGCTAAAGATGAGGTAAGGAGCCTTGGGACTTCAGAGGGAAGGAAGGGCATTTGCAAGACAATAAGAACTGACATTCAGTAATTAGACAGTTACCCTGCCCTGTAGATAGAAGAGATAAAAAAAATTATCTTTGATAATATAGGCAAGGTACCCAACTGGACTCTTGTAGGTAGTTAAGGGAGGAGCAGAAGTTTCTCCTGAACCCACAGGGTCTGCTCAAAATAATCCACATGCCAAAGTAGCACATTTTGGAGCTACCTGTTCTGAACCTCTTCAAGGGGGTGAAATGGTCTCTTCAGGGGATTGAGTTCTTATGTATGAACATGAACACATTTTGTTTCACTTAGTTCCATCCCAAAGCCCCCTTTTCTCTAAGGCCAGGCATGATTTATATCTAAGAACTGTAAGTATACACATATGCCAGGGATTGTGCTAAAAACTACAGATGCAAAAAGAATTAAGACATAGGTTCTGACTTTCAAAAGCTCACAGTCTACTGCAGTTGATTCTTATTAAAATATAAATACAATATAGAAACCTGTCCAAAATTTCTTGATGGCTTCTTGAGTGCTTGAAAAAGTCACCTCATTTTTCACGACCACTGCCTCCTATTGTCTGGAATGTGACACTGTTATTTTATCAATATCTGTCCTTTGATCTCTTAGGAGGCATTACCAGTGAACATACAACTGAACCTTCAGACTCAAATCTAGACTTGGGCTCGGGTAATGCAAAAAAGCGAAAGCAAGCCCAGTGCATGGGCTTACTCTGAAATCAAGAGATGCCCAGAGGAAAATAATACTAGTTTGACATTTCCAATATTTCTATATTCTGATGTATGTTTTCATTCTAAAATCACTCTTAAATTTTCATGCACATTATTTGTCTTGGAAATGAGGAAATGTTATTAAATAAGAAAAAATAATATGCAAAAAAAATTAAAGAATATAGCTTTTGTAAGCACTTACTTTCTTTTACCAATACTGTTGATAATGTAGTAGGGAAAAAAAGAAACAGGGATAATCTTCTAGTATCCATTTCCACAGGTAAGGAGATAAGCAGGACAGCCTAGGACTCAATTTTTACCTCTCTTCAAACTACATGTTAAGTGCTGACTCCAAATCCACTGTTCACATAAATCAAAAAACTTGTCTTTGGGGTTTAGATTCTTGGCACATGGCCTCATCCACATTCCTTAGACTCTAATTCCTAATCTACAATGCAGTCTCTGAAGAATAATTTTCAAAGCTTCATGCACATTGGAAGAGAGATTTCCTACTCATTGCCAAATGAAAAGTTAAATACCTTATTGAAATGCATAGCAAAATCCTTTATCATCGGAGGGCAAGAGTTGCTTTCAATACTTTATTTAAACTTACATGTGTTATTACTGTCTGGCACATAAAGTAGCTCAAATGCTCTCTAGATGTTTTCTTCACTTTATAGCGGGAAAATGGTCTGTTAAATTTTTTTCTTTCTTCCACAAGAGCACCGAATTATAATGACATCAAATTTCTGTATGCTCTGGGTAGGCAAGAGATTGGGGTGTTAATATGTTTAAATGAAACTCATAATTCTATTAAATTCTGCCACAAATTTTAAAAATCTGTTTTTTTATCTCACATTTCAAAGTCCCCCATGACATATGCTACCTATGAATAATATTTCTAAACCCACAGATGCCAAATATGCTGTTACTGTTCTCACACTATTAGTCAAATAAAGTTATTGACTGATTCTACATAACAAAATGTTCCCAACACTTGAAGATACTTGCAAAGTTTCACAATTTTTGAATTATATTTTACCCTGAAGCTGACAAAATCAAAAGTTGATGCACTTAGCAAAGTTTAATAATGTCCGTTAGGTTTTTTGACCATAGTCAAAGTTGATGTTTTTATTCAAACTTTTGGTTCACCACTACCTTCAACTTCTATTCTAAGACATGTATTGCTTTCTTATTGGGCCATTTTGCCTGCTGGCCCCATATGCATAACAATCAATAGCTTTTCTTCCAATCCATTTAGCTTTTAATGTTCAATTCAAAATCTAAAGGAACCATGCACAGGCTAAAGCAAGATACAGGAACAAGAAATGTTTTTGAACCTCTCCTTTTCCTGCCATCTAGTCTTCTGAACCGCCACGTTCACCACCCCTTCCCACCATGTTGGAATACCTCTTTAACAGTCTCCTCGTGCTCAGTTTTTTACTTTTACTTGTCCTTTTTTATCTTCCCAACCCACTGTCCTTTGTCATCTTCCACCTCTTTACTCAATTCTTCTCTTATGTTCTTTTCTCTTGAAATGGAGCCACAATCAATCTCTCTCTCTCTCTCTCTCTCTCTCACGCACACACACACACACAGCAAGACTAAAGGGGAAAATGTCAAATGTCTGTCATTGAGCAATTATCTAAAGTTTCACTGACGTTTTATATTTCACATTTGTTTCTTTTTCTCCTCTCTTATTCTCTTTACTCACTACACACATAGCCAAAACCAATCATGGCTTTTCCTATTCCCTGAAGGTCACCCTTTATTCTTTTACTAGCAGATTCACCTATACTGGCAAACCAGATATATTTCAGAAGATGGTCAGCTATCCACCTTTTTGCATGTATTTGAATAATTTTCTCTTGGTTTTGTAATAAACAAAATGATTTAATATTGGGAAGTTGATATGTGAAAATCTTTGAACTTGCTGCTTATTTCTCTTGAAATATCACCATATAGGTCCTTATGCATATTACATAGAGCATATATGGCCAGAGGCAGCCACCATCGTGGCCATGCACATGCAGGTTCTTATTGAATTTGGACAGATGGTAAAGAAATAGTGGAGCCAAAAAATGGTGGGCCATTTCTTTATTAAAATCTCTCACCAGCTGATAAGCATACAAGCAGAGAAAATGCTTCCCTTTCACACAGGGCTCCCAAAGCCACTGATACATTCTCTGGTTCCACAACCAGGAGAATCTTCTCCAGTTTCTCCTAGAATGAAAGGCCCCACCAGTCTTAGTGGAGCTCTCAAAGCCCCTCACCTCTGGTTTCCCATCTGCACACCTTCTCTTTCCCTGCAAAAATGGCTTCTTCTTCAGCACTCTGCATTCTCTCTGCTCTCACTCTATAAACATGGCTTCTTTATTCCTCTTCTTCTCTATTTTCAAAACATTTTGGCATGAAAACCTCTCCTCCAGCAAACATTAGCAAAACAATGGCCCTTCCCAAGCAAGAAGGTAATATGCAATTTCACAGATCATATATACCTGGTGCTACCCAGCCCCCAATGCAAATTATAACTGAGCAAACATAAAAATCATATTTTACAAACTTATTTGACCAACAGAGCATGATAAAAAATCCAGTTTCCCTTCATCTCGTCACCCCTCCAGAGATGGCTATGGTGTGCAAAGAAGATGAAACCTTAATAATTCAGGACATTCATTCATTTTCAACAATTACAATTATATGTGAAGATTTCCCAATGCCTAAAGTGGATCTAGACATGAGGGATATAGAGAGAAATAAAATGCAGTCCTTACCTTCAAACACAGCCCAATGAAAGGTATTCACAATGGCATGGTATTAACATTCTAATTATGACCATCAAATTATATTGTGGAAATTTGGAGAAAGGTACCTGACCCAGATGAGATGGAGGATGGAAGGGGTCTTAGAAGATCTCTAGGTGGAAGGGACCTGGAGGCCAAGCTGAGTTTTGTTTGTTTGTTTGTTTTAGTGAGAGGGTGACAGAGACAGGAAGGGAGAGATAAGCTGGGTTTTGAAAGAGCAAAATGAAATGACCAGATGTGAAAAAGAAATCAAAAGAGGATATACCAGAGCCTGAGCTGTGGTGGCGCAGTGGATAGAGCGTCGACCTGGAACACTGAGGTCGCTGGTTCAAAACCCTGGGCTTGCCTGGTCAAGGCACATATGGGAGTGGATGCTTCCTGCTCCTCCCCCTTCTTTTTCTCTCTCCCCCCTCTCTTAAGTGAATAAATAAATAAAATCTTTAAAATAAAAGAGGATATACCGGAAATATTTTCAAGCAGTACAACATGTGAAAACTGAGTGAGCAGAGAGTAGGGAAACATGAAGGTTTTCAGACATTGGGAGCTTGGGGTGTGTTTTGGGATGAGGAAAAGAATAAGTTTGGGAAAGAAGGAAGGGCCTGGGTGATGAAGAGCCCTTCATGCAAAGCTGAAGAATCTTTTTCTCAAAGACAATCAGGAATTACTGAATAATTTACAACAGAAAAATAGCATCATCCTGTGTTAAAATGTATAAAAGTGGGTGTCACGTAGAGTATTCAAACAGCATCTTTAAGGACATACAGACCTAAGTGCCTTCCAGCCCCACTCTTGCTTATCTGTTCACTCCAGACATATTTAAGGGGCCTGATCCCTACTCCTTCCATTTATATATGGCAACAGAACCTGCCAGGTTGTTATGGGGATAAATGGCAAAGGGGATATATTTAAAATGTCTAATATATTGCCCTATGTGCTGCTTATTTTCTGCTTTTCCTCCCCCTCCCCCTTATCATCCACGCTCTACACTTCGCTGGCTGCCCTGTGCCCTAGAACTCTAATCCTTAAAGTTTGAATTGTCTTGACTCCCTTGTTTTCTGCTTCTTAGCAAAGAGAAGTCACCAGCAAAAGATGGGAGATAGAGAGAGAGAGGTGCCAGTGTCTTCTCTGCTTTCTCCCTGCCTGATGCTTAGGTCCTGATGGTGGCTACAGCCTTTCATTAGCAATGCTTCTCCACAGTTCTTGTTCTCATAGGGTTCTAGGAGCTTTCTGACCTTCCTTTGCCCTTCATACTTCCCAGTCTGTGAGCCCCTGGGTGCCTCAACATCCGCCTTTGGTTTCCTGAATCTTGCCACAACTCTGTAGTTTCTCATTAAATCTCTTTCGTTGGTCCATCTGAGTAGAAGTGTATTTCCCAACAGAATTCCACCCGGTGCATCTGGATTATAAAGGGCCTGAGACAACAACATTGTAAAGAAGACTTAAGCACCAAAGAGTGAGGTGGGATGGCACTCTTTTCTCGCAAGCATGCACCGAGACATGCTATCCTAATCGACAGCCACATGGTTGTTTATTAGCAGTAGCATTGCCTGGAGTGGAAATTCTTTGTTGTTAGCACTGTAAGTACTGCTGAGTTGTTGCTTAACAGGTGGTATAAAGTTTATTCTTCAAAACCCATTACCTCCTTAAACCTGAATTCTAGGACTTTTTTTTCATGAGATAAGTGGAACAACTCTACACATGGGAGCGGAGAGAGTACATCTGCCATCATAGTTCTTTTTGGTGCCAAAGTCCCTGCATTGGGAAGACAGCAATCTGGTGCAGCTATTAATATTATAGAAGAAAAACTGACAGCAGAAGAAATTTGCAGTCACACTCCCTAAAGTCAGAACATAAAACAGTTAAGATTCTTCAGCCACAGTGATGTACCCATACTTTATTAGGGTCTAGATTTAAATAATTTTCACCAGGTTTTTATAGCAAACAAATTTTTTGTGGAGAGGGAGGAAAAAATAATCTCCAAACCATGTACAAACTTAAAGTATATTCAACGGAAATTCTCTTTGTCAAAATATTTTTAGTCAAATACTAGAATAATAGAACATTTCACAAATTCAAGTATTTCCACTAAAAAGGTAAAAGGATGAAGAACAAGGATTTCTTCTTTATATGAAAGGAAAAAAGTGAACAATATAAACTTGCAACGATATTTTGAAGAAAGCATGGTGATAATTCCTAATGATGTTGGAGGTTGAAAAAAGGTGGGCAACTGGCTAATAATCAAGTAAACCTGTTAAAGCAGAAAAGAATAGATACGGGTCATGAAGGAGATTCTTTACCTGTTATGTCTAATTTGTATCTTCTAAATACAAAAAACTACTTTAGAATCAAACAAATGTATCTTATTTAAAAACCAAGCAAATAAACAAATAGAAAAGAAAAAAATTCTAATTAATGAAAAGATTTATAAAACCATTAAATCAGCCCTGGCTATTTAAGTCCTCTCTCTTTTTTTCTTGGTGAGTCTAATTAAAGGTTCATCGATCTTATTTACCTTTTCAAAGAACCAGCTCCTTGTTTCATTGATCCTCTGTATTGTTTCCTTAGCCTCTATGTCATTTATTTCTGCTCTGATCTTATTATTTCCTTCCTTCTACTGGTTCTGGGCTTCATTTGCTGTTGTTTTTCTAGTTCATTTAGATGCAGGGTCAGGTTGCTTATTTGAGCTTTTTCTAGCTTCTTTTGATATGCCTGTAGTGCAATGAACTTCCCTCTCAGTACTGCTTTTGCTGTGTCCCATAAATTTTGAGTTGATGTATGCTCATTATCATTGGTTTCTAGAAACTTTTTTATTTCTTCTTTGATCTTATTGTTAATCCATTCATTATTTAATAACATGCTATTTAGTTTCCAAGTGTTTGAGTATTTTTCAGTTTTTCTTTTGTGGTTAATTTCTAGTTTCATGGCATTGTGATCAGAGAAAATGCTTGATATATTTGCTGATTTATCTCCACGGGCATATGAAATAAAAGGCAAGATAAACAAATGGAACTATGTCAAACTAAAAAGTTTTTGCACAGCTAAAGACAATAGGAACAGAATAAAAAGACAAACCACACAATGGGAGAACATATTCGACAACACGTCTGATAATGGGGTTAATAACCAAAATTTATAAAGGACTTATAAAACTCAACACCAGGAAGACAAGCAATCCAATCAAAAAATGGGCAAATGAAATGAATAGAAATCTCTCCAGAGAGGATATACAGATAGCCAATAGGCATATGAAGAAATGCTCGCCTGGCCTGTGGTGGCGCAGTGGATAAAGCGTGGACCTGGGAACACTGAGGTCGCCAGTTCAAAACCCTGCACTGGTCTGGTCAAGGCACATATGGGAGTTGATGCTTCCAGCTCCTCCCCCTTCTCTCTTTCTCTCTCTCTCTCTCTCTCTCTCTCTCACTCTGTGTCTCCTCTCTAAAATGAATAAATAAAAGAAATTTAAAAAAAAAAAAAAAAGAAATGCTCAACATCACTAATCATTAGAGAAATGCAAATTAAAACCACAATGAGATATCACTTCACACCAGTCAGAATGGCACTCATCAGCAAAACAACACAGAATAATTGCTGGCGAGGATGTGGAGAAAAGGGAACCCTCCTGCACTGCTGGTGGGAATGCAGACTGGTGCAGCCACTGTGGAAAACAGTATGGAGATTCCTCAAAAAATTAAAAATCGAACTGACCCAGCTATCCCACTTTTAGGAATATACACTAAGAACACCATAGCACTGTTTGAAAAGAAGGAATGCGCCCCCATGTTTGTGGCAGCATTGTTGACAATAGCGAAGATCTGGAACCAGCCCAAGTGTCTGTCAGAAGACGAGTGGATTAAAAAGCTTTGGTACATATATACTATGGAATACTACTCAGCCATAAGAAATGATGACATTGGATCATTTACAACAAAATGGATGGTCCTTGATAACATTATACGGAGTGAAATAAGTAAAACAGGAAAAAACAGAGAACAACATGATTTCATACATAGGTGGGACATAAAAGTGAGATTATGAGACATGGACAAGAGTGTGGTGGTTACGGGGTGGAGGGAGGGAAGAGAGGGTGGGAGAGAGGGGAGGGGAGGGGCACAAAGAAAACCAGATAGAAGGTGACAGAGGACAATTTAACTTTGGGTGATGGGTATGCAACATAATTGAATGATAAGATAACCTGGAGATGTTTTCTTTGAACATATGTACCCTGATTTATTAATGTCACCCCATTAAGGTTAATTTAAAAAAAAAGAAAAAAAATCAGCCCTGGCTAGTTGGCTCAGTAGTAGTGTAGGCCGGGCGTGTGGAAGTTCCGGGTTTGATTCCTGGTCAGGGCACACAGGAGAAGTGCCCATCTGTTTTTTCACCCTTACCCCTCTTTTTCCTCTCTATCTCTCTCTTCCTCGCCTGCAGCCAAGGCTCCATTGGAGCAAAGTTGGCCCAGATGCTGAGGATAGCTACATGGTCTCTGCCTCTGACGCTAGAATGGCTCTGGCCACAAGGAAGCAAAGCCCCAAATGGGCAGAACATTGCCCCCTGGTGGGCATGCTGGGTGGATCCCGGTTGTGTGCATGGGGAAATCTGTCTAATTGCCTCCCCACATCTAACTTCGGAAAACATTTTTTTAAAAAATACCATTAAATCAAAGGCTTGTTCTTCACAATGCCAAAGGAGGTGCCACTTTCTATAACATGCCTCATTAGAGCATAAGTGTTTTCTATACAGATCACTAATCACTTCAAAGTTGAGTTGGAAACTTGAGATGAATATTGACAAAACAGAAATGAAACACTAAACTTTTGGAATTTGCAATCAATAATAAGAAATTAGAATTAAATGTAAGCCTTTCTGGAATTTAACAAAAAGTTTGATGAAAGTAGGTGCCAAGCAACATGTAAGGAGAAAGTCTGCACAATGTTTGGTACCACTAGAAACTAGACAGAGTATAGTATTTGCTTCAAGTATGCATACCCCTGAAGCCTAGGAACCCTGACTTAAGACACAGTGGTAAATTTTGAAAGGATAATGGGGAGGTATGCCCATGGCAAGGGAGGACATCACCTCAGTAAAGAGCTGTCAAGAGGCTGTTATGCGGAGGACAACAGAAAGGTGCTAAGTGGGTGGACCCTGAAAGGTGGTAAAGAAGAGAAGAGGGGCAAATTCTGCTCGCCCCCTCTCCTGCACAACGCAATCCCAAAGGAGAGCCATGTTGCACAAAATGATGGCAATAGCCCAAGAAGATGTGGAGTCAGAGAGGGTGGCAGCCTTTGCAAATGTTGTCGGGAGCAGCAGTCAGTGATGTACCTACTGGGCCACACCAGTGAATGTGTTTATCATTTCAGTTCCCAGCAGAGTGCATCCTACTTCTACTGCATCCCAAGGCTTTCCCCCCAGACTGGTAATTATCTCAGAGAAACTAACTGCCTACAGCCTTCACCTCCCTAAGAGACACTTTTAATGGATCCCCCCCCCCAGCAGTATTACTGCTCAGGGAGTAAATTTGTTTGACTTGCCATTCAAATCTACACTTCCTGAAAGTCTGAACCTCTTTTACTCTCACCTGTCCTCACCATGTCCCCTAACAGAAATGGACCAGCTGGAGAACATGTCCCTGATGCTGATCGATGACAACACACCTGGTGGCTTTCAACTTTTCTTTCTCTTGTGTTTGCTTTATTATGTTGGGAAGGCCAGGGGGCAAAGGAAATGGAAAACTTGAATAAAACCTGTGTAAAGTGCAATATATAGCTAGTAGAAGGGGTCTCTGAGTTGGACAATTTCCTTCCAGAGTTTGAGCAGGAGAATTGCTTAAAAAGAAAAAACAAACACTAAATGATTACACTGAAGATTATTTAATTTAAAGGACAAT
Source organism: Rhynchonycteris naso (assembly GCA_037038555.1). Lineage (NCBI taxonomy): Eukaryota > Metazoa > Chordata > Mammalia > Chiroptera > Emballonuridae > Rhynchonycteris > Rhynchonycteris naso. The sequence continues at coordinate 256,093,396 of CM072995.1, forward strand.
AACAAATAATTTAAAGAAATGCTTCATAGATTTTTCCCCCTCAGGGTGCTTTACAAAATCATTGCTTACATTTTATTAACTTGGATGTATTCACCTTTAAGAAAAAGAGACAGAGTGAGAGAAAGAGAGATGTGTTCTAATCATGTGAGTGAAGTGATCAAACTTTCCTTTAGCATTGGAAAATTTCTAAGTTTTAAGGTTTATTTAAAACAAAAGGGCGATACCTTTGTGGTGCAAACAGACACTGAGTTTTAATTCATTGAGGTCTATTTTCCACTTATTGGCTTGTTTTGTTTGTTCAGATGATAACCACTTGTACAAATACTGATTCCACCAGGTAATCGAAGTTGAGACATTCTAACATGGTTTGTGCTTATGCCACTTTCTTGGTTGTCAGCTCCTAAGATACAATATTGTTCTTCATTTAAAAGATCATCCTGTGGCTCTGGTACTTCACAACCTCTCACAGAACTGGGATGAATAGCAGATAGGTTCTGCCTCCGTTGGCTCGCTTCCCTTCTGACCTCCTGCTTCACCAATCCCCTCCTTTCCTCACATCATTCACCAGACACCTGGAAACCCCCAGTTCCTCTGTCCCGCCTCCCCTCACAAATCTCCCTTCCATGCCTTTCCTAACCACTTCGTGTTCACACCCAGGGCTGCTGTGGCTCCAGCTGACAGCCCTGCAAAGACCTGCTCAGACACTCCAGCCGCTTCTAGAACTTAAGTTCCTTGAAAGGTGAATGAGTTTCCAGAATTGAATCTTTAGCACTTAGCACTTAATCACCGTATCTGGTGTTAGTTAGCTGTGAATTCAAAGTTAATGAATTTCACATCGATTTGCAAGATACCTCCACTTCTGAGCATCAGCGCCAACACGGGATTAGATTCTATCTAAGAGCAAAATTCAGAAAGGCCAACCTTCTGTCACATAACTTTTCCATGTTAGAGTCGGGAGACAGACATTTCCACCACAAAAGAAAAAACTTGACATTCTGGAGTGATACGTTGTTTGATGTTCAGTAACTTGTGGGGGGAAAGAAATCAAAGCCGTTACATCAAAGCTTTAGCTCCTTAATTTCTAACAAATCATTGTGTTTTCATTACTTTGTCTTCACACCAGCACTGATCTAATGTAAATGGTTTACTGTAGCTTCGAAGGTCAATTCTTAAGTATTTCAACCTAAAAGGAGAGTTTACCTTTAATACCAAGAAACACAAGAGTTTAATTTTAGTGTATCTATCCTGTTTCAGGTTCTTTCTTTCTTTGTTGGAGGAATTTGAGGTGGATTTTGCCCTGTGGTTTGAACTCAATAATTGCTTTGGAAAGAATTTCATTGTATGCCTGTGTGCCCTATACAATATATCCTGACAAAAATGGGGCCCAAGGTAAAAGAAAGCTGGACAATATGTTAAATCTATTTTCAAGGACTACAATTAATTTTAATATATGCTATGAAATTCTAGCTAATGCAGGGTTTTAAGCACTGCTTGTGAAGAGACTGAGGAGTCCCATGTCAGTACGCCGGCTTCAGAAGCCGCATGATGCTGCGAGGCTCTGACTCTAGCTTGGAGACCTTAAGCAAGTGATTATATTCCCCTGTAACCTCATACCAGGGCTTTGATGAGCATGTGGAAATATTAAAACACACTTCGTACCAATACAGTCAGTAACAATGACCGTATGGAGACAAGTGCTCTGTGAATAACATCAGAATGATAAGAGCTGAGACTTAATCACCACTTACCATAGACTGGCCACTGCACTGAGGCTTTGTATACTTTATTCCACTTAATGCCCTCAAAAATTCCAGGCAGGAGAAGCTTTTAAATGCACAATGTATCAATCAGGAAACCACAGCTAAAATGGTCTGTATAATTCACCCAATGTTGTTTGTTGTTCTTTGGATTTTAATTGAACAAATATGATCAAATAGTAGACCAACTCACAAAAATATAAATGAGGAACTGTTACATTTTGAAAAGCTATGTATTTGAAGAAAGAATGAAGAGAAGGTACAAGAGTAGGGGAACAAATGCAGAATTGGGGGTTGCCAATATTCCCATCTGACTGAGCCCCTGAAAGCTGCCAGCCTTTGTCCCACTCAACTTGAGGTACAAGAAATATGACATGCATGCTAGCCAATAAGTTTCTGGGAAAAATTTAATGCTGCCTGCACAAAATACCTAAAAATCTTGTGCATTTGTGCACTGAGAATCTGCTATGAGCATGTGTCCTATCTCAGCACCAGCAATGCATTCACTAATGAGTGAATAAGGTAAGTGAAGTCCCCACACCCATGTTACCCAAAGGGTTAGGCCAGCAGTTGATCCAAATTTTGCCTCTAGCTTATCCAGTTTGGGGGGACCTCTTTAAGCTAAAAATACCAAAAGTTATTAATATAAAATTAGTTCTAAAAGTGAGCATTACTTTAGAATGAAAAAAATTGCAAAAAATAACTTAAAGCCTGGCAAATGCCACAATAAAAAAAAACAAACCCACAATATCAAGTAGGAAAACTTAGAGTGAAAAGAGACTATAATCCTAACCAGTGATGGTTAATATATTATACTTTTGAAAATTACACACACTATGTGGACACATCATAGGATCCCTTCCTGGGCTTTACCTTAAATCTAGTTTGTCCATTCATTAGACCTTGGCTGTCAACAGGAGGGGAAGGTGGACTTTTGCCTACAGAGGACATCTGACAATGCGTGAAGACATTCCTTTTTGATTGTCACAACTGGACAACTGGAGTAGGGAGTGAAAAGACGGTGGATGGCATCCAAGGGGCTGATACTAAGGATGTCACTAATCATCCTTCAGATATCAGGTTTTATTAAGTTCCAGATCTGTGGGCAGAAATCTAACAGCAAACAGGAGACAAGAAAAGTCAAAGAAAGTGTAAAGTCCTATTATCCTCAAGTAAATAATTGAGCTGTAAGTTCAGGCAAGCATTAAAAAGTGACTTGAAACTGATTATTGAGTGGTATTTGTTAGCAAAAAAGTAGAAAGACTTGGACATGGAGAAGACCAAAAAGCTTGTCCTGGTTGAGCCTGGAAAAATTAACAGAGCATAGACCTGGTTGTGGAAATTTTAGGCACAGCTAATGCAAGCATGATACATGACAGATATGACTGAATTACCAACAGATATGATGTTGCCAACATCATGCCATAGTAATTCATGCAAAAATGACACATTTTGATGTGTGTGTGTGGGAGGGGGGGCAGTTCATCCATTCATAAGGGATTATGTCACTCACTCCTCTGCTCAAAGCCTTCCAATAGTTCACATGTCTACTCAAATGAAAACCAAAGTCTTAGCAAAGGTGTCTAATGTCCAGCAAGGTGAGCTCATTTTCTTCCAATTGGGCCACACAGACCCCTTCACTACTCATCAGACTTGACAATCATGCTCTCCCCTTGGGTTTTGCATGGCCTGCCTACTGTCTACACCTTTAATACAGGTTTCTACTTAGTCACCTCCTCAGCGGCATCCTCCCTGCCCTCCCTACATTAAAACAGCAACTTCCCTTCACATACACCCTGATCACTGATCTTAATTTACTTTGGCTCATAGGGCCTGTTACCCTCTGACCTACTGTAGGTTTTCTTGCACATTTTTTTGTCTTCCTCCCTCTCTAGAATGTAAGTCTTGGAGGGGAGGGACTTTGTATTGTTCTCTTCCAGAGTCCCAGTGCAAGGTCAAGGTCTGAATCAGGGTAAAGAACACCTGCCGGAGGCTCATGGCAGGACTGCAGCACATGAGGCTGCAACCAGTTACAAGTGTGATTTGTGAGGTAGGAACAGAGTAAAAAACTAGTCAAAGCACAAGTATTTGTTAGCATGTGTACTACAGTAGCTAAGCATTATTCCAGATCTTATTTCAGAAGTAGAACAAATAAAGTAGGCACTATTGAATATATAGTAAAGACAGAAATATTAAGTGACAAAACAGATAGATAGTGACAGAGCAGGACTGAATCTCAGGTCAGCACGACTTCATGGTCACAGAAATCTCAGGTAAGGAGGCAAAACTTGGGTTATTAAATAGGATTTTTAATACCCCTATAATAATGAAGAAAAAATATTTTAAAAAGGGTTTAAAAACCTACACAGATAAATAGAAATTAAAAGGAAACAGGCAGAAAGAGATAGAGTGAGAGAGAGAGAGAGTAACACACTTTAGGACATGGAGTAATATTAAACCTGGTAGATCTGTAAGAGCTCTAGATTTCTAAAAACTTGCAATGGAGAAGCCAATAACAAGAAAATCAGTTTGTGCCTCAAAAGCCAGGAAAGTTTCAAGTATGAAGGTGTCAGCTACCATGAAGAGTGAGCATAAAGCAAGAAGATAAAAGCAAATGAATTGGTAGATAGTCTACATGAGAATTCACATCCTGCCCTCCCCCCAGCACACCCTTCCATCACAACCATCCTTCCCCCAGCCTCACAGGAGATGTGCAGTCGTTCTGTGAAGATACTGAACCAGATGGGTCTTCAGACTGAGACCTAACAGCAAGGAGAGAAGTCCTTTATTGAAACAGACAAAGTTAGGGGAGTCCTCCACTTGGCTCTCAGAGATGGCAGCCAGTTGAAGACTACACATGAAAAGTTGTAGAGATACAGACAAATAGCCAGAATAGCCACCCATCAACATGGCTCACCCATGAGCATCAGGCTTCACATGTGTGAGTGTGTACGGGGGGGGGGGGGAGGGATTAGTGCCTCAGTATCACTTATAAATAATCATACCAGGCCACCAAACAAGTAAGGAAATCCTGTAACACAAGAGACCCAAACAAATCATCATGAAAACAAACCTGAGTGCAAACAGATGGTGAGAACAGAAGAAATGTATCTTACATTTGTAATGAACATCTTTAGAATGAAAATTTTTCATTCATACAACATGAAAAAAATCACCAATACAAGAAACTCAAAAACTCTTAAAAATTAACAATCTTGAAAATAAAATATATATTAGAAAGGGTAGGGGGAAAAGGTCAAGAAAATGTAGAAGAAAAAAAGCGAGAATGTAAAACAATAGAGAAACTATAAGAAAATTGGAGCTTTTTTTAAAATTGGAGCCTTTAACCACAGAATTAACATCTAAGTTATCTATCCACATTATAATGCCTGAGTAAGAGAACAGAGACAAGAGAGGGAAAGCAGTATCAAACAAATGATAAAAGGCCATGCCCCAACTGAAAGGACAAGGCAAGTACCAGTCCAATGAAAGAGAAAGGACCTGCATCAAGATTCATTACTTTGAAGGTCCAGAAAACCAAGAGCAAAAATTTTGAGTGTTGGAGCAATAAAAAGAAATTAGAAATCAAATATAAGCCAGAGGAAATGGAGCAATGAGCCTAAAATTTCAAATTAAAATGATTTCCAACCCAGAAATATATACCCAGATAACTCATAAAGTAAGCATGAAAGCATCATCATACCTGGAGTAGTTCTGTCTGCTGCTAAGGTGCTGATACAGATGCAAGAGAAAAGGGTCCTTGCGCTTTCCGTCTGTTTGATTGTGGCAGCCAACACTGAATGGGCGACTACAGGGGAAAGAAGAGAAAAATAATAATAATAAAAAAACCATTTTATAATATGTATGGTCTCAAAAATATACCTTCCAAATTTTTATCTTCTACAATGGGAACAACAGATGATATTTAAAACAGATAAATGAGGGAATAGCAAGCAGAGGAATTTTATATAGAAACAGAAATAAACTTGAGTGGGAATAAAGCACTGCTCATTTGAAATGGTTTGCCTTTTCACTTTGGGGTAAAACTCAGGGGTGAGAAAGGAGGGACAGGGAACAGTTGTCATCATTAAACCGCCCCCAGTACTCCTTAACTTATGATCTGGATACTCATATTACATCAACAAACGTTTTACATTTCAAAAGAGAAAGACTGACATAAATTTGGTATGTTTATCACCCAGCATGTGCTTTCCAATAATTTCTCTGAATTTCTGATAAAACTAAGGGTTTTGTAATGTACTGAGACCATCCAGAAATGGCTGACACGTACAGATGTGACTTCTCTGCCCGAGTTCCTGAGCATTTGTGCTACAGAAACTCGTCCCTGCTGAGAAGCAGAGCAGGGGCTTTTCTGCCACTCTAAATGTTGCCCCCAGGTTCTGACAGAGATGGGCCTTGTGTCATCTGTATCATGACCCATGGTGACCCACGCTCTGCCTAGCACAGCATGGCCACAGCAGGACTATCAGCTCTGGTTCCTAAATCACCCTGTGTTGAAATTTCATTCGTAGCCACTAAGGACTCACAGAGGTCTCCTTTATCCAGTAAAACGGACCACTGTTCTGCAATACGGGAAAATTCTGATGTAGGGACTACTTATATTTCTGCTCTCACCACAGATGCAATATCAAAATACAACTACACACATACTCCTTCCTTATAAAAACAGCACATCAGTTAACAAATGGCACGAAGTCAACAGGAACCATGCTTGAAACTGAACAGTCTACTTTGAGTCTCTGCGGTTCTGTACCACGTGAAGATGTAGGAGAAGGTACAGATACTTGAGTCTCTTTGGCATCTAATTATAGCTTTATTGAAGATCTGTGCTTGTGTCACCAATTTAATGTTACCCAGTAGCCAGCAGAGGAGGAGGTAACAATTTCTAAGACCCTACTAGAACAGAATTACTCTTTCCCTTCCTCTTAAGAATCCTCTGAGAAAACTGACAGCTTCCATAGGTATTAAAAATAGGCACTGTTTTGTCAGGTGTGCTCATAGGAGATGGGCTTTGTTCCACATCCCTATCTCTTCTAAGAAGAGATGAAAACCCTGTGTCTGTCAGAACAGAAAGGGAAATGTAGCCCACGACTTGCCTGCCATCGATGAAGGCTGAAAAGGGGCTGTGAAAATGGAGGAAGAAACCCTTTATCAGAATAAAATTGAGAAATTTCAACATGCTTTCTACTCTAAATTTCTTCCTCTTCTTAGAAGGTTATAATCAAATCAAAAGCCATTATTTTATGAAATTTTAAAAAATTAAGTAAGGTTTGGCCTGACCTGTGGTGACGCAGTGAATAAAGTGTTGACCTGGGAACACTGAGGTCGCCAGTTCAAAACCCTGCACTGGTCTGGTCAAGGCACATATGGGAGTTGATGCTTCTAGCTCCTCCCCCCTTTCTCTCTCTCTCTCTCTCTCTCTCTCTCTCTCTCTCTCTCTCTCTCTCTGTGTGTGTGTGTGTGTGTGTGTGTGTCTCCTCTCTAAAATGAATAAAATAAAAAGAAGTTTAAAAAAATTAAGTAAGGTTTGAAGGAAGATAGCATTGATCAAACTCCTACAAAGACTAAAATAATTTATCATCATCAATGATCTTATTCTGTACAGACACTATTATTATCACTAATTTATAGATAAAGAAACAGAGGGGCATGAGGTTAACTAAATGGTCCACATGGCACCTATAAGGGTAAGTGGGGCATGGAACAATCTCATTTGTAATGCACTTAGAATGCAACTTTATTCTTGTCTCCCTCTGTTCCTTCAAAATATATTCAGTTGGATGAAGTCAGGCAGACCTAAGGCTTTGTTGGTCACTCTGAAGAAAATGAAGTCTTGCAGCCAGTTCACAGTCCCAATTTGGTAATCACCTCTATTCACTTCCTCAAGCAGGAAACACAGAAAGAGGACTATGGACTTTTTCTTCCTGGGCTGTTCTTCCACCTGCCCCCTGACCTGTCTTCCCATGTTAAGCCTGTCCCTAGGTTTCTTCTCCATCAAGTAGAGGAAAGGAGAAGGGAGAAGAACACAAGACTTCCTACTGGTCCTGTCCCATGCTGACTGCCTGCTAAGGACTTAGCATATGAGAAAGCTGACTCTATCTCTAGTGGCCACCTATTTTGGACCATCTGACAATCAAGAAAGAAGTGATACACAGTTTTGCTCTGGGTGCCCCTTGCTCTGGGTGCCACCCTAGATTTCTGTTGTTTCACTCCCTCGATATGCTCTCTCCACTGGAGCCCCATCAGCCTCCAAGGAGGTCCTCTCATCTACAATGCAAAATGACTCCAGGACAACCCTTTCATACTTGATACACAGGAAAAACAAACACAGTACCCAAATCTATCAATGCAGCCCTCAGGAAAGTTTGCCAGCCACATCTCTGAGGCTACAGATTTCACAAGCAAGAGATATTCCCAGGCCATTTTACCCAACTCAGGAGAACTTCATGGTACTCAAATGGTCTTGTAAAAGCCCCAGATGATCTCCTAATGGCTTGTGGAGTGGGGATGAGACTCACAGAACTCCAAGAACTCTTTCAAAAGGCATCCTTCTTGCCAATCTTCTCTCTCCATTCTTTTCAAATCTTTTTAAATCCTCCTTACAACTGATGAGTTTGGAAATTTGTAAAAATGATTTCCATGTATTTCCTTTAAAATCTTCCTTTCTATTTGGAAATTTCCTTTGAAATTTTTTGTCTAGTATTTCTACATGCCTCCCTTGATGGTTACAATGAACCTTCTGTGACCTGGAAAAAAGACTGGAAGTAGGATTCAAAGCCAGTCCTGCTGACTCCAAACTTGTCCTCTTTCTACAGAATCATAGTGATCCCAGGGACACTGCTTCCATTGAGGGGAACCACAAGGACTTCTTATAACTGGCATAAAATATGCAGCACAGCCTCTGTAGAAATGGCCAGATATTCAAGGTGTTTTAAATAAAGCCAAAATAATATTGACATTTTAAGAAACATGAGTTGTTGGTAGACATATGAAGGTGATAATCTACAAGGAAACTTCTCATGAGCATAAGACATCAAAATAATCATCATTCTTGGTAGCGAATATACCAAGCACAGCCTCATCCATTAAACTATCAGTCGGCTCTCTTACAGGAGTTCAGTAATTCTGATTGGGAAATTTTATGAATTATCAGAATTAAAATATCATTAGAGAGCATATATTCACCACCTCATCTAATGATGGGAAACTGAGGTCCAAAGGAATGACTGACAAGCCAACTAGTTAATGGTAGAACCAGAACTAGGGCTCAAGATTCAGAATACTTATTTTATGTCTTCATCTCTTTCACTTGACATTTGGCATGGTTTCCCAAAAATTTAAAAAAAGAAATAAAAATCAAGTGATTATAGGCTTATTTTAAGAAATTGCATTTGCAGTAATGAGGCTCAATAAAATTTTAAAATATCATCTATATTTCCATCAAGTTTTGCATTATTAATACTATGCTGTTTTCTTAAGACCAGGGTACAAAAAAAGGCCCAAGGTTGTAATTGTTAGATTTCATTCACATGTCATCTCTTCATTTTTATGCAAACACATCCCAAACTATGCATTTTGCCTAAAAGATAATTTCCCTAGGTTGCTGAAAAATGAAGCTGAATGATACAAGTATCACTTACGCTTAGCATGGCGCACCAATATTGTAGCATGCCTAGTTACAAAAAAAGTACTTTATTGTAGATTTTCTATTTTAGTCCTCATTTACACATTTGGTCCCAATCTTTGAAATATTTGCCTAGTGAACATTGACATTTTATGACAAGACAAATTTTTCCCAGAACTAGGCTAAAATATACAGGTGGGTCAACATATGTGCATTTTAAACAACAGGAAGCAAATGATGGTCCAGCGGTACATCAGATGCTCCAAGAAAACACAGTCTCCCCCTTGGGGACGTATCTTGGAGAAGAGTCCGTTTTCAGGCAGGATGAAGAAGATGAAGAAAACATTCAGAAAAGTGGTAGTAGTACAAAAGATCACAGTGGGAGAATTTGGGTAGGTAAGGAGGGCCAGATGAAGGGGTGTGCAGAGAAGTTAGGGAAAAGGATTCTTGCAGTGAAAAAATGGTATGAAAGTCATGAACTTTAATGGTGACCGTATGCTTAGGGCTATGAGGCATGACAGATAAAATATAAGAACACTTCTTCCTTAGTAATTATTGTACATTCTATATAGTTATGGGAAAATTAACAGAGGCAAGCTAGTCTGCCCCACTTTCTCCTATGCCCATCCACTAATTGAAATACTTAGTTTCCTTCTTCTGGATCTGTGGCCCATATTAATCTAAAACAGTTAAAATTACTCTTTAATGAGGGAAAGAAATGAAACAGATATCCTTTAGCACAATTTTCCTTAGTTTCTAAGACGTGGTGAATATTTCTAAAGAAAGAGTTAGTTTTTTTGTATAACCTATCTAAGACTGGATAAAGGAGGACCATTTTTTTATCTTCTCTCCATACACACAGGAACTCAAGAAGGCATACTTTCGCCTCACTCTACATCTAAATCCAGTTGGAAATGGATAGCCAGAGCCAGAAAATAAGAAAAAACAAAAGAAACCAAGAGGAAAAGGTAGTTTTTATTTAAATGCCAACAGGATAAAAGGAATTGGACGAGAGAAAGATAAACAAGTAATAAAAGAGGAATACCCTGACATTTATCTCAAGTAACTGGTCATGACCCAAAGGGTACTCAGGGAGTAGAGGGAAGGACTTTTTTGGATCACCAAGGGGACTTTATGTGTTGCTATATAATGTAATAGGAAAATTTGATTTCTATTAGCAGATTGCTTATCCACTCAAAAAACCTTTATAGATATTCAGTCAATAATTGTTATCAATTGCCTGAAGTGAAAAGATGACTAAAACAAGATCCAGAGATGACTTATAAATATTCTCAGGTTGGTGGAGAAGATAAACAAAGACTATGCCTTGAGGATAAAGGCTAACAGAGGCCAAGGAAAGAGCTGTCGGTGAGCCCAGGTGGCATGAGAGCCAAGTAACCTCTGATGTTGATATTTGATTGGTTTTAGGATCAGTTTTCCAAAAGGAAAAATGAAGGCATATGTTTTCTAGGCAGAGGAACCTGCCAGAGTTAGCAAGACCTGGGAAGAAATCACAGCATGTCCAAAAGAAGTCTGGAGGTATGGTGGGTGCAGGCGGGGCTGATGGGTGGAAGTGAGAAATGTTAGGATAAAGACAAAGGTGTAGGAACCAGACCATGAAAGAGCTGAGGATTTGACTGGATCTTAAAGTTTCTTGGAATTCCCAAAAGATGTCTGATGTCTGAGGAATCAAGCCAATGGTATCATGAGATTTCACCTTAGAAAAAATAACCTGGCAAGAAATGAGATGAACTGGAGAAGAAGGATAGAAGGAAAAAGAAAAGAGTAATCAGGAGACCTTGTCAATAGTTAATTAAAAGAGGTGATATGATGAACATGGGGGTGCATGTGTCTTCACATACCAAACTTTTGAGTTTGGGCGGTATATACCCAGTAGAGGAATTACTGGGTCATGTGGTTGTTCTATTCTTAGGTTTTTTTTACATAAATAGGAGAGCAGTGGTTACCAGGGGCAGGGGGAAGAGAAGAGAGGGAGGGGAGGGGGAGGGGGAGAAACATAAAGAGGGACAAATATAAGGTGACGGAGGATGATCTGACTTTGGGTGATGGGCATACAATATAACCAACTGTTCAAATGATGTGGAGATATTTGCCCAAGTCTATGTACTCTAGTTGATCAATGTCACCCTGTTAAATTTAATAATCTAAATAAAAATTTAAAAAAAGAGGTGATATGAAAACCCAGATGTGATAGAAATAATCTAAACACACAAAAAAGACATAAATTAATTCAAGCCAGGATTTATAGTCATTTTATACGAATTAAATGTTGGGCTTTCTATTGGGACCATTACCCTTTATTTTCCCTTTGTTTCTATGGATACATTTGATTCAACTTACATCATTTTTACTTTTGGAGTTAGTATCAGAAATTAACTTCTTGGAGGGTGAGAACAACCTGAACCAATTATCTGTCTCACAGAAACCAGGAAGCTTCATGCTCATTTGGGCTCCTCCAGCAATAATACAACAGCGTACCACCCCAGGCCCTCATGAAATAATTACACACTGTAGCATTACTTCAAGAAAAAGAGAAATGAAGCTAAAAGGTTCACAATGACTTCTCAACATTTAGATACATTTATTAACTATTGATAAAAAGTAAGTGTGTATTTTATAAAGGTAGAACAATTCAAAATTGGCAAACAGCAGTTTGCCAATATATATGTTCTATATGTATATAGATTAAATCCAAATATATATAGTTAAGGGAAATGTAAATATTTTAAACTCACTCATTAAATAAGAGTCTCAGGAAATATTAAGGAATATTTAAAATGACAGAAGTAGGTCTCCATATGTTCATGTGAATAGCTCTCAAAAATATAATATAGTATGAAAAACACAAGTTTCAGACAATAGTTTGACATTTATATAAAGGTGAAAAGCACACAAAATAATTGTCCACAATGTCTATGAAAAAATATGTATAAAAAATAAGAAAACATAGTTGGAAAAGATACACACAACTTTAAAGGGAATGATTATTTCTGTGGGTAGAGTATTAGGATAATGTTTAGAGCAGTCTTTTATTTTTCTTCATTGAGAGGAAGCGAGGCAGAGACAGACTCCCACATGCACCCCATCTGGGATCCACCTGGCAAGACCACTAGGGGGTGATGCTCTACCCATCTGGGGCATTGCTCTGTTGCTCAGCAACCAAGCTCTTCTTAGCACCTGAGGCAGAGGCCATGTAGCTATACTTAGTTCCTGGGGCCCACTTGCTCCAATCAAGCCATGGCTGCAGGAGGGGAAGAGAGAAAGAGAGAGAGAAGCTAGAGGTAGGAGGGGTAGAGAAGCTAATGGGCGGGTCCCCTATATGCCCTGATTGGGAATCAAACCCCAGACATTCACATGTCGGGCCAACATAGAGCAGTCTTTAACAGTATTGCAAGGTTTTATTTCTTTAAAATAAATCTGAAACAAGAAAATCTGTACTATATTACAAATTCAATTGTTTTAAGGTTATTTCAGAATTAAAACAAATCAGAGCAAACCTGACCTATATTAACCTCATCATCCTAGTAGTTATCTCATAACATTACGTGAACTATGAAGTTATAAAGTTTTTAACTTATATGACACAAAAGTCCACCAACCATTAACACATATTTAAATACAATTAAATCTACTTATTGGTTTTATAACATAAAGTTCAATTAACTCATGACTTGATCAAATAAGACAAAATATTATAATGAGTCTCTTGGGGAATAGTCCCTGTTGCAGGGATAAAACTGAGAATAGAGTTAAATGATTAAGAGTTTCCATAAAGATATAACTGAATCTTTTCACTCATTCCCAAGGAACAGGAAAAGCCTATTATTTGTGCCTGTGTCTCTTTTCCTTTTGTTATAAGTCTAGCTCTACTTTTTTTAAATGGTGCAGGAGGAAGAAGGAGAGAAGAGGGCAGAGAAAGTGAAGGGAAAGGAGAGAAGGAAGAGGAGAATAGGGAAGGGGAAGGAATGGAAGTTCAGGACAATGGACAGGAGGGGAAGATGCGAAGAGAGGAAAGAAAAGAGAAGGGAACATGGGCTGGAGATTCCCTTGCCAGAGAAAGGATGATGCAAGCACATCAGATCCTTGATTAAAAGACATGCATGGGATTAATAAAGCCAAGTTTTCCCTTTAATATGAGAATTAAGGATGGGTTTGCGAGTATGGGGAGAAAACAAAAATTGGAAGTAGCTCCACTGGTAGCACTTAATTTAGTCAAAAAGAGTTGGACAAATGAAATAGTTCAAGAGAATAGTGACTGCTTTCTAATAAATGTATGTTGCCTTACAGCTTGTTTTACACACATTGGTAAATTTTTAGGGCTCATAGGTAAGCTCTGCGGTGCTTCATGTCATTTTCAGAACATTATTTCATACTCTGATTATTTTATTCTTTCTCTGTGAGATTTATAACAGAAACACCTTAATTTAAAAAAAAATTATATTAAGCCACAAGAAGGGATGAACAAACAGTATAAACCTATGAGAAAGAAACACAAACTAGTGATGGACAACATTAATTTTCCTCCAATTTGCACAACCAAAATAATTTACGAATTTTGCCAAATATCTCAGGCATAACTAACAAATAATATATTTTAAATTAAAATTTTTAACTGCTTTTGTTTTAGAATTTATATTAGTTTCTCTTATTATGAAACCAATATATCTGACTTATAGAATATGCAGACTAACCAGAAGAAAATAAAGAACAGCCTTAACTCTAGCCACTCAAGCATCTATCCACTATTTGCAGTTAGAAGTATCTTAACATCTTGATAATTGTTACTACAAAAAAAAAAAGAAAAAGAAAAAGACCAGATCTTCTGAAACCCTAGCCACTTATATTCAATTGTTGCCAGCAATAGTTTGGCCCACTAAGAAGAGCTCACACATAGTTCTGCTTCCTGAACAGGGAGCCTGGTTTCCTCGTATGCATAGCTGGCAGTGGGTTAACCATCCCCCTGCTGGGCAGTGTCAGCTCATGAACCGCTCTAGGTTGCTGCTACTGTGATTTACCTCAAGGAAATGTTCAAGTTTCATTTAATGATATTTTTGCCCTTCATGTATTTCAATGCAATTTCTAGTGGCAAAGATTCTTTGGGAAGGAGAGAGAACCTCAGGATTTGTTTTTGTACTGAGATAAACAGAAGTCATTCTACCATGCATTCAAGAACAAAAAAAAAAGTGAAAAATGCAGATTAAGGAACTGACAATGGAGTCAAGAATAGAAGCAAAGTGAAAGATACTAAGGATACTAGAAATTACCCAAATGAAAGCCAACTATGCTTTGAATACTGTATGCTAATAGAAGACCCTAAGTAACCCTCTACAGGCCCTAAATTTCTCATAGGAAAAAAAGCTAATAAAACTGAATGCATGGCAAAACCCACACTAAAATTTGTTTGTAAAATTCACGTACATTTTGTAGGACTAGGGAAAGGAATGGACCTAAATAGGGACTTACAACATTCAAAAATATAGCCTGACCAGGTGGATAGAGTGTCGGACTGGGATGCAGAGGACCCAGTTTTAAAACCTCAACATTGCCCGCTTGAGTGCAGGCTCATCTGGTTTGAGCAAGGCTCACCAGCTTGAGCCCAAGGTCACTGGCTTGAGCAAGGAGTCACTCAGTCTTGACTACAGCCCCCCAGTCAAGGCACATATGAGAAAGCAATCAATGAACAACTAAGGAGCTGCAATGAAGAATTGATGCTTCTCATCTCTTTCCCTTCCTGTTAGTCTGTACCTATCTGTCCCTCTCTGTGTCTCCCACTGTTTCTGTCACACACACACAAAAAATCTAGATAAGCTTTGGAACTCATGATGTCAATAGAAAAATATGAATTATTTACGGAAGTTCATTTTTTCACTATATACCTTTAATCAAGTAAATAAAAATAACTGGAGAATCTTTCTAATATAAATTAGGACAATGGATGATCCAACAATCTGACTTCTACATAAGTAGTTAAAGGAAACTAAACCAGGATCTCAGTGGGATTTCTGCATGCCCATGTTGCCCTCAGCATAATTCACAATAGCTAAGCCATGGCAAAAATCTAAGTGCTTGTTAATTGATGAATGCATAAACATTAAGTGGTACACATATACAAAGAAACATTATTCAGTCATGAGGAAAAAAATGCAGAAATAATATTCAGTCCAAGAAGAAATGCTGCCATTTGCAATAAAATGAAATATGAGAGCATTGTGCAAAATAAAATAAGTCTGACAGAAAGAGACAAATACTATATAATATCACATGTGGAATATTTAAAAGCAAACTCATAGAAACAGAAAGTAGAATAGTGGTTACCAGGGGCTGGGATGGTAGAGAAAATGGGGAGATGTTGGTCAAAGGATACAAAACTTCCAGTTATAAAATGAATAAATTCTGGAAGTTTAATAAATGGCATAGTATCTATTATATACTTAAAAGTGGCTAAGAGAGTAGATCTTCAATGTTTTTGCTACAGAAAAGAATGGTAATTAAGTGGCACGATGAAGGTGTTAGCTAAGACTATGATGATCATCATTAACTCTGTGTGTGTGTGTGAATCAAATCAACACGCTGTACACTGTAAACTTACACATAATGTCAATTATATCTCAATAAATCTGGGTAAAAATAAATTAATAAATAAACCAGGGCACTGCAATGTTCATTTGTGATTGCTCGATTGATCAAATAATGCACAAATCAACTTTATATCATCTGTGTTTTCTTGCATTTCCCCTACAATGCTTATTAAACCATATGCCAAAAAGCAAACTAATGTTAAAGGAGTCGCCAATTAAACTGAATTACTTACTCTTTTATACAGACTATGAGTATGGCACAATTTTCAACTATTGGCTGTAGAGGTAACTGAAATCTTCATGATAAAACCATGAACTCCATGAACTAACGTAGGCTGAAACATCCTAATGAATTTTAAATCATCGAAGTCATTCTATTTTTATTTTTCTTTTAAGATAGAGCTTGCAAAGCACTTGCAGAATAGAATAGACTTTTATTTATTTGCTTTTTCACATTGCTGGGTGAAATGTGAATTGCTAGTGGAAGATTTCATTGATTTCTGTCAGGCTGGACAGCAATTTGTAGAGTAATACACCTTTTCAGGAGGAAAGGTAAGAAAGCTGCTATATCAAGCCTTCTCCTTTGTCAGGACAATATGGGGAAAGTATTATTCTACATTGACTCTTAAAAATGATAAGATGTGTATCTCAGAATTTGAGCCATATGGCTTAGGCCACTAATGACACAGTTTGTACAAACCAGAGGAAAAAAACTCTTCTTTTTATTTGTTTGTTTTTTTATGACAGAGACCAATAGAGGAACAGATAGGGACAGACAGACAGAAAAGGAGGCAGATGAGAAACATCAGTTCTTCACTGAGGCACCTTAGTTGTCCATTGATTGCTTTCTCATATGTGCCTGACCTGGTAGCTATAGCAGACCAGGTGACCCCTTGCTTAAGTCAGCGACCTTGGGTTCAAACTGGTGAGCCTTGCTCAAACCAGATGAGCCTACTCTCAAGCCAGCAACCTCGGGGTTTCGAACCTTGTTCCTCTGCATCCCAGTCTGATGCTCTATCCACTGCGCAACCACCTGGTCAGGCCAAAAACTCTTGTTTATTGGCTATTTCTAGGTAATCTAGGATACTATCTAGGCCATGGGATACTATCAAACCATTTCAGGCAAAAGCTTTGGTTCACAAATGATCACCTGGAACTCCAGGTAGGACATTTCCAAAGGGAATTGCTGACAGGCAGTAACAGTGCAGAAATTGACAAGGACCAGCCAACTGAGGGACAGAAAGCCCTCAGCAGAATGGCGGACTCCCAGGCCCGTTTTAGACTGAGGTCTAGATACCAGTTCTTTTAATTAGAGAATAGAAGAAGTACAATTCAGAGAGGCAAATTCAAAGATAATAAACTATTAGAAGATGCTTATGACAATGTTTTAGGATTGAATGAATCAAGTCAAAAGAGATAGGACTCCTGGGCATAGTGGAAATTTTCTCAAAAATAGATTCAGGTATTAACCTGAATTTGTCCAGTATTAACCTCAGTAGAAGGGTCTTATCAGGTGTGTCAACCCCTTGACTCAGGCTTAGTCAGGCCTGGGCTCAGGGTCCAAAGCCCAAGCATGGAGAACGGAGGTGAACAAGAGGTTCTAGCCAAAGCTTCGGTTGCTTATTTCTGAGAGCATCACCTGAACCAGCTAACCATGTATGGTCATATGGAGAGCTACAGACAGTGTGGCTGTTCCTAGTATGTCCAGTAAAAAGAAAACATCCTGTTTGTTCTATTTCCCAACCAAAGAAAAATAGAAAATATAAAATGCAATTAGGGCTGGGACATACATTTCTCTGAAAATAATGCTCCAAGCTCAGCAAAGTAACAGTAAGAAGCTCTCTGAATAATGCTCCTCCCTATATGACTCATCACTGGAAAAGTGCAGAGTGCTCATTTCTTTCAGCTTTCTATATTTATTATAGCAGAAGCCAGTGGCAAGATACCTAGGGTCTCTTAAAACACTTTGCAAAAGGGAAGCCGACAGAAAGGTTCATCAGAAGAGTCACAGAAGCTGTTTCATGGTGTTATCACGCACCAAAGAATAGTCCAGATTTCTCCAAGTGCAATACACAGAGTTTAAATAAGCAAAAAATAAATAAAAGAAGGATTGTGGGAACATTTTAGCTTTCAATGTTGTTTTTCCAGGTCAAAACATCTGTGATGATGCTGACTATAATTAATAATACTGCACTGTAATTTTGAAAGTTGCTGAGAGTAAATCTTAAAAGTTCTTGCCACACACAAAAAAAAGTTTGTAGCTATGTGTTGGTGATAGATGATAACTAGCTTTATTGTGATTGTCAATTTACAATACATACATGTATCGAATCATTATCTTGTACACCTGAAACTAATGTAATGTTTTATGTCAATTTTATCTCAATAAAAATATCTGTGATGACTTATTTATGATAACTTGTTTATGACTTTGTATGTATGACTGATATACTTTCTGTGCAAAGCATTCTGTTCCCCTTGGAAGGGGAGAATTTTGAGTCAGCACTTTCATTAGATACTAATTTTCTGCTCTACTTTGAGTTATATGTGCATGTCCTGACCCTGGGACCCTCCTTGACACCAAGTAGTAGTTTTTTGCTCTTAGCTGCCACAAGAGCCTATCAGTTCAGTCTTGGTTGGCGTGTGGGGCTCTGGCCTCTGCTTCTGGAATTCAAACAACATGGCTTAGGTAGGCCATGGGTGATATACAGCTTGTGCAGAACAGGGAAATAAATAGAACACCACCCCACAAAATGTGACATCCTTAACGATAACAGGCAAAGCTGAATGATATAGCCCAAATGTACAAGGGAGTAAACTCTCTATGGAAGGAACTTTGAGCAACAGTGAACAGGAAACAGGAGGGACCCAAACAGGCAACACTCCGGCATGGATGGTTCTGTCCATGTAGGCTTCTATGTCCTCTATGCTGGGGAGACAAAGGCAACTGCGGGCCTAGCTGCGTTTTTTTTCACAGTTCAGTGATACAGCAGCTGGTTTGGTAAGGCAGCCTTCTACGTCTGGGTTTACCTTTTACCTTACTCTCACCACCTTAGGGTGCGTCTTCCAAGTAATACATTAGTACTTTACCTCAGCTTCTATTTTTTAAGAAACCAAGGCTAACAATGAATTTAAGACATTTCATCTAAACTTGATTTTTTAGTTTAGTTATTTCATTCATCCAAATTCTAGACTTAAACTATAACTAAGAGTAAGCTCAAATTAAATGTGCCAGGTCTTTGGGGAACTACTGAGATACATGCAAGCTCACTAATTTTAAATTAAGAAAATATCCTTGGAAATTTTTATAATTAAAAATCTTCCTTCAAGCACTCCAAGTACTGTTAATAAAAATGTTATTCTACATAAAGTAGACAGGGCTGAAATCAAAGATCTATGGAACTCCGGGGTGAACAAACAAAAACTGTCAAAGATTATTACTTGTCCTCTTCATCCACCTTATAAAAATAAACATAGTGTAGATGACAACTAAATTGTCATCACAATAAACTTCATGGTTGATTTCTTGTGGCTCAGAACTTGCATGTTTCCCAAGTGGTTGGAATCCATACCCTCAGGCAGCTAGAAATGAAATTGCTGTGTTCAAACTCTCTAAAATGAGTTAGCAAATATAAACAACTGCTCAAAAGACAGATAAGGAAATGAAAGATCATATGAATTCTCCAGACAAGTAACTCTTTGTACAAATTGCAACATTTTCTGTGGGAGGTGATCAGGATAGTTGAGAAGGACAGGGATGAGGAGAACCAGGTTGGGATTCAGGGATGATTATGATGCAGTCCCTGCTCCTGATGAACTCACAATCTAGTATAAGAAGAGAAAAATAGTAACCCACTGCCAAAAATCTCAGGAGAGTCATAAATTTCATGTTACAGAAGCACAGATGACAGCTGCTGATTCAACTTAGAGGAGGTTGGAGACACTAGTAGTCGTTTTTACCATTAACTGAGATGTGAATTGTTTGGAAGAGGGGAATCTTAGGTTTCATCTGGAACACGCTGAATCTGAGGACAAACATTCAGGTGGAGATGATCTGCAGACACACGGGAAATCAGGCCAGAGGTCAGAAGCTGTTCTAATCAAAGAGGAGATACAGTGTTGGGTTAGTTAGAGTAAAAGGCGTGGCCTGAGAGGGTCCAGGAAGCTCATGCTGGAAAAAAAGAGAGGTGGATTGAGACAAAAAGCCCAATTTTTGAAACCCTAGGAACACTGATATTTAGGGTGAAAAGGGAAATTAGAGTAAAAAAAAACCAGTAAAAAATTAGAGGAACTCTTCCCCCCTAAAAATGTATATCCTGAATGAAAGTTTAAAAGTTTCATTGAAAATGTGTTCAGTAGTTTCCAATGCTACTAAACAGCCAACAGAACAACTGAGAAACATCAGCCCTGTGTTGAGTGTTAGCAGGTCCTGCTGAGCGGACTTGCTCAGGGAAGGTTTGACCAGAACCAAAATGAAGTGGCTAATGACAGGAAGTCAGACAGGAAGTAGAAATGGTGAGGAGACACTAGTATGCAACACTGACACCACATCCTCACATTGGGTCAAAAAAAAAGTAAATTGTATAAAACACCATTGCTGTGTTCAGGAGACAGCTTGTCACAGTTTATTCTGGGGTCAGCATCATCAACATGTATCTTGTCCCATCTGCTGTGTGATGCTCATTACTGTCATTTGTTGGTTCTAACATGAACATATTGAGGGGACCCTTCTGGATTCTGAGGTTAGCTATGGTTTACACACAGAAATAGCTCTTCTTTCAAAGGCTTGAAACAGGGAGAAAGAGCTGGAGAATAAGTTCCTGGACTCGCTTTCCACCTCCAGTTTCCCAGAGGAGTTGTCTATATTTTCTGCTTTGCCTCAAATTTTCTCCTGGTGTCTCATCCAGACACTCTCCCTCCCCACAGCCACCACCCTGTTCATCTTGCTGCAGAATGAAGAGAGAGTTACTGACAAGGAAAATGGCAGCTAGAAGAGGGAGCAGAAGGACACAGACCATTTTTAGTCAAAACAAAGAAAGAATAATCACTTAACACCTGGTCTTTATTCTTTGGTTTCATCTCAGTTACTTCTCAGTTATATCATTCTCACATCTCTCATTTACCACATAATGGCATATAATCAGGCACCTTAAGGTGGAGAGTAACCATTGCTTGGATGGAAAAGAGAGACTTCACACATTACATGAGGTTATTCTTGGACAGAAACTGTACCTATCATGTGTCTTTTGCTTTCAAATCCATTTTCCCTCTTCATCTATGGAATTACATTTCCAAGTCTTCCTGGTCACCAAGATCCCACATAGGTTCAACCAGTGAGAGGCACTGGCAAAGGACCAGCAGGAAGCAGGACGGAAGGAGGTGCTAGGGGGCTGGGATGTTGGCCCTTCTCTTGCTCAGCTTCATGCAGCACACCCAGCAGTGGCATGCCTTCCCTACAACTCCAGACCCCACAGGTCGCTGCCATGGTCTCACATCTTGAAGGCTACCCTGGGTTCTGGGTTCTAGTAACACCTTCTCTTGTTTTCTCTTCAGCCTGATAAGTAAGCACAGTTTCCTGCAGTTGCATCAACCAACCCTATTGGGCTTTTTAGATCCTCTATAGCCCAAGGACAAATAGCCTGAATTCAACTTCATCTGCTGAAAGATCTAGAGTAGTTTTATCTTCTGAATGACTGGACCAAAACAGAAAAACAATAATAATTCAGATCTTGGAAGCAGAATTTTAGGAAGATTGTTAATAAAGACAGAAATGATTTGTCTGTGTCAGCCTTCATTATCACACTCCTCTATCCAATTCTCAACCAAAAGTGATAGTTAACAACATTCTTCCAAACCAAAAAGTTACAATAGATATAAAAGCAGGAAATACAGACACAAAGGAAAGTGATGCCCCCAAAGAATAGAGATGCTATGGCCGAGCTCTGGGACAATAAAGGCTGATGGTCCAAAGTGGCAAATTAGTAAATTAGTTGAAGAAAGGGGGATGGACTGGAGTAAGAACTATGAGAAAAGGCAGGGATGTCAAAATAATAGTTTAGAAACGTGTACTGAACAAAATCAGAAATGAAGTGATCAACCTGCTTAGTAAAGTTAAAATTTCTGAGATCTGTAGGATTAGGGGAGGCTGGGTTTCAGGGAAAAGAAAACTACACTAGAAAAGGGGGGGATTTTCATTCAACAGATATATGAAATAGTTTTTCTCTGTCAACATAATTGGATAAAACCTACATATACATGACTTCTCTGAAGGGTAAAGATTCCAATGCTGTGTTTTCCATAGTAGGCTGACCTGAGCTTAACGATCTGAAACACTAATGGAGACTTAAAAATTAAGTTAAATTAAAAAAAAATTACTGGACCTAGATTTATTGAAATAGACTGTCTAGGGTGGCGCTTTCAACTCTGATTTTTAAAAAGCTCTCACTCAAAGTATGAAGCCTCCACTGGAGGAGGTACCTTCAAGAAAGACCTCAAAGGCAGGAGAAATGCTGGCATAGTTGAATCATCTGGTACCCAAGAGTAGAGGAAAACCTCTTGAAGAAAAGTAGGGAAATTCGACTTATATCAGAGACCTCAAGCTTAGAAGAAACATTTCACACTAAGCATTCTTGGATACTCTAGATAGAGACTTTGCAGCAAAGCCAGGTAAGCCTTCTGTGTGCATTGCTTTTATTCCTCCCTCTCTCTTTTTTTAAAATTTTATCTATTTATTTTTAGAGAGAGGGGGAAAAAAGAGAGAGAAGAGAAGTGGGAATCATCAACTCATAGTAGTTGCTTCCTGTTTGAGCCTTGACCAGGAAAGCCCAAGGTTTCAAACCTGTGACCTGAGCTCATTGTTCCCAGTTGACACTTTATCCATTAAGCCACCACACGACAGACTGCCGGTGTTTCTTTATGGGAAGATCCTGCCTCTTCTTAGACCAGAAGGAGACTTTTATATCTACACACACTTTATCATTTAGAATGTAAATGTCCATCTGGACCTCCCTCGCTCCCTGTTGTTTTTCCTGCATTTATGGTTTGGTCCTAAAGTAATCTTAACCAACTTTACTTCCCATAGCAGTTTCATTTTAATTCACATTGGGAAGGTTATAGGACATTAAACAAAACAAAACCAAAATGGCTCTTTTAAAAATATTATTTCATAGAAGGATTTGCTGCATTTATTTTGCTCACAGCATGATGATTACTTCTCCATATTTCTTTTTCTCTTTTTGTTTAGAGACAGCTTGATAAGCAATTTTTAGGAGATAGCCACAGAAACCCATTACTAAGTGCCTAGCACATTTGCAGAACTTCATGACCATTTGTAACACCACTGAAGACATTTTCAAAACCTGGCACATTTTGAAATGAAAATTGGTCTTCATGTTAAATTTTAAAAGCAATTTTGTTTAGAAATATTGGTACAGTCTACAAAGAAACATCAAATCATACAGCTAAGGCAACTAACAGTCTTTGAAACTTTAGCAATAGCTGGAGAATTCTCCTTTCTTCCTTCCTTCCTTTCTTCCTTCTTTCCTTCCTTCCTTCCTTCCTTCCTTCCTTCCTTCCTTCCTTCCTTCCTTCCTTCCTTCCTTCCTCCCTCCCTCCCTTCCTTTCTATATATATGTCTGACATAATAGTAAGCAAAAAAGTAATTTTCTGTCCTGAGACAGTCAAATATTAAGAAAATTACACAAAAGAATAAATATTTTAAGTAGATATAAATATGAGATCATCTGTCAAGGGATCTGACATAGTCTGGGGGTCAAACGAGGGGTGTCAGTGGTGTCAGTGTCTTTTAGACATCCAAGCAAAAAGTTAGGAAGGTGGTGGGTTATATGGTTAAAATGAAATGTTTGATTGTGGTTAATAAATTGATCATAGAATAAACCTATCTTGATTAACAGTTTCCTCATACCATCTTTTGAGATAGGCTGGATAAAATTTACTCTTTCAAGTAATAATTACTAAGCATGTGGCAAAGTCAGAGTATGTATGTGGCTTTCACTGACCTGGGCTGCAGTGTAATTGAAGGGGCAAGGTGGAAATGCTTGGAACAGTTAAGTAAAAGGCCCCATGTAATTCAAACTGAAAATGAGCACTGATGCAGGGATAGACGTACGAGTCCAGAGAAATTCAGAGCCTCCATGCATGGCATTAGGAAAGGAGATGGAGGAAAGGAAGAGAAAAAGCACTCTGGTAGGGTAACAACTATACCAAAACAAGGATCGGCGTAGACAGAAGGAAGATCTTGGCATGTACAGGGGTGCCATAAACAGAGTAGTAGCAAAGTCATTCAGGTTAGAGAATTTATAGAGATATTTACTGGAGCCCATATAATGGGCTGGGGTCTATATATGCATATTCAGTAGAAACCATAGTTCAAATTTTGAATTTTGATCTTTACCCTAGCTAGCCATAAGCAGTATAATACTCTCTCATAATGTTGGGTAGGGGCATCGAGATGATTTTGCCCAACTGTAAGTTCATATAAGTGTGCTGAGGATATCTTCACATGGGGGAAATATAATGACACTAATCCCATTCATGAGGATTCCACCCTCATAACCTAATCAGCAACTAAAGTCTCTACCTCCTAGTTCCATCATATTGCAGAATAAGATTTCAACATTTTGAGGTGGGGAGGGGGGCACAAACATTCAGTTCATAACACTCAGTATATATCTGAATTAAAATGAAAAAAAAAGCATGTGGGTAGTTTATATGATCAACAACTAGCATCCACCACATAAGAATGAAATTAAATGCTCTTTAATGTGTATTAAATGCCCTTGTAATTGCAGAAATAATCCATTGTTCAGGAACATCTTTTGATATTATAGGTAGAAAATAAAAATGTGCTTTCTTTTTTGCTAGCGTATTTAAATATTAGTTCTTTTGTCATTGTACACGCCCGAGGCAAGAACAATTCAATTATTCCAAGAGTAAACAAGAGAAGACTTTCTTAAACAAATGATTCTTGAAAATGACAAACTTCAGCACAATTCTTTAATTTTTTATTGTTCTTTGTTGCACTAATTAGTCCTTTTCTCTTTGTTTCACAATAAAGAGCGAACTTCCTAAAAGAAGAAAAAAGAAACATTAAAAAAGCACATAAGCTCTCTGAGCAGGGGCTTCTCATATGCAAAACAAGGGCAGAGCTGATGCTGGCTGCAGAGGGCCCACTATGGTCAGTGCTTACTTACTTCAACCAACTTATGTGTATCAACGTACTCCTCCCTTACCACTGTGAGGTGGCCATCATCCCATCACAGTTGAGAAAACTGAGGTTGGACTACCTACCCACAGTCACGTAAGACAAGGCAAAGGTTCAAGCTCAGGGACGTTGGCACCAGTATCTGTGCCCCTGGCCATCATGCTGCACTGCCCTATATAAACACACTGAGAATGCCTCCCAAGATTCCTCTGCAGACCAACCAGACAAGTTAGATGAAACACTTGATACTTTTATAGAAGGTATACACATAGTTAACATATTTATTTAAATGAGTGGGTGTCAGGATAAATCAAAATATCCTAGGTTATTACAGATGACATATTATCCCAAGACCTTCACTCAACAGGTACCTGATCTGAGACATCAAATAAATGGGAGGGGGAAAAGAAAGACTCTGTATGTTTCATAGGACTACAAAATATTACTACTGATATCTCACCATGAGTAAAATAAAGTCTTGACAGTATTCAATACCTTATAGCATTGGTGTGCTGATTAAATCACACATGAAAACAAAACTTACTTTGCAAGTGTGGTCAAATTGGCTTACGCTATAAAATTTTTATTGAAACTCATTTTATTTTTCAGATTGGATATAAGTTACATTTAGTGTATTATCTGTCATTTCCTGAAAAAGTCATTTTTCTCTAACTTAACTGAAAAACCATAATGCTGCAATAATCTAAATTATCATTCTTGTATCTGGGTTCATTCTATCGGTAAAGAGATACAGCAACTCAAATTTTTTACTTTTATTACTATTCCTTTCAACTTCAATAGTTTAAAAGGTATTTCCTATTGTTTTCATCGTTTACTTATAAATGTGGCTGAGATGAGGTAGATTCACAGAAAATACCACTGGCTAACATTCATAAAAATAGAAATGTATAGTATATACTTAAATAGTTTTGAGGAAAGAGTGAGGAAAGGAAATATATAAAATGGAATCACTTTAACCAAGCTGCTAAAATTATTAACAGTATGAAAGCTGAGGCATGAGGAAAGACTCCATTCTTGTTCTAACTAGATGGAAACTTTTAAAAATTTTTACTCCTACACCAATGTCAGGTTATACATCTGTACCTCCAGATAATGCTCTGATTATTACCTGAAGGACTTATGTTTGTTTCCAGGACACCTTATTACCCTCTGAAGGACCCATATGTACATCCACCTGGCATCCATCATCCAAACTGCCAGATGTGACCAGACCCCCTGACACACATCTTTTAGATCACCTGGCATCCATCATTCAGAATGCCTAGCATCTGACTGATAACAGTCCTGAACTAAATATTCCTAGGCTAAGAATGCAGAACTAATAATTCTCAAGGATGTACTTCTTACTACAGAAACTTTTAACTTTACTTTTTTTCTTGGAATACTTCTGGGTTTTTGCCTTTGTTTTCAGTTTGCAAACTCTAAGAACCCCACATAAATTTTTATGATTTATATCTTACAACACCTCTAGACTCCTCTTAAGTTTGTATGACACAAAAGTATTATAAGAATCACAAAACAAAATAAATGTTAAGAATTGTTCTATATCAGTGTAAAATACCATAATTTTCATTATCAATATTCTTATAAATCTTTTATATGCATGAAACAGTCATTCATAATTTCAGGACCTTTTTATTTTTTTTGACTCGTGTCATAGGTTAGAGAAATGCTTTATTTTCATCTCTTGTTGTAACCTACTTAAAGTCATTAGAGTAACTTGTACTTTGTTGATGATAGTTTAAAAAGCAAGAACTTCATGTGCTAAGTTTTGAAATGGCTAAAATCATATAATCAGAAGGATAACCAGTGCACTGTAGCAACTTTGAAAAGGATATTAAAGGTGCATAATCCTAAATTTTCTCCAAGGAGGTTCTTGCCTAGGTGATTTCATTCTACCTGTGGGTATCCCTCAGGTAACTAGAAACATCTAAGAAACTGAGTTGCCTAGACTCTAACACATTGATTATTTGAAGAGAGATAGTCAATCATAATAGTTTCAAGAGCTAAATGATATTCTAATATTTATTGTATTTAAGGATGAATAACCATAAAACATTGACTAAATGCTCACTATGCTCCAGGTATTGCAACAAAAACTTTATGTACATTAGTGTTAGAAAGAAAGAGAACATATATAGCTACACATACAAGGGATTTCTATGGAGTCAGGAAATGAGATTGGTCATTAGGAACCTGGGCTCAATTTGGTGGTATTTGATGATGTTTTATTTCAGAAGCTAAGAATGTTCTTATTAGGTTTTTCAGGTGAGGCTAATGATGATTAATAGGAAAAGTGGAAATGAAAGGACTTTATTAACAGTGGGCCACTGTCCAATACACTCCCAAAGCAAAATTACTGGTGAAGCTGGACAAGAGCCCACAGCGCAGTTTGGAAGCCTAACAAATATGCGGCCTCCCTTCACCCTTGCCTGGATTGCTGCGGAGGTCACAGTGATGAGTATAGTGAAGCACAGAGGTGGGAAGAATATGTATAGCAGGTTTCCAGGGAACCATAGCTCAATGCCAATATCACTGAATAGCAGCCAGAGAAGTAGACATGAGCCACACCCTCATAAAATACCATTGGATAACATTCATCAAAATAAGAGTGAACAGTTTTTAAAAAGCACAATTTTTAAAATAAATCTTAACATTTCTCTCAATATATGAAGATAAAGTAGCCAGACCTTTTCACAAGAGGTTCTACCTTATTTGGAGGAATGTGATGGCAAAGTCATGGTACCTATGTGTTTGGTCAAACACTAGTCTAGATGTTTCTGTGAAGGTATTCTGTAGCTGTGATTTACATTTACAATCAGTAGACTTTAACTAAAGTAAAGAACCTCATCCAATCAACTCAAGGTCTCAAGTACAGAACTGAAGAAGGAGGATTCCTAAGAAGAAATTTTGACTCAAAAACAGTATGATAGAAATCTGCTTGAGTTCCCCAAAACCTAGCCTGCCCTGAAGATTTTGTACTAAAGACTGCAACATAACTCCTACCTGAATTTCCAGTCTACCTACCTTTCCCATAGATTTCAGACTTCCCAAGTCTGCAATTATGACGAATCCCTTAAATACACTGGGGAACAAAATTATCGTTGCATCCATAAAAACACTTGTTCTTACCTAATTTGAGTGTGCTGATCTCAAATCTGACATTAGTTTTTCCATGCAAGCTACAGTGTGGGGTTTTTTTGCAATTCAAGGTTTAAGGTTTTCATCTTATTATAAAATTTTCAACATTAGTTTAACATAATGAAGTAGAATGTCTACTGCGGTATGATCTTTGTGAAAATATAATAATTTATATAATGCAGTAAATACACTAATACACTAAAAGACATGATTGCATCAGAATTTGTGTACAATTTCAAAATAGACATAATAAAACACTTATTTTAATCATAAAATTTGCGCAAAATTTATTTAAATTCTATTCAGGCAAAAATTTGTGTTTGTAACTCTTGCGTTTATGTACTTGTTGAGGACAATCTCGTTTGATGCTCCAGCAGTAGTCAGCTCATTACTAACAGCTCCAAGATTTTCAATAAACTTATCAAGGTGACTGTTCAGGAAGTGAATCTTAATGGTCATGTTATATCCAATGTGACAGAAAGCCAACAGCATCCTTTGAACCAGATGTTCATAGATTTCTGCTTTTTTGTTGCCAAGGAAGTTCTTTGTAACTGCCACAAAAGACTGCCATGCTGCTTTCTCCTCCTTATTTATCTTCCTGGCAAATTCTTCGTCACGTATGAGGATTCCAATTTGAGGTCCATTGAATACACCTGCTTTTATCTTCTTGAAAGACAAGGCAGAAAATGCAGAAATAATATGCTGAAAGCATTCACTTTCTCCATTCAAAGCCTGAACGAACTGCTTCGTTAAGCCAAGTTTGACGTGAAGTGGGGGGAAAATGATGCTGTCTCAATTAACTACAGGTTCATTCACAATATTTTGCATCCCTACTTCCAGAGCTTCACATTTCTGCCACTCCTTCTGTGTCCAGTGTTTCTACCAAGCTCAGCTGTTTCACAAACACAGAAAGCAAGGATACTTCATGAAACCTCTCTGTTTTCCTGGCAGGAAATTTACCATTTAAAGATCCACACAAATGATCCAGTTATGCTCCTCATACTTCAGAAAGTCGAGGACATTTTTTATGTCATTATAATCTTCTCACTGATAAGTTGAATAACCAATTGGAACAGCTGCATAAAAAATTACCATTGTGTAGGAGAACACATTTCAGACTTCATTTAGAACTGTCAAGAAATAGCTGCCATTCTGTTGGACTGTAAGTGGTAATACCTAGCTGGCTGAGAAGACTATTGATATCATGACAATAAACAAAGTATTTGTCTTCGGGAAAAAAGTCGACAAAAATTTGTTCACGCTTCCTGAAATGGGATACTTTAGTTGACCGGTGAAGTCCATTATTTTCTTGAAGCCTGGAGGATAATAAATCTGCTGCTTTCTTTAATAGTACCAAATCTTTTACTATCATTCAATTCAGGTTGGCTAAACTGCTGAGGGGTTAATGACTGCTTGGCATTAGAAGACCCTTCAGATTCTACAACCATTTCCTCATGCATCTTATCAAAATACACTTGATCACCATGTTCACTTTCTTCATCCTTAAAAGAAATAAAACCATTCAAAACTGGAACCAGGAGTGTCTCAGAGTGTGGGATAGGTCATATTGTTGAAGGAATATTAGGATATGTGATCATATGCTGTTTTTCATTGCCGATGCCCTTTGTATGGATCAGGCAGAAATAACAGTCACTGCTGTGGTCCTTAGGTTCACGCCAAACCATGGGAATACCAACAGGCATTCCTTTGCATTTTCCTTTTGTCTAGTCACGAAGCATTTCCTCACAATTATGACACACAATATGAGGAGCCCAATTCTTGTCTTGATTACCAAGAGGACCTTGAAAATAGGCAATATATGCACGTGTCACAAATGATGAAATATTGCGCCTTTGATGTTGAAGTGTGTAACAGCCACATATATAACAGAAGGTGTCAGGACTAGTCTTACACTTAGGCTTACTTGAAGAAGCCATGATTCAATCTTAAAACAAAATAAGAGGGTGTTTTTTTATCAGATAATAACTTTTTACATTTAAAAAAACTAAAATTATGTAAAAGTGATGTTTGTAAAACATTAATTACCTTGTGGTTATATTCAATCTAAGAGTCATTGTCCTTTAACTCTAATTTAGAAACCAATGCATGCCATTAACTGTAACAAAAATAAATTAAAATTGCATAAACAATAAAGCATGTACCAAAACATGGATTTCAGATTTGGAATCAGCGATGCAGAAATATATAGAAACAGTTCTAAAACCTCATGCAAGAGAAAATAAAATATAAAAATTGTTCCCCAGTGATATCTATAAGTTAATTAAATAATTAATCTCATGCTCTTGTTTTCTCAAGAGAAGAGAGAAAAAATATCTGAATTCTAAGTTATGTAAAATGATTAATTTGTTAAGATAGAGATAGAGGTATTTATAAATATTATTTAAATGTTTCAAATATATAACAATATATTTTACAACCTATTGATGATATATTTGTTTCTACCTGGCTAAAAATTTCTTACTAAAATAATTTTACTTATGATTGTAAAGAAAGTCACAATGCATTCCTATCAGTAGAACTTCTTCTAACTCACAATGCATTAATAACAGTAATTTAAAAGCAAATATATATATATGAAAACTCAAAAGACAAAAATAATAAAGAAATACAAAACAATCAAAAAACTTCTAAACTACTCTTATGCCAAAAAGGAAATTTAAGTTTCTACTTACAGATATCTTTGAGAATGTCATATAAACCATATGGATATAGTTGGCTTCCTCACTGAGTATGTCTCCCCCAGATTTATATGTTGAGGCCTTAATCCCCAATGTGGCCATGCTTGAAGTTAGGGCATTTGGGAGATAATTGGATTTGGATCAAGTTATGAGAGTGGGACCTCAAGATGAGATTGGTGCCCATTTAAGGACATGAAGAGTCCAGAGTTCCCTCTCTGTGTTTTGAGGTTCCTAAGAAAAAGCAACTTTATACAAGCCAGGAACAGGGTCCTTACCAGAACCTGACCTTGCAGGTGCTCTGATCCTCTACTTCCAGCTTACAAAAATCTGAGAAATAAATTGTTGAAGCCCCTCAGTTTATGGTATATTTTTATGGCAGCCTAAGCTATTTATTCTCTTAATTTACTGCTGAAATAAGCCAACCAAAAGAAAGTGGTTGAGAAAATTGCATACTGCTGTGGGAAACTCAAAAGGCACTTTAACTGAACATTTTAAATGTCAAGGAGCTGTAGCTTTTGAATAATGTAGTTAAAAATGAAATTATGAGAAAGGGTGAGTGTCTACCTCTGCTACTATCCGCCATATCAGGAAGAGCCACACAGAAAACAAACACTTGTGATGGATTGTAACTGCAGAGAAAACTAAGAGAAAATGATAACATTGTGACTCTCATATAGATATGAAAATGAACGTGTGTTAGAGATTTTATTTAACTCATTAATGAGTCAACTGCTGAGGTATAACAACCAGTTCAAGGAGTTAACATTAGAAAAGTACAGTATTTATCTTCATGTCTATAGACAAAAATTATTTTGCATTGCTACCAGTTGTCTATGACTTATACAGTTGTAACATAGCTTCCATAAAATCAGAATCAGGTAATGTCTTTCAGACAGAAAACTAGACCGATGGCTCAGCAAATCATTCATAGATGCAGAATTTAACAGCTCTGGTTATAGTGACTTCCATGTAATATGAATAATATGCTGTAGTAGATTCCCCTGTTTCCATTCATTTAAAAGGTCATGGTATTTACCCATTCAAGTTGAATGGCTGAAATTTATATTCCAGGCTGAAGAGAAGACCAGAGCCTGCTCCAGCCAGGTTCTTTATAGTTCCTCTGTTCAAGCAACCAGTTAGCTTCCAACCATCCTAAAAACCCATCAAACTATACACCAAAATTGAGCAATATGCAGAGATGACAGAGGACAAAAGAATGATAAAGAAAATTAAGATGTGGGATGAACATCTCCTGCTTGATCTATATTCAGCATCCCTTAGGAACTCTCCTGATGCGTTTTTTCCTCCATGTTCAAATTCTTAATGGCTATGATCACTCTCTTGAATTACCCTGGCCTGGATTTCTAAACATTTTAATATCTGCAACATATTCTTTAAATTGGAAGGGATGGTTACATACACATTGAAAAGGGCTCAGAAGGGTCAAGATATCCCTAGTTATTTGTAGCTATTTATGATTACATGTAGATAAATGGTATTATGAGGTTTTGTTTTTATATGTTTGATTCGTTTCCTACTTCTTCTATAATAAAATGCTAGTGATTTTAATTAAGAATCAGTATGTTTCATTTTAATTTTTTTAAATCCAGCAAAAAATGTAGATGTCTTTTGGAAGTTTATGTTTATTCTACCTAAATGTACTATGTGGAAAGCCTTAGGCCAGACATTTAGTTGATATACTATTCCTGAAAAACCTAGACATTTTATAATTAATTGAATCCTGCTTGCATTTGGGAGACCCAACTCCCACTCATTCTGCCTCAAGAAAATGATAGGTGTATTTCTTATAAAGTTTCATGGATTTCTTGTAGTTATTGTCCATCATAATCACCACCACTTCCACCACCACCACCGCCACCATCATCATCATCATAGCTAGTTAAGAGTGTTCCATATGCTAGACTCCAGTCCAGGCAAGGTGTTACATATATCTCACCCATCCTCCTAACAACTTTACGTGGCATGTGCTGGCATCAGCCCCATCTCACAGACAGAACACTGAATTAGAGAAAGGTTAAGAACCTTGCTCTTCTAGATCTCATGACTAGATAGTGCTGGACCAGAATTTGATCTCAGACGACAAATTCCCAACTCACAACTTCTTTATTTTGCTATTGTTTTTACCACATGAGGGGGAAAAAAGCTAGTAACAAGAATAGCAAGAGCTAACATCAAAGTCACGCACATAGAGAATGAGCAACAGGTCCCTCCACCATGCGCTAGCATTCATGTAGATGAGCTGTCCATCTTTCCTGGCATGAATACCTGAGAGTGTGTGCCATAAACCTTGTCCTAGAGGTTTCTGCTGCATCATATTTATATATCCAGCAATGCAGCACATGGGTCAAAGAATGCTTTGAGTCCTTGAACATAATCTTTATGTATGATGTAGGTAGAAGTAAAATGAAAAGTCTAACTCAACCTTCAATTGAGTATGAAGGTGGAGCCCATGGTCAGAGAATACACAGGGTTTTTAGGGCACAACCCGCGTATAATTCTCCTTCTTGTTCCACTGATCGTCCCAAACTTATATGCAATTTCCAGCCATTTCCACAGCCTACTCAACCATGATCACCTCTTCTTTCTGCCATGCCCACCTTACCATTTACCAACCCTGGGAAAAGCTGACCATCTGTTCTTGGTTAATTCCCACTCATACTTCTGAGTTGCTAGTAATTATCAGAAAAGACATAAAGCCATGGCAGTTGGCCTGACTATAAATTCTCATTATCAACCCCAATTCAGGCTTTCAGTAACATTCAGGAGCAATTTTCATTCAGTTCTTCGTTATTTTCCTTTTCTGCATGGGCTGATATTCTCAAACTTTCCCTTTCTCACTCCTTCTTTCTATCTCTACTCCTACCTTCACACTCATCTGATTGTCTACCTTCTATTGAAGCCTTTGTTCTTCCCATTTCCAAGGTTGACTTATTTATAAAACTCTTCCAGATCCTGCATGGTGATTTTGTCAGCAACAAGACTGTGCAAACTCTCAATGCAGGGGAAATTTTGTCTGTCTTCAGGAAGCAGTAACCCAGAGTTGCTCTCTGTGGGTGCTAAATGAACATTAATTAATGATGAATGGAGGATACTTTACCATCTGTTCAGCACTGATTCAAAGTATACTGTTGTTACTTAATTGGATTATTTTTAGTCTTGTAGTCTTTACTGGTTGAACATTAATGGCTGGAACTGTGAGATGCCGTAGCAAATCATAACTCTCATTTTGAAATTCTTGTCTGGGGGGGGTGGCTAAATATTGAGTGATAAGGACATCCTAACAGCAATGAAGGAAGGTCTTTTCTAACATTTGATTTTCTTAAAGTGATAAAACATTCCCTTTTCAGTAAAATAATTCAAGTTATATATCACAAGTGACAGCCTGGAGAACTGTGAGCTAATGGAAGAAAGACAAGGAATGTACTTTTAAAAGGAAAGAAAAAAGGAAATGAAACAAATGGTATTTACATACATCATAAATAGTCCAAATTGTCTTGTTATTAATCCCCCAGCACTTTATAGCACGTTAGAGTTTCCAAGCTGTGCTGCCCTCTGGAGGTATGTACTATGATATACAGTAGAACCAGCAAATAAATCTCAATTCAGTCATATCATATTACTAATATGAAAGCCATTTCTTCATGAAGGAGAAATTGAGTTGTTTTTAAAATTATTTAAGGCAAGATGTTTCTGAGAGGTTACATTACATTTTTTTTCACGCTTCCAAATTAGAATTAAGAATAAATGTAAAGACAGGCCCTAATTGGAGTCTTAGTAGATAGAGTGATGTCCCAGAGCACAGAGGTTGCAAGTTTGATTCCCAGTCAGGGCACATACACGAAGCAACCAATGAGTAGACAACTAAAGAAGCAGAACAACTAAGTGAAACAGCAAGTTGATGCTTTTCTTCTCATCCCCTCTCAAATCAATGGAAATAAATTATTTTAATGTATTTATTTTTTGACAGAGAGATAGGGAGAGAGAGAGAGACAGGAACATCAAGCTGCTCCTATAGCGTCCTGACCAAGGAATTGAACCAACGTCTTCCATGCTCCAGGGTGATGCTCCAACCAACCGACCTATTCAGCCAGGCTTAATTTTAATTGATTTTTAGAAAGACAAGGAGAGGAAGGGGGAGAGAGAGGGTGGGGAAGAGCAGCATTAGTTGTTCCACTCAAGTCATGCTTTTATCTTTTTTGGTTGCCTCCCATGTGTGCCCTGATCAGAAATTGAACCCACAACCTTGTTTCAGGATGATGCTCTCAACCAACTGAGCTAACTGGCCAGATATGGGAAAAAAATTTAAAGAAATAAAGCTTTTTACCTAGGTATGCAAGAAATTATTCTACTGAGGTATGCAAGGAATATATA
Organism: Rhynchonycteris naso; assembly: GCA_037038555.1. NCBI lineage: Eukaryota > Metazoa > Chordata > Mammalia > Chiroptera > Emballonuridae > Rhynchonycteris > Rhynchonycteris naso. Next base: position 256,128,873 of record CM072995.1, read on the forward strand.
TGGTTTAATCTTAGACATGGATTGCATGCTAGACATGCTAGGACAATTCGATAGTCCCAAATGCTTTATTTGCCACAGTAAAGGACTTTATTAAAGATGCAATTATCCCTAGTCGGCTTTTGGTTGCTTCAACACAACATAACCATCTTAGATAGTAAATGACATCATATATAAAAGACGGTCACATCCTGCTTCTAAGAGGCATGCTTGGATTAGCAGAGCGCATTACAATGGTGAACTGCCAGCATCTGAATCTCAGTTCCACTATATTCCAGATAAGTGATCTTAACCTCTCTAAGTCTTAGTGTTTCCTCAAAATAAAAATGAACATTTTAATAAAATCTACATCACAAGGCTGTTTTGAGTATCATATTAAATAATGCTAACAGGGTGCTTTTTACAGTATCTGGCACTTCCCATATTCTCGAAATTCTCTATAAATGTATTCTATAGAAATTGCCAACCATCCCACTTGTCCTGTGGGAAGCCTACCTGTGGCTACTCAGCTGGACCCATTCTGAAGGTTCAACTGCACTTGGATCTCATAATGTGGACTTAGGCCAAAGCAGATTTGACCAGGGCAGAAAGCCTGGGACAAGAACAGTTAAGCTATATGCCAATAAGAAACCCATGGTGGGACGCCTAATGCAAAATCTTTGCTCTAAAAAGATGACTGTAATTAACTAAACCAAGAAAAAATCCTCTTGGGCAAAAAGAGTGAGAGATATCAAGAGACTCCGATGATAACCAGAGTAGAAGCTCAATGGCACATATGTGGAAAACAGTAAGGAGAGACATGAAGCACCAGAATGCACAAATGAGCAGAAGTAGGAGGCAAGAGGAGAGCCAGTCTGTGGTGGCCCAGACAGTGAGAACGTGAGTCCACATGGTAGGTACTGATAGAGCAATACAAAATAAATGCCTGAACGCACTGGTCCCCAAAGGGGACTGCCTGGCCATTCTCACCAGCTGGGCCCATCCTGCTTGGGCACAGGCAACAGCAGAGAGAGCATTTCTAGTGGCACGTTGCCCGAATTGCTCAAAAACCACGTCTACTTGTATAGGCACCAGTTCTGTGAGCATCCACTTATTCTCAGCCCTCAGTCCCTAGGGTTTCTCAGCAAAGCAGCAATGCCAAAGAGCTGACACAATGGAGGTGTGCAATTGCCTGCTCTACCACCCATGTTGTCTTTGCCAGAGTCAGCAGGAAACGCTGCTTTCTCAGTCCCTAGTAACTCTGGAAAATACACAGTCAGGTTAACTCTTCACATGTTGTGTCTTTGTCCTTGCCTTTCTCTGATTCAGACTCTTCTTAACCAGATGTTCACTGGCTCAGCTCATGCTACTTTGTGTGTGCTCTCAGTGCTATAAGAGAGCCCATTCCCATAATATGGTCAGTGATACTGTTTTCCTGACTGGTACAACTTATAACCTAATTAATAGTCATTTAAAGAGCTAATGAAGTTTGTTTTGTTTTGTTTTAATGAATGTTTATCTTATACCACACACTGGTTTACTCTACATGAATTAAATCATTCTACTCCCTACAACAATTCAATCAGTTAATAGTGTGATAATCCTTATTTTATGGATGAAGAAATTGGAGGGAAGCAATTATAAGTAATTATTAGTTCACCATCAATTCCCCTGAAATCTGTAGGTATGGCTGTTCATGTTTTATTTACTTCTCCCTATATTATTACAATAAAGTCCAAAACTCTAGCTTAACATATAGGTGTACTGATTTCTTAAAACCTGACTAATATTCCTTCATATATTTTCATATGTATGTGTCCTTAAATATTTTTCTTTGGAAGTGAAAGTCAATACAAAGAGATAACTTATATTTGTACATTCAGAAAGAATCACAAATGCCCTTAATAAAGTTAAGAAACAGGGGGCCAGTGTGGCATTCCTAACAGAAACAGGAGGAGAAAAATAGAGTGTGAGGTCAGCATGGTAGCTGGGGGCAAGATCACAGAAAGCCTTGCAGGCTATGGTGAGGAACTTGGGGGAAGGCCAACAGGGTGGCAGCCATTTGCAGGATTTTGAACAGGGGCAGGGCAGCTCTGTGGCTTAGGCTATACAGCACAGAGCTCTGAATGAGGCTGCCTGGGTATTAACAGAGGAAAGGCACAGAATGATTTGTGTTTTGAAAAGATAACTATGGCTTCTGTTTGGAGGGGAAAAATATAGAATCTGAGGGCAGAAGTAGGAAGACCAATTAGCAATCTGCTACAATTATCCAGGCAATGTATATTGGAGCTTTGATTATAGAGGAGAGGGCGAGAGTGCAAAGAAGTGATGAGATTCTGGATATGTTTGGGAGGCCACTGTCAGGATCTGCTGATGGATTGGACATAATATGCACATTCATTTTCTTTTGCTGCACAACAAATTGCCACACAATTAGCCATTTGTTACCCACAGTTTTTGTGTATTAGGAGTCCAGGCAAGGCTTACCTGAGTCCTCTCTTTGTAGTCTCACAAAGCTGAAATCCAGATGCTAGTTGGGCTGCACCCCCATCTGAAGGTTCAAGAAGGGACAGGTCTACTTTAAAGCCTCCTTGTGTTGTCGACAGAATTTCTTTCCTTGCAGCAGTAGATTCATGGCAGCTTATTCCTCCAAAGTCAACAACACAGATAAAGAGAGTCTACACTATTTCAATCCTCTAATACAGGGATTGTTGAGGTCCTCTAATAATAGGCTCACCTGACTAGGTCAGGGCCACTCAGGATAATCTTCCCTTTGAGCTTTGAATAACTCAAAGTCAACTTATTGGGGACTTTATCCCTTTACTGTTATCATACAACAATATAATCATAGGAGTTATATCCCATCACATGTACCATATTCTATAGCATAAAGTATGCCATTGGTACCACTCACACTCAAGGGGAGGAATTGTACAAGGTATGGGTGCTAAGGGCAGAAATCTTTGGCCCACCTTAGGGCACATCATCCAGAAAGTATAAGAGAGAAGGGGGGTTTCAGACATATTATATTTCATGTCTATGTGGCATCCCACTAGAAATATCAAAGTAAGCATAATATGACATAGGTATACTGCATGATTGTCCAGACAGAAACCAGCACATGGGGCCTCCCTGGGTGAATTATACTCAGTTCATTTCCTTGACTTTCATCTTGACAGTTCTGGAATGTTATTGGGTCAAAGTTCCACTGCTGCTTAGACTGGTTCTGCTCAATTACTGACAAATTTATATTAATTCACTTCAGCAAATGTCCCTGTAAAACAGACTGAATATTTATATAAATATGGCAAGCACTTTTCCTGTATAGTGGACACTGCTAATCTTTGATTGAATGACTAATTTTTCTAGGACTCCATGACGGACCACCTCCCCTACCAGTGGACACATTCTTTCCTTCACTCAGAAATGTTCACTCCCACTGCCACATAATACCATATAATTCTGCAATGTGTCTTGGTGGGACTACTGCCTCTCCAGAATTCTTGGATGCTTCTCTGAAACATTATATTTATTATATTATATTATATATTATATTTCCTAACTTTTTAAGAACAATTTTATCACCTTATTTACCAATTTCTTGAGGTTCAGCTAATTGTAACCACATACTGCCCACATCTAATAAGGCATACATAATTTCTGATTTTACAGATGAAAATTAAAGCTGAACAACATTAAATGACTTCCCTAAGGCAAACATATAGAAAGGATCAGGGGAAATTATTCTCAAATCTAGACAACACCAAAGTCCACATTCTTTCTTAAGTATTTACATTTTTTAAACTCTTCTCTGGAGGTTGGTAAATGGGAATAGAAATTAGATTAAAAATTGAAAATTTCTTCCTTTCAGTGTGGAGCAATCAGAAGTTAGTTGAATGGTCCTAGAGAATAATTATCAATCATTTCTCCAACACAGTTTCAATAAGTGGAATAAGTATATTAATACATCTCCAAATATCTATTTCCTCCTGAAATCACCACTGAACCTCTAATATCTAAGTTCAAATGACTCTTCAGTAAACCTCTCAGGGTGTTCAAAACACACATATGTTTTATTACTTACTATATTTTTTACATATCCCTTTCTGGAATTCTTCACTTCCAATCTGGAAACATCTTAAAGTGATGTTGTATCTCAATCAGGTGTATATCTTCAGCACCTAGGAAAGTTCACTTTAGCCCAAAGGATGCTCAGGAACTGTTGATTAGAAGAATAAATGAATGAGCATAACAAACAAATATTTTATGACCTATCACTCTCACAATTATTGCAATAATATAATATCAAGGACAGACTTCTCCAAGATGAAATTCTCTATTTTCTTATACCAAACAGTATACCAGTTAAAATGTACATTCCCATTTATATCCTGGAATAAATATGACTTTAAATAATGATTAATAGCTCTTATTTATGAAGTATATGCACACTCTTTGCCAAACACTGTACTTTGCCCTTTACCTATAGCATAAATATAAGTCCTGAGAAAAGTATGAATAAATGAGTATTTTTATCCCCATTTCCCTATGTAGTAATTGATACTTAGGATTACCTTGAAAAATCATACCGTTAGCAAGTTACACAGCCAGGACTTAAGTCCAGCCTGTCAGCTCCTAAAGTGCATGCTCTTCACACAACTTTAAAATATTAAAAATATGTTGCTAAATACACCAAAGTCTGTATCAATTTAATGTGGGGGGGAAACAGATCTAAAAGTATATTATTTTGTTTCAGTTTCTGTGACCATTTTTTAGTACTTCAGGGTGACTATACCTTTAATAGCTATTTTACTGAGAAGCATTTAGAGTGACTCTTTGATCAATGCAGTATCTCAGTTTGACACTGGTTCCAGTCTGTCTGATGAAGCTGTTTTAGCTGAGATTTCTTTGCATTTAGTGTGTGTGTGTGTGTGTGTGTGTGTGTGTGTGTGTGTGTGTGTATTTTATACTGTGTCCAACCACTCTGGTAGTAGCATATGGTTAGTTTTGTTAATTGGGTTTTTTGTTATGCTGTGTCTGAAAAGCTTCTTTTAATTTATATTTAAATGTTTGTCATCCTCTGGCAGTGTGGTTTGTGATGTCTGTTTGTTTTCTGACCCACAACTATACCATGTTTTTCAAGCTGTGTTCTGGCACATTATTTGAAGATACCCACCAAGTTATGGCTTTGTGCTACAACATAATTCCTGCTCTGTTTCCTTAACTAGCCAGCAGAGTTTGGTTTTGGAGAGCATAGGGAAGGGGAGAGCCATTTTTTTCAGCCCATTCTAGTCAACTACATTGTTAGGAATTATATAGATAGGATTAAAGTTAGCTTGTTTATGAAAGACAGAATGCTAGATGATTCATGTAGCATCAAGCAGTCTTAAAAGCCTATTCTTTGCCAGGTACTGTGCATTGGTCAAGTTCAGGATATTTGTAAAAAAGGATAAAGTAGGGAAGCCATCAAGAATGATACTAATTCTAGACACTTGAATCTAACTGCCTGCATTGAAATTCCAGTTTAACTCATCAGCTGTGTGACCTTGAACAAAATAGTTAACCTCTTTGTTTCTTAGTTTTCTCATCTACATAATGTGGGTGACAAAATTTGTTTCATAGGATTGGTGGAAAGCTTAATGAGCTAATACCTTTAAAGCACTTAGAATAATGCCTGGGACACAGTATGTCTAGTAAGTGTTACCTATTATCACTATTATTATTTAACATAATTTTTAGTAAATATAGGGATCTGGATAATACAAGGGGTGCCACAAAGTAGAAATACAAAGCCCCAAAAAATCTGATCAATATTTTTCAAACTGCTATCTTCAGCAAATGAATAAATTTAGAGGAAAAAAAAAACTTTCTATGGTTTATTATGTACTGGAAGTGCCAAGTTAAACAGATGACTGCATTTCCCAGAGCCTGCAGCAGGCTGATGTGCACTGTGACTCTCCAAAAGGAAGGAGAACTCGCAGCATCCAGGCTTATTAAACAGGACCTTCATCTATATGTGGGGTCTGGTCTAGCAATTTAATCTTAAGAGACTGGTTTCTATGGAAAAATCTTTAGGAATTTCTGATCTAGATAAAAATTTTGGACAATCACAAATAGCAATTAGAGGAAAGTTAAAGTTAAGGTTATTAACCTTATTCATAATAGTTTATGATTGAATTTTCAGAGATTTAAGTAAAGCCAGAATTATATATATGTAATCTCAGAGAGAGAGAGTTAGGGAACTTATCCACAAAGCAATTCCTTGGTGTCACCATCTTAAACCAGATTCTGTGACACTTTTGATATCTCAGCCTCTCTGGAATCCTATTTCTCATAGAAGAAGCCCAAGATCTCCCAAATCCTGAAAATGTAAGAATAATAAACTGTAGCTGGGATTTCATTATTACTCATGTGAAATCATGAAGTAAGAGGATATTGTCTCCAATTTTGCTTCTGGAAGAGAATATAAAAATATGTTAATTTGGTTGTTTGTCCTATCACTTGTATCCTATCATACTGTTTATGTCATGCTTCTCTGTTCATGGGAGAGTTTGGGAGGAAGACAGGGAGTAAAGAGGGGACCTAAAGGAATATAATGGCAATAGCCAGAAAGTAATAATTTCTGGCAGATACCCCTATATAGAAACATTTTCTCTCAGCTAAGGAATGCTTATATTTGGCTTTTTAAAAGTTGGAATGGAAATAGTCAACCAGTTTTAATGTAAATATAATTCTTAAACATTCTTCCACAACTGTGCTAAATGCTAGGGGCGAGGGGTGGAGAACTGGGAACAGCAGTCTCTCATACTCCTCACAGGTAATCACACAATTTTTTTAAGTGAGAGGAGGGGAGATAATGAGACAGACTCCCACATGTGCCCCAACCAGGATCCACCCCGTACCCCCCATCTGGGGCCAGTGCTCTAATCAACCAAGCTATTTTTAGCACCTGAGGCTGCCACGTTCAGACCAACTGAGCTATACTCAGTGCCCAGGGCTATGCATGAACCAATCAAGCCACTGGCTGTGGGAAAAGAAGAGGGAGAAGAGTGGGAGAGAGAGGGGGAGAAAAGCAAATGGTCACTTCTCTTGTGTTCCCTGACTGGCAATCAAATCTGAGATGTCTACATGCTGGGGCAACACTCTATCCACTGAGCCACCAGCCAGGGCTATCACACGATTTCAACTTAGCTCTGAGCAAGGTAGTTTAGATTCTTTGTAAACACAGGGATGAGTCACTTAACTCAAGCTGGATGGAGAAGAGGAGAGGGAACCCTTCCAGAGAAAGTGGGTGCTACACTGAGAACTGGGGATCAGCCAAGAGACAGCAAGATGATGGAGTGTGGGAGATACAGAGAGGGGTACAAAAGAGGGAAACCTGCAGACAAGAGAAAGAAGAGGAGAGCTGAGAAGCAGAAATAAGTTTCATATGATTGCAGTGCAGAGTGCAAAGGAGCGGGAGGATGAGAGATGAGAGGCAGGGTGAGGCAGGGGTAAGGCAGGTGTAGGTAGTCTATGATTTTACAAATAGGTAATAAATGACTTCATGAGTCAAGTTAAAGGGCTTGCCATTTCTCCTGAGGATGATGAGGAGCGACTGAAGTGTTCTACACAGAGCAGAGCCATGATCACTTCGCCCTTTAGAAAGGTAGCTCCAGTGGGTGTGAGAAAAATCAGTTTGGTTGGGGACAATATTGGTGGTGAGAAGATCATCAGAGACACTGTGTCTGAAAAGAAGGCAAGAGAGGGTGGTGGAGGGAGAGATGTGAGAAATTCAGGTGGTAAAATCTGTGATTGGTTCAATGTGGGGGACGAAGGGAAGAAGAATTCCAGGATGATTTATGATTTCTTAGATATGGGTACCATTCAGCAATTTTTGGAGACAGCGAAGCAGAACAAAGAGTAAAGATGGCTCCTTCACCTTGGAAAGTGTGGAAATGACCAATGTGCGGCTGGTTGTGGATCTGGGTCTCAACTGTGCATCATCTATGCTGAAGATACACTTGGGTGGGGTCATCTTGGAGCAAGACTATGCCGAGGGGGAACATACGGTGAGAGAATTTCTTGGGCAGCACACTGAGAGACAAACAGACGACAAGGAACTCAGAACACTACAGATACATAACTAGTTTAGGTGTTAACTAGTTGTCCCTTGGGTGTACAGCTAAAACATTTATTGCTGACCATATACCACATTTCCAACACCTGCTTCAACTGTCTTGATTGCACAGTAAAATAACATACACTTTAATAACTTCTATTATGATCTCAGCAGTAACAGTTTTTGTCAACGTATTTCCCCCCAGTAATTTTTGGAATTCATGAAGTTGGATTTGAGGAGTATCATAGATAGCACAAAGAACAGGTGTAGAGGATATTTTATTAAGATGAATAAGCAGTATCAAGCTATTTCCTATATTGAGAGAGTTTGGTTATGACGATCTGTGTGGGTAATTTTGTAGCTTTAAAGATGAGTTACAACTAATTAAGCACAGACTCAGCAATGTTAGCATACGGCCAGCTTGCTAATGGACATTTAATAAGTTTCATCTAATCTTTAAAATAACCTTGCAAGTCACAGTACTACCCTTAGTTTATGTATGAGCATTCCAATGCTTAGAAGTTAGGCATCTAGCCCAAGGTCAGCAGATAATAAGTAGGAATGTTCTGACTTCATATCTAGTGCTACTTCCATCATAGAATGTCTACCTAATATTCTTTTGTTAAATTAATTTAACTTTTTACATCTTAAAATATCTAAACTGAGATGCTCCCAACCAACATTATTTGCTGGAGTTAACCCAAAATCTTATGCATATATCTACTCCAAGTTGATTTGAAGACTGTATGTGCTTTGTGCTTACTTTCTGGAATACCCCATGTGTAAGAAAATCAATGTATTTTTTTAATTGTCCTTGATTATCCAAATGCTGCCTTGCCAGTGATCTGCTGAAAGGAATAATCTTAAGTTAAACTTTTGGCTACTGGGATCCACAGGTTCCTTGGGGACTGTGAGAACCAGTGTGAAGCCACCTAGAAAAGTTGTGAAGCTCTCATGACATGAAGTGCATTAACACCAATTGTGGAGTAATGAGTCCTCTCTTCATCCTACATGTCTCAATGAAAGTTCGGATTTCAAAAAAAAAGTCTGTTAAATTCACTTAAGAAAGGATGAATAATTTAATAAGCAGTATTATTTAAATTGTCCATTTAAAAAAATCTATTCAAAATATATTTATACTTTATACCAAAAACAAATTCTTATCACATTAAGTATAATTATAAAAAGATAAAAAATATTATATACTTGTATTGGAAAAAAGGTTTTTTAGTTTATTACCTAGGTACACACACACACACACACACACACACACTCACACACACACACACACAAGATCACTGCACAGGTACTTTATTATTCCTTCTTGCTACCATCCATTCCCTCCTTCTTTCAGTAAGATAATCCCTCTGATGTTTTCAGGAAGCATTACCTCCTGTTGCTCAATTTTTGTGGCTCACCATTCCTACTCTTTAGTGGTACATCAAAACCAAGTCCTGGCCCATCACAGCCACATTTGTCAGGCCACTTCACATACATGGGGATAAGACCCGAGCCAGGCCAGGCACAAGGGCTCTGCTAGAATTCTCAGGAAAAAGACTTTCTACCTCAGGGTCTTGGGAACCAAGGATTGGTAAAAATAAATCCCTCAAAAGACTGAAGAAGGAAGGGAGGGAAACAGAGTTAGAGAGACAGCAGAAAAGATAAGGAAGGAAAAAAAGACAATATGAGAAAGAAAAAGAAAATGAACACAATGATCAAGGATCCTTCCTGTGCAAGCTATCTTTTAAATAAACTGTTTTAGCCTTGGGATGGTATTTGAGCCCAAAAATTACTTTGAATTATAGAATGGAAGGGAATTACCAATTTTCAAAAGTTCAATTTCTTTAAATGACTGCATTCAATCTTGGTGTTTGGGGAAGTCCCTCAGAATTAAGGCAGAAAAATGGTCTGCTGATGGAATTGAAAAAATACTTTCATTAGGAAGAAGCTGTGAGTGTATGTGCTTTCTATTCTGTAGTATCTTACAGAGAAGTCTAGCTAGGAACACTTTCATTTCTTTTCATTATTCTCTATTGAAATCATTGAAGTTTAAAGGAAACTGAAGGATAATGAGGAGGATGTAATTTATTATTATTCAGAAAACTTTAATAATCAGTGAAACCAAGAGCCTATGTTAGCATAAAATACTTTATGTCACATTTTCTATTTACCAAAATGGATGCACAATTATGTCAACTAATTTATACTTAATCCATTATTGGAATAATTTATTTATGAAAATTAACTTGAATAACATTGCAGTCACGGGGGGAATTGAGGTGGGAGAAAACAGAAATAGCATCAATAAATAATGATGTGAAATAAATAAATGAAGGACTAGAGTTCACACTTAGAAGTAAGTGAGGACTGTGTGTTCTTACAGCACGTGGATGTTAAGGACATGATCTGGTGTGCAAATGTCACTGAAATGTGGAATGGGCTGATCAGGGTTTCAGGGAATGGCTTTATTTTACACCAACCAACCACTGTCTTTCAGCATGCTCTGTCCACAATCTTGTCCCCACCTTTCGTTACTATCTATGGAAGATTCCATCATTTTCTGATCATTTTCAGGTGACCGTTATGGTACTTATTCTCCAGTCCTCACATATCCAAGTGAAAGAATGTCCATAGGAAAAATCTCTTACCAGACTCCTCCGCCTCTCTCACTACTTCTTGAATAACATTTGTTTAACACTGTCTGTGACTCAGTGGGCGAGTTAATTCTGGGATACGGTTTTTAGCATATATATATATTTAAAATCACTAAAGAAGATTGGATCAGTTAGCTAGGGCTTCCATAACAAGGTAACACAAACGGGGCAGCTTAAATAACAGAAGATTACTATCTCACAGTTGTAGAGGCTAGTTGACAGGTTTGGATCCTTCTTAGGGTCATGAATGAGAAATATGTTTCATGCTTCTCTCCTACATTTTTCTGGTTTGCTGGCAATATTTGGTGTTTCTTGACTTCTCCATCTCCTCAATATCTGCCTTCATCTTCACCTGGCATTCTCCCTGTGTATGTGGATATCCATGTTCAAATGTCCCCTTTTTATAAAGACACCAGTCATATGGGATTAAAGACCCACGCTAATCTGTTGCGGTCCAGCCACAACAAGTATATACCGGGGTCCCGAACAGAAAAGGGTATGGAATTGAAATAAATGATAGACAGGGACTTGAAAATATATACAAATGGGTTCAGGAGGACACCATAGCAAACAGTCTCTACTTACTGTTCCTTAGCCATAACGTATCTGCTCCCAGAAACACATCCACTTTTATTCATAGAAAAAATGTGGTCCATCAGCAATTCAATAAAGTTTCCAAGGCAGCTAAAGACAACCCCCTCCATACCATCCAAATCTACTTTACACTAATAAGAAACTACCTTCCAGCCTCCTTCGGAGACCATAGGTGAGACAAATGAGAATCAGGTGTAGCTCTTTGTTAACTAGGCAAATGAGGTGGAGTTTGGGCACAGCACCTCTGTCCAGATTACAAAAATGCCCTGTTTATTTATTCAGTCTCCAACACTAATCCAACATGACCTCATCTTAACTGTTTATGTCTTTACTAATCCTATTTCCAAAAAAATCCACAATCTATGGTACTGGAGATTTAGGTCTTTATATAATTCAACCCACAAGAGAGTTCAAAAGTAGATTTGTGTTGACAGAAGAAAGAATCAGCAAACTTGAAAACAGATCAATAGAGATCATAAAATCTGGAAAACAGAGAACAAAAAATTAGGAAAAATGAACAGAACCTCAGAGCAATGTGGGTATCATTAAACATACCAATAAATGCTTAAGTACCATAATGAAAAGAGAAAATATATTCAAAGTAATAATGCTTGACATCGATTGGGGTCGTAGGGTTGGGCATGGTGAACAAGAAAATAGATGAGAAGTATAAAAATAGGTAGGGTAGAAAATGGCTAAAGGTGTTTTATATTTATTTCTATTGTGTGTTGTGCTTTGTTATCTCACCACATTACCCAACTCTACAGCATAATTCTTCTAAACACTATAAATACATGTGATTAGTTTTAGAAAAACTAAGGAAAGGAACCACTGATATAGAGAAGAAAGCATTGAACGCAAGTAGTCAGATGGAAGAAACATGAAGAAATGAAAGTCAGTTGACTGAGCCACAAGCAGCTAAAAACTGTGAGAAACGTTGATTTCCATACTGCATTTAAGTTGGGGTTTGAACCAGTTTCAGCTCAGTCTTCAGAGGCACAGAAGAAACAGCCAGACTGCAATTTTTATTATAAGTATAATTATAAGTTCAAAAATGGAGAGCACAACTACTGTCCAAATGATACTATATAACTTTATGGAAAAGAACTTGGGCTTCATTGCTTTTTCGTAAACCAGCACAGGGCTGCAAACTCTGAACAATGAGTGGCAGAGCATACAGACGCACATGGCTTCTTTTTGGCCTCCAATAAATGTGTGTGTTCTTTTTCTTTTAAGGGCAATTTAATTCATTTGCATACCTGGGGGAACAGAGGAAAGCCAAACTTAAAACTGTGATTTCTGCTGTACGCTCATTTTCCATCTTTCAGCATGAACCCTCTCACTAGTGGGGAAAAGATTCCCAGCTGCTTGGCTGCAGGCTTACATCATGATCCATCAAAATTTCAGATACACCCCCAAAGCTAGCCATTCTAGAAGGGACCTGCCACTTTCACTACTGTAAATCCTTTCAAAAAATGTATACTCGTTCTTTTCAGGGTGAACCCTTTGTGGAAAAGGTAAACACTCTTTAATGATGCCTCTGTAAACCTTAGATCTGAGGCAGTCTGTGAACAGTGAACAAATATATGTGAGTGAAGAGAGAGGTGAACTTATAGAAAAGTCTTCGGAGAGATTTCATTTTCTTTTTTATTAAAGGTATTACTGACACATAACATTGTATCAGGATTTTTATATTTTTAATGACATGAACCATTGCAGCTGCCCTCTTCTCCTCTCTAACACCATAAGAACAGCCTTTTTGTTGTTGTTGTTGTTCAATTAAAAATACTAACTGTAATATCATTCTTTCTGTGTAATAGAAAATGTTTTTTCACAAGTTAACAAGCAACCTCTGACTGTAACGTAGCAAAGCCAAAGCACTGCTGATATATGAGCAGCATGGCTTCCAACCCTGAGCCAGCCTGAAGGTCAAAAAGCAACTATTAGAGGAAGTGTTTGTCTCCAAGCCGAACTGCAGGGCGAACTGATAAAGACTAGCTAAGATTAATGCAGGGAACAGTGGATGGAATCCTGGGCACCCGGAGGCATGAACAGAACACTACAGCCAGGCCTGCTACACTGTTCACTGGTTGTGGAACCTTGACCCTGGCCAAGTTAACTTTTGTAAGTCTAATTATTTTCTTATATGTAAAAAGAGAATAGTACTTTTTACCTCACAAGGTTGTTCTGGAGCATAAATAAGACACTGTGGGTAAAAGAGCTATCTAATTTGACAAATACTCAAGTCTTTTTCCCCTACTATCAACACCAACTTACAGAATAAGTTTAACATAAAAATAATAAGTCTTGAGAATTATTTATAAATATTTTAAGAAGAGTATTTTTTGTTGTGAGTAAACATAACATAGAGAATTAATGACCACAAGTAGAATAGAAGGAGGTTTGCAAACAATTTTTAACAGATTGTCTTTTTTTAATTAAGATTCTATTTATTGATTTTAGAGAGAGAAGAGTGAGAGAAAGGAGGGGGAGAGAGGAGCAGGAAGCATCAACTTGTAGTTACTTCCCATATTGCTGACCAGGCAAGCCGAAGGTTTAGAACCGGCAACCTCAGCATTCTAGATTGAGACTTTATCCACTGCACCACCACAGGTCGGGCCCTGAAAACAATTTTTGATGCTCAGAATGAAAGGAACCTTCATGTCACCTAGAAGTATCACACCTAATATCACTTCCTGAAAAATTATTAATTTAAATCAGTAAACGTAAAGTTATCAAAAGATAGAAAGTGCCATAGAACATTGAGACTGCCTTCATAGGTCATAAACCAGCTCCATTCTCTTGCAATGCAGTATCTGCTAGTCATTTTCTTCATCTATGTATATGAACAGAAGGGAGATAGCAGAGGTTGTAATCATATTCTGGTTCGAACTGGCACTGTTAAATTTTCTGCAAAATATAAGTTATTTCATTAACCAATATTCAAGCAATTGACCAACTGATACTTTTAGCAAGTCTACAGAAGTTATCTAGGATGGTAAGTATAGCAATACTGTTTTTAGAAAGTCCCATAGGGCTGGTATTGAGAAACTGGCTATCTTGGAGAATACCAGAAACTGATGCAACTTACAAGGGCTGCTGGGATATGTGTTTCCCTGTGTTCCTAAGGCATCAGTATCCATTGCTTGCGTGTGAAGAGGCAGGACATCATTGATAGCTAATGGCACCTTCTAGGAAAAGGCAGCTAGATTACAGGATGAATTCCTGCTAATTAAATGCCTTTGAGCAAGTCACCCAAACTCACTATCTATGTTCTCTATCTGAAAATAGTAGGGGCTAACAATAATAGCTAGCTATGTTGAGATATTTATGAGAGATAATTAAATTAATACAGGAAAGAACTTTCTCAAACTTAAATATATTTAGGCAAATCAGTAGGAATCTTGGTAAAATGTAGGTTCTGAGTAAGGAGGCATGATGTAGAACCAAGATTACACATTTCTCCTGGCTCCAAGGTGTTTCAGTGCTGCTGGTCTGCAGACCAGCTTTTCAGCAGCAAACCTTCAAAGAAGTTATCTTGGGCCTAACACATTGTAAATAGTCAGTATTAGCTGTATTATCATTAATTAAAGCACCAAAGCAAAGAGTTTTACATGCTACCTTCCTTTTCTGTGGGAAATGCCACCATAACTCTCCACAGGGAAAGTGTTCAAAAAAAGTTGGCATAAAGTTAAGCTAAAATAACACTGAAGTAGTAGGCTGAACAGTGGCCACCCACTGTACAAAAAATATCCAGGTACAGACACCTGAAACTTATAAATGTTTTATACAAATAAAGATAAAAACTTACATTTAGAAATCTGAGATGAAGAGATTATCCTGGATTATGTGGATGAGCTCTAAATGCTATCACGTGTCCTTTATAAAAGAAGACAAAGGGAGATTAGACAGAAGAGAAAGTGATGTAAAAAAAACAGGCAGAGCTTGGCTCTGTCTGGTTGGCTCAGTGGTGGAGCGACGACCTGGCATGTGGAAGTACCAGGTTCAATCCCAGGTCAGGGCACACAGAAGAGGAGACCATCTGTTTTATCACTCTTCCCTCTCTCTCCTCTCACGGCCATGGATCAATTGATTCAAGCACATTGGCCCTGGGCACCAAGGACAGCTTGGCAGAGCCTTCACCACAGGTGCTAAACATAGCTCAGTTGCAAGCATGGCCTCAGATGAGCAGAGCATCAGCCCCAGACAGAAGTTGCTGGGTTGATCCCAGTTGGGATGCATACAGGAGTCTATCTCTCTATCTCTCCACATTTCATGAAAGAAAGAAAGAAAGGGAGGGAGGGAGGGAGGGAAAGAAAGAGAGGGAGGGAAAGAAAGAGAGGGAGGGAGGGAGGAAAAGAGAGAGAGAGAGAAAGGAAGAAAGAAAGAAAGAAGGAAGGAAGGAGGGAGGGAGGGAGGAAAGGAAGGGAAGGGAAGGGAAGGGAAGGGAAGGGAAGGGAAGGGAAGGGAAGGGAAGGGAAGGGAAGGGAAGGAAGAAAGAGATCTTGGAGTTAGGTGACCAGAACCCAAGGCATGTCAGCAGCTGCCAGAACTGGAAGGCAAAGAAGGCTCCTCTCCTAAAATTATGGAGAGAATTTGGCTTTGTTGGCATCTTGAATCTTGACATCTGGCCTCCAGGTCTGTGAGAGACTATATAGTTCTACTATTTTAAGTCATCAAGTTTGTAATCATTTGTTACAACACCCATAAGAAATGAACACAATTGGTTTAAGCAAAATATTTATATGCATACAAGTGAAGGTGCTAAGATCATAAAAGCTAAGCATTTTAGAGAGAAAATTATTATTTTTTGCTTAAATAAAGGTTCTAGTCATCAATAAAAACAGAAAGGGACTGGTAGCATATAAATGATGAGATTTGATTTTAGTAAGTTAAAAAAATTATTATATTCTGCTTCCACATAAAATGTAGAAAGTTTCAAAAAAAGCTGTAAGGAAAAGTCAGATAAACTATGAAATTATAACTTTTGTTAGACACCTGGGAGTTAAAGATGGCCTTGTTATGTCTCACTGACATAGGTTATTCTTTTATCTTTCAGGAAACACTCCCAGAATTTTTACTGAATCATCTTGTAACAGAGGGGGGTGTCTGAGTCCTCTGTGCCCCACAGACCCTTGAAGAGGCCAGGAGTCAGCTATGTTCAGCCTTTCACCTCTGAGTGCACTGATTTTATTAGAAAGCACCCTGCCTACTAGAAGATGGGCCTACTAGATAAATGGGTTGTTATCACAGTTTATTTTTCATAATTAACCACATGTTAAAGGAGTTTTAAAGAAAAAACTGACAACCCAGAATTTTATACCCACTTATATAATTAGACAAACTCAAGACTTTTCTGGACAACAAAAGCTGAAAAATGCCAACAGAAATGTTCTTCAAGAAATTTTCAAAGAAGTTCATAAAACAAAAGCAGCATAATAGCAGATGCAAACTTAAATTTACATAAGGAAATGAAGAGTGAAGAAAATTAAAAAGTAAGGTATTTCTTTTATTTTTTAAACTGTTTAATTGAATGTATTAGGATGACACTAGTTAATATAATCATATTGATTTCAGGTGCCCAATTCTATAACACATTTTTGTATACTGTATTATGTGTTCACCACCACAATAAAGACAAAGAATGCTACAATGTATTATGGAACTTATGACTCATGTCAACGTAAAATGTATAACATTAGTGGCAAAAAGAATGAGAGAAAGGGGTTGTAAGGTTCTTATACACAAAGTGATATAATTTGAAAGCAGACTCTGATGGGCAAAAGGTCTATTGTAAATCTTCATAAAAGGACAATTGCACTGGCACATCAAAACAGCATGGGAGACTATTCAAGACTACTGAAATAGGGAAAAAGATTGAGTTCAACTACACAAAACAAAAGGCAGGAGGATTTTTAAATGCTGGGTAAGATAATGAAAAAGTACTGGAGGACATGGGGGAGGGGGGAGATCTGTCAATCAGTCCATGTGAATAGGCCATCTCTGCTTGCTTACTGTAGCTTATCAAAGATAGGTTCTTACCCTCACGTGGAGACTGGGAGATAGGGCCCTATCTTGTTTGATGATTTTATTTCAAAGGAATGGCTCCCAGGTCCTTGAGAAAGAATGACATCTCACGGGGGAAGAGGAAAGATTTACAGTTACAAGTTTTCTGAAGTATATGCTCTAAGAAAAGGAAAGGCACAGGACTACAGTCAGGCAGAAGCCTGCCTAAATTCAAGTCAAGCTGAGTGGGCAGTAAGACTGTCTTAGTCACCCTGGGACATCTATCAGAAAGAAGGGAAAATGAATGAATTGTAACTAATAAGCCAATACTGTAGATAAAAATGGGATCATAAACAATGCTCAAGCCACAGCAGGGAAAAAAGAGGAAAAAAATAGACAGGGAAAAGATGGAACAAATGAAAAACTAGAAAGATGAAAGATTTAAATCAAACCAGACCAATAATTAAATGAAATATAAATGTTCAGTATATTCCAATTGAAAGACACAAGTTATCTGATTATATTAAAAAACAAGAATAAATTATGTAAGAAATTTACTCTAAATATAAAGGTGTAGAGAGGTTATAAGATAGAAAATTAAAGGAAGTTAAATATAATCAAAAGAAATCTGGAGTGGTTATATAAATATCAAACAAACAAACAAACAAAAAACAAATCAGGAGAAAGAACATTGCCAAGGAGGAAGGGAAATACTACCTAATGATAAAGAGTTCACTCTACCATGATGTTATAATGTTCCTAAATGTATATGTAGCTAAAAATAGAGCTTCAGAATCCATAAAGAGACACTATATAGCTTCTCAGCGCGTGACTATGCCATCTGGGAGCTTGCAGAAATGCAAAGCCTTGGACCTTACCAATCATACTCTGCATTGGTAAGCAGATCCACATGTGATTCAAGGGCAGAATAAAGGCTAGAGCCACTGACAGTGTGTTATGCCCCATTTCTGAAAAAGAACAAGCATTCGAGTGGTATGTTGTCATAGCAGCAATGCCAACCAAAAAGATAAATAAATAAAGAAGATATCTATGTGAGGTGATGGATATGTTCTAGCTTGATTACGGTGATTGTTTCACAATGTATTTGTACATCAAATAATCAAGTTTTACACATAAAATATATATTTTTTTCAATTGTCAATTATACTGCAATTGGAAAACAATTAATTAAAATACATGTTCCACCATAAACTTTACAATGTAACTTTAAAGGAGATAAAAATGATTCAATAGCGGGAAAGATGGTAATGGTGTAGGCAAACATACCAACTTCCACTTCCCAGAACCAAAGTGGATTACAACTTAATTTTAAGAAAAATCATATGGAAAAACCAACTTTGAACTAAATTAAAAGCACTCTTTAACTAAAGATCACTGAAGAAGCTACACTGAGACAGGTAGGAAAAGTGGACATGTGGAGAGGGCTGCCCAACTCCCGGGAGTGAGCAGCAGCCTGGAGGGACTTGCATGGCTGGAGGGGAGTTTTGCAGGAACTAAGCCCCAACCTGCAGCCACAGAGGCTAGAAGAGGCATACAGGCAGTACTTAGCTGCGAAACAAGCCAGGATACTGTTTGCGAGAAAGAGACAGATTTCTCAGACCCAGGATTCATCATAAAGGGTCCATGCAGAAAACCTCTTTCACAACCACTCACCCAGGGCTCTGGGAGATAGGGAGAGCTGAGAGGACTGGAGTAGCAGTAGGAGAGTGTAATCTCGGAGGCACAGGGAAAAACACTTTGAGGGACAGCCACTTTAACCCCTGGGCTGAATTACTCCCCAAATTTAAAGTGAATATTTTTCCTGGAACCAGCAATACCAGCAAAGGGAAGCCGGTCACCAGCCAAACAGAAACTCTCCTGCTGCAGTCAGAGCAAAGAATTGCTTAGAAGCAGAGAGCTATCCGGAGTACAGTGTTGAATGCTAAGGTCTGAACTGCAACACCACCCACACCTAAGTCTGTCTTAATGATCGCCAGAGGGTGGCCAGTGGCAGGATGCAGGAGCATACTACACCCACAGGAGCAGAAGCTGGGGCCAGCCATGGCTGACACCCAGGCGTGAGCACAGTCCCGCCCATAGGGGCAGAAGTTGGGGGCCAGCCACAGCTGCAGAAGGGGCACACAAAAACGGACCAAATCATGGCTGTGGGCCAGGTGCATCAGAGCAGTCCTTCCTGCAGTCCCACCCACAGGGGCAAGGCGAAAGCTGGGTAACCAGCTGAGACTAGTGTCTGGGCACAGGAGCATAGTCCCACCCTGGAAACTGGCTGAGACTTGCAGCTGGGTGCAGGAGCACAGCCCTGCCTGTGGGGCCAAAGCTTGCAGCCCCAGCAAGCAAGAGCACAGTCCCACCCTCGGGGACAGTGCAAAGTCCAGGCTGCCAAGGCTTGCAGCCTAGGCACACAAATGCAGTCCTACCAGTGGAGGCAAAGTGAAAGCTGCAGCAACTGCCGCAGCACTGGCAATGCCGGTGCCCAAATACCCTAGGTGGCAACAGAGAGGGTGGCGGGCCTGCAGACAGACCACACCTAGGGAACACAGAGGTCACACCCATTGGACTCCTGTGGCCACATCCTTCTTATACACAGACAAAATGGGAAGTCAGAGAAATGCAACACAAATGAATCAACAAGGAAAATCCCAAGAAAAAGATCTGAATGAGATGGAAATAACCAAATCACCAGATACAGAGTTTAAAATGATTGTTAGGATGCTCAAAGATCTCAAAGCAACAATGGATGGACATAACAAGCACCTAAATAAAGAGATAGCAAGTATAAAAAAGGACATTGAAATAATAAAAAAATTCAGTCAGAAATGACAAATACAATATCAGAAATGAAGACCACACTAGAGGAAATTAAAAGCAGGATGGATGAAGCTGAGGATCAAAGTCACAAGTTAGAGGACAAGATAAACAAAAGCATGGAAGCAGAGCAGCTGGAAGAAAAAAGGCTCAAAAAGTCTGAGGAAACTCTAAGAGGCCTCTGTAACAACATGAAGAGAAATAACATCTGCATCATAGGGGTTCCAAGAGGAGAAGAGAAAGAAAAAGTGAAAGAGAATCTGATTTAAAAAATCATAGCCACATATATACTATGGAATACTACTCAGCCATAAGAAATGATGACATCGGATCATTTACAACAAAATGGATAGACCTTGATAACATTATACGGAGTAAAATGAGTAAATCAGAAAAAAAAATAACTGAGAACAGCATGATTTCATACATAGGTGGGACATAAAACTGAGACTATGAGACATGGACAAGAGAGTAGTGGTTACAGGGTGGGGGGAGGGAGGGGAGGTTGGGATAGGGAGGAGGGGAGGGGCACGTTGAAGACCAGATAGAGGGTAACAGAGGACAATTTGACTTTGGGTAACGAGTATGCAACACGGTTGAATGATAGGATAACCTGGAGATGTTTTCATTGTACATATGTACCCTGATTTATTGGTGTCACCCCATTAAAATTAATAATAATAAAAATAATAATAATAAATATCATAGCCAAAAACTTCCCTAAATTGATGAAGGAAAAAGTCACCCAAGTTCAAGAAGCACAGAGAGTTCCATTAAGGATGAACCCAAAGAGGTCAACACCAAGACACATCATAATTAAAATAAAATAATTAACAGATAAAAAAAATACTAAAAGCTGTAAGAGAAAAGCAGTCTATTACCTACAGAGGACCCCCAAAAAGGATGACATCTGACTTCTCAACGGAAACATTAGAGGCCAGAAGGAAATGGTAAGAAATATTCAAAGTAATGCAAAACAAGAGCCTACAACCAAGATTTCTCTATCCAGCAAGGCTATCATTTAAAATTGAAGGAGAATTAAAAAGCTTCCCAGACCAAAAAAAAAAAAAAACTCAAGAAATTCATTACAACCAAATCAATGCTACAAGATATGTTAAGGGGTCTTCTGTAAACAGAACAAAACAGGAAAAAATCTACTAAAAAGAAATGTAGATTTAAATAATAAAATGGCAATAAACAACTACATATCAATAATAACCTTAAATGTAAATGGATTAAATGCTCTAATCAAAAGACATAGAGTAGCTGCATGGATAAGAAAACAGGACCAGTACATATGCTGTCTACAAGAGACACACCTCAAAACAAAAGAAACATATAGACTGAAAGACATGGAAAAAATTATTACATGCAAATGGAAATGAAAAAAAGCTGGGGTAGAAATACTTATATCAGACAAAATAGACTTTAAAACAAAAGTTATAGTCAACAAGAAGATATAACCATTATAAACATCTATACACCTAACATAGAAGCACCTAAATATATAAAGCAGATTTGGATGGGCATAAAGGGTGAGATCAACAGCAATACTATAACAGTAGGGAATTTTAATACCACATTAGCATCACTACATAGATTCTCAAGAAAGAAAATTAACAAAGAAACAGCAGATAAAGGACACACTAGATCAACTGGATTTAATAGATATCTTCAGAACATTTCAGCCCAAAGCAGCAAAATATATATTCTTTTCAAGTGTTCATGGTACATTCTCTAGGATAGACCACATGCTAGGACACAAAATGAGTCTCAAGAAATTTAAGAAGATTAAAATTATATCAAGCATCTTCTTGAATCACAATGGCATCAAACTAAAAGTCAGCTATAGTAGAAAATCTGAAAAACACTCAAACACTTGGAAACTAAATAGCATATTATTAAATAATAAATGGGTTAACAATGAAATCAAGGAAGAAATAAAAAATTTACATGAAACAGAACATACAACTCAAAATTTATGGGACACAGCAAAAGCAGTCCTAAGAGAGAAATTCATAGCACTACAGGCATACCTTAAGAAGCTAGAAAAAAACCTCAAATAAACTATTTAATCTTGCATCTACAAAACTAGAAAAAGAACAGCAATTAAAAGCCAGAGGAAGTATAAGGTAGAAAATAATAAAGATCAGAGAAGAAATGACATAGAGGCTAGAAAAAACAATACAGAGGATCAATGAAACCAAGAGATGGTTCTTTGAAATGATAAACAAGATCAACGAACCTTTAAACAGACTCACCAAGAAAAAAAGAGAGAGGACTCAAATAAATAAAATTAGAAACGAGAGAGGAGAAGTAACAACTGACACAGCAGAAATACAAAGGATTGTAAGAAAATACTATGAAGAAATCTATGCCATAAAATTAGAAAATCTAGATGAAATGGATAAATACCTCAAAATATATAATCTTTCAAAAATCAATATAGAAGAATCAAAAAATCTAAACAGATCGATATCATCAAATGAGATTGACACAGTTATCAAAAAACTCCCAAGAAACAAAAGCCCTGGCCAAATGGCTTCACGGGTGAATGTTACCAAATATTAAAAGAAAAACTAACTCCTATCCTTCTCAAGCTATTTCACAAAATTCAAAAGGACAAAAGACTTCCAAACTCCTTTTATGAGGCGAGCTTAATTCTGATTCCAAAACCAGGCAAAGACACTACAAAGAAAGAAAACTGTAGACCAATATCCCTGATGAACTTGGATACTAAAATTCTCAACAAAATATTAGCAAACCAAATCTAGCAATACATGAAAAGAATCATACATCATAATCAGGTTGGATTTATTCTAGGGAGACAAGGCTGGTACAATATCTGCAAATCAATCAATGTGATTCAACACATAAACAAAAGAAGGAATAAATATCACATGATAATATCAATAGATGCAGAAAAAGCATTTGATAAAATCCAGCACCCATTTATGATCAAAACTCTCAGCAAAGTGGGAATACAGGAAACATACCTCAACATGATAAAGGCCATTTATGACAAACCCAAAGCCAACATCATTATCAATGGGCAAAACTTAAAAGAAATTCTCTTAAGATCAGGAACAAGGCAGGGGTGTTCCCTTTCACCACTCTTATGCAACAAAGTTCTGGAAGTTCTAGCCACAGCAATCAGACAAGAAGACATAAAAGGCATCTAAATTGTAAAAGTAAAACTATCATTATTTGCTTATGATATGATACTGTACATAGGAAACCCTAAAGTTTCAGTCAAAAAACTACTGGACCTAATAAATGAATTCAACAAGGTGGCGGGATATAAAATCAATATTCAAAAATCAGTAGCATTTTCCTACACCAACAATAAACTGTCTAAAAGAGAAATTAAGGAAACAATCCCCGTCACTATTGCAACAAAAAATTAAAGTACCTAGGAGGAAATTTAACCAAAGAGGTTAAAGACTTGTACTCGAAAAAATTATAAAATATTGATAAAGGAAATCAAGGAAGATAGAAACAAGTGGCAGCATATACCATGTTCATGAATAGAAAGAATAAATATCATTAAAATATCTATATTACCCAAAGCAATTTATAAATTCAATGCAGTTCCTATTACAATACTAATGACATACTTCAAAGATATAGAACAAATATTCCAAAAATTTATATGGAACCAAAAAGAACATGAATAGCCTCAGCAATCCTGGAAAAAAAAAACAATAAAGTGGGGGGTATTACATTTCCTGATATCAAGTTATACTACAAGGCCATCATACTCAAAACAGTTTGATACTGGCATAAGAACAGGCATACAGATCAATAGAACAGAACAGAGAATCCAGAAATAAACCCACACCTATATGGACCATTGATATTTGACAAAGGACGTAAGAGCATACAATGGAGTAAAGACAGTCTCTTTAACAAATGGTGATGGGAAAATTGGATAGATACTTGCAAAAAAATAAAACTGTATCACCAACTTACACCATTCACAAAAATAAAAATAAACTCAAATGGATAAAAGACTTAAATGTAAGTTGTGAAACCATAAACATCTTGGAAGAAAACATAGGCAATAAACTCTCCGGTATCTCTTGTTGCAATACTCTTGCTGATTTATCTCCATGGGCAAGTGAAATAAAGGACAGGGTGAACAAATGGGACTATATCAAACTGAAAAGCTTTTGCACAGTAAAAGACACCATTAACAAAATAAAAAGATAACCCACACAATGGGAGAATATCCTCGCCAATATATCTGATAAGGGGTTAATAATCTAAATTTATAAAGAACTTATAAAACTCAACACCAGAAAGGTTAACAACCCAATCAAAAAATGGGTAAAAGAAATGAATAGACACTTCTCCAAAGAGGACATACAGATGGTCAATAGGCTTATAAAAAACAAATGTTCAACATCACTAATCATTAGAGAAATGCAAATTAAAACTACAATGAGATATCACCTCACACCAGTCAAAATGGTGCTTATTAACAAAACAACATATAATAAGTGCTGGCGAGGGTGTGGAGAACAGGGAACCCTGTTGTACTGCTGGTGGGAATGCAGACTGGTGCACCACTATGGAAAACAGTATGAAGATTCCTCAAGAAATTAAAAATGGAACTGCCTTTTGACCCAGCCATCCCACTTTTAGGAATATATCCTATGAACACCAAATCACTGATTCAAAAGAAGAAATGCACCCCAATGTTTATTTCAGCATTGTTTACAATAGCCAAGATCTGGAAACAGCCCAAGTTTCCACCAGTGGATGAGTGGATTAAAAGCTGTGGTACAAGTGACGTTACAGAAATGGTGCCATGAGGAGTGCTCACGATACCTCTCCCCAAAATTTCAACAAGTTCTACAACCAGAGACAGAAAAATTGATCCCTGGAGCATCTATAAATCCCACACACTGAACAAAAAGGTATGATTGGGCGAAAAACTGGCTAAATATATAAGTAACCCTGAAGGAAATAAAACAGAGAACAGAACACTCCACCTTCCTCTCAGTTCCAAGTGAAAGGGCTGCTTTCACTTGGAACTGAGAGAGAGTGAGAGCTGGGGGTGTGGAAGGAGCCAGACTGGGGCACAGACGTGCAAGCCGAGGAAAGAGTATGCCTGCAGCAACTCAGCCCACGTGAGCTAATGCTGGCGCTGGACCCCAGCAAAGGCCGGCGAGTAGCGGCCTCCATTACCCCCGAAATCGTGATCGGTGAGCGCAAACAGTGTGCAAGAGGTTCCTTCTAGGGCCCCGGGCGTGGGTACCCGTGTTCCCGGATAGAGTGGCAGGGTAAGAGACTTCTGTGTGGGCTGCGACCAGAGTCTCGGTGTAATCCTTGCTCTCCCAACAACAGCGCGGGGAGTGCGTGAAAGCAAACTTCCCTACGCCCGGACTCCTCTGTGCAGGTGGGGCAACCCCATCAGCCATTCAGGCTAGCATCCCAGGAAAGAAGAATACGGAAGCACTGGGAAGAAGGGCACACAGGCAACTTGCAGACAGTCTCTGGAGCAGATCTAAAGATCCAATCTCTGAAATTAGCTTAAACCACGGTCTGCTCACTGCCCAACTGGCTTACACGGCTCTGGCTGACAAGGTCTCTCTCATCTCAGTGATCTAAAACAAGAAACGTGATATTTTTTAGTGCCTCTTGCTCTGTATGTAGGGGCGGGGGTGACTTCCAGTCAGCCGATACAGGGTGAAAAACCTGCTTAAGCTGGTGGCTCTGATTAGCAGAGCTTTCATACTCAGGGCTGTGCGCTAAAAAGAGAGATTTGGCAGCTTTTAAGACCTCCTGTTCGGCAGGCAGTGACTAGGGCATCTTCTTCCCAGCCAAGACAGGATACAAAGTGCAAAAGGCCTGGGGAGAGTGGTCCCACAGAGTGCTGAGACATACTGGACACACCTGGAGGCCCACAGAAAGACACCTTGAAAGCAATTGGCTCCCAGCCCTGCCTGATTATGCTGGTGGCTCTGATTGACAGAGCCTTATGCAGAGCCCTGCACTGAGTGGGAATAGAGTGGGGATTTGCCAGCTTTTTGAGCCTATTACTCTCCAGGCAGTGGCAGCGGCAATCTCATAGCTGGATCACCAGGTTGCTAATTCATGAAGGAGAGACTAGGAGAGAGGCTCTGAAAAAACGGACTCTCCCACTGTTGGAGCTTACAAATGCTAACAAGACCCGACTACCAACGAGACTGAGGCCTCGTATATGACATCACCATAGCGACACATCAACTGCAAATCTCTGCCTAAGCATGCCACAGGGGCATAACCTGGGGTACAGTGCCAACGACCAGGAAGAGGGAGAGAAAGAGAAAAGGAAGAATATAACCTCTCAAAATCAAGAAAAATCCAAAGTCTTTATAACTTTAACTTTTTCCACTTTTTTTTTGTTTCTTTCATTTTCTTATCTTTAT
The DNA here is from genome assembly GCA_037038555.1 of Rhynchonycteris naso. NCBI lineage: Eukaryota > Metazoa > Chordata > Mammalia > Chiroptera > Emballonuridae > Rhynchonycteris > Rhynchonycteris naso. The sequence continues at coordinate 256,155,446 of CM072995.1, forward strand.
TTTTTTTTCCACCTTGGTCCTTTTATCCTCTGCTCATATTATCCTTCTCTCCTCATCTTGAACTACATTACCCATGAGTGTTACATTTCCCATTTTTTTCTTTTCTTTTTTCTTTCTCTCTATGAGGGTTATACTCCAAAACCCTTAACTCTTTTTTATTTTTTCTCCTTTTTCTTTTCTCTCCCTCTCTCTTAGTTTCTTCTTTTCTCTTTTACTTTTCCTCTCATTCGATCCTCACTCAAGAACAAACTATTTCATTTTGAATTCAAATTTTTCTTTGTGGCATTTTGTGTGCTTTTTACTTCACTTTTTAACTCATTAGCATTCCCCCCAATCCCGGATCTCCATTCTATGTAGCTTTTGTTCCACTTAATACAATAGTTTCTTTTTTCTTATTCTTGTTTCCTTATTATCCCTTTCACTATATCTCTCATTCAATCATCATTTACAAGAAAACTATTTTATTCTTGATACAAATTTTTTTCCCTTTTTGCATTTTGTGGGTTGCTTCTTCCCAACTCAGGCCCTCTGTTGTAGGTAGTTTTTGCTCCATTTAGCACAATATAATTCTCAGTTTTTCACGGTATTTTCTCAAAGAAGGAAGAAATAAAAACAAAGAAATAATAAAAAATTTTGTTTAATTTTTTTATTGTCTTCTTTTATGGTCTATTTTTTTTTTACTTTTTATTATTTATTAATTCACATTAGTGTTATTAACAAAATCACCCTCAGATGTCATTAAGGAAAAGGAAATAGAATATCATGGCTACAAAGGACAGAGATGTAACACAGATAGATGAGAAAAAATCTATAAAAAAATTTTAATAGATTGGAAACCTTAGAGTTAAATGACAGAGAATTTAAAAGAGAAATCCTAAAAACACTCAGAGATATACATGAAAACACAGAAAGGCAATTTAGGGAGCTCAGAAAACAACTCAATGAACACAAAGAATATATTACCAAGGAAAATGAAACTATGAAAACAAATCAAACAGAGATAAAAATCTCAATTCATGAACTGAAAAACGAGGTACAAGCTTAGCTAATAGAACAGGCCATATAGAAGAAAGGATTAGTGATACAGAAGACAGGCAACTTGTGCACAACAGAGAGAAGAAGAAAAAGACTCAAGAATTTAAGAAAAATGAGAAAGCCCTACAGGAATTGTCTGACTCCATCAAAAAGAGTAACATAAAAATAATGGGTATATCAGAAGGAGAAGACAGAGAAAATGGAATGGAGAACATATTCAAACAAATAATAGACAAGAACTTCCCAAGCCAGTGGAAAGAACTAAAGCCTTGAATTCAAGAAGCAAATAGAACACCAAGTTATCTTAACCCCCACAAACCTACTCCAAGGTACATCATAATGAAACTAGCACAAACCAACAACAAAGAAAAAATTCTCAAGGCAGCCAGGGAAAAGAAAAATACAACATATAAAGGAAGGCCTATTAGATTATCATCAGGTTTTCCAGCAGAAACTCTACAAGCTAGAAGAGAGTGGAGCCCAATATTTAAAGTTCTGAAAGAAAAGAACTTCCAGTCAGGAATACTATACGCATTAAAGCTATCCTTCAAATATGAAGGAGAAATAAAAACATTCACAGATACAGAAAATATGAGGGAATTTATTATCAGAAAACCCCTACTTCAGGATATACTAAAAGGGGTTTTCCAACCAGATACAAAGAACAAAACAAAACAAAACCACAAGTAAAAGCTTCACCAAGAACACAATAAAACCAAATTTAAACTGTGACAACAAAAACAATAAAGGGGAGAGGATAAAGATTAACAGTAAAAAAGGACAATGGAGTGCAGAAGCACTCATAAATAGTGTACTACAATGAACATGGTAGGTGGTACCCTTTTCATTACTTAATGGTAAGCAACCCTGAAAAACCACCACAGAAGCACATGACTTGAAAAAGGAAGTAACAGAGGAAAGAAGTATGGATTACAATCAAACAAAAACAAATGATAGAAAAACAAAAGAGAAGAATCAAACAAGATACAAAACTAACAGAAAGCAATATATAAAATGGCAATAGAAAACCCTTAAGTGTCAATAATTACACTAAATGTAAATGGATTGAGGTCACCAATAAAAAGACACAGAGTAGCAGAATGGATTAAAAAAGAAAATCCAACTGTATGCTGCCAACAAGAAACACATCTAAGCTACAAGGATAAAAACAAATTCAAAGTAAAAAGCTAGAAAACAATACTCCAAGCAAATAACATCCAAAAAAAAAGCAGGTGTAGCAATACTCATATCTAACAATGCTGACTATAAGACAGCAAAAGTAATCAGAGACAAAAATGGTCATTTTATAATGATTAAGGGGACACTGAATTAAGAAGACATAACACTTCTTAATATATATGTACCAAACCAAGGAGCACCAAAATATATAAGACAGCTACCTACTGACCTAAAAACAAAAACCAACAAAAATACAATCATACTTTGAGACCTCAGTACACCTCTAACTGCTCTAGATTGTTCATACAAACAGAAAATCAATAAAGAAATATTGTCCTTAAACGAAACACTAGAGCAATTGGATATGATAGACATCTACAGGACATTTCATCCCAAAGTGATAGAGCACACATTTTTCTCTAGTGTACATGAAACATTCTCAAGAATTGACCACATGTTGGGCCACAAAAATAACATCAGCAAATTCAGAAAAGTTAAAATTGTACCAAGCATATTTTCTGATCGTAAAGCCTTGAAACTAGAATTCAACTGCAAAAAAAGAGGTAAAAAAATGTGGAAACTAAACAATATACATTTATAAAGTGAGTGGATCAAAGAAGAAATAAGCACAGAGATAAAAAGATACATTCAGACAAATGAAAATGACAATACGACATATCAGAATCTCTGGGATACAGCAAAAGCAGTAATAAGAGGGAAGTTCATATCACTTCAGACGTATATGAACAAACAACAGAGAGTCCAAGTAAACAACTTAACTTCACACCTTAAGGAACTAGAAAAAGAACAAAGACAACCCAAAACCAGCCAAAGAAAGGAAATAATAAAAATCAGAGCAGAAATCAAGGAAATAGAGAACAGAAAAACTATAGAAAAAATTAATAAAACAAGAAGCTGGTTCTTTGAAAAGATCAACAAAATTGGCAAACCCTTGGCAACACTCACCAAGGAAAAAAGAAAAAGGACTCATAAAATCCAAAATGAAGGAGGAGAAATCACCACAGATATCATAGATATACAAAGAATTATTGTAGAATACTATGAAAAACTATATGCCACAAAATTCAACAATCTAGAAGAAATGGATAAATTTCTAGAACAATAAAACCTTCCTAGACTGAGTCATGAAGAAACAGAAAGCCTAAACAGACCGATAAACAGAGAGGAAATAGAAAAAAATATTAAAAACCTCTACAAAAATATAAGCCCAGGCCCAGACGGCAATACTAGTGAATTCTCTCAAACACTCAAAGAAGATTTGGTTCCTATTCTACTCAAAATCTTCCAAAATATTAAAGAAGAAGCAATACTTCCAAACACATTTTAGGAGGCCAATAACCCTCATACCGAAACCTGGCAAGGACGGCACAAAAAAAGAAAACTACAGACCAATATCTCTAATGAATACAGATGCTAAAATACTAAACAGAATACTAGCAAATTGAATACAACAACATATTAAAAAAATAATACATCATGATCAAGTGGGAGTCATCCCAGAATCTCAAGGATGGTTCAACATACGTAAAACAATTAACGTAATACACTATATCAACAAAACAAAGAAGAAAAACCACATGATTTTATCAAAAGATGCAGAAAAAGCATTTGATAAAATACAACACAATTTTATGTTTAAAATACTCAACAAAATGGGTATAGAAGGAAAATATCTCAACATGATAAAGGCCATTAATGATAAAACATCAGCTAACATCATCTTAAATGGCACAAAACTGAGGACTGTCCCCCTTAAATCAGGAACAAGACAGGGTTGTCCACTCTCTCCACTCTTATTTAACGTGGTGCTAGAAGTTCTAGCCAGAGCAATCAGACAAAATAAAGAAACAAAAGGCATTTATATCAGAAAAGAAGAAGTAAAGGTTTCACTTTTTGCAGATGATATAATCCTATACATCAAAAACCCCAAAGACTCAACAAAAAGACTACCAGAAACAATAAACCAATACAATAAGGTAGCAGGATAGAAAATTAATATACAAAAGTCCATAGCCTTTCTATATGCCAAAAACGAAACATTAGAAAACGAACTAAAATAAATAATCCCCTTCACGGTTGCAACAAAAGAAATAAAATACCTAGGAATAAACATAACAAAGAATGTAAAGGACCTATATAACAAAAACTACAAAGCATTGTTAAGGGAAATTGAAAAAGATACAATGAAATGGAAAAATATTGCTTGTTCTTGGATAAGAAGAATAAATATAATCAAAATGACCATATTACACAAAGCAAGATACAAGTTTAATGCAATTGCCATAAAAATTCCAATGACATTATTTAAAGAAATGGAACAAAAAATCATCAGATTTATATGGAACTATAAAAAAACCCGAATAGGCAGAGCAATCCTAAGGAAAAAAATGAAGCTGGGGGTATTACAATACTTGACTTCAAATTATATTATAAAGCCATGACAATCAAAACAGCATGGTCCTGGCAGAAAAATAGACCCTCAGACCAATGGAACAGAATAGAAAGTCCAGAAATAAAACCACATATATATGGCCAAATAATTTTCAATAAAGGGGCCAACAACACACAATGGAAAAAAGAAAGCCTCTTCAACAAATGGTGCTGGGAAAACTGGAAAGCCACATGCAAAAGAATGAAACTCGACTAGAGTTTGTCCCCTTGTACTAAAATTAATTCAAAATGGATCAAAGACCTAAATATAAGACCTGAAACAATAAATTACATAGAAGAAAACATAGGTACTAAACTCATGGACTTTGGTTTTAAAGAGCACTTTATGAATTTGACTCCAAAGGCAAAGGAAGTGAAGGCAAAGATAAATGAATGGGACCAAATCAGACTAAGAAGTTTTTGCACAGCAAGAGAAACTGACAACAAAATAAACAGACAGCCAACTAAATGGGAGATGATATTTTAAAATAACAACCAGATAAGGGGCTAATATCCAAAATAAACAAAGAACTCATAAAACTTAACAATAAACAAACAAACAATCCAATAAAATATGGGAAGAGGATATGAACAAACAGTTCTCCCAGGAAGAAATACAAATGGCCAACAGATATATGAAAAGATGCTCATCTTCATTAGCTATTTGGGAAATGCAAATCAAAACTACAATGAGATACCACCTCACGCCTGTTAGATTAGCTATTATCAACAAGACAGGTAATAACAAATATTGGAGAGGCTGTGGAGAAAAAGGAACCCTCATCCACTGTTGGTGGGAATGTAAAGTAGTACAACCATTATGAAAGAGAGTATGGTGGTTACTCAAAAAACTAAAAATAGAACTACCATATGACCCAGCAATCCCTCTACTGGATATATACCCCCAAAACTCAAAATCATTGGTAAATAAAGACACATGCAGCCCCATGTTCATTGCAGTATTGTTCATAGTGGCCAAGACATGGAAACAACCAAAAAGCCATTCAATAGATGACTGGATAAAGAAGATGTGGTACATATAAATATACTATTGAATACTCTTCAGCCATAAAGAGTATGATGACATCGGATCATTTACAACAAAATGGATGGATCTTGATAACATTATATGGAACGAAATAAGTAAATCAAAAAAAAACTAAGAACTGCATAATTCCATACATAGGTGGGACATAAAAAAGAGACTAAAAGACATGATGTGAGTGTGGTGGTTACGGAGGGGTGGTGGGATCAAAGGGAGAAGAGGGAGGGAGAGGGGGAGGGGAGGGGCACAAAGGAAACCAGATAGAAGGTGACAGGGGACAATTTGACTTTGGATGACGGGTATGCAACATAATTGAATGACAAGATAACCTGGAGATGTTTTCTTTGAACATATATACACTGATTTATTAATGTCACCCCATTAAAATTAATAATAATAATAAAAAAGTGTGGTACAGATACACAATGGAATACTATGCAGCCATGAGGAAGAAGGAAATTTTACCTTTCACAACAACATGAATGGACCTGGAAACTATCATGCTAAGTGAAACAGACAGGCAGAGAAAGAAAAATATCATATGATCTCACTCATTTGAGGAATCTAATGAACAAAGTGAATTGAGGAACGGAATAGAGGAAGAGGCAGGATCAAACGGACCAGAAGGAAAGCAGTCAGAGGGAAAGTAGAAGAGAAAATGGGGTCAGAGAAGGGAAAGAGATTATATATACATAACAGCGTTATAGAGAACAGGACAGCAAATCCTGGAGGGAAAAGAGGAGGCATTGGGGGGAGAGGGGCAAAGAGTGGGGACCAAGAGGAATAAGGGGGTGGGGGGAGATATAGTTGGTGAGACACTTGAATCTATGTAAACACACTTAGGGTTTTTTGACACACCATGCAAAGAGAAACTGTAAAGGTTGGAAAGCTTTCTTTTGGAATTGACTTATAAATGCACTCACATCAAAATAATAAAGATGAAAAAATCACAAATTAAAATCATAAATTAAAAAAATTTAAAAATATGCCCACCTCCAAATATGGATTCAATAAACCTAGAAACAATTCAATTAAAAAATTACAATTATTTTAATTAAAAAATATTTTAGTTTCATGGATCCATAAAGCAATAGAATTCAGCAACTGTATTTTATAATTCAGATTCGAAAGTAGGAGAATATATAAAAGACACTGGTAATATGACAAACATTCCAATATCTCTTTTTTTAAAATCCTTATTTATTTGTTTTTTTAGAGAGAGAGATGGGGTAGAGGAACAGAAAGCATCAACTCCCATTGCCCTGACCAGGCAAATTCAGGGATTCAAACTGGCAACCTCAGCGTTTCAGTTCGACACTTTATCCACTGAGACATCATAGGTCAGGCCAATATCTCTTTTTAAAAAATAGTTTTTAACCACCTCAACTCTCTTCAGTTATCTAACTGCTCTCAGCTCTTTGAAGCACAAAATATGTTTCCCAGTTATTTTATTAATAAATGTTTAAAATAGTACCACTTGTTTGCATTTTAAAGGAGAGGCTCTCAACTCTTGCTGCTTTAATTGGAGGCCCTGGCCCTGCCCTAAATATTTTGACTTTATTAAACTGTGGTAAGACTTTGCTATCAATATATTTTAAAAGCTCCCCAAATGATTCTAATTCACAGCCAAGGTTAAGAACCATTATTTTTTAAAAAATTAAATTTTTTTCAAATAAACAAAAGCAACTTTGATTTTTAACCCATATTGGTTTTTTATTGGATTTATTGCGGTGACAGTGGTTAATGTAACTATATAGGTTTCAGATGTACAATTCTATAATACATCATCTGTATGCTGTACTGATACATCATTCCCCACCACCACCACGTTTACCCTCTTCCACCTTCCCCACCCCCCTTTCCCTCTGGTAAGCACCATACTGTTTGTCTGTGTCTCCAAGATGTTTTTTATCTTTGCTTAATCCTTCACTTTTTCACCCAGCCCCCAAGTCCCTTCCCCTCTGACAGCTGTCAGTTTTACATCTCCCTTTTCTCATCTCATGTAGATGGTCACTGCTTTGTAAATGAAATAATCTGCCTCACTATCTGAGCTAGCAAAAGAGAGAGGTGGTATCATTTGACAATTCACAGTGTGAATGTCAGCATCAGACATCGGCATTAAATGACATGTCAGAATACATACTTAGGGTTTTATGACACACCATGCAGAGAGATGGAAAGCTTTCTTTTGGAATTGACTTATAAATGCACTCACATCAAAATAATAAAGATGAAAGAAACCCCAAGATATCAGTTCTCTTAAATTGACAGGAAGGAATAGCAAGGGTGCAGATAAAGCTGGGATTAACACCTTGCGGGAAGGACTCCAAGGATTGCACCTGCTGACCAGCAGGCTCAGCTGCTACAGAAGTAACCTCACAGCAGGTGTGGCAGCCCATCTCTCTCCTCCTTACCCACACTGACCTGTGACAGGGAGGGTGACGAACTGACCTTTGCTGAGCACTCCTTTGCCCTGGGTGTTTTCTGGTTGTCTGTCTCCCTTGTTCCTCACAACAGCCTCACAAGAACGCCCTGCTTTTTAGATGAGATAACAATGCCTCAGAAACACTAAACAGGTTTCTCTAACTTACCCAGCTAGCTAATGGTAGGTCTGAAGCAGGCTGTTGGCTCCCAACACTTCCCTTTCTCTGTTCACTCTCCTACCTCCCAGGCATCACAGTAGTCAGGGAAGGGTGTGCCCAGGCAGCCAGCTGGGGACAAGGAGAATCTCAGAGAGGAGGGAGTGATCCAGGCAGAACTTTCAGAGCCTGGAGGTACTCACACTCCTATGGCACCCCAGATGATAACTGATACCACCAGGTAACATGAGCTGGCCAAGTAAACAGTAAAGGTGAGAAAATTAGAACCTTCAGCAGAGCAGGGCTGAAAACAAGGACTTGAGATGTGGATGGGTGTGGGGTCACATCCTAACTTAGACCTTTTTGTCCCATGGACAGTCTGTGAGAGAGTAGACTCTGTACCTATGACTAATGTCACAATTACATATAAAGAAGCTCATGGTTAACAGAGTCCTTACAGAGCTGGGTGAAACCTAAACAAACAAAAAATGACCAAAGACAGTAACTGACCAGGCCAGAAGATTCAGGTTTGCAACTATTATCCTGAGATGTCATTTGGTTTTGGCATTCCTGGACTTCTCATTTTGTAACAAAACAGTATTATTTTCTATTGAAAAAGGCCAGGATGGGTTTGAACCTGTAGGTTCTGTCCTGATCTTCTGTGTGAGACCAAGAGTTCTCCTTATAGCATGGGGCTAAATGTGAAGGACAACCTGTGATATCCATGAGTCAACCACACCACATGTTGTAAAGATGCTTCAGTGGAAATTCTGGCTGCGTTTCCTAAGGGCAAAGAACAATGTAGGCCAGTGAAGCATAACAAATAAAGGTCTCTTTAAGTCCAGGCCTCTATCTAAATGCCAAGTATTGCTCCAAGGGTATCTCATCTTAAGCCATTAGCAGTTCAGCCTGATGAGAGCCAAGGATATAAATGAAGGTGGTGACAAGATAGAAAAAAGGGCCTGACCTGTGGTAGCGCAGTGGATAAGGCGTCGACCTGGGAACACTGAGGTCGCCAGTTCAAAACCCTGCACTGGTTCGGTCAAGGCACATACGGGAGTTGATGCTTCCAGCTCCTCCCCCCTTTCTCTCTTTCTCTCTCTCACTCTGTGTCTCCTCTCTAAAATGAATAAAATAAAAAGAAATTTTAAAAAAAAAATGACTAAAAAAAAAAAAAAGATAGAAAAAAGGGTCTTTATGCAAAGATAACCTGAGGGTTTCACAACTTGGTCAAGGTCTGTTCCAGTCTATACAATCCTATGAACCCCCTTGGGATTCACATTAGTGGCCACAGATCCTGCAAAGCCATGCTCACCACAAAGTGCTCCCCTGCAGAAGCTGTGGACTCTATCCCAGTGGAACCACAAGGACATCAGTGCAACAAGATGGAGACCCGCACCATAGACAACTGTATGGTCTGTGATAAGGCTGTGTCTGCTGTCATATTTCTTCCATGAGATGTATTGTTATAAATCATAAGGAGGCTGGCATGAAATTATATTGCTAAGGTCTATTTAACTCCCAGATGATTTCTCATTTTCTTTCACATTCACCTAAAGAACCACTCCTATTATATTAAAAAGAAAAAAGAGGGGACATTTAAATTTCTCTGAAATAAGCTCATTATTTTTTTCATATATAAGACATAGAATATAGAATACTACATGTTTGTGTTCTGTATTGTATATGATATATATTTGTATTAGCAGTTTACTTACATCTATTTGCAAACATGAAACCCTGGCCAGATAGCTCGGTTGGTTGGAGCATCATCCTGGAGCACACAGTTGCCGGTTTGATCCCGGGTCGGGGCACATACAGGAACAGATCGAAGTTTTTCGCTCTTTCTTCTTTCCTCTATCAAAAAAAGAAAAATGCAAACATGTAGTATTAGCAAAGATCAGAATAATAAACTGTGCAATGATTTTACATCTCTAATATCAACTTAGAAAAGCTGCCTCACTCTTCCACACTCAGCCAAATTTATCAATAAATTCCCACCCTTACATGGTATCGATACGGGTCACATAACGTGCTCTGCTTTTTTCCACTGAAGACTACTAGTAGACATTTAGCATGAGAAACAGATTAGAAAAATAAACAACAAACAAATATAAATAAACCAAAATAGGCTAAGGCAATCTAAACATATTCATTAGCTATATTCTCCAGTTAATACTCAATTTTCTGATTTCTAATATAATCAAAATACCTACAAAAGAATTTGTTTTCCAAGAATATGTTATGCTTACAACAATCATCTTTTTAAAATCTCTCATTTGTACCACTTGTAAGTCTTTGTGGTCAGTCGTACAATATGCCATTAAATATAAGATGTGAATAATAGCAATTTATTACATTCCTGAGACGCTAAAAACCTTTTCATTATTTGCTAGAACTGCAAAAAGTTTCATTGGTGCATAAAAATGATCACTTTTCAAATGATAAAACACTAAAATGTTTTATGAACTCTTTTTCTACAGGTTGCCTGGAATTTGCTTTATGAATTTGCATAAATAAATTATAAACGGATAGATCACAGCAGACTGCGCTGAGCAAGGTGAGCTCCATGGAGTGAATTTTAAACTGTGCCCAGCAGTCAAGAGGTGTGTTCAGTATCGGTCAGAGCACAGGTTCTGCTTCGTAATCCTTCACAAATCTCTCATTCCGTGGCTTTCCAGGCAGTCTCTTCCATGTCCTTCAACACGTTTCATCTTTCTCCCTTCTCAAGTACTCGTGAACAGTCTGTGAGGCCTCATTAAAACTGACTCCTACACAAAGTGTGGGGGAAACTTAATTGGCTTTCCACACAAGTCTGTTTGTGACTGCGTTTGATATGAACGCTATGCTTATTAGCCTAAGTGAAGGAATAAACAAAGAAAGGTATTAACAGTACTCAGACAACATTACTAGAGCAGGAGCAAAGCAGCAAGCTGCATGGTATGCCTGGGCTCTACCCACACCACGCCCAGCAAGGAGCGGTAAAGTACAGTGTGTCCGTAAAGTCATGGTGCACTTTTGACCGTGTGACCGGTCAAAAGTGCACCATGACTTTACGGACACACTGTATGGCTCAATAACAAATGGCATTTGGCATGCAAATTAGAGGGAAGGCAAGGCTCCCAAGCCTGGCTCTGCACGGACTCAATGTAAACTCAAACTTGGAAACAATTAAGCTGGCCTATAAATCCAGAGCCCTGGGAAATTAATGGAGTCCTAAATCATGAAGGCACTAGGAAGGCAGAGGAAGAATACACATTAGCCAGTTCACATGGTGGTTTTATGGATGTTCCTAAAAGGCAGGAGTCGATAGGACTCTTGTAAGCCACATATTATATATTTTTTGAGGCACTGAAATAATACTATTAGATCATACTACTGTTGGCATTTGGAATGATCAAGAAGCTAGTTTTTAAAGGATCATTTGAAGAGTTTGGGGAAATTATCCATCCACTGTCTCATTCTGGCAATATTATTGGTAAAACGGTCATGCACACATAACAACAGTTCCGGCAGAACGCGTGTACTATGGTGGCCGCATAAGATTATAATGGAACTGAAAAATTCGTAGCCATCATAAAGTCAGCACAACACGCTCCTCACATGAGTGTGGGAAGCTGGTGTGAACAAACCCACCACACTGCCTGTCATATAAAAGTATATAGTACTCAGCCATAAGAAATGATGACATCAGATCATTTATAACAAAATGGATAGTCCTTGATAACATTATACGGAGTGAAATAAGTAAATCAGAAAAAAAGAAAAACTGAGAACAGCATGATTTCATACATAGGTGGGACATAAAAGTGAGACTATGAGACATGGACAAGAGAGTGGTGGTTACGGGGTGGGGGGAGGGAGGGAAGGGTGGGATAGGGAGGAGGGGAGGGACACAGGGAAAACCAGATAGAAGGTGACAGAGGACAATTTGACTTTGGGTGATGGGTATGCAACACAATTGAATGATATGATAACCTGGAGATGTTTTCATTGTTCATATGTACCCTGATTTATTGGTGTCACCCCATTAAAATTAATAATAATAAAATATATATTTAAAAAAGTATATAGTGCATACAACTATGGATACTTCACAATACCTGATAATGATGAACAACTATATTACTACTTTTTATATTTACTATACTATACTTTTATTGTTATTGTAAAGTGTACTCTTCTTACTTATATAAAACAAAGTTTTCTGTAAAGCATCATTCTGTGTTACATGGGCAGCAGCCTCATACATCTCATATGTACCTCATCTCCTGATCACATCATTTTCTCCTGTACTTGATTTAACCTCATGTTGCTTTCTACAGTGACACACTGGACAGGCTTGTAGCCTAGAAGCAATAGGCTCTGGTACATAGCCTCTGTGTGTAATAGGCTGGCTGCACCATCTAAGTTAGTGTAAGTGCACTCCATGGTGTTCACACAGTGGTGATATCATCTAATGACAAGTTTCACAGATGGCATCCCCCTCGCTAAGCAGTACACGACTAATCAAATTGTAACAGTGTCCGAAGGAAAGAAACCCTATCCCCTTCTTATTCACCATCGCACCCCACTAAGGATACTTCCTTCCACCCTTCAGTCTCCTGCCTTCCAATCTACTCTCTTCTCATTTCTCTTCATGCAAATAAAAGGGGAGAATAGGAGTTGACCTATAATTATTGTCTACTCAGCTCAATGGTTGTCCAAGCTGAAGAAAAGAACCAAAAATAACCCTCAGGCTACAGGTTGGGCCAGCAACACATTCTGCTCTTGCATTGATAAAGCCCTTTGTTTAAAGTGCAACACAGAATGAAAAACGGCACAGATTTCACAATTTCTTAGGCAAATATCATATCTGAATCTAAAGCTGTCTCTGAGTCCTCTCCTGTCCTTTGCTGAAGGTGTTTGTGGACATAAAATGCACAAGTTGGATACAGCAGGTGCCAGTCAATTGACCAGAAAGCACTAACTTCAAATTTTCTAAAACTAAACACTTGAAAAATTACCAGCCAAAGCTACTACATTTCCTCATGTTTTCATAACCTACTGATTTGTTTATTGGTTTTCCAAAGCATGCACTCAATCTGGAGCACCATATTGTGAGTAAAAGCAGACCATTTGTTTACCCTGAACAGGTCTTGTTATGAGGTGCTGACAGAGACTACTAATCAACAGTAATCAGTTGCACAATATAATTTTTAAAATCACCCAATGCTTGCAATATAACTAGCATTTAAAATGCTAAAGCAATTATGCACTTGTTGAGGCTTGACATAGGGGGAAATAAAAGGTGTACTATAGATTTGGGTGAATGGGGGGATATTATGTCTTTAAGAGAAAATTACTTGTATTGATTATATATAATTGATGTACATAAAAATATAGAGATTGTAATATTTTTATCATTACTAAATATTTTTGTATTTCAAATATTATAAACTACAATATCAGTATGCATTAACTTGTTTTTTATAATGCTGCACCTTTGAACAAAACTTTAAGATTGATAAAGACATTGTTAATGTTATGTATTTTATCTATACTGGAGAATTCTGCAGTCTACTTAACTATAAAATTTGTGGTTTGTTAATCATGTCTCCAAATGTTGAATTATTTACAAGATTTTCCCATTGCAAATAACATTTAACACAAAGGAGTAAATCTCACCCCGATGGCTTACAGACACGATTGCTATCAGCCACTGTTCTGTAGTTGGCAGCAGTCATAACAAGGTTTGAAAGTGCATTTAAAAAAGCAGCCCTTCTCAACCCTCCCACCAGGCCAAGTTTCCTGTCACTCATCCTCCAGGCTCCATGCTCACCTCCTCCTCCCTTTAGTGAGCAGGACGGGGGTCCTTGACACTTGTGAGGCTAGGATGTTTTCTCTTTCTCCTTCATATCTAAATTTATTTTTAAATTAAATGTATTGGGGTGACATTGGCTAATAGGATCATATAGGTTTTGAGTGTGTATTTCTATGATACATGATCAGTATATTGCACTGTGTGCCCTTTAGCTGTCTTTTGTGTGGCCCAGTGAAAGCCGGTCTCTGCAGGGAAAGCAGATGTTGTCCTGAAACACCTGGGCCACGGCTCTGCCGTCTCTCAATGGAGATGCTGAGTCACTTCAATGTTTGCCAAATTTTCTTAAAGGAAGGCTCACAGGAAACTAAAGTAAGTATCTGGGGAATGGTGATTTAGCCCCAAGCATAAAAGGACAGTTAATGTGGCAAAATCTTCTCTCTGTCTCAATTCTGGAAGGACCCTACTTGCAGAGAGGCTCGCTGGTTGCTGGGAGCTGCACAGGTGAAGAACCAGAGGACCAGAAAAAGCCAAGTGAGGATGTGCAGCGGCTATTTCAGCTCAGGGGAGCTCCTAGCTACTGTCATGGTCTGGGTTCTTAGTTAAAAATAAATGGGACAACTTTATGGTGGTGTCAACCTCCCCACAACAACACAACTTTCACTGAGGACCTCCTTCATCTGTCTCCAGAAGAGAAGAAAAGGAAACACAAGAGGCAGCACCTGGTGCAGAGCCCCAACTCCTACTTCACGGATGTGAAACGCCCAGGATGTGATAAAACCACCACCACCTTCAGCCAGGCACAAGCGGCAGCAGTTCTGTGTTGGCTGCTCCACGGTCCTCCCTCAGCCTGCACCAGCAAGGCTTCCAGAGAACGCGCCTTCAGAAGGAAGCAGCACTCAAAGCGCCTGAAGCAAAGTGAGTGAGCAACCATCCCAACAAACACATTTTGGATACATCCTGTTCACTTGCTGGTGGGATCCTAGCTCAAGTCTTCAGGGGCAACCAGAAGAGAAGACACCTACTGACACATGAGGGAACCTGCAAAATAAAATGAAGGCAGTTTCCAAGTCAAAAGTTCATGGTGATGAACATAAAGACTCCTTACCTGGAAAGGTGGAAGTTGTTGATGCCAACACTGCAGAGGGTAATGAGGACGATCTAGCAGGAACCCACCAGACCTTGTGGAGGACACCTTCACATTGATCTATGCACTGGCCAGAGAAAAGGAAGATAATTGGTATTTAATAACAAGTCCAGGACAGATGCTTTAATTTAAATCTTGTGTGGTCATAGTAATATCTATCAGAAGCATTCAAAACCCGGCCTTCTAGGGAACTGTTTTGCTTCTTACTAGGCTAATAGGTGGTTCCATCTTTTGGGCTTTTTCCTATCACCAAAGTAATAAACTCTTCCAAGGCTAGCCTCTTATTTCTTCCTACTAGATTACAAAAAAAATAAATCTTCTGCCACTTGTAAGTGCCTGTTACTTTTCCTTTTACTTACTTCCCTTCACCAAATGTGTGGCAATCTCTGGTGACTGGATTTCTCATTCTAATCTTTCTAATGTAAAATGTTTCTTTGGATCTCCAGTGACCTCTTAAATCTAGGGTTCCTTTAGCTTTTATTACTCAACACATCATTTTTAGGAAGCATTCTGATTTGTATATAACATTGCCTGTAATAAAACACACTCCTGTCTTTGAAACATAGGTGATAGATAGATGGATGAGGTAGGTAGATAGATGATGATGATAGATAGATAGATAGATAGATAGATAGATAGATAGATAGATAGATAGATGACAGATAGATATAGATAGATAGATGATAGATAGATAGATGATAAGACAGATGATAGATAGATAGATAGATGATAGATAGGTAGGTAGGTAGGTAGATAGATGACAGATAGATAGATATAGATAGATAGATGATAGATAGATAGATAGATAGATAGATGATAGGTAGGTAAGTAGATAGATGATGATGATAGACAGATGATAGATGATGGACAGATAGATAGATGATAGATAGATGCCACTATAATGTGGCTTCTGCCTGCTAATCTGTGACACACCCTAAATGCTGCAGTATTCCCTGTTCTTACTCATGGCATTCAGTATTTTTCTTCCTAGCACTTAAACCACAATCTCTGTGTCTTTTTCTATGTATCTCACACATGGTTCATATAATACAATCATAAAGGGAGATCATATAGAATTACATACCTGAACAGTTACCTATTTTCTGTGTCTTTTCTTATGTGCATTTCATGAAATCAGGGACTGTGATAATTTTTTTCTACCATCATTCCATCAGTGCATCAGAGTACCTGACACACAGGAGGTGCAAAATAAAAAATATTTTGATAACTCAATATTGAGAAAGATGAAAAAGACGGCTCTATCACTCTGCAATAGCACCAAGTCCCTCGATGCTTTCTGCACATCCATGGCAATCATCAACTTCCTCCATCACTGGGCAGATTCAGACAATGGGTCCTCCCTGACCCAATTCAGTAGAATGCAGATGCCCTTCAATGGGTGGGAGGTGGGGTAGGGGTGGTTGTGAAGCAGAAAAGGGCCTCAGTGGCTCTTCACTGTTTCAGAGACATTCTCCTTGTTGAACAATTCCAAAAAATTCTAATTATTTTTATGGTGTCCTTTTCTACCTTGGGTCTCCAAAATGTGTGTGTGTGTGTGTGTAATTAATAAGAGTATATCACAAAATTATGCATTTTCAAGTTTTTTGACATAAAATCAAGTTTTGAAAGCTTAATTCTGGATACTCAATGGTACTTACCCTCTTTTTAATAAGTATCTATTTCAATTCAGACATTCATTAATATCTTTTTATTACTTCTCATTATTTTCACATTTTCAGTATATGTTCTTAAAAATAAAATAATGGCTTTACCACAAACCACACAAATCAACTAATATATATTAACTCAGACCAAAAGAATCTGCTCAAATGAAAGGGCATCATCCAAGGTGGGAGGAGTCACATGTACCTTTCAGGGGTAACTCATAAAAATTAGCATAAATTGACACTTGTGACAGAGCAAAGCCTAGTAAGAGGGACCCACACCTGTCTCCTTATAACCCTCCTTCCCTATCAAATCTTTTATCACAAAAAATAAGTTATACAGATCTAAAGTTAACCAAACATTTGTAAACCACAATTCTAATTTATTATTGACCAAGTTTTTTAGTCCATTGGTTATAGATAAAGTGGTTTACAATTTATAATTAGAATTTAAAATAAAAATCTATGAAAAAGTCTTTAGGTAGTATTTTCTTTAATAATGAAAACCCATGTTAAGTCCCCAAACATCATCTAGGATTTTTAGCCTTTCCTTATTTTTTTCTTCCAATCATTACATTTTTTTCAAGTCAACTGAAACCTTTACCATGCTATTGCACCTGTTTTTATTTTTTTGTGTTATTGTTTAATCTTTGTGCACATGCAAACACATTTTATAATTATAATCACAGTACTCAATATTTTGTTAACTATAGCTTTCAGTTAATATATGCTTACCTTTTTTTAATTTCTTTTTTTATTTTATTCATTTTAGAGAGGAGACAGAGAGACAGAGAGAGAGAGAAAGGGGGGAGGAGCTGGAAGCATCAACTCCCATATGTGCCTTGACCAGACCAGTGCAGGGTTTTGAACTGGCGACCTCAGTGTTCCCAGGTCGACACTTTATCCACTGCGCCACCACAGGTCAGGCTGCTTACCTTTTTTATATTATAAAATCTTTAATATTGTTGTTCATTGCTGCCTAATACCTTCTCCATAAGCATAGCAATATTATTAAAGATTTAGAAAAATTTTTGTACTATTAAATACATTTTTACATATAATATTTTTGTCTTTTCCTTGATATAGATTTCCAAGAGAGATAATAAGAATCAAAGCCTGTGAAACTTTTTTTGGCTCTTTTTCATTACTCCAGAAATTTATGAGTGAATCTCTTTTACAAAAATCTCACCACAATTTACTTTTAGCTTTATTTTTTTCTTGTAACAGGTATCAATTAGTATCTCATTATTAATTATCCGTGGAGTTGAACATTATATGTTTATTCTGTAGGATTACCTAAATCGTCTATTCATCCATTCACATTCTTATCCCATTCTTCTATTTTTTAAATATCTTTTTAATTGGCTGTTTGAACCATGAACATAAATCTCCTAACTTGACCTAAATGCAAAAAGGCAATAAAAGCAAAATCAGCACACACTTGCCCTGTTCCCATAGAGAACTAGGCTGACTTTCCTCAGAGCCACGTGAACAGAAGAATAATCCTTTCCAGGGAAATACCGACTGCTTACCCCAGTCAGTCCTTACACATGAAGAAAGAAGAAAATGTACTCTTATGGATTTGAGGGTCACACTTCATCAGGAAATTGTAAATTTTACTTTTAAATCAACAAGTAACTTCTCAACAAACACAGTGATTGGTCATTAATGATGAAACAGGTTAAATGTAATTAAGCATCCGACTAAGGAGAGGCAAAACCTATGCAACTCATTCATCATGGTCACTCTGATTTACACGATGTTCATCACTCGTGGAAGATAAAGGTTATGATAATTTGTACGCTGCATTTTTCAAAGTACTGGGTGGGGGACATGCCCATATCACTTGACATCACAGAGAAGGGCAACCCCACGGAGCACCCAGTGTTCGGGTGGCTGAGCCGTCTTGAGATCTACAGCAGCGATGTAATTCAGGTCTGTTCGAACTGGCTTCTTATAGATGGGGCAGGAGTAAAACCGTGGGTCTCTTAGAGCTATAAAAAATTCATAAAAGAAAACAACTTGGTAAATTTCTAATTTAAGCAACCCAAACAGTGCAGAACCAAATGTGTGCATTTTGAAGGTCATTCCAAAGAGAAATGGGTTTGGTAAAATGAGGGAAGTTCTTTCTGAGGTCAGTCAGACCCTATAGGTGAAGCAGCCACTAGTGCAGGTTTACAGTAGGAATGAAAAGACACCCAGATATATTCAGGTTTATTCCATTGGCCTCTTGTCCCATATTTGTAACAGTCACCTGCCCACATAACATGTGCATGAACCTCACACTGCTCCCTCCCTCTTCTTTATACCTGTCAATTCAACATTCCCCTCCACCCTTTCTCCTTTACTTCCCTACCAAACTTGGTTCTCTCACACCCTCTCTCTTCTTTCCTGATAGCTTACCTTTGGTGAAAGTCACCTGTCCCTTTTAATCAGACATCCAAACCAGGACTCATTATTATTTCACTGTTTCAAAACGCTGTTTTCAACCTTCTGTGCCACAATGAAAACCACATTTGAAATCATAAGACAAAGGCTGTTCCCCACTCCTGCCACGTGGCATGAGTTCTCCACATGTGTAGAGATTTATTAGTGGCTAGGAAGCATAGTCATGGCAGATTTCAACTTCCTGAGATTCTATCTACCTTTCTAAAGTAGAGGAATACTTGGAGTATCCAAAGCTATCATGCCAAGAAAGACAACCTGTGGATGGCCACCCTTCAGAGATCCTCTCTAATGTATTCTTCACTAACCAAAGACTCACTTTCTCTTCATCTTTGGGAACCTCATGATCAAGGACAGATCCAGGTCTTGTGGGACCATAAACATACAATTTGGGCAAAGGGTTCTTTAAGAAAAAGGGTAAAAGCCTGACCTGTGGTGGCGCAGTGGATAAAGCATCTACCTGGGAACACTGAGGTCGCCAGGTCAAAACCCTGCACTGGTCTGGTCAAGGCACATATGGGATTTGATGCTTCCGGCTCCTCCCCTCTCTCTCTCTCTCTCTCTCTCTCTCTCTCTCTATCTCTCTCTGTCTCCTCTCTAAAATGAATAAAATAAAAATTAAAAAAAAAACTTTAAAAAAAAAAGAAAAGAAAAAGAGTAAAAATTTACCCAAATACATAATTAGGCTTTGGAGGAGCCTCTGCATTGAACAGCCTTGGAGTGTAAGCTTCATTAGCTTCTTGTTAAATCCACTCTGCCCTTAGTAGCTTATCTGCACATCTTACAACATCCATCTCAAGAGGCAGTATATTATTTCCCCTTCTCCTCCAGGTTATAAATTTCTTCAGGGCAGAAGTTGTGTCTGCACCCATCCTTGTATTCCTTTAGAAGGCCGACATTATAAATGACCCTCATATAACTATTGACATGAAAATAACTTTGTTTTGGTGAATTCGTGTTACAAACCTGGGCACTGATACATGAAAATAGTAACTTTCTTAATGCAATTTTAATATATCAAAGTGACTGAATTTATTTATCCCAACTAAGTTGCTCAATAATTCAGCTTTTCCTAACACATTACAGAAGCAAGGCACTATCAGAAGTTAAAGTCTGATTTGTTGGCCCAATAAAACCTTCACCTGTTGTGCCATGTGTTTGTTTACCTCCACTATCCTTAATTTTATTGGAAAAAGTTAAACATTTGAATATGATAGTATTGTAGATTAGTTTCAATATAAAATAAATATTCTAAAGTAGTGATTCTTAGCCAGACCAGGCAGTGGCACCATGGATAGAGCATCGGCATGGGATGCAGAGTACCCAGTTTCAAAACATTGAGGTCGCCAGCTTGAGTGTGGGCTCCAGCTTGAATGCAGGTTCACCAGCTCAAGCACAGGGTCACTGGCTTGAGCATGGGATCATAAACATGACCCCATGGTTGCTGGCTTGAGCTAAAGGTCACTGGTTTGAAGCCCAAGGTTGCTGGCTTGAGCCCAAGGTTGCTCGCTTGAGTAAAAGGTCACTGGCTCAGCTATAGCCCTCTGGTCAAGGCACATATGAGAAAGCAATCAATGAACAACTAAGGTGCCACAGTGAAGAATTGATGCTTCTCATCTGTCTCCCTTCCTATCTGTCTGTTCCTATCTGTCCCTCTCTCTGTCTGTCTCTCTTTTTCTGTCTCTCTTGCTAAACAAAAATAAAGTAGTGATTCTTAACCAGGTGCAATTTTTCTCCCAGGGGGGATGATTTGTTGATATTTGGAGACATTTTTGGCTGCCACAGCTGGGGAGGTGCTCCTGGCATTTAGTGGGTAAAAGCCAAGGATGCTGCTCACATCCTGAATGCACAGGGTAATCCCTCACAGCAGAGTTACCTGGACCAAAAATGTCAGTAATACCATGGTTGAGAAGCCCTGTTCTAAAACATATATTTTACAGCACTTTAAAACTGTTTGTTTGCTTAATCACATGGAATTAATCATCAGAAACCACCTAAACTAATGTACCACCTAATTTTTAAGTCTAGGCAATATTTTTTGAATTACCATGGGAATACCATTAGTAATACCTTAGCAAATCTACGACTATATGTGAATGACAGTATATTCTTTAAGAGCAGTCAATGCTAACTCTATTAATGCATATATTTTAACTCTTTAATCCTAGGATCGGTAACAAATACATCACTGCTCATTCTTCTGCATGAAAATCTTACTAACAAACATTTAATAAATCTTGAAGTAGGCCCGGGGAGTCTTACATTTGAACCAAATGATAATCATAATAATAACACCTTGCTAGTATTTGATTACTTAGATTTTTAATTCCCAGGAAAAACAGAACTGGAAACTGTGGTATCCTTTTCAGTAAGCAGGTAAAAATTCTCTGAAACACTGATCCAACATTATCTACGTTTAATGGCTTCCGAATTGAAGGTGGCCGTGCCAAGTCACAGCACGCAGCATACTCTGCAGCAGGATCAGCAGCCTCTGAGAATACGATCTCAGAGTGGAAGTGCTGACAGATGCTGAACACCCGCATAAACAGATGATTCCAAACCATTACGTCTGGTTAGACAAACAACTTTGAAGAAAAAATAAACATGCTTTGTAGGGAGAGCAAATCAGCTAAATATGTTTCAAGCCTTGGGCTCCAGAGGAGTGGAGAGGAGCAGTTGCCTGAATTGGTGAGCTATAGGCTTCAGGAGCCTAAAGCTTTAATAAAATGCCTTGAGGGAATTTCATTGTCTAACTAGGTAATTTTCCTCTCTAGCCTACATCTTGCATCCAGACGTTATAATGGCATATATTCCTATCACGATCCAAAATAACCGAGTTCCATACAGATCCCCTATGTAACCTTTAAATCAATTCTTTATTGAACCCTTCTTTTGCTAATAATACTTGAGATATTAAATTGAGCACTCTTACATATGCTATTTCTTTTCATCTTTCAATAAGCATGTGAGATAACATATCAATAATAGCAATAATAATAAACTTATTTATTGTATGCTATGTGCTGGACATCATCAAATTAATTCTCTCAAAAACCTTATAAGATGGGTACCATTAGGAAATCCATTTTACAAGTAAGAAAGCTGAACCACAGGGAGGCAGGTCACTGGGCCAGGGTTACAAAGCAGTAGGTGATGCGATAAGGACTGAGCCTCACCAGCACGGATCCAGGGTCTGCGCTCCTTGTCTCATCAATAGCTGGGGCACACTGTGTGTACACAGGTGCCTCTCTGTCTTTGCAGAAAGATGTGAAAATGAGCCAGAGATAACTAGATACCTGACTTCAATTCTTGGCATATCCAAGTCCCCTCCAAAGCCACATGAGTAATTACTGGGGTGATAAAACCAGGGGAGCAGCCCAAATATCCAGGTGCCTGGCTCATTGTCTTCTACCTAAGAACATGTGGCCCCCTGGTAGGCAGGGGAGGTGACCCCTGTAGCCTGAAGCATGAGGAGAGAGAGGCCACTGGCTTCCCTTGGGCACAGGGCAGAGGCTTTTAATGAGTCTGCTGCACCATGTGCCTGAGAAAAATAAACTCCTGACTTTAAAGTGCAATGGACATGTCCTCATTTTCAAGGTAGCTTTGATTTTCAAACTCCATCCCAAATGTCTAAATGCATGGACTTCCCCAGTACACTAACCATGGGAATTCCCAGAGATTTGAGTTTATCCCACAAGAGACAGAGGGGTTCTGACACCAGCTTGGGTAGGCAGGAATCACAGACAAATTACAGAATGTCTCTAAACCTTAATTTCTTCATCTGCAAAATCATCATGATATATCTTACACAGTTGTTGTAAAGACTAATTAAGTTAATATATGTAAATACCTGGCATCACCTACTGCCTGGAATGTAGGAGGTGCTCAAGGTGTTAGATTTCTATCCTCCATCTACCCATGAACACTCACACATACACATTTACCTTCCCACTAAAACAAATTCCCCAGACTCATAGTTCTCATGACTTTCAGAGTTCCAGGTTTACAAACTGAAAGGGATTAAATGCTGTGGGGCTCAGGAGTCGGGAGCTCTCCACCACCTGGTCACCCATGGCGCTATGCCCACGCCTCTTCCTGCATCTGCAGTGTTGGATGGGGGTGGAGGACGGGTAATAGGACGTTTCTAGAAAAATGTTTTCTCAGGCAGGAAATATCCTCATTAACTTCAGGGACCCTGAGCTCCTTCTTAGGCTCCTTCGTGATCAGGGATACACATAAGTCTTGCTTTGTTCCCCTCAAAAGTAATCACGGTTTTCCGATCACATCGGCTACAGGGCTGCAGTTCATTCATAAGCATCACTGTCTACATAGCAAATCTGTTAAGGAGACAAATCTTTCCTATACATGCTTCTTCTTAACTTCTTTTGAAAACAGAGGACCTGAGTTGTGTGGGTATTTTTAACCTCTTGGTGAATTTAGTAGTTTTGGGGCAACTTTTTCATGATGTCCTAATAAGAAACGTAAGTAAAATAAACATTTGGAGATATATCACTCATTTTTTAGAGCTCAAATAAATCTCTAGACATCTTTTTGAAAACTAATATGCCAGTCTGATATGTAAAATTCAATGATGAATTATTTAAACTGAAAATTGCCCTTCATGTTAACATAAAAACATTTCATTATAAGAATTTTAATTTTTAAATGTTGCACTTTTGTTGGAGTGTCCTTTGTCCATCAGCAATGCTACACCTCTTTATTTCAATGAAAACTCTATTTAGTTACAAAAAAAATGAATAAAAATTAGCCTGACCAGGTGGTGACACAGTGGATAAAGTGTAGACCTGGGATGCCAAGGTCCCAGGTTCAAAACTTGGAGGTTGCCAGCTAAAGCACAGGTTCCCCAACCTGAGTGCAGAGTCACTGGCTTGAGTGTGGGGTCATAGACAGGGCACCACATGAATAATGAGAATCAACTGTAAATGAACACACTGATGTCATATAATTCTTGTTTTATTAAAAAACATATGGGAGGAGCAAGATGGCGACGGAGTACGCAGACGTATCAACTTCCAACTCCCAGAACCAAAGTGGATTATAACTTAATTTTAAGAACCATCATCTGGATAAACCAACTTTGAACTAAATTAAGTGGACTCTTCAAACAAGGAACACCGAAGAAGCCACATTGAGACTGGTAAGAATAGCGAAAACGTGAAGACGGCTGCCCAGCTCCCCGAAGCAAACGGCAGCCCAGAGAGAACCACGTGGCGGGAGGAGAGTTTGGCAGAGAGGGAGAGACCTGGTTCCCAGGAAGGAAGCCCCAGCCTACAGTCCCAGAGCCTAGAAGAGGCGTTTGGACAGTTTTGAGCTGTAAAACAAGTGAGGGAGCTCCCAGGCCTACAGTGTGGAGTATTAGAGCTCTTCCTACTCTGTTGAGGGTTGCTGAAGGGTATGGTGGCGGCAGGACACTGAAACGCGGTTCTGTCAGCATGGGCGGAGGCCAAGCTGGTGTGAGCTCGGTCTAGCCCAGCAGGGGCGGAGGGGACACGCGAAAGCGGTCCGGAAGATGCGGACCCTCCTGTAATCCCACCTGCGGGGACAAAGTGGGAGGCCAGGAATGGGCAGAGATCTCCTCTGCGACCCTGCGCAAGTCGGACCTGACCGCAAGGACAGGGCTAGGACCAGGGACAGGCAAGAGCTCGCGGCTGAGCTCACGCTACCAGCCCCGCATGGCCAGAGAAACCGCGGTTTGCCATCCTACGTGCACGAGCGGGCTCCAAATGCAGGGGAGGGGTAGAGTCCAGGACGAGTGGAAGCTCACAGCTGAGCAGAAGCCAGCAAACACGCCCGACCAAATAAACCTTGGTTTGCGACCATGCGCAGAAGGGCCCTGGCCTCGAGGGCGGGGCTAAAGTTCCAGATGGGCAAAGGCTCACAGCTGAGAGCACGTCAAAAGCACCGCCCAACCCGCAAAACTGTGGCAAGCAGGCTCTGACTGTGGGTTCTGGGTGGAAGTCCGGAAACAGGCTGGGTCCACAGCTGAGCAAAGGTGCTCACCTCTACCCTTGGTGCTGAGGCTTGTGGCTTGAGTGACAGCCCTTCCCACGGAGAAGAGGCAGAAATCACAGCAAAAGCCTCAGTGGGCCGGCGCTGACAACGCCCATACCCAACCGCCCTAGGCAGTGGCAGAGGGGGTGGGGGGCCTGCAGACAGACCACACCTAGAGAACACAAAGGAAACACCTACTGGACTCCAGTGGCCACAACTTGCTTATACACAGAAAAAATGGGCAGGCAGAGGAATGCAAACCAAATGAATCAAGAGAAATCCCCAGAGAAGGACCTGAATGAACCAGATATAACCAAATACCCAGAAGCAGAATTTAGAATAATGATAGTTAGGATGTTCAAAGAAATTAGAACAACAATGGATAGTCATTATGAACACCTAAATAAAGAGATAACAAGTATAAAAAACGAAATTGAAATAATAAAAAAGAATCAGACAGAAATGACAAATACAGTATCAGAACTGAAGACCACAATGGAAGGAATTAAAAGCAGGATGGATGACGCTGAGGATCGAATAAGCGAGATAGAGGACACAATAAACAAAGGCACAGAAGCAGAGCAGAAAAAGGAAAAGAGACTCAAAAAATGTGAGGAAACTCTAAGGAAGCTCTGTGACAACCTGAAGAGAAACAACATTCGCATCATAGGGGTTCCTGAAGAAGAGGAGAGAGGACAGGAAATGGAACTTTGTTCAATCAAATCATAGCAGAAAACTTTCCTAAATTAAGGCTGGGAAACACTCCACACGTTCAAGAAGCACACAGAACTCCATTAAAGAAAAACCCAAAAAGATCTACACCAAGACACATCATAGTTAAAATACCAAAGTTAATGGATAAAGAAAAAATTTTAAAAGTTGCTAGGGAAAAAAAGGCTATCACCTACAAAGGAGTCCCCATTAGGATGACATCGGAGTTCTCAACAGAAAACACTTGATGCCAGAAGGGAATGGCAAGATATAATCAAAGTAATGCAGAATAAGAACCTACAACCAAGACTACTTTATCCAGCAAGGCTAACTTTTAAAATTAAAGGAGAAATAAAGAGCTTCCCAGAAAAAGAAAGCCTCAAGGAATTCATTAAAACCAAACCAATTCTGCAAGATACTAAGGGGCCTGTTGTGAACAGTTTAAAGGGAGGAATGAATAGAGCAAAAGAAGAATACAGCTTTAAAGAATAAAATGGCAATAAACAACTACATATCAATAATAACCTTAAATGTAAATGGATTAAATGATCCAATCAAAAGACATAGGGTAGCTGCGTGGATAAAGAAACAGGACCCATACATATGCTGTCAACAAGAGACATACCTTAAAACAAAAGATGCACCTAGTCTGAAAATAAAATGATGGAATAAAATATTTCATGCAAATGGAAATGAAAAAAAAGCCACGGTAGCAGTAGTTATATCTGACAAAATGGACTTTAAAACAAAGGCTGTAGTAAGAGATAAAGAAGGACACTACATAATGATAAAGGGAACAATTCAACAGGAAGATATAATGATTATAAATATCTATGCACCAAATATAGGAGCCCCGACATACATAAAGCAGACTTTGATGGATATAAAGGGCGAGATTAACAGCAATACTATCATAGTAGGGGATTTCAATACCACTCTAACAACACTAGATAGATCCTCAAGAAAGAAAATAAATAAAGAAACAGCTGACTTAAAGGATACACTAGATCAACTTGATTTAATAGATATATTCAGAACTTTTCACCCTAAAGCAATAGAATATACATTCTTCTCAAGCGTTCATGGTATGTTTTCTAGGATAGACCACATGTTAGGACCAAAAATGACCTCTATAAATTTAAGAAGATTGAAATCATATCAAGCATTTTCTCTGATCACAATGCCATGAAACTAGAAATTAACCACAAAAGAAAAACTGAAAAATACTCAAACACTTGGAAACTAAATAGCATGATATTAAATAATGAATGGATTAACAATGAGATCAAAAAGAAATTAAAAAGTTTCTTAAAACAAATGATAATGAGCATACATCAACTCAAAATTTATGGAAAACAGCAAAAGCAGTTCTGAGAGGGAAGTTCATTGCACTACAGGCATATCATCAGAAGCTCTAAAAAGCTCAAATAAGCAACCTGACCCTGCATCTAAAAGAACTAGAAAAACAACAGCAAATAAAACCCAGGACAAGAAGAAAGGAAATAATAAAGATCAGAGCAGAAATAAATGACATAGAGGCTAAGGAAACAATACAGAGGATCAATGAAACCAGAAGCTGGTTCTTTGAAAGGTAAACAAAATTGATGAACCTTTAACTAGACTCACCAAGAAAAAAAGAGAGAGGACTCAAATAAATAAAATTAGAAAGGACAGTGGAGAAATAACAACTGACACAACAGAAATACAAAGCATTGTAAGAAAATACTATAAAGAACTATATGCCAAAAAATTAGACAATCTCGGTGAAATGGACTAATTTCTTGAATCATATAACCTTCCAAAAATCAATCTGGAAGAATCAGAACACCTAAACAGACCAATTACAACAAATGAGATCAAAACAGTTATCAAAAAACTCCCAAAAAAGAAAAGTCCTGGGCCTGATGGCTTCACAAGTGAATTCTATCAAAAATTCAAAGAAGAAATAACTCCTATCCTCCTCAAGCTATTTCAAAATATTCAAGAGAAAGGAAGACTTCCAAATTCCTTTTATGAGGCGAGCATAATTCTGATCCCAAAACCGGGCAAAGACAACACAAAGAAAGAAAATTATAGGCCTATATTCCTGATGAATTTAGATGCTAAAATTCTCAACAAAATATTAGCCAACCAGATCCAGCAATATATGAAAAAATCATACACCATGATCAAGTGGGATTTATTCTGGAGAGGCAAGGCTGGTTCAATATTCGCAAATCAATCAATGTGATTCATCACATAAACAAAAGGAAGGACAAAAATCACATGATAATTTCAATAGATGCAGAAAAGGCATTTGATAAAATCCAGCACCCATTCATGATCAAAACTCTCAGTAAAGTGGCAATACAGGGAACAATCCTTAACATAATAAAGGCATCTATGACAAACCCACAGCAAACATCATACTAAATGGACAAAAATTAAAAGCAATCCCCTTAAGATCAGGAATCAGGCCGGGGTGCCCCCTTTCACCACTCTTATTCAACATAGTTCTGGAAGTCCTAGCTACAGCAATCAGACAAGAAGAAGAAATAAAAGGCATCCAAATTGGAAAAGAAGAAGTAAAACTGTCATTATTTGCAGATGATATAATATTGTATATAGAAAACCCTAAAGTCTCAGTCAAAAAACTACTGGACCTTATAAATGAGTTCAGGAAAGATGGCAGGATATAAAATTAATACTCAGAAATCAGAGGCATTTCTATACACCAACAATGAACTGTCAGCAAAAGAAATTAAGGAAACAATCCCCTTCACTATTGCAACAAAAAAAATAAAGTACCTAGGAGTAAATTTAACCAAGGAGGTTAAGGACTTGTATTTGGAAAATTATAAAACATTGATAAAAGAAATCAAGGAAGATACAAACAAGTGGAAGCATATACCGTGCTCATGGCTAGGAAGAATAAACATCATTAAAATGTCTATATTACCCAAAGCAATTTATAAATTCAATGCAATACCAATTAAAATACCAATGACATACTTCAAAGATATAGAACACATATTCCAAAAAGTTATATGGAACCAAAAAAGAACACGAATAGCCTCAGCAATCTTAAAAAGAAAAAATAAAGCAGGAGGTATCACTCTTCCAGATATCAAGGTTTACTATAAGCCCATTATACTCAAGACAGCCTGGTACTGGCATAAGAACAGGCATATAGATCAATGGAACAGAACAGAGGACCCAGAAATAAACCCACAGCTTTATGGACAACTGATATTTGACAAAGGAGGAAAGAACATACAATGGAGTAAAGACAGCCTCTTTAACAAATTGTGTTAGGAAAATTGGACATCTACCTGCAAAAAAATGAAACTAGACCATCAACTTACACCATTCACAAAAACAAACTCAAAATGGATAAAAGACTTAAACGTAAGCCGTGAAACCATAAGCATCTTAGAAGAAAACATAGGCAGCAAGCTCTCCGACATCTGTAGCAGCAATATATTTGCCGATTTATCTCCACGGGCAAATGAAATAAAAGGCAAGATAAACAAATGGGACTATATCAAACTAAAAAGTTTTTGCACAGCTAAAGACAATAAGAACAGAATAAAAAGACAAACCACACAATGGGAGAACATATTCGACAGCACATCTGATAAGGGGTTAATAACTAAAATTTATAAAGAACTTATAAAACTCAACACCAGGAAGACAAACAACCCAATCAAAAAATGGGCAAAAGAAATGAATAGAAATTTCTCCAAAGAGGACATACAGATGGCCAATAGGCATATGAAAAAATGCTCAACATCACTAATCTTTAGAGAAATGCAAATTAAAACCACAATGAGATATCACCTCACACCAGTCAGAATGGCACTCATCAGCAAAACAACACAGAATAAGTCCTGGCGAGGATGTGGAGAAAAGGGAACCCTTCTGCACTGCTGGTGGGAATCCAGACTGGTGCAGCCACTGTGGAAAACAGTTTGGAGATTTTTCAAAAAATTAAAAATCAAACTGCCTTTTGACCCAGCTATCCCTCTTATAGGAATATACCCTAAGAACAACATAGCACTGTTCGAAAAGAAGAAATGCGCCCCCATGTTCGTGGCAGCATTGTTCACAGTAGCGAAGATCTAGAAACAGCCCAAGTGTCCGTCAGAAGACGTTTAAACTTTATGTACCAAAGTTTAAAAAGCTTTGGTACATATATACTATGGAATACTACTCAGCCATAAGAAATGATGACATCGGATCACTTATAACAAAATGGATGTACCTTGATAACAGTATACGGAGTGAAATAAGTAAATCAGAGAAAAAGAAAAACTGAGAACAGCATGATTTCATACATAGGTGGGATATAAAAGTGAAACTATGAGACATGGACAAGAGAGTGGTGGTTACGGGGTGGGGGGAGGGAGGGAAGGTTGGGATCGGGAGTAGGGGAGGGACACGGGGAAAACCAGATAGAAGGTGACAGAGGACAATTAGACTTTGGGTGACGAGTATGCAACACAATTGAATGATAAGATAACCTGGAGATGTTTTCATTGTACATATGTACCCTGATTTATTGGTGTCACCCCATTAAAATTAATAATAATAAAATAAAATATGAAAAAAAAAACATATATGGTACACTAGGAGTGAAATAATCTGGGACCCAAGTGACAGGAAGTGGCTCTGTTGACATCCCAGAACAGAGGCATGCTCACCAGCTTGAGCCCAAGGTCACTGGCTTGAACAAGAGGTCACTGGCTCAGCTGGAGCACCACAGTCAATGCACATATGAGTAAGCAATCAATGAACAACTAAGGTGCCGCAACAACAAAGTTGATGCTTCTCATTTCTCTTCCTTCCTGTATATCTGTCCCTGTCTGTCTCTCTATTATTAAAAAAGAAAAAATAAAATTAAACTTATAGTATAAAAAGAACAACAACATGTTAGCTTTTTATCGCTAAACAAACATCTCTCCAACAACAAAGTTAATTGGCAAAACAAATTTCCACCAATTTCTATTGAAACCCCTCCTCAAAAATGAAATAGAGAACTAAAGTTTTTCTTTTCTTTCTTTTTTTAAATACTTTGAAATTAGTCACTTTTCCTTTGTTTATTTTACTCCTTCCCCCACCTGCTGCTAATGAGCCTCCCACTGATTAATGCTCAGCAGGATGAAGCCAGAGCTTCTGGAAAAATCTGTTCTTAAATAAAGAATTGTCTGTATTATAAACTTATTACTTTATTACTCCCATGCTGAGATGTTCAATATCATGTTATAATGGATTTGTACAGTTTAGTCACAAGAAATAAAAAAGTAACCCCTAACTACACATGAGAAAGATCTTTTCTTCATTTCATTAGGGAACCAGTTTTGCAACATGTTGACGAGTTGCAATGATAGAAAAAAGCAAAATTTCTAAAATATAATTTTTGGCTAAAAGAACATTTGATTATCATTTCTGTAGAATAGTGACTGTCCCAGGATGTCACGCTGCCCTGAGAACCACTATACTCGAAGTCATAGGCAGCACGCGTGCCTGATTCCAGGCATATTATGCTGGCCTCTCAGATATGGCCAGGACATACTAAGCAACGCCAGGGCCAAGAGTTGTGCTGAGCCCCTCAAGCTTTTGTTCTCTCTCCATAGGCTCCTCTTCTTCATACACCCTCTTTCTGTTCTGTAAGCACAGCACATCCGTTGTTACCTCATGGCTCCACACTCATGCCTCTGCTCCAAGATGCCAGCAGAGCCACTTCCTGCCACTTGAGTTCCAGATCAATGTTCTCTCCTCAGCAAGGCCTTCTTTGAACCCTTAAATCATTTCACCATTGCCTGGCCTGTGGTGGCGCAGTGGATAAAGCATGGACCTGGAATGCTGAGGTCACCAGTTTCAAACCCTGGGCTTGCCTGATCAAGGCACTTATGGGAGTTGATGCTTCCTGCTCCTCCCCCCTTCTCTCCCTCTCTCTCTCTCTCTCTCTCTCTCTCTCTTCTCCCCAAAAAGAATAAATAAAATCTTTTTAAAAATTATTTCACCCTCTAGTATACCATGTGTGTGTTCTTTGTAGAATAAGAATCATATGACATCAGTATGTTCATTTACAGTCGATTGTCATTATTCATGGGACTTGCACATACAAAGTCCCCATGAACACTGAATTGGGGACCATGAAACCTGTGCTCCTGTGGCAAATACGGGGTTAGGTTCCTGAGAGGCACTGGGCACATTTTCATCAACCACCAACCAATCCATAATCTTGTTTGAAGTGTGTTTCTACTGAAAGACACGTTTTTAATGCACATTGCTGATTTATTAACTTTGACCTTAAGGCCAGCAGCACTGTCACTCTTGCCTGCATTAAGCATATCTAACATGCCTACTTTTACCGTAGGGCACATGGCAGGCTTCTTGCACTCGGGACACCAGACAAAACTTGAGCACCATGCCTGGGCATTCCAGATAGCGCAACATATACAAATGTGAAAATGTAGCACTAAACAGATCCCCAAAGGGGCTCTTGTTTATAGCAGAGACAGTGTCACCTTAATCAACCTCAGCTGAGGTTGCATGTGGGGAGCCTCAAAGTTCTTATGGCTTGGTGTATGTCTGTGAATGCCCACGGCAGCAACACGGCACTGATTTGAGGGTTACAAATCCATATTGCCAGTAGATGAGTTCATAAATACAGAATGCATGAGTAACAAGAACTGACTACATTTGCTTCTATTTCAGCTACCCTTTTCTTTTGAGTCTCATTACAATGGGGATTCTACCTGGTCTTTTTTCACTAGGACCAAAGTAGTGTGGCACAGATGGCCAATACCAGAGAGATATCCATAGAGTGACTAAGTGAGCTGATGCTATTTCCCTCTGCCCAGGAAAATCTCTCCCTGCGCCCCTAGCACACGTGTTCTGGTCCTCCAGAGCACATCTCAGAAGCATCCACACTGCCTGCCAGGCACAGCTGTGCTCTCCTTCTAGGCTTCCTGAGTAGCTTGGGTGCATCTCTTCACAACAAGTATTAAATTCTATTTTAGTTACTCATCAGTTTCCCTCCCTAGACTGTGAGTCCTTTGTGGGCTGAACCTGTTTCATAGTTCCCTTGTGTTCCCTGCACCTGAGGCCATGACTGGTATCTATTGGGCATATGGCCAGTGTTTTCTTAAAAGATACTCATAGTTTACAAACTCTCTGCCCTTGACCCATGTTTTCAAATGGGATATTCATCTAAGGGATGGGAATACTAAAAGGTACCTTTTAAAAAGACATTTTTTCCCTTGTTTGAGAAAAAATCTTTTGTGCTCTGTCACAAAATCATTATTTCCTTGGAATCCACCATCACAGCTACCTCTAAAGTTTATGGCTCCTAGTCATCATTTTACCATGTGCGTGCATGTGTGTGTGACATTGTACACTTTAAGTACAATTTTTATTTAAAAATAAAATAAATTTTGCCTCAGCCAGATAGCTCAGTTGGTTAGAGCATTGTCCTGAAGCACAAAGGTTGCTAGTTCAATTCCTAGTCAGGGCACATAGATGTTCCTGTCGCTTTCTCTGTCCCTCTCTAAAGTCAATAATTTTTAAAAAATCTTAAAAATAAAATAAATTTTAATAAAATAAAATTAACAGGAAAAACCCACGTGTGCTGAAAGGCAATTATTGCTGGGATGGTAGCTGAGTAAAACACAACTAAAGTATCCAGAAGACATCAAGATGACTTTGTCAAAAGTAGAATGACGTGTGCTTCAAAGAAGTGTTATTACATTCATTGGATGAAATATGAATCCAGCAACTTACTTACCACTGCTGGATTAAGCTAAATGCCCCTGAATTCAATCTGGTTTTCATCACCAAGTTAGATCTCCAAGCTGGTGGAGCCACCACCTCTGGGAGCCCTGGGCAGTCCTGCCTGAAAAGCCTTTGGTCTCCCACATGACCCACTTTACCATCTTCATCCTCCTGAGCCCAATCAAGGCCCAAATGCCCTGACCACTTTGGCCCACTGCAATCTCTCCCTCGGCTCCCACCACTTATTAACTATTCCAAACACTTGTGTCTTACCTTATCAGCTAACATGAGTATCTATATATATTTTATCTGCTTTGTTAGATAGACAAGAGTTACCTAGAACTCCACAGTAGCAGTCCAGAAAGTGCTTAGTGGTCAATAAATACAATTGGGTAAAGCAAGTTTATAAAAGAGTCAAATTCTTATTACATGATAACAAAAATAGCAAGATGCTGTGTTTATAATATCTCAATTCAATAATACCAGTCATCTCTAAATGTACAAAAAGCTTACCATTGTTTTCTGCATAAATTCTTATGACCGGCATTATCTCGAAGAGCACTTTCGGTTTAGACTCAATGAGTCTTATGTTCCTCTTGTCCCAACCAGCACCTTCTAGATATAAGCCATAGATGTAAACACCCTCTGTGGGAGGGGCAGATATGTCATCCTTCATCCACTTAGTGACTTCGTTGCAAAGCACCATGTTGTCCAGAGCCCAACCTTTATTTGCCCGAGTTATCTCCTACTCCAGGCAAGAAAAGCAAAAGATGAAATTAGCAATTAGAGGTTTGTATATACAAAGCATAAATGACAATGCAGCCCTAAATGACCATAATTCAAAGTAACTAGAATAGTACTTAAAGTTAAGAAGATTCTTTCAGAACCAATACCTGGGTCCCAAGTTAACTACTTGCACGTGTGTGTGTGTGTGTGTGCGTGTGTGTGTGTATAAATCAAATATATATATTTGGTATAAAATTTATATATAAATGAATCAAATATAAATATAACAAATAAAGGTTTTGAAATTCAAGCTAGCAGCCTGAGAACAAGTTGCTAGATTTATGTTCAAGACAATGAACATAAACAGCTAGCAACCATAAGAGACAGTCATTCTCTGTCTTATTATATTCTTTATGACCATAATGAAAGAAAAGAACTTTATAGAGGAAAATTATAATTACACAACAGGTTCATATCAGAGTCATTACCTGTCTCATTGCAGTTAAAAATCCTTGGGGGTTAAAAAAGCCTGTCATCCAGAAGCAGTGGGGACGGCCATTGAAAATCCAAGAGGTAAACTGACAGTTTCTTTCTATAAGTTCAGTAAACCAGAAACCCAAAGTACTTGAAACCCATGATGCCTGAAATGCATATGTTAAAACAATTAATACAGGTTTAATTTTGTTGTCTAACTGGCTATGTTCACACACACACACACACACAAAAATGATGAAATACCAACTTCACTTTTAGAATTTAAAAGTGCCTAAGACATGAATCCCCTGGGGTTCTGAAATTTAAGATTTCAAATGATCCTTCCCCCTGAAGAGATGATAGAATCAGCTAATCATCACACAAATATCAGATCGACTGGGAGCTCAGATGCTGCCTAAGATGGCTGCTGTCGATAGAATCTTTCCACTTCCCGACACATTCAGCACCAATTCTGCTATAAAGCAATTCAAACAACTATTAAATTTAACAGGCTTCAATTATTTTTCTTCAGTTACATTTTTAATAGATACATCATAAAACAGGATCTCTACATAAATGTGCTCCTAGTCTAATCAACACTTTAAAATATATTCTGTGGATAACAAGCTGTAGAATTCTTTCTCCATTTATCATTTTTAATTGAGGCAAACAACAATTATTTTCTGAAGTTTTTGTCCCTTAGGGTGTACTTCTATTTCCTCTGGTGAAGGAGCAAAAATGGAAAACACAGGTCCCTTAACTACCAACAAATTAATTGCATTCCTTGCCTTAACATTATGCCTGAATTCACGCGTGGAGTGTCTGTCATTACAATTGGCATGGATATGGCATAATGTCAGTAGCTGTACTGGTGGGTATCTTTGAATTCTATTTTATAACTATTTTACTGTAATTGCAAATTTTATGTATGGATACATGTAGTAATCAATGTGGATAAATATACCACTTGTCAAATATACCAAATGTCAAATACCTTTCAAAGAATTAATTTTCCTATTTTCCAAAATAAAAAAAACTGAGATTCCGAAGACTGATAGTGTGTATATTGAATAGAATAGAAACCTGTATAATAAGATCAGAATTTAAACATTAGGTAACTCGTTCTATTCCATATTGATAGTTGTGGTAACTAAAAGAGATGCGTTTACACCACATCTGATCTGAGGACACAGGGGCCCATTCATGACAGAGTCCTCCTGGCAAGGATCTCATGGCCCCACAAGTGCTGATCATGCTGGCTTTGCTGGTTTAGTGGGTAACAGAACAGCAGCCAGTGACCAGGTAGGTTCTCTTCCTGTCACTGTCAATAAGGAGAGGCAATTTAGGCAAAAAAAACTCTCTGGCCTTGGCAATGAATGTATTGAAGGTGAAAAAAGAAAAGAAGGGGTCTGGTCAAAGCTGATTCTGAGTTTCTAAAGCTGTGTGACTAAAGCAATGAATAGTATTGTCATCAAGTAAAATGGAAAGTCAATAGGAAGGGCATTCCTCAGGTCCCTGATGCTGCCTATGGGACAGTGGTTCTTAACCTGGGTTCTATCGAACCCTAAGGGTTAGATGAGTTGGTCTCAGGGGTTCGGAGAAGCCTCTGCCAAGGAGGCCAGAATAAAGTATTACTGTAATTTGTTGTGAGTTCATGCACTTTGTTGGTTTTGTTCTTTGAGCAAGGTGATGTTCATGCACGGCTCATTTTGTGCACCAGTAAAAAAAAACATATGCCTATGTCTTGAATTTGGAAAAAAAAATCATATTTTATTTATCACTAAAGAAGGGTTCAGTGAATGTGCATATGAAACTGGTGGGTTCGGTACCTCTAAAAAGGTTAAGAACTACTGCTGTGGGACCTGCTGCCTAGGAATCTGCCGAATCCCCAGGTGAGATGTCAGAGGCTCAGCTCGAGTCTCTTCTGAAAGACCATCAGGTCTAATTCCACCAGGTCTCCCTTTCCATTTGCCTGAGACCTCCTAAAGACCAAGCTCCCAGTCACCCTGTGACCAAATCTCAGCTCCAGATTCTGCCCTCTGTACATCCCCCAATCCTTACAAAGTCAGCAGTGTACATGAGGATAATAATAATTCTCACTTTACAGACAGGAAACTCAGGCACAGCAAGACAAGTAGCTTACCTGAGGTTGCACAACTTTGATATGGCAAAGTCACAGGTTAAAGTCAAGGATTCTGGCTCTAGAATTCAGTTCATAACCTACTTACTGCATTTATGTGCTTTCATTAATCATTCCTTGTGAAACCAGTATCCATGTGAATGACCCACCTAATACCCTACCTTCTTATTTTATGGACTCTGATCTCTAACAATCCATTCAATTCACCCAGCCCTACACTCGCACTTTAAATCTTGTCATCACCAAATACTGTTCTTTTGGGCAAAGCACATTATCTTTGCAACTTTACCTCCCCGTAAAAAGAGAGAGCTCCATTTACATAACACTCTGGGCATCCTGTCCCCTCACTCCCCTCACTCCAAGGAGGTAAAGACAGGTATCAGACTTGGGGGAGGCGGAACTGCAGAGACAGCTTGTGCTCCTCCAAATCATGCATGTCCCCCGACTCCTCCCAGTCTCCAGTGCATTCACGCTGGGTCCATACATCTATTCTGATCCATGAAGATGATCCCAGTATCCCTTGTCCACTTCTCCCATCTCCTGACTGTGATGACTTCGGAGGCCACCTGGTAGCACAACTACCACCAGATGGTGAGACCCCCATCAGATGGGTCCCACTGTAATTGTGGGGAACCAAGAACCCACCCAACTGGTAGAAGAGAAACAGAAGCAACAGAAGCCTCCAAAATGTGTGTCAACAGATCAGCACAGAGACAGCAGGTGATTAGGACAGTCCTATCAGCAGTGGGAAACATGGAGATGCATGTTTGAAAACCTAGCACCTTTCTCTCTTTCTTTTGGGGCTGAGGTGCCTGCATGGAGAACACTAGTCTTGTAAGATGTCACTGCAGGGAAGCCCTATGGACACCTTGCTTTTGGACTTCCCACCTCTAGAACTGTGCGATGATAAGTTGCTATTGTTTCAACCATGCCGTCTGTGGTAGTTCATTATGCAGCCGCAAAAAACTAATACATCTCCCATTGTACTTGCCTAGCGAACCCCAACATGGCACGACCCCAATTACCCGCCTTCCCCCGGGCCGGCTCCCAGTCAGCCCAGTGCAGCTGCAGGAAATTGTACAACTGCACAGCCAGTTCACTCTGTGTTTACGACTTCAGCCTGCAAGTGGGGAGAGCTGTCACATGTCTCTACCTTCCATAGAGCCCGGTTTCCTCCTTCTACTGAACCTTTAGAAAGGGTAGGTCATTTGCATTTCTGAAGGGGAGTAGAGGTAAAAACCTTGGGAGCAGAGGCTTTGAGAGAGAGATGAGTCAAGTACTTGATGAGTTCCTACTGTGGGTGCAGAGTCACGCAGGTGATGGTGTGGTCGGGGGAGCAGAAGCATATGGCAGAACCAATTTCTCAGGAAGTATGGGACAGAAATACAGCAACACCCCTACCCTTTCCAGGTCCTTTCTCCACCACAATTAATAGCAAGTTCACTTACATCTCTCCACAAAATGCACCTGCATATGACACACACACACACACACGTTTAAATATAGAACAAAAATCTATGTCATTTAGGCTGCATTCCCTCAAATACACCTGTTGTTCTGCTTAAAAAGATACGTGGGTCCTCGTTTTACTTTTCCAAGGTGAAAATTATTTCTTAAAACCATATCTGTTGTTTGGCACAATTACCAACAGGTAGTCAGTAAGCATACTTATTA
Source organism: Rhynchonycteris naso (assembly GCA_037038555.1). Taxonomy (NCBI): domain Eukaryota; kingdom Metazoa; phylum Chordata; class Mammalia; order Chiroptera; family Emballonuridae; genus Rhynchonycteris; species Rhynchonycteris naso. The sequence goes on from CM072995.1 coordinate 256,194,286, forward strand.
CCTTGAGAGCTATATACTCACATGTTCACAAACAAGGGGAGGAAAAACCTTTATACCTGGTGTGACTTCTAATATGTGTGTATATCTCGAACATTTCCTCCTATGAAATGAGAATCATGGGCTTTGAAGCCCAAGGGTGTGGGTTTCAGTTCTGATTCTTGGACAACTTGGGTGTGTGATTTGAGAAAAGGTTTAACCTCTCCCAACCTCAAGGTCCTCATCTGTAAATTGAGGGCAATAAAATATAAGCTTTGAATGAAATAATGTCTGTAAATTGCCCAGTAGAGCACCTGATATGTAGGAGATACTAAAAAATTCCCTCCCTTACCTACAATCTAAAAATACAGGACTATAAGGGGATTAGTCCAAAAGGATACTTGGGAATAAATTATCCTTAGGTGTTTTCATCTTGCCAGTTATAACTAGTCACAACAATAAAGTAAGTAGGCAGAATAAGAGTAGGCTAAAACATACTTTTTTCCACTGAGCAGGAATTCTGGCATCAAACATGCAATTCAGTGCATCTCGAAGATTTTCGCTCATGATGATGGTGCCGTCGATGGCCAGCTTTAGCTCAGTCAGGGTGCTGCGCACCAGGGTGAGAACCCTTTGCATTCTGTCTATCTCCTGCCTGAGGAAAATGTTCATCGGCTCGAATGGCCCCATCTTCTGCAGCCTCTCTCTTACCTGCCACAGAGACATTCCGACATGTTAAACATGAGACAGCTATTACTGTTAATGTAACTGAGACTTCTGAAAAGTCCCCAAATTTTATAATTCCATAAACGGTAAGCAGGCTTTTATTTTATTTTTTTATTGTGAGAAAACACAGAAGAAATGAGAATAGAACCATCTGTTAGATGAACAGCCAATTTTTCATCCCACTTGAGGGAGAATAAGAAGCCACTAATTCACAGAAAAATATAAAATGCATGACCACAGCCACCCAAGCTTCTAAATAGCAACCGCACTTTTTGGGAAATAGTCACTTGCTGCCAATCTAAGATTTGCAAACACATAGATGGGTACACACAAACATGTGTACATCCAGGATCATTCTGCTGGCTGCTGCAAAGAACATGATTTTCAAAGCTTTCTTTCCATCTTCCATCAAAGCATCCATTCATGTATCCATCTATCCACACAATCATTTCCATCTTACAAGTATCTATTGAGACTCCTCTATAGAAGTTTCCAGGCTGAGCTGCTTTATCCTAGGGTAGCACTGAGAGATTCAGCAAAAGGAGGGAGATGTTTCTAAACCCCATTACTTACCATTTTTATTTATTTAATTATTATATTTTAAGATATTTTTTAATGCTACAAAAATACTTCAACCACTGCTAAACAGAAATGACCTGTTTCCTGATTTATAATGAAAGGTGTGGATGAAAGCTGATTGCAATATTAATTTTCTTCAAGCAAGCCACCGTATTCTTCCTAGGGTAATTATCCTTTGGCACTAGGTCCCTGAGTTCAGTCTATAGCACTAGCGTCGACATAGCCCGTTCATGGAAAACAACAGGATGCTAAAGAAATGAAATCCTGCAGGTTTTCTTTTGAAAACAGTGGAAAGGGGACAATATGTAAAGAAATTGGTGGTCTTGTGACAAAAGCATCCCATATTTAGTCCAGGTCATTTCTTAAGACAACGTTTTCATTAGATGTTTAAAAATGTTACCAGGGTAAATCTTCTCACAATTTGCTAAAACATTTAAAATTAACTTTTCATAATCATAAAATTGCTTAGAAGTCAGCTGCATACTAAAAAGACATATCAATTTTTAAAAGCCATGAGATGAAGACACTGCAAAGAGTTAATGAGGAAAATACTGACTTCCTGGAATTAAGAATGCCTGAATTTTTATGTGTACATTAAGTTACAACATCCAATCTCATTATTTATATTATGAAATGGTCACATTTATAGATTCAAAACCTTCTTTTCCTGGTTTTTCAGGAAGTGAATTTTTTAAATAAATTTTTTTTTCAGAAAAATAATGTTTTCCCTCCTTCCTCATTCCCCCAACCACGCAGACACACCCACAGCTGACATTTTGTCAGGAATTTCAACTCACTTCAAATGGGCCATAGTCAGGGGGAAGCTTCTCCAGCATGTCATCAGCCAGCCTGGCCACCACAACCTCCCGGGTCTCATCCCCTCCACCCGAGCTGTCCTTGGGTTGGATGCCCAGAACGGTGTCCAGCACATCCTTGGCCAGCTTGCTCTGGTAGGTGATGTCAGCATTGGGGTGCAGCCCGAAGACCTCGGGGCTGTCGTAGGTGGGCAGACTCTGAACAACAAGTACCCTAGTGAGCACAGACTGCTGACATAAGTACCCATTAAATTATACCATCTTAGAAAAGAAACATGTTTTTCTTAAGATAGGCATTTAAAAGAGATGTCTCATTCATATCAGGCTACCATCTCAATAATCCAATAATTTCTTCAGAAAAAGAAATCAAAAGTTGCCTTGAAAAACATTTAACATTGAGAAACATAACAGACGCATGGTAATTTCATGGCTGCACCTCTAGCAAATTTAATCACGGAGATCTGTCTTGTCTTATAACATGTAAGACAGAAAGGGAACCTGACCAGGCGGTGGCTCAGTGGATAGAGCGTCGAACTGGGATGCAGAAGACCCAGGTTCGAGACCCCGAGCTCGACAGCTTGAGCCCAGACCCATCTGGCTTGAGCAAAAGCTCACCAGCTTGGACCCAAGGTCACTGGCTCCAGCAAGGGGTGGCTCGGTCTGCTGAAGGCCTGTGGTCAAGGCACATGTGAGAAAGCAATCAATGAACAACTATGGTGTCGCAATGGTAACAAGAAAGTAATAATTGATGCTTCTCATCTCTCTCCGTTCCTGTCTGTCTATCCCTCTCTCTGACTCTTTATCTCTGTCCCTGTTAAAAAAAAAAAAAAAAACCACAGAAAGGGAACCATGGATTGTTGTTTTGTTTTTCTGAAGGTCCGATCTAATTAAAGCAGGTTGTTCAGATGAATGTTGGAAAACTAATGGTGACTATGTTTTTAAGATACCAGAAAGTGACAGTTTTAGCAATTAGGGCCCCCCAAGAAAGGAATTGCATTCTCCTAGGGAGAAAGAGAGTAGGAGAAGAGAGAAATGTTGAGAGAGTCACAGAGTTAGTGAAGAAAACAGCAAGAGACAGAAGCAGAGTGTGCAAGCAAAACTTTCTTCAACTGTCTGAAAAGAACCCTCACCTGAAATCTGATACACATTTCTGGGTGTGAATTGTATGCTAAAGTTTATTGTTGTCTTATCATATTTTCCCTTCCTTTCTACTCTATTATTTTATTCCTTTTTATATCTTCTTATGAGTGACCTCAAGTTCCTTGTGAAATGAAATGTATATAAATAAACACATGTACAGGCATAGCTAAATTTATACCTTCATGGGCACTTTCTTATTCAGTGTGAATGATTTAGAGACACATATAGTACAATTAAGATACATAGATTTGTTGATTTGAGTTACTGAAAGGATAGAGGTGGTAATATATGATAAACTCATCACATTTATTTATCACAAAACCTCTAAATCAATTAATAAATTTAGCCCTTTGGAGCTGCTGTGCTTTAGTTTGTTCACTCTGAAATAAATCTTAGAGGCAAAAGAGATTGCTAAATAATGCTCTAATGAATTCAAGATATAGAGACAGAAAGTGTAGATACCTTGAAACACAAATCAATTTTCTTCTCCAAATTTTCTGTCAAAAATCTATCTTATTATTAGAGAAGTATCTCTCAATGAGGGGTGATTTTTACATCCCCTCTGCTCAGGGACATTTGGCCAAATCTAGAGACATTTTTGGTTGTCACAACTGGTAGGGGATGCTACTGATATCTAGTGAGGAAAGGCCAGGGATGCTGCTAACCACTTCCCCATCCCCTCTCCCATTACAAAGAAGTATCTGGCCTGAATGAGGAAGCTTATACACAATGGACTCTTGCACATACCCGTACACTGTTCATTAGGCCAGGGTTAAGGAACAGATGTCACAAAATAAGGCAAGTGGGTTGAAAAATAGAACAGACTGAATCTAGAGGCTGCCTCTGCCCTATTATCACAAGTAACTGAAGTCCCACAAATTCACCAGCGAATTTGTGTCGTTTCCCCAATTTTAATCTGCTCAATCTATCATCTCCCCAATGAATGCTCTTCACTAAAGCATTGAAAGGGGGTAGGGGAGGGCATTCATACAAAGCACACACAGAGAACAAATATAAACATTTCAATTACTAGGTAAATATAAACACATGAAAAAAGCATCTATAGTGGAAGGTTTAAAACATATCACTTAAAATTTATACTAAAGTCAATAAATACAGAATCAATAAAATAACCAAAATGTTAAATGCTGAGGATATTTACTTTATGCATAAAATTCTGACATTGACAAACCTGGATATAATGAAGATAGCTATCCACTGTGTTACATTTTGGAATACTGTATCCTTGATAAAAGCTGAAATCTTGTCCAAACATATTTTCACTGAACCAAGCCTTAGCAAATGTGTTCAGCAATCTTTTATCATAGTCATCAGTGACTCTGCCTCCATACTGAATCTCCCCAATCATGTAGCGGACGGTGGTCCAGGAGACGCCCTGAGAAAATTTATAAAACAAGTATGTAGAACTGATTACTGTCTCGTTCTTTTCCCTGCCAAGTAACACCCACATGTTCACAGTTATCTACATTCTTCATTCATTCTTCCATAATGTAAAAAGTGCAGAAAGAAAATTAATTAGGGCCCTGGCTGGTAGCTCCGTGGATAGAGCATAGGCCTGGCATATGGATATCCTGGATTCGATTTCTGGTCAGGGCACACAGGAGAAGAGACCATCTGCTTCTGTCCCTCTCCCTTTTCTCCTTTTCTCCCTCTTCCCCTCCCAAAGCCAATAGCTCAATTGATTCAAGTATGGCTCCAGGCACTGAGGATAGCTCAGTTGGTCCCAGCGCAACAGCTCAGGCACTAAAAGTAGTAGCTAGGTACTTGAGCGTGAGCCCCAGACAGGGTTGCCAGGTGGATCCTGGTCAGGACATATGCAGGAGTCTGTCTCACTATCTCTCTTCCTCTCATCTAAAAAATAAAATGATAAAATAAATTAAGCAAACCTAAACAATTAAAGTTCATCCTTGTGACTTGAAATAAACTCTCCATTTATAGTTTCCTATTTTAATTTCAACAGAAAAAAATGCTTATTTTTATAAATATTGAGAAGTTTTTTAAAAAACACACACTTCAAAAGTAATCTGGACTTAATTTTCATTTTTTAAGATTTTAAAAAAACCAAGTTTCCCCATGCATTCCCCTGCCCTCTAAAAGACTGTGTTAGGTTGTCTTACATATAATGTCAAGTTGACTTTGAGAAATAAAAAAATAATCAAAATTTATTTATCTTTTAGCTGAAGTCAAGAGGAAAGTGTGACCCACGTTGCTATAACTTAAAGATAATGACTTTGAAAGCACAGGAAATCATCACTCTTACAGGATTTACTCCAAAGCTGTGGGCTGGGGGTCATGTGATTATGAGGAGCCACAATCACCAGTGGCGTGAAGCGGCGCACACACAGCACCTTTTTGATGTCCATGTCATCTAAGTGGTTTTGGATGAACTGCACAGTGGCATTAAAGTCCGCTTGATTAAATTCATAAGGAATGTTCCACCCCAGGGGACCGAACTTCCGCCGCTCTTGGACCGTGGAGTGCAGGAAAGCCACTGCGTACAGCATGGGCCTCCACTGGGCCACCGCGCTCACATCCAGCAGGTCTTGGCTCACACCTGTTGTGGTCAGCCGGGTGAAAACTTGTATTATCTCTCACACATCTTTATTTTCTATTACTTTTATAAGTTATTAATTCTTTTTGTAAATTCCTAATTATTCAACTTCACTTACCTTGAATTCTTCTTATCACATTCACATGGCAACTACAGTTTAACTTTTGGGTATCCAGAGGGCATTTTTCTCTGACCAATCTGCAGAGAGATCTGAGGAGAGGAGAGTCTTGCCCACGTGGATTAGGTCCCTGCCATCTGACATGATAATGTGGGGATAGGATAGAGGCAGAAGAATGACAGCAGGAAAACAAACACTGCTACTATTACCACAACCACCGCTACTACTTAATAATAATAATAATGTAAATTTAAAGCACAGATGTACATTATTTTAACTAATATTAAATTATTAATACTGTATATAGAAGCCAATTGCAACCTGAATATATTCTTGAAATAATAATTATGATTATTATATATGTATCCATATTTTGTATATAAAGTCATATATTTTTTCACTTGGTAATCTTTATTCACTGCCATCTGCACCCATCACTCCTCCACATCCATTTTAGACCCACATTACCTTACAAATTAGCAGGATTTTGAGTTTTGTTAGCAATTCCAAAAAATAAACTTTCTGTAGATTTTTCAGATCAATGTATAATAGAATTATTACATTCATTATTTTTTTCTTTATTATTATTAAATGTTCTATATTTCAATAATCATGAGCAGAGTTTATTGTCCTTATACCAAATATGAGAAAATGGAAACAATGGTTGTGTGTGTGACTAACACCCCAGAGAACAAAGAACCTTGTTCTGGGAGGACCAGAAACCGAGTTTCTGCCTCCGAGGTCCAGGCCTTTCTCATAGCCCTGGGTACCCAGCAAGAAGCTAGGAAGTGGAGTAAGCAAAGGCAGAGAGAACAATCTCAGTTCTGTATCTGAAAGAAGGGCATTATGGTCTGTTATTGTTGCTTTTTCTTTGATTTCTAACTTAGCTACCACGCTGATGTTCTGACGTACAGCTTTACGAAATGAAGGTGGGCCATAATTTTAAGTCAACTTCTACTCTTGGAAGAAACTACTGTCCTACTTCAGATATGTTGCATAAAAACCATAAATGACAAAAATATTAATTTTTTATATTAACATAAAAGGTAGGTGTCTGGAGGAGAACAGTAGGCCACAGTACAGCAACATTAGGGAAACAGGAAAAATATAAGGTGGGAAATTCTGAGCTCTGGCACCTAACACCACCAAATCTCATTCCATAAGGACAATGACAAAGTGGCCAGCCACTCCTCAACATGTTAAATAATCCTGTTACCTGCCATAACTACTTCCTAGCTAATTCTGTTTTTATAATTTAAGAAAACCATTTAAGTACAGAAACTCCAATAAACATGGACTTATTCCTCCACTCACCACCATATGTTCTTTTCAGTCCTGCCCGGAGGCCCTGCGGAGGCTCATTGGTAAATTTTATGGACATCTGAAGGAGTGTAATGGGAAACTGCTTGTGAGCCTCTGTGGTAATCCACAGGCGGAAGGCGTCATGCACAGTCTCTGTTTCTGCAACTATGTCCATCAGCTCATCCATGAAATCGAGTCCCAAATGGCAATTCTGCAGAAGAGCCCATCCTCCCTGAATCCACAACAGTGAGTAGAAATTAGGCTGTTTGGTGTTTTGCCCAGAGATTTATATTAGTGCATTCTTTAAAAATTAAGTAATTAAAATTTAACAGAAAAGCACACTAGCCACCTTAAATTAATCTAGGTCAAATCTAAGGACATAACAATTCTTAACTGAGATAGTTATATCTTTTCTTGTTCCATGTATTGGTCCCGTGTATAGCATGCCAGCTGTAGTAACCTATGGTAGGAGTCATGAAAATAACCAAAATGAAGCACTAAAAAGAGATGATCGCACTTATAAGTAAAGATGGTTGATTGAAAACATCTGTTTCAATCAGCTCCCTCCCCAAATTCCATGAAAACTACAGTGAAGGGGCTTTTTTAAAGGCATGAACCCTTAAGGACAAAAACAATGAGGGTAAAGACAATATCAATAACATTTAAAATGAATTCAAGAGCCCTGGATGGTTGGCTCAGTGGTAGAGTATTAGCCAGGCATGTGGAAGTCCCGGGTACGATTCCCCTTTGAGACACACAGTAGAAGCAACCATCTGCTTCCCCTCTCTTCCCTCTTCTCTCCCTCCCTCTCTTTCTTCTCTCACAACCATGGCTCGAATAGTTCAAGCAAGTTGGCCCTGGGTGATGAACATAGCTCCATGGCCTTGCCTCAGGCACTGAAATTGCTCAGTTTCCAAGCAATGGAGCAGCTGCCCTAGATGGGCAGAGCATCACCTTATAAGGGGTTTTCCAGGTGAATCCTAGCGAGGCACATGTGGGAGCCTGTCTCTCTGCCTCCCTGCCTGCCCACCTCCCTGCCTCTCACTTAAAAAAAAAAGACAAGAAGAAAAATGAACGCAAGAAAGCTGAATCCTCAACTGACATCAGGGAAAGCTAAGGTGTAACCTGATTTACACCCATAAGTAGAGGTGACAAGAGGTTCTTCTGGGAGTCAGGGAAGAAAATGGGGCTAACACAAGAAGACTGGAAGTCCAGACCCCTGACATATTCCTGCCTCTCCTAAAAAAAATGGAAAGCTGATTGTCTTTAAAAGGCAAAACAGACAGCATTTTGAACAGGAGGACATCAGCATCTTAAGGATATAGGAACCTCACTGAAAACAGGAAAAAGAAAATTTACCTGCTGATTTTGAGATTTATCCCTCCTGTCTCCCACTAACTTCCCAGAATACTAGTAGCTAAGCATATGCCCTTTAGAATGTGGAAGAACCTTCTCTGATGAATTTGACCATTCAAGAACAAGAGCCTTAGAAAATAAGCCATACCTTCTTCATAAATTATGCTATGAGTATAAGGATATTCTTTGCATAAAGCAGTACAGGCAAAATTTTTGGCCATGCAATAATAATTGACTCAGTATCTAATCTAGAGAATATTTTTGCTAATATTACCTGAAATATGCAGATCATAATCCCTAGTTGTTTTCTTGGCTCAGTAACTTTGGATCATTTAGTTTTGACTAGTGCAGACCAAGTTATTTCTCTTTCCAAGAAACTAATGAAGCACTATATCTAAAATCTTAGTAGTCACATATAAAGTTAAGTCATTTTGGAATTTGACATATTCCCTTATATTTTTTTAGAAGTATCTAGCATGGACTGAATAAACTATATTTTGTCCTTCCAAAAATTTAATTGACACTGTCCATTCAAAACCAAATAGAAGGAGAAGCAAGATAGTGACAGAGTAGGCGGACGTACCAACTTCCAACTCCCAGAAGCAAAGTGGATTATAACTCAATTTAAAGAACCATCATCTGGATAAACCAACTATGAACTAAACTAAGTGGACTATTCAACCAAGGAACACTGCAGAAGCCACATTGAGACTGGTAGGAATAGCGAAAACGCGAAGAGGGCTGCCCAGCTCCCCAGAGCAAACGGCAGCCCGGTGGGAGGAAAGTTTGGAGGAGAGGGAGGGACCTGGGTCCCAGGAACCAAGCCCCAGCATGCAGTCCCAGAGCCAAGAAGAGGCGTTTGGACAGTTTTCAGCTGTGAAACAAGTGAGGGAGCTCCCAGGCCTACAGTGTGGAGTATTAGGTCCCTTCCTACTCTGCTGAGGGCTGCTTAAGGGTTTGAGGCGACAGAACGCTGAAAGGCGGTTCTGTCGGCGTGAGCAGAGGCCAAGCCGGTGGGAGATCGGTCTAGCCCAGAGGGTCGGAGGGGACGCGCGAAAGTGGTCCGGAAGCTGCGGCTTTTAATCCCACTTACGGGGACAAAGTGGGAGGCCAGGAACAGGCAGGCCCTGCACAAGCCGGTGCTAACCGCGGGGACCAGGCTAGGACCAGGGATGGGCAGGGGCTCGCGGCTGAGCTGACGCTACCAGCCCCCCACGCTCCCACCCCACCTCCCGGGCCAGAGAAACCGCAGTTGGCCAGTATACGTGCGCGAGCGGGCTCCGAACGCGGGGGCTGGGTAGAGTCCGGGATGAGCGGAAGTACGCAGCTGAGCGGAAGCCAGCAAACACGCCCGGCCCAATAAACCTTGGTTTCCGACCCTGCGCAAAGGGCCCTGGCATCGAGGGCGGGGCTAAAGCTCCGGACGGGCAAAAGCTGTAACCCGCGGAACTGTAGTGAGCAGGCTCCGACTGCTGGTTCTGGGCGGAAGTCCGGTAAAAGGCTGGGTCCGCAGCTGAGCAAAGGTGCTCACCTCTACCCTTGGTGCTAAGTATTGTGGCTTCAGTAACAGCCCCTCCCACGGAGGAGAGGCAGAAATCACAGCAAAAGCCACAGTGGGCCGGCGCTGGCAACGCTCATACCCAACCACCCTAGGCACCGGCAGAGGGGGTGGGGGGCCTGCAGACAGACCACACCTAGAGAACACAAAGGCAACACCTACTGGACTCCAGTGGCCACAACTTGCTTATACACAGAAAAAATGGGCAGGCAGAGGAATGCAAACCAAATGAATCAAGAGAAATCCCCAGAGAAGGACCTGAATGAACCAGATATAACCAAATTACCAGAAGCAGAATTTAGAATAATGATAGTTAGGATGTTCAAAGAAATTAGAGCAACAATGGATAGTCATTATGAACACCTAAATAAAGAGATAACAAGTATAAAAAATGAAATTGAAATAATAAAAAGGAATCAGACAGAAATGACAAATACAGTATCAGAACTGAAGACCACAATGGAAGGAATTAAAAGCAGGATGGATGACGCTGAGGATCGAATAAGCGAGTTAGAGGACACAATAAACAAAGGCACAGAAGCAGAGAAGAAAAAGGAAAAGAGACTTAAAAAATGTGAGGAAATTCTAAGGGAGCTCTGTGACAACATGAAGAGAAACAACATTCGCATCATGGGGTGCCTGAAGAAGAGGAGAGAGGACAGGAAATGGAAACTTTGTTCAATCAAATCATAGCAGAAAACTTCCCTAAATTAAGGCTGGGAAACACTCCACACATTCAAGAAGCACACAGAACTCCATTAAAGAGAAACCCAAAAAGATCTACACCAAGACACATCATAGTTAAAATACCAAAGCTAATGGATAAAGAAAAAATTTTAAAAGCTGCTAAAGAAAAAAAGGCTATCACCTACAAAGGCGACCCAATAAGGATGACATTGGACTTCTTAACAGAAACACTTGAGGCCAGAAGGGAATGGCAAGATATAATCAAAGTAATGCAGAACAAGAACCTACAACCAAGACTACTCTATCCAGCAAGGCTAACGTTTAAAATTGAAGGAGAAATAAAGAGCTTCCCAGAAAAAGAAAGCCTCAAGGAATTCATAAAAACCAAACCAATTCTGCAAGAGATACTAAGGAGCCTCTTGTGAACAGTTTAAAGGGAGGAATGAATTGAGCAAAAGAAGAATACAGCTTTAAAGAATAAAATGGCAATAAACAACTACATATCAATAATAACCTTAAA